>JAQPPZ010016989.1:6000000-6700802 GCA_028583015.1 Wollemia nobilis | reverse complement strand
AGCCTTTAAATTGATCTTTGATTTAAGAAGCCACGCGGGCATTCCCAGGAGTTACAGGCCGTGGTTTTGGGAACCCTTGGAGCATTTGGGGATTGACCAAGTGGTTTTGGGAACCCTTAGAGTGCAATCATCGAAGTTTAAAAGATACAAGTTCTCATCTATGAATGAAGAGACCCCCATTCAGAACAACATCATAGAATTTTGGGAGACAATACCGAGAACCAAAGTCACAATAGAAACTCTCTAAACAGGTTGCAGTTGAAGGTGTGTGTAACAAACGGTTAGAGAGTGCATTTCAAAGGATGATAGTGTGGGTTGTTTGAGCAAAGGCTACCAGCGATGAGGAAGAATCCACCATGACCACCTTCGATCATTCCACCTCCACCTCAACTACCTCCATAAGTCTTACAACACCCTGATGCCAATAGACACCATAAACCACCTAGGGAAAATCATCCATCCATCAACATGATTTCCATAAACCTTTTTGTACCCCTACGAGATCCGAATAACCCATCAAAGCCACTACACCTTGAATTGGGGATAATTGACTTTGATCGGGGATATTCTCCCCCATCGCCTTCGAGTACTGGCCTTGTGACAAGATGTTACAACCATTTCATTTCTCTTCTAGGCCTACTCAAGATGTCTTTTAAGACAAGTTCAAACCTAAAGTTCCCATTAATGATCTAAACCTATTGGATGATATTCATTTGATCCCTATCCCCCATTAGTTGGAAGAGGGATCACATATGTCAATTGAGCCAATGTTTGACAAGGATATCATCTCAGATCCTGAGAACCCTCAATATATCAAATTAGGGGAAAGCTTATCCCCCTTCGAGCAAGCCAATTACATAGCCCTTCTCATAGAGAAGAAGAAAGCTTTTGCATGGTCCTATAAAGATATGCTAGGACTAGATCTAAATCTAGTCATGCATAATCTAATGCTTGACCCAAAGGCCAAGCCTGTTAAGCAAAAGCTAAGAAAAATGCATCCGACATTAATCTTAACGGTAAAATATGAGCTACAAAAGTTGTTGGATGCCAAGTTCATCATATCAGTGGACTATACGCGATGGCTATCCAACATGGTCCTCATTAAGAAGCCCAATGGAAGGATTCATATTTGCACTAAATTTTGAGACCTGAACAAGGTGAGTCCTAAGGATGAGTTCCCTTTGCTGAATATCGACACCATAATAGATGCCACATTGGACTACAAAATGTTATCCCTCATGAATGGCTTCTCTAGATACAACCAAATTTGTATCAATCTAGAAGACCAACTCAAAATGGTATTCACAACGTCTTGGGGGATATTTTGCTATAAGGTCATGCCTTTTGGCCTTAAAAACACTTGTGCTACCTACCAGTGCACCATGACATACATATTCCATGATTATATGCATACGATTATGTAAGATTACATGGATGACTTATTGGCCAAATCATTATTATGCCATGAGAATCTCGATATCTTGCACAAAGTCCTCAATTGCCTTATTGAACATAACATGAGACTAAACTCCAAGAAGTGCATCTTCAGTGTCACATCTAGAAAACTCTTGGGATTCATAGTCTCCAAAAGAGGCATCGAAGTGGACCCCAACAAAGTCAAGACGATCCTTGAAATGCCTCCCCTAACTACCATCAAGCATCTGCATTGCCTATAGGGTAAGGTCACATCTATCAAGCGCTTCATAACATAGTTATCTAATAAACGCCAACCCATGAACAAACTATTAGACAAGGGGGTCACATTCCATTGGGATGATGAGTTTCAAGCTGCCTTTGATGCAATAAAACAATATCTGGCTTCACCGCTAGTATTGGCTCCACCCAAACCAGGAGTAATGTTCTGCTTATACATATCATCCACTAAGATTGCATTAGGCATCATGTTAGCCCAAAAGAATGAATTACATAAGGAATAGGTTACTTACTACCTTAACTGCACCTTGGTCAGTTATGAAATCAAATATGCATACGTTGAAAAGCTATGCTTAGCGGTGGTTTTTTCCATAAAAAAGCTATGCCATTATATGTTTAGTCATACCATGTATGTTGTATCAAAAGAGAATCCATTGCGATACATGATGAGTCGTACTTATCATAATAGTCACACGACGAAATGGATCATGTTATTGATGGAGTTTGACCTAAAATTTATAGGATAAAAATCAATTAAAGGTCAGGTCATCACCAATAAAATCATAGAGGCTCCTCTCTAGGATGATCAACCTCTTAGCATGGAGCTTATTGATGATGGAGTCTTCCAAATATCAGAATCACCTGATTTTGATGAGCCTGAGTCCCAGGATGATATGACTCTATTCTTCGATGGCTCTAAATTCAAGTAGGAGGATGGCACATGAATTGTGTTTTTCACACCTCAAGGGGCTCCTATACCCCTATATTTCAAACTTGATTTCCCAAGCATCAACAACAATGTCGAGTATGAAGCCTTGCTCATAGGCCTTCAAACGACTATCACCATAAAAATAACCAAGCTCAATATTTTTAGCGACTCCTTGCTCATCATAAACCAAGTCAAAGATATTTTCCAATGCAAGTGTCCAGTTTTGCAAGCCTATAAAGCCCTTGTGGATAAGCTTCTACTAAAATTTGAATGGTACACCATCGAGGCACTCCCTCGCTCATCAAATTTTTTTGTGAATTCAATGGCCTCCTTAGGATCCTTGATTTCATAGAAACCTGCTGATGACATGACAACCATTCAGGTTAAAATATTGTTGCAATCTGTAATCGAGCATGAGAACACTCAATCCATGCTAGAAGTCCACATGATTCAGATTGAACCTCCTCAAGAAAGGTTTTCATAAATTCATGATCGCTTGAATCATGCCGCTTGAGGGACTCTATTCCCTCAAACCCCTTTTGATAGCAATACAATGCTATTCTTACAAGTTATTTTCCAATTAGAATTCACTCGAGATGAACTTCAAAAGCATCAGGCAGTTCACGCAATCAAGGCTTCCTCACATCAGGACTGGTCTACTAAAATCAAAGATTACCTAAAGATTGGTAATATCCCTTCTGGGTTGTTGCATGCTACCAAACAAACATTTATACAAAATGTAGCAAAGTATGTCTTATTGGGAGATATTTTGTATTGTCGAAGCTATGAAGGTATCGTCCTTCGTTTCTTAGAGTATCAAGAGTCAGTTTGGGCAATCACCAAAGCACACAATAGTACATGTGGTGGCCATTTCAACGGTATGACCATCACAAAGTGCATTCTTCGTATGGGCTATTATTGGCCAACCTTAGAGTGATATTGTTGTGTTTATATTAAGAAGTGCGTAAAGTGTCAACACCATGCTAACTTGACAAATGTACCTTCTCAAACCTTACAACTAATTCAATCAGTTTGGTCATTCTCACAGTGGGGGTTTGATTTAATTGGAAAAATATCACCCGCATCCTTGGGCTGTCACACGTTCATCATTACGTCTATCGAGTATTTTACAAAATGGGTGGAACAATTCCTCTTACCTCTATGATGGAACCCCACATCATGGAGTTCATATTGCATAATATCATTTGTTATTTTGGTATTCCATCATAGATAATTTTTGATAATGGGACATCTTTCAAGAACAAAGATGTGTGTGCTTTAACAAAAAAGTATAATATTTAACACAACTTTTTGATGCCCTATTATCCACAAGCAAATGGGTAAGCAAAGGTATCAAACAAAACTTTGATTACCATTATGAAGAAAATAGTTAAAGAGAATCACAAATATTGGCACACGTAAATACCCCTTGCTCTATGGGCCTACCGCACTAGTATTCAGACGCCCATTGAGGCAACTATGTTTTCACTAGTGTATGGCATCGAGGCAATCATGTCTTTCGAGCTAGAAATACCATCACTGCGCATCTCCATGCAAGAGTTCATTGATGATGACACTACACGGTAGGCTCACCTAGACCAACTTACATTGCTTAATAAATGATGCGTCAATGCTCTTAAGTACCTACACGTTTATCAAGAGCAAATTAAGAGAGCCTATAATATGAAAGTCCATCCTAAAGCCTTTTAGATTGGTGACCTCATTCTGAAAGATAACCAACAAAATTCTAACTTGTTACTCCATCTGGAACAAATTTTCAGTAAACTAGTTAGGTCCTTTCATCATCACTAGTCAGATCAAACCCAGAACTTACCACCTAGCCTCCCTTGAAGGAATCAAGGATCCTGAACCCTTGAACATCCTTCATTTGTGACCTTTCCATACTTAAAGCACCATGACCCCCCAAAATTCTCCAAGGATGTCTACAAAACTGCTTGGTCAATTCAAAAATGCTCCAAAGGTATCTCAAAACCACTTGGTCAACCCCAAATGCTCCAAGGGTATCTCCAAACTGCTTGGTCAACCCAAAATGCTTCAAGGGTGTCTACAAAACTACTTGGTCAATCCAAAAAATCCTCCAAGAGTATCTCAAAACCACTTGGTCAACCCAAAATGCTCCAAGGGTATCTCCAAACCGCTTGGTCAACCCTAAATGCTCTAAGGGTATCTACAAAACCACGTGGTCAACCCAAAATGCTCCAAGGGTATGTCCAAACCACTTGGTCAACCAAAAATACCTCAAGGGTACCTAAAAAACCACTTGGTCAATCCAAAATGCTCCAATGGCACCCAATAAGCCCATTGGTCATATGTGTATACATATAACTCAATCAAAACTCAAAAACATCATCAAAATGTCAAAAATACAAAAATATTGCATTGCATCACATTGCATACCATTGCATTCTAAAATCACTTGCATTAGGTATACTCATCATTGCACTTTGTATTTTAGAGTTTCTCATACATGTCTAGCACCGGGTCTATCCACTAGTCATCATTCAAAAATCAATGTTGTCAAATTCATCATTCATATAATTTCATATTTCACTTATCATTTCCACCTACATTCCCCACTTCTCATATTAGTGTCTATTTCCCTTCACCTAGCCATTTTTTCTATAATATCTTTAGGGTTTTCAGTCACTCAGTTGTCTCTAGTTTTCTTTTTAGATTTTGTAGAAAGCTATCCTGATTTTTAGAAGGTAAAGTCTTGCTTTGATTGTACCTTGTATATGTCAAAATCCCAACACATTTACACACTAATAAATCCAAGTTTTGCACAAGAAAAGATGAAACCTACAAAGTGGTCTAGGTTACCTTAAGTGAAAAGTTTACTTTGCTCATCCCCATGTGCGATCAGTTCAAAGATGTTGAGAATTGATAAAAGGACAAGTTCCTCCTTACCCAATTCCCTAAAATAAACAATGGTTTTCACCACTATCAATAAGAAAAATCCTAAAAAGTAAAAATCAAAAGCACAATAAATAGTGATTTTTATCACTAAACAAATCCCTTGCTCAAAGAAAAAAAAACAAAATAAATAGTGATTTTTATCACTACATATGAGCAACTATCCCAAAGCAAATAAAATAAAATAAGGAAGTCCTAAACTTGAATCTTTGGAATTCTCAGCATTTGACAAACCATGAGGTGATCCTCATTACAGGTTAGGTGGCATCAAGCCTTCCTAGAAATGGCAGTATCCTTCCACACGATGATATGTCTATCACATTAGCATCTTGCTTTTGTACATACCAATGTTGTGGATGAGCTAGCTTTTGATGGCCTATACTACCTAGTGGTCTAATCCAACTACGTACAAAACCTAGGATCATGATCCTCATAGGGTTATCTTCAGTACAGATGGGTTGTGTTAATCATGTTTGGCACTAGGGTAATCTTATGCGTCTCACAACAATGAAATCACTTGCATACACAGGGATATTGAGTATCTTGGTCATCCTAGTAGATTCATACCTTATCAAAAAGTCTTGCATGGTTAGTATATAACTTTTGATCAATTAACTAGAGTGTTTGAGTCTCATGAAAACCTCATAAACATCCTATAATATTCATTCCATTCATTCCACTTTATCACTTTTCATTAGTTTACATTTTCATAAATCCATCACATAACAAAATTACAAATAAATCAATAAATTTTATACAGTCTATGGTGCTAACATAGTGTGTCAAATCTTGATTCATATTTCATCAAATAATTCAATCAATCATCCATATCATTATGAAAATATGCATATACATATCATCAAAAACATCATATTACAAAAAAATATGCATCCATGATAAGAATCCATCAAAGCATCATAAAGCTAATATATACATTGCATACATCTCATAAAGCAGTAAGGAAACACATGATGATAATGAAATAACTTATATATATGTGTGTGTGTGTGTGTGTGTGTTGGGGGGGGCGAGGGGTAAAAAGATACATCATTATCCTCAAACTGCCCGTAGGCTACAATAAAGTGGGTCCTCAGACCTTACAATCTCAAAATCTAAAAACAAAAAGAACCATTAGAGCCTCAACAACCATGGTTACGTAGGACCGATACTATGACTCTCACCCCCACCCTCAATCGAAGTTCACTATGAACTCCCAGATCTACTACCCCCTACCCTGTCTAACCTTATTCCAGAGCCAGACACCTCCATCCTTATCGAAGACTTCCCTGTACCACTACTCCAAAAATGGTGCGACCCACTAGCATACGGAGGGGCTGGTAAGTGCCCCCTAAGGCTCACTATCTCATCCTCCAACTCCTTAGTGTAGGTCCACTCCTATCGACATCGATCCTAGAAGACTCCCACTAAGGCCTACAGTTGTGCCACCTAAGGATAGCCCCCAAAATCAAGAATATCCACTAAAGGATCTGCCCCTCCTCCACTACCTCCACTATCAGCCAACTCAGTTTTCTCTCATCCTCATGGTGTCGGTAGACCACTAGCTCATTGGGAAATCCCTGAAATAGTCGTATAGCTCGAGAATAAGAGAAGTACTCCCGTTCGATCCCATGCTACCCAGCTAACCATCTCCCTCGCCTCATCCTTGGGAGCTACGCCTCAACATCAGACCATGCTGAACAATCCCTGTAAGGTCTCCAAAGCACCTCTGGTACCCTGAGTTGTGAAAAATATTGTGCATAATGGTCTAAATCACCTATAAAGTGATGACTCTACCCTACCTCCTGAGCTCACTTCCATAGGATCTCATAGCCTATCTTCCTATCTTCCAATTATACCCATGTCATCGAAGGTAATTTGTGTGATCGATCCATAACTATATGTTGCCATCCCCACACCTACAGTAGAAAGTTGCATCCTATGCCCTTTCATCCATGGGATCAGATCTCATAAAGCTCATCACACAACTGTGCCAATAATGTAGTACCCCAAGCCATCACTAGCAGCTGCTCTATGGTGCACTCTACTAGAGTAAACACTAACTCCAACAGGTTCCAAGGAAACCTGACACCTGATAAGTCTAGTAACAACATATTAGAGATCAATGTCATCAACAAAGCATACCTAGTGGTAAATACTTGGCCTAATACCATAATCCCACCAGTATACCTCCGCTCGGTGAGTCACGTACTGTCTCCTTCCAGTCCTTGTAAAAGTATCTCTCCATCATCATATCTCTCAGATCGTGATGAGTAGATACAATCAAATGCCCCTCTATCAGAATGCACAAAATCTAATAGATGTCCTCAAGTATCACCATCATCTCCCCTATCGGTAGGTGGAAGGTGTTGGTGCGCAAATCCCATAAGTCAATAAGAGCAGTTAAAAAAGTGTGGCCACCCACCACGGGATCTAACTGCGTCACGTGCTTCAGGCCAATGGCATCAAACCATTCTAAGTCTACCTCTATCAATAAGTCTCTCATGGTATGAAAGTGAGTTGAAACTTTATACCAACTCTTAACCACATGGCCGAGGTAAGCAAGTTAATAAAAAGCACCCAACATGCTTCAAAATTTCTCAAAAGTACCCAAAAAATACCCAAGAAGGCCTTTTTTCAAGCCAATTCATGATCATCCTGCCCAGGGACAGCCCCCAAATGTGTGACCTTCCCACATAGGGACGACCCCCAAATAGCCTAGCCTAGCCATCCCACCTAGGGACAACCCCCAAAATGGGCCAAAATTGACCTTTCATACCACAAAAAATAATCAAAATAAATGCAAAAAAATGCAAGAAAAAGCAATCTAATTGCACAAAAACTTAAATAAAGGCATAAAACATTGCAAAACATAACTAATTAGGTTCAATTTCCAACTATTTAGTGTGCTCTATCTAAAAATAAAAAAAATAAAAAATAAGCAATAATTACACTTCTAACACTAGCAAAGTGCAGTGGTAAATTTAGTCCTTACCCATCTCGCACCGACTTCCCTGCTGGATGAGTCTGCACACTGTCTCATGGTGACTATGGGATGATTTTGGTAGTGCTATGCTACATAGAATCAATATCCTCCTCCTCACCTCTCAAACTACCAAGTTAGACATGCAAAAATGAGCCCAATTTCCATATTTTGGCTTAAATATCCCTGAAAGAGGCCTGACCATCGTTGGGTGGGAAGAGAACCTAATTGGTCACTCGTCCCACCCAGGGATAGTAATAAACTATGTAACCATCCCACCCTGGGATGGCCACCAGAAAATCACACCAAAACAACTGAAAAAGGTACAAAAAGGGTCTAAAACCCACCAAAAACAACTCAAATTTGGTCAAAATTCCTCATGGATCAAGATGACAAATAAATTTCTCATAGATAAATAAAAAGGTCTTTACTTTAATCCCTAAGAAGGCCATTTTAGCCAGACCACCAAATGAGAATGAGGTTTTCCATCCCTTTCTTCCATGAAGCATCAACAAAATCGTCAAAATCCTCTAAAAAATGCTCCATTTCAAAATGGGTAACACTAAAGGAATCTCTAACAAAGTCATATGGGTCAAGTGACTTGTTGATTTTATCACTAGTCATTCTCCCATTGGCTCGTTGCTTGAGGGGTATTCATAATTAACAATCTCATAATCAAAATCAATAATCAAACACTCAATCATTCAAATTGCATTAGTTCAAAGGATCATTGACAAAGACAATCATGCCCCTGCTTAGGGCATCAAACAAGCAAAAATTTCAATTAAACAAATACTTGGCACATGGAAGCATTAAGTATTACAGGTCTTGCCTCTTCATGACTGAACAATATCCAATATCAAGTAAGCCTTACTGGAGAGGTTGTACTTGAAGTAAGTTTTTTAGCTTGTTAGAAGTAAGGATTCAAGAACATATGCTCTTTTCATGATTGGAGCATCTAAAGTTGGTTAGGTTAATGAATAACCCTAATAATATAATATTTTAGTCATCTATTTTTGCTTAGCATTGTGCTGCACACAACACATCTCAAAAAGGGGTTTCTGTAGACACTAAAATCATGTCAATCCAATTAGGCAACCAAAAGCAATGATTAATTTGACTTCATATGGCCCCCTAGAGCAACCCTCAAAGGTTACACAATGATCTTAACCACTTTTGCAAGGTTTTGTAAGGTTCTATCCCACTTTTGGTAAGTTATGACCATTTAGGCATGACCGTCCCATCCAAGGATGAGCATAGATCATGATCATCCCACCCAAGGACGGTCACAGGAAACCATCCCTAGGTGGGATGACCAGGGTATTTGACCCACAAAAAGTCAAAATTGGGAAAAATAGCACCCAAAAACTGCCATTTATCTTGCCTATTCGAGCATGCAGGTCTGAGGGTGTAGAATCCTTATGACATGCAATTAAAGACACAAAAACATAAGTTTTCAAATATCGTGTGTAAAGAAACATGGTTTTTTTAATAAGTTAGTTTAAGGAAACATACTAAACAACTATGGTTATTAAAATTAATTATAATTTTTATAACAAAAAAAAAAAATCAAATTTGTTTTTATCATTATAATAAAATCATTTTCACTTGGCTAGGTTTGTTATTGTATGGACACAAACAACCATAAATTTAAAAGAACTACATTTTTATGGGAAAATGATTATTACTTTTTGAAAAATAAATATATCAAGCATGATAAGATAAAATACTATTTATATTATTATTTATCTAAAATTAATATTTATATCATGAGAAATATTACATTACCTAACTAAAAATATAAATGTTTTATATACAGAGGAAGTTATATTGGTAAACAAAATTGGTATAAAAAAGAAGTTCAATTGTAAACAAAAACAAATTCGTAAACAAAATCATGTTAATAAAATAAATACAAAACACAAATTTAAATTTAGATGATATCCATATTTTTTCTATAATGATTTTAACACTAAAATCAAATATTATAAATTAAATCAATATTTTTTCAGTATAACACAAAAGTATGAGTTATGTAATAAAAATTAGATAAAATTTACTATTTTTTCCCCCCCCTCCCCCCCGGCCTTTTTTTTCCCCCCGGGGGGGTTTTCCTATTGATAATGACTCAATTATTAATTTTAAATCAAAACATAAAAGTATTATATCATATTAGTCATTGAAATGCACATTCCATATGCTACAAGTTCATATATATCATTAAAAAATAATTTAATTTAGAAACAAAGGGTAAAATATATCAAAATTAATATTTAAAGATTATAATAAAAAGTGCAAAAGATAAGTTTAAATATAAATGTTTTGGTTATAGCAGTGAACAAAATGCTTGTTAATTTTTTAACTTTGAAATTGCATTCAAAATTAGAATGTTTTGGTCAAATAGTAAACAAAATGTTTATTAATTAAAAATCAATAAAGAACATACAAGTACTAGCGATGTTAGTAAAACAAATGTAAAACACAAATTCAAATTTAAATGGCATTCATGGCTTTTATATTGATGTTAGAACATAAAAATAAATATAACAAATTAAAATAAGTATTTTTTATTACAATACCCAAATTCTATGCATGCACTTGAAAAGTATATGTATTATTTCTGAATAAATTAAAAATTCATTATATAATTATTTTGTTGTTAGTAGTGTTGCTATTGATATGGTTTGTATGTTGAGAGTCTTTTATTTAAGAGTATAAATTTATGTTTTTATTATTATTTAATTTAATACATTCAAAATAAAAAGTAATTTTAAAATCTGCAACTTACAATACATAAAACAACTATGAAAGACACACCCTCAAGGAAGACCATGGCCATCCCTTGAGGGCTTTAGGAGGGGAGTTTACCCCTCCCACAAAAAAATATATTTTTTATTAAAAATAATCATTCACAATATTACAAAGTAATTAATTAGTTTGGACTTTAGATGGATCTCAAAAATTCTCTACACTATATAATTTTTATTGTAGCTCCTTATTCTTCGAATATATGGAAGAGCTTCGTATAGCAAATAATTTATTTGATTTTTATGTTACTGCAAAACAAATAAAAGAAGATATTAGTGGTCTATTAAATTTAATACCAATAATAAAGCACTATAAAGATTTAGTAATAAAAATTTGTAAAACAAAAAGTAAATTTCTTCCTAGTTTTAAAATCCAAAGAAAACCAACTTAATATTTAAAAAACAATATTAATGGAATTTAAAACATTTTGATGGGATTTACATACACTAACAATTACTGGCCATCAAAGCATATTAAATGTTGTAAACTTCATCCTTTAACTAATGATATACTAAAGTTAGAAAATAATTAGAACTAGAGCTAATTAGCTTCATCAAAACTAACAAGGTCTCGAAGAAAAACCAATATTTATAGCTTATAATTATCTACAAAGAGAAAAATATCTTTAAACCACCGTTGTTGCATGGCACCAATGTCTTTGAACTAATTCTAATTTGATAAAAAAAAATTTAAACACTATCCAATAAATGAAATACAGATGATAAGAACCTAAATAAAATAAAATGAGAAAAAGTAAACTGGAGAAAAGTAGACAACAAATTAAAGGCTTGGGAGATAAGTTATGAAATAAAAACACAAAAAAAAGAAATCTGACATCCAGAAAAAATAGGTTTGAATTTAGACAGCTTCAGAATTTGATCTCAGTTGAAGAGGAAAAAGTAAAACAGAGACATAAGTTATGAAATAAAACAAACAGAAAAAAAGAAATCTGACATCCAGAAAAAATAGGTTTGAATATAGACAGCTCCAGAATTTGGTTTGAATATAGACAGCTTCAGAATTTGATCTAAGTTGAAGAGGAAAAAGTAAAACAGGGCACCTGTGGAAGGCTTCTGCCCAGGAGAGATTGTAGGGTTAAAGGGTCTAAGAAACCTAAAGGGATCCACCCGCCGCCAACACTAACATCTCATGATCGCATGATAATGACCAGACAGAATTTGAGGGAATGAAGTGATAGATGTGTGATGTAGCATTGTACTACATTTATATTATACTAAGCTGTGGCGTAACAGTGGGAGTTCCTAACCTTTATAACTAGCTTCCAAAATGACAAATATGGGCCATTCAAATATCCATGTAAATTTACTTCAGAATTTGGTCTAAGTTATACATTGTTGAGTTGAGGGAGATCCACCCGCCGCCAACACAAACATCTCTGTAATGTAATGGTCTGTATATAATATGCTACAGGAGTCCATAGGTGCGATTCTGCATGCCTGTCCATTCCTAATAGGTTTGGTATATGAAGAGTTTGTCGAAACTGCTCAAACCGAGGCAAGAAAGAAAAGGAACAAGGAGGCTAGAGGCTATCTTGTTTCAGCGATTTCAAATTTCAATTAACTTTACGGAACTAAAATTTTAATGACCCTTTAACCCTGTAATTTCACGCTCCAGAATTTGATCTAAGTTATACATTGTTGATTGTTGAGGGAGAAAAAGTAAAAGATATGGTAAAAATAAAACAAATCAAAACCTGACATGAAAACAATTGCAAGGAATAAGAACCAAATTTTTTAAAAATAATACATACGTATGAGCTGCTTTGCCTTTACCTTACGAAAATTTTGCCGCCAACACAAACATCTCTGTAATTTAACATCTCTGTAATGTAATGGTCTGTATATAATATGCTACAGCAGTCCATAGGTGCGATTCTGCATGCCTGTCCATTCCTAATAGGTTGGGTATATGAAGAGTCAGTTTGTCGAAACTGCTCAAACCGAGGCAAGAAAGAAAAGGAACAAGGAGGCTAGAGGCTATCTTGTTTCAGCGATTTCAAATTTCAATTAACTTTACGGAACTAAAATTTTAATGAGCCTTTAACCCTGTAATTCCACGCTTCGGAATTTGATCTAAGTTATACACTGTTGATTGTTGAGGGAGAAAAAGTAAAAGATATGGTAGAAAACAATTGCAAGGAATAAGAACCAAAATTTTTAAAAATAATACATACGTATGAGCTGCTTTGCCTTCACCTTATCGGAATTTCGCCGCCTCTGTTCATTTCCCTATTGGATTTTTCTTTTTTTTTCTCTGACCAGCTATGTAATTTGCTTTGTTCTGTTACTCCAAATAAAAATCAAAATCAGGGTAAAAGTGTAAGACATAGACAAACAAAATAAATAAGGCAAAAGCACCGAAAGACATGAAAAAAAAATAAAGTAAACAAATCAAAGCATTAAAACCCTTGCAAACCAAAAAGAAACAGGAACCAGATCTGCTTTGCTTTATCTTCTTAAACTTTTACCTTTTACCTTCATCTGCCTCTTAGGTTTTCTTTTGCCTCCTTTGTATGGTCGGTCAAGTCTGCTGTGTGCTTCTTGTATCAAATGTAAATCAAACAAAAAACACATAAACCCTCAAACGCAAAAAAAAAAACAAACCAAAACAGGAAGATCCATGGCCATGACATATCAAACAAAGAAAAGCAAAACTGAAAGCACAATGAAAAGAGAAGAAAATCAAAATGAAGAAGAGTATTTATAATGCCTCTTACCAACGGCTGTCTCAGCCCTAGTGCTTCCCAAAATATCTCAATTCAAATGTTTCCGTTACGTTACTCTGTGACATATCCTGAAATCTTTTGAATTCAATCATTTCCCTTCTGCCATCTCAATTCAAATATTTGTCCGTTACTCTTTCCAGAAATTCGGTTATGCTATCTCAGCTCCAAATGTATAAATTCTCCCCAAATTCAACGACATTCTTGGATTCTCCTTTGCAGTAGCTTGCAGAGGACGCAATGCTTCTATTTTAACGTTCAGTACCTGCATAAACGGGTTTTATGTTCTCTACGTTCCTAAACAAACATCATTTGAAAATTAAATTATTTGTTTTAGAAAAGTTAAACTCTTTGTTTTCTTTGTTTTAGAAAAAGTTATAAACTCGATTTTATTATATTTTAATGATAAAGTTAGATTTGCACCTAAATAAAATAAATAAATAAACTAAAATCAAAATTTTAAATAAATAGGAGAGGTGTTTTAAAAATTTAAAAATTAAAATTTTATTATTAAAAAAAAATTATGTTAAAATTTTAAGTATTTTTTAAATTGGTTATATAGGATTGAAGGTTGTAAGTAATGACCATATAATGGTATTACAATTGTTTGGTAATTATGCATGTATTGTTTAGAAAGATTTGAACCTAGGTCTTCTTTTTGAAGTTGAGGAATATAATTGGTTGAGCTAATGACATTTGATAAAAATTTAAGTTTTTTTGTAGAATTAAAATTTAAGTTTTTTTGTAGAATTAAAATTTAAGTATTTTTGTAGAAGTAACTTTATCACTATCAAAATCCATGAGGTTTAAGGCAATTGGTTGGAAGTGGTAATTTCATATCATAGACCAAGGTTCAAATATGGGTGAACCTTAATATTTTAATCAAATGGTAAGTTCAAATTATACCTAAACTTTAACTAATGGTTGTCTCCCAAGGGTATTGAAACTTAGGTCAAAATAACTAGTTGACATTAATCTTCCAACAACTAGAGATAGTTTATGTAGGAAGAGGAGCTTTTTTTACGACATTTAACAATCCCAAAGATAGGAAAATTAATTTTGAGAGAGAACCATCGTTCATAGTAAGAAATGGACTATTTATGAAGTATTGGGATGATAATTTTGACCCAAGAGAAGAAATTTTAAACTCCATTTCAATATAGGTTAAGATGTTTTATTTCCCATATTAGTTTTGGTAGGAAGACTCTTTCAAATCAGATAATAAAATAATGGAAGTTAACCATATGTGCCAAAATATGTATGGAGATGCACATAATGGAAGGCTTATCGGAGCATATTTAAATTGAACTATAGGATCAAGTATAGAAATAAGAGCTAGATTATGAGCAAATCCTATTTAAATCCACCCACTACCAAGAAAAGCAAGACAAGTATCAAAAGAACAAGGTAATGAGAAGGATAATGAAGGATTTATGAATGTATCAAAGAAAAAGCAGAGTGGGTACCAATAACAAAAAAGACATTATGAAAAATAAATTTGAGGCCTTGGAGAAGAAAAAAACACAATAAGAGATTATAATAGGGGAAAAGAATTTAGAAATAAATAGTGAGGAGTTCTAAATAATTGAAGAAGAGAAAAAAGGAGAAGAGAAAAAAATAGAAATTTGAGAAGAAGAATAAGAAGCATAAGGTAAAAATGTGGACGATGATGTAACAATGCAGGGTGGTATACTGTCTCTAAATAAAATAGAATTACAAGTAGACTATGGAAAAGTATCAAGAAGAAGGTAGGAAGACCCATAAAGTCATTGATGTTGCAAACATATTTGTAAAAAGCCATTGAGGAGGGATCTCAAAATCAAATCAGTATAGAGGACAAGATAGCATAATTGAATCTCCCAAGTGGACATGGAGGAAAAAGTAAGAAGGATGTATTGCATAGCTTAAGAAAATGATTATATTCTCTTGGAATAGAAGAGATATGGGGTCTACCTCAACAAAAAGAACCTTAAAGGGAAATATTCAAGAATCCGGTCCTGATATACTTTCTCTTCAAGAAATGAAGATAGCAAAAAATGAATGGACAACTGTGGAAGGAATATAGAATACAAATATATACCCGAGTGAATGTATTAGCATTACTATAATACGGAACAAAATAAAATAGAAATTTATAGAAGTGGTTAAAGATGCAAATTGGATACATATATCATTAGAATACCAAAGACTATAGACCCACTCATCAATCCTTGGTAAAAGAATACTGGTAAAGAATATGACAAGATGGAAATAACATTGAAAATTGAATAATAAAAGACTTTAATTTAATTCTCAAATTAGAGAAGAAAGGAGGAATTATGAGTCTAAAGAAAAATTCAAGAATGTTATCAGATATGATGGAAGAGAGGAACCCGGTAGATATCATTCCAAAATATGGCATTCACATGGTCAAATAAAAGAGGAGGAGCCTTAATTCAAGAAATATTAGATATGTTTTTAGTAGGTAAATCCATCTTAGGAATAAATATATCAATGGAGTATTTTATATTTTCTAGAGCAATATCAAACCATGCACCAGTATTATTGAAGATGTAGGAATCTAAACCTCCAAAACATATGTTTCTCAAATTCAATTCTCATCTGATGAAACATGAAGAGTTTCAAGAAAATGTTAAAAAATGGTAGAATGAGATTAAATTTGATGAAACGATAATTTTTAGATTTTGCAAAATGAATAAAGAATAAAATTAAAGGATAACAAAGAAGTATAAAGAAAGCCAAAGCTAAAAGAAGGAAAAAAAATATGATAGATTGGAAGAATTAAACAAAATGGAATAGATGTAGATTTGAGTAGAGACGAGGAAGTTAAGTTGATAGGGATTAATATTTAATATTATATTTGTATGTTTTTTTAATTTACATGGTGGAATTGGTAACCTCCATGAATCCGGGTAGGCTATCTGACTTTTATGGCCACCACAGTATTCTGCGTTGTCTATCACAGAAGCTGCCACATAGTTCTTCGCGCAGTCCGCCCCTATAACCACCATGCCATAATCATTTTAAACCTTTTGCGCTGCTAAAAGCACCAGGAAAGGGACAAGCGTTCAGCCCGACAAGGCCCGAGATTTGAACCTTGGACCTTCACCTCCCTTACGGGGTTTGGTCGAACAAACTGGTATACACCTTGAACCTCGTTATATTTATATGTTGGCTAGCAAATAATGTTACATAAAATTTATAGGCCAACATTGTTTAATTTTTTGATATAAGGTTTAATTAAAAGTAAGGCCTCCAAATGTAATATCTAACAAATCAGATAGGCCTACCTGACAAAGAAATTAATTCGATCCTATCTAATATCTTCCAAAAGAATCCTTTAGAAGTAGTGTAGTCTAGCTATTTATAGCCACTTTTGGAATGAAAATCTTATTTTATTATTGCTAAATTTGTCTATTTGTCTGCCTGCATAAGTTTGGTATCAAATCAATGGTTTTGGATTGGGAGAGATTATCCTCTTCCTCTAGGTCAATTTGGTTCAAAATAGGAACAAGAAATCTTCCACCAGTGGATCTTGGTTTTGGTGTATGTTTTCGTATTATTTGTTTGGTCTTTGATTGTCTTATTTTGGCTTTGGTGTTTCTTTTATAAGAAAAGAGAGTCATTTTTATTTCTTTGACAATACCTTTTGCATAGTGTGTTGATATATACCTTTATGGCCAAATATGTTCATTATGACATTGTTGAAATATTACCTGTTCTTGTTGTTATATTAGCACCAATTTAACATGTAGTCAAATATTGTAATCCTGCGTGCCAACTCAACAACCATTGACCTTTTGTTTCAGTATCCTCATCTTACTATGGTTACATTATAAAGTCTAGTGTGGACTCCTTTGATGTAAATTAGTGTAAAATATTAGATTTTGAAAGCATCTGTTGGATGTTGATGTCTTGCGATGTGGGCTTCAACAAATTAGTAAATAAGATCTAGTATTATTAAAAATAAATTTTCTTGTGAATGTAGCATGACCACATCGATAAGTAGCATAGTTGATTTTTTAGCACTTGTATTTCTTCATGATTGTTTGATACACCTTGTTCTGCTTTGCGAGGCCAGTGATTTCAAAATATCAATAGTTTTGCACACTAGAAATCTTTTGGTTGAAGAATTTATTTTATACACGCATCATTGATTACTTTGAGTTTTACTTCAACTTGGTTTTTGAAGGACGAATATCATGCATGGCTTGAAAACATCATATGCATAGATAATGTGGTGTCCATGTGCTACTTTGACTGTTATTAATTGGTATGAACTATGACATCATCATCTACTTATGTGTTGTTTGAAGGAGTATTCCAGATTATTGTTGGTGAAGATAATATTATTTGCAACAAAAATCTTGATTATGCAACTAATTTGGTAGCTAGTTGGTGTGTTGGATCATGAACCACATGGAGTTCAAAAATTTACTCATTTGGAAAGGTTAGGCCAGTTTTATTTTAGTGAAAATATAGATGAATCCCCTTGTTGATTATAAATAAGTGTTCCAAGTTATTTGTTTAATATTTCTTTATTTCTATCCTGAAGAAGATTTACAATAATATATCAAGAGATCATGCATGTTTCTTAGTTTTTCATCAATTACATACAATTTTTTATAACTACATACATCCAATGTATGGCACTAGTCTAAAGTCTCATCTGTTACTGGCTTAACATCCTCTCGTTGACACCTAAAAATGCAATAATCAACACAAAAAATAGAATTGAAGCTCTAGTTATAATTGATCGGTCCCACTTTGTTAGTCTACCTCTTATTCCTTCATAGGATATTATCAATATTATAGTTGCTTGCATTACGTTTGGCAGAATAGATGACCTGTAATCTCTTTAGAGATACATTAAAGCATAGCCTAATTGGTTTATATTATCACATTTAGCAATTATCACCCACGTATCACTCTCTTCAATGTTATGTGGTGATCATTTCTTTGAGATAGTTTAATCACAATTCCAATTTGAAGGTACTTAACCAAATTGTAATTGACTTAGGCCATACCACCATTCTTTATTTCTTATGGTAAATCTATCAAGTGATTATTTCCAAACCATGCAAGGAGTCCTTCTATGTTGTCATTTGTTGGCAACGTATTTTTTCTTGAAAATCACCACATATTTTATGAAGAAATACTTGAGATAATTAGGGGGGTCACCAAGTTGTCTACACAACTTTTATCTTTTTAGTTTTTGTTCTGCTTTTAATATGCTATTAGGAGGCACAATTAGTATTTAGAACCCATGTTAATTTTTACAAGTATATTTCAAGAATATTTCTCTTGGGGAGGATAAATTAGTTTAACATTTTTTGCTTGGAGGGATCTTATAATTATTGAATTTTCAGGCACCTGTTTTTCTAGATTATACCCTTTATTTATACTCGTTGGAAAGATCTTTTCAAGCCTGATCTATTGGAAGTGGTATTTTTTACTTTTATAACTATTGGATACATTTAATTATACCTTCAACTATTTCTTGTAAAACAAAGTGTACTTTTAGCAGTACCCAACACTCCTCAACACAAACAATACTCTACTTGTAAATTTAGTTAAACACTCTCCCTAGATTTCATAGAGGAGACATGTCACATTGGAAAATAGAATAATTTATGGCCTTAGCTAATATAGTTAGTAATTTTTCTCATAAAATTAATAGTATGCAAGTCCAACCTCCATAACCTAGGATAAACACCCTTGACTCTTGTTCTTATATCAAATATGAGGTTATAATCTATGATGGATCCAAGAATCCTGAATTTATCAATAGTTGGATTCTAGACATGGAAATTTGGTTTGCTTATAGCCAAATACCTGATGATGATAAGGTCCCTTTTGCTAAGTTGAAACTTTTTGGTGTTGCTAAAATCCTAATTACTAAGAAATAAAGTACATAAAATACCATCACCACTTGGGATCAATTGGTTATAGCCTTGAAAGCTACATTCTATCCATCCAATTATAATAATAAAATTACCATCCAATGGCTTCACTTGAGGCAATGAAGCCACACGTCTATTCAAAATTATTTATTAGTTTAACTATTCGCATATCCTACTTCGTGAACAAGATCCTTCACCTACTCTTATTGCTAAGTTTAAGAGTGACCTTTAAACATATTTGTTTCAAGAATTAAAATATACTTCACTTGACATACTTAATACAAATTTTAATCAAGCTCAACTTGTAGAGGAGAAAATTTTTTCTTAGTCTCATGCACCTTGGTCTTCCTTTTCACCAAGTTCTCATCTGTTTTATTTTTAGAAGCCCTTCAATATTCTTCAAAAACTCCTCAAATTTATTTTTCAATGGGTACTTCCAAACCTCTGTGTTCTCTACATCAACAACATATGCAAAAGTTTTTTCCTTCTCCTTATCTAGCTTCTTAATTTGATGTATTTTTTTATTATTGTAAAAATAAGAGACATAAAATATGCTTGTCCATAGAAGAAAAATAAATAATTGCTTGTAAAGTATCCTAAGGAGTAAATACTTAAGGAGGGAACTCTACAAAATCTCATCAAAACTTGTGAAGAATATCGTACCTATCTTGAGTTGGAAGGCCGAATAAATAATGTCACCTTACACAACCATCAATATTTTGTAGGAGGTCATGATAATCTATTTGTCACTTATGCTCATATTACACATAATTTCTTTGTGGATTGCATTATCGATGATGGATCGTAGAAAAACTTGATTGAGAATTCTATTTTTAATAAGTTACAACTATCTATACATCCTCGTCTTCATCCATACTCACTCGAATGGAAGGATAGTGACACTTCTACCATGATCACTTACACTTGCACTTACTCTCGGTCCTAAGTATGTAGACAATATTACCTATGATATCACTCCTATGGATTGTTGTGGTCTATTGTTAGGTAAACCTTATCAATATGATAAAAAGGCTCAATATGATGTATATCATAATACTTATACCTTCTAGCATGAGCATCAAAATTTTATAGTTTATAGTACCCAATTTACTACACATCTAGCTCATGTAATTTGTATCAGACACATAATATTGATTTAGTTTTTAGTAGACCAAGGTCTCATAATTTCCAAGCAAAAGCTCTTTTATCCAATCGATATGTTGCACATTTTCAGGTATATTCTCATAGAGCACTTACTCTTGTTGTTGTTCCTACTTTTGTTGCTACTTTTGCTCTTTTTTCTACTACTACACCTACTCCTATTGTTGCTCTAGTTGTCTTAGTTCTTGCTTCTACTCTAGTTGTTCTAATTCTTGCTTCTATTGCTACTCCTGCTCCTATTTTTGCTCTAGTTGTTTTAGTTCTTGCTCCTACTCTGGTTGTTCTTGTTCTTGCTCCTACTCTAGTTCTAGTTGTTATTCTTATTCTAGTTGTTGCTATTTTTTTCTCTCATTTTGATTTCACTTTTAGTATATTCTCACTGCTATATGGCTCATGTTTTTCCCCCCCTTTTGTATCCATTGTGTTGAGCAAGGTGCAATGACAATATTGTCATTGTTGTCAACACACTCAGATGGACAGGTTGATGCAGTGGATAGTTTTTCGAAGTATCCATGATGATGTTCAATGCTTATGAGGATGTTTTTGATGTTTGGGTGAAGTTGTTACAGGTTGTTCATGCAAATTTACAAAAGTTGAAAAAATCATCAAGAAGTTGTCAAAAATTGCAAAAGTCATCACGAGCGTAGTTAGACAGGATGGATCAGTTTGGAACATGCCAACATATTAGAAAGTAGTCTAGAACAACTTTTGAGGTGTCAGCATAGTTTTTGGATTGATCGGTGACGTTTCTGGTATCTTGGAAGATGATTTGGCAAGTGGTTGTACATGCTAAAAAAGGGCAGTTTTGTCAGAAGCACTGCAAGCAAACGAAGAAGAATTTGATAGCAAAATTCAAACTAGAGATGGTCGTTATCTTCAAGAACATGTTTTCCAAATTTCCATTAAAACGGAGAAACAAGGCGAATGTTACAAGCATTACAAGACTGTCACAAAAATGTTCTTTTTGGAAAAAGTGCGTTAGTAGTAGTTTTCGTGGAGGTGGTACAGGTGAAACGTAAGGAGTTATACAGTGAGATTTGGATTGGATGTAGTCAAAATTGTAGATATTCTATGTTTCAAATTTTAGAGAAAACAAAGTTACAAGGTGAGAGTTATGATTGTTGCAAAAATGGTACAGGTCACTTTTATGTCAATTTGTTCCACTTGTGCAAAATCCTTCAGTTGGCCGTTTTGACCTTGCAGAGTCGCCAGAGTTTTGATTTCAGTGTTGTTACATCTTCAAGGCATAAAATAGAGCATCTTTAATTTTTTGTTTGAGGTGTCACGTGGCTCCGAAGTAAGAGAACGAGTAAGGTGTCAATTATTTGCATGTGACATGTTTAACGAAATGCCTTCTCAAAATAAAAACTAAAGTTATATAATTTTAAGAAGCTTCATTAAAGAAAATATTTTTAAAATTGAAAAGGGAAAAAAAATGCA
The DNA here is from genome assembly GCA_028583015.1 of Wollemia nobilis. Taxonomy (NCBI): domain Eukaryota; kingdom Viridiplantae; phylum Streptophyta; class Pinopsida; order Araucariales; family Araucariaceae; genus Wollemia; species Wollemia nobilis. Next base: position 6,678,471 of record JAQPPZ010016989.1, on the reverse strand, counting down.
AGTGTGTGCTTTTTAAGTGACAAGGGATTTTATTGAAAAGTGGGGACTTTATTTTGTGAAGAGAGAAGTGTGTGTGGAGAAAAATAAAGAGTGAAAATTCGTGATTTTTGGAGAGAGGTGAAAAACGTCACTTCAGTATTTTGGGCATAAATTTATCATTTGATATCCATTTTGGCTGAAATTTTGAGAGCATTTCGTAGACAAAGTGTTGCACAATACCTAGAAAGCATTTAGCAATTGGCAGAATGAGCTAAGAGAATAATCAATTTTTTTGTGAGAAGAGAAGATTCAAATTCTGAGTAATGGAGAGAGAGGGATGTTATACTGGGTGAAATAAGAAGTTTTAGATTTTGATCTTACAGACCATAGAGGGTTCTGGTTTCAGTGAAGAAATTCATATATGTCATTTTATTATCAATATCTAAATCAAGTGGGTGCTTGGTAGAGGTATTGGTGCTCCTTTCTGTTAGTGCAGATAAATCAGGGGTTGGTGCTCCTTTCTGTTGGTGTAGATAAATTAGGGGTTGGTGCTCCTTCTAGTAGGTGCTGGTAAATTGATTGTAAAGTTGGTGCTTTGCAAAGGTTGGATTTGGATGGAAGTCCAAACAATAATTTTTGGGGATGTAGCCAAATCGGTGAACCTCGGTACATCTTGTGTTGTGTGATGTTCTCTTGTTATACTTGATTTATTTGGTTTTATGTTTTCATTGTTTTGGCTTTGAGTGTTGAAGATTTAAGTTTTAAAGAGCTACACTGATTCACCCCCCCTCTCAGTGTCATTGTGAGACTAACACATTGGAGTCCAATGCTTCTATGGTGGAGAGAAATTATAGGTATTAGTATTTAATATTATATTTTATATGTTGGCTAGCAAATAATGTTGCATAAAATTTGTAGACTAACATTTTTTTTTCTAATATAAGATTTAATTAAAAGTAAGGTCTCTAAATGTAGTATCTGATAAATTAGATAGGCTTTCCTAACAAATAAATTAAATTCAATCCTATCTAATATATTTCACAAGGATCCTTTAGAGGTAATGTAATCTGGCTATTTATAGCTATTTTTGAAATGAAAATATTAGCTTGTCATTATCAAATTTATCTGTTTGTCTATTTGTCTATATCATAAGTTGATTGTACAAATGAAAAGAATTGACAAGGAGGAGAGTGAGCTATTAAGATTAAGAGCAAGAGTACTTTAGACACAAAAATGAGATGCAAATTCTAAAATTTTCCATAAAGCCTTGATGGCTTACAAAATAGAGAGCCACATGTCACATATCAAGAAAGACAATGGGGAGGAGATGGTAGAGGATAATGAAATGTGAAAGCAAACTTCTCCAACTGATGTTGTCAGTAAGAAACTGTTTGAGAATGACTCAAAAGAAAATAATGCTATCATGTGTGGATTAGTGGACAACAAACTAGTAAATATTATGGGTTTTAAAATGACAAAGGAAATATGGGACAAACTGAAGAGCATTCATGAAGGAGACATTAAGATCAAGGATGCCAAGTTACAAACACATTGAGCTCAGTTTAAAGTACTAAAGATGAATGATGATGAGAATATAGAGGCATATATGCTGAGAGTTAATGAAGTCATTAATACGATTAAAGGACTCGGTAAGGAAATCAAAGATTCTATCATCGTGAAAAAGGTATTAAGATCCCTTCCACAAAGATTTGATTCTAAATTTTCAGCTATAGAAGAAGCTAAAGATCTAAATTCTTTTAGTATAGATGAGATGCATGGTTCTTTGATTACATATGATATGAGAATAGGAAAATCTAAATCCAAAAACAAAGAAGTTGCTTTTAAACCCCATAAAAATATGAAAGCAAAACAAGAATCTGAGGAAGAAGAGACATCATATGAAATGGAAGTAAACTTTGTTCAAAAATTAAAAAAGGGAAAAGGAAATAACAGAGGAAAGTTATCGTTTAAATGTTTCAACTGTGGAGGCATTTGGTATTTTGCAGCTAAATTTCCACTTAATGAGAAGAATAGAAGTGATGAAGGATCACACGAAGAAAGAAGTTACTGGAATAAAAAAAACATATTTCAGAAAAGGCAACTTCAAGAAGAAAAGTTTCATCTCCAAGAATGTCAGTTCATCAAAAGATAGCTCCAGTGAGGATTCTGAAAAGGAAACAGGTGAAGCTCTTTTCATGGAACTCAAAGAAGAAAAACCAAAAAAATAACAGGAATGTGATGAAGAAATAAATTGACGTAGAAGTGAATTTGGAAGAGGAACTAATTGCAACTCTAGATGAATTGAAGATAGAAAGAAAAAAGAATAAGAAAATTTCAAGAAATTTTGAGGATGCAAATGAAATCATAACAAATTTGAAAGTACAGATAGAAGAATCCAAGAAAATCTTCGAAGATCTCAAAGTGCAAATAACCATGAAAATATATTATTGCAACAAGCTAGAAGAAGAGATTGTTGGTTTAAGGATGCAGCTAGAAGAGATGAATCAGAAAATTAGTTGTTATCACAAACTTGAAGAAAGTTCTATGAAGCTGGATAAGATCATAAATAACCAAAAGACTATAGGCATCAATTTTGGTTTGGTTTTTGATGAAGGAGAATCATCAAATGGATCAAAGGACATAAATGAAGAATCCACAAAGAATGAAGAGAAGAAACAGGTTGATCAAGCAAAAATGAAACATGCAAAGAAAAGCAATAATGCAAGGCACGAAAGGAGAATTGAAAATGATGGCTTCACCAATGTCATACACCAAAGAAGAAGAAGATTTATGGGTCCTACGGAAACATGGCAAATACCACCACCCAGGTTCAATCATCTCTTTTATGGTTACTGTTTTAAATGCAATGGTTATGGATATAAGATCTCAGATTGCAAGTATAATGTAGGACCAAGGAATTTTACCAATAGAAATGCTTTTTCACCTTTGATGGATTATGTAGTAGAATGTTATAACTATCATAATTTTGAGCATATTGCAAGAATTTTCGAAGTACATTTCCATCAAATCAATTTCAGGAAAGAAAATTTCAGCCAAATGGAATAAGACAAAATAGAAAATTTCTCAAAAAATATGCACAAGCTACTGAAAAAGAAAAGCCAAAACAAGAGCCCAAAATTGTAATCAAACCTGAGTGGAAAGAAAAATAGTGACCTAAGGAAGAAAAGGAATCCTTGATCGTACAGATGACATTTAAAGCGCAGAATAAATCCGCACCATGGATACTTGATAGTGGATGCTCCAGTCATATGACAGGTGACAAATTTTTTTTTGAGAAGTTGCAGCAATATGAAGGTGGTTCAGTAAAGTTTGGAAACAATTATGGAGCTAAGATAGTTGGCAGAGGTTCAGTTAATATTAGTGACGAAAAAATTAGGTCAAAATAAGTCATGTTTGTGGTTGTTCTGAAGCATAATTTGTTGAGCGTAAGTCAATTTTGTGATAGAGGTCATGAAGTGATCTTTAAGAAGCAAGGTTGTGAAGTCAAAAAGGCAAACAATGGTAAGTTGATAGCAACTGGATCAAGGACATCTGGCAACCCGTACACTCTCTCAGAGACTTCAGAAGGAGCTTGCTTTATTGGACAGAAAGAAGAGAATTGGTTGTGGCACAAGAGGCTCGGTCATATCAGTTTTGACAATCTAGTAAAAATCACCTCAAAGAAAGCAGTGAGAGATATTCCCACCATTGTAAAACCATCAAATAAAATTTGTGCTTCATGTCAAAAGGGGAAGCAAACTAGAGTCTCATTTAAAACAAAAGAGTACTACACAAGCAAACCTTTGGAACTAGTGCATACTGATTTATGTGGACCCATGAGAATGCAAAGCATAAATGGTGACAAATATTTCATGTTGTGTATAGATGACTATTCTAGGATGATATGGATACTATTTTTGAAGCATAAATCAGAAGCTTTTGAGATGTTAAAGGTTTTCAAAAACCAAGTTGAGAATCAAATAGGAAAAAGGATTAAATTTTTAAGGTCAGATAGAGGAGGAGAGTTAATTTCAGAGGATTTCATAGAGTATTGTGAAAAATATGGCATTAGGAGGCAGTTTTCAGTAGCCAAGACACCTCAGCAGAATGGTGTGGTAGAAAGAAAGAACAAGACAGTGCAAGAAATGGCACGAACTATGTTGAGTGAGAGTAAAGTAGCAGATATATTTTAGAAAGAGGTAGTACATACTACGGTATACATCCAAAATAGGTGCATGTTGAGGACGCATGAAAGCAAAACTCCTTATGTGTTGTGGTTCGGTAAAAGGGCAACAACAAGATAATTTAAAGTTTTTGGCAGCAAGTGTTACATCAAAAGAACTGAAGAAAACCTTGGTAAGTTTGAATATAGAGCAGATGAAGGTATTTTTCTTGGCTATTTGTCAAAAATCAAAGCTTACAAATGCTACAACAAGAGGCTAAGGAATATTGTGGATAGTGTCGATGTTAAAGTTGATGAAGGAAGGGAATGAGCAATTAGTTATGAAGAGAACTACCCAATTTATGAAGAGGTCATTGAGAGAGATGAGGAAAAGGAAATGGAAAAGAAACCAAAAATTGACTCAAAGGATTCAAACAGTGATTCATAATTGGAAGAAAATAAGAAATTCAAAATAGGCAGCTGGCAGAAAGATCATCCTAGAGATCAAATAATTGGAGACCCTACAGTTGGTGTTCATACAAGAAGAATATTAGTAAGTAAATACTCTCTATTATCCAGCATTGAGCCCAAAAATGTTGCTGACGCAAGCAAATATGAAAGTTGGGTAAAGGCAATAAATGAAGAATTAGATCAGATCAAGAAAAACAAGACTTGGGAGTTAGTACCAAGACCCACAAATGAAAATGTAATCGATACTAAATGGGTCTTTCAGAACAAATTGAATGAAGATGGACATGTAGTCAGGAACAAGGCAAGATTGATATGCAAAGGCTATGCACAAGTTGAAGGTATTGACTTTGAGAAAATATTTGCACCTATGGCCAGACTAGAGGCAATTAGAATGTTTCTGGCTTTAGCAGTTTACAAGAATTTTAAAGTTTATCAAATGGATGTGAAATAAACATTTTTGAAAGGAAAACTTGAAGAAGAGGTTTATATTGAGAATCCAGATGGTTTCCATCTTGGTGATGATCCCAACTTGGTTTGTAAGTTGAAGAAATCATTATATGGCTTAAAATAGGCACCCAAGCATGGTATGCAAGGCTAGACAATTATCTTATTCAAAAAGGGTTCAAGAAAGGTATGGTGGATAGTAATTTGTATGTCAAAACAGAAAATAGTCATCATATTGTTCTTGTTGTATACGTAGATGATATCATATTTGGCAGCAACAAAGATGAGTTGTGTAAAGATTTAGCAAATAAAATGCATAAAAATTTTGAAATGTCAATGATTGGTGAACTTTCGTATTTCTTCGGATTGCAAGTTAATAAAAAGGAGAAGGGCATATTTATTTCTCAAATTAAATATGTGAAAGAGATGCTGAAAAAGTTCACAATGGAGGATTGTAATCCAGTTAGCACTCCCATGACGATAGGTTGCAAGTTGAGCAAGGATGATAAATCTCCACATGTTGATCAAACTATGTATAAATCTATGATTAAGAGCTTACTGTACTTGATAGCTACCAAACCAGATATTTTGTAGGCAGTATGCATGGTAGCATGATTTTAGGCTAGTCCCAAGGAGACTCATGTGACAACAGTGAAGAGGATTCTTCAGTACCTCAAGGGTACTATGGAGTATGGGTTATGGTATCCGAAAGGTAAGGACTTCACCCTTATTGCGTATTAAAATGCAAATTGGGTAGGATGTGTAGATGATAGGAAGAGTACTAGTGGAGGTGCATTCTATCTTGGAGATAGGTTTGTCACGTGGCATAGTAAGAAACATGAGTCAGTCTCTTTATCCACAGCAGAGGCAAAATACATTACAACGACAACGTGTTGTACGAATGTGTTATGGATGAAATAAACTTTGAAGGATCTTGGCATTAATTTTAGTGAGTCAATTTTAGTTAAGTGCGATAACACCAGTGCCATTAAAATATCAAAGAATCTGGTTATGCATTCTTGCACAAAACATATTGCTATCCGATATCATTTTTTGAAGGAGAAAGTTACAGAAGGTGAGGTTAAGTTGGATTTTGTTCCATCAACAGAGCAAGTAGTGGATATATTCACCAAACCATTGCCCAAGGAAGTATTTGAGTACCTTCACAAGAAATTAGGAGTGGTCACACTTCCCAATAATTGACTAGCTATTGGGTCCAAATTCTCAGCGGGAGCATTTGTGTATTTGTTTATATTTTTGCTCATGTTTGTGATTTTTGTTAAGTGTAATAATTTTTACCTGAGAATGATGTGCATGGACTCAGGGGGAGTTTGCAGTAGCCCTTTGGTCTTGTTGTCAAAGGGGGAGAAGAGTTACAAGAAATTGTGCGTGTGTTGTCAACAATTCCAAAGGGGGATATTGTTGAGCAAGGTGCAGCGACAGTATTGTCATTATTGTCAACACACTCAGATGGACAGGTTGATGCAGTGGATAGTTTTTTGGAGCATGTACAGTGATGTTCAATGCTTATGAGTATGTTTTTGATGTTCGGGTGAAGTTGTTACAGGTTGTTCGTGCAAATTTGTAAAAGTTGAAAAAATCATCAGGAAGTTGTCAAAAAATTGCAAAAGTCATCATGGGTGTAGTTGGACAGGATGGATCAGTTTAGAACATGTCAGTATGTCAATAAATAGTCTAGAACAACATTTTAGGTGTCAGCATAGTGTTTGGATTGATCGGTGACGTTTCCGGTATCTTGGTAGATGATTTGGCAAGTGGTTGTATAGGCCGAAAAAGGGTAGTTTTGTCAAAAGAACTGTGAGCAAACCAAGAAGAATTTGATAGCAAAATTTGAACTGGATGTGGTCATTATATTCAAGAACATGTATTCCAAATTTTAACCAAAACAGAGAAACGAGGCGAATGTTACAAGAATTGTAAGACTGTCATCAAAACGCTCTTTTTGGAAAAAAGTGTGTCAGCAGCAATTTTCGTGGAGGTGTTACACGCGAACCGTAAGGATTTATACAACAATATTTGGACTAGATGTATTCAGTATTGCAAAGATTCCACGTTTCAAATTTTAGAGAAAATAAAGTTACGAGGTGAGAGTTATAATTGTTGCAAAAACGGTACAGGTCACTTTTATGTCAATTTGTTCCACTTGTGCAAAATCCTTCAGTTGGCCATTTCGACCTTGTAGAGTCACCATAGTTTCGGTTTCAGTGTTGTTACACCTTCAAGGCATCAAATAGAGCATCTTTAATTTTTGGTTTGAGGTGTCACGTGGCTCCGAATTAAGATAATGAGTAAGGTGTCAATTCTTTGCATGTCACGTGTTTGACGAAATGCCTTTTCAAAAAAAAAAAAATAAAGTTATATAATTTTAAGAAGCTTCATTAAAGGAAAAAATTTTAAAATTGAAAAGGGAAAAAAGAATGCAAGTGTGTGCTTTTTAAGTGATAAGGTATTTTATTGAAAAGTGGGGACTTTATTTTGTGTAGAGAGAAGTGTGTGTGGAGAAAAATAAATAGTGAAAATCCGTGATTTTTGGAGAGAGGTGAAAAACATCACTTCAGTATTTTGGGAATAAATTTCTTATATGATATCCATTTTGGTTGAAATTTTGATAGGAGTTTGCAGATAAGGTAATGCACAATACCCAGAAAGATTTTAGCAATTGGCAAAACGAGCTAAGAGAAAAATCAATTTTTTTTTGTGAGAAGAGAAGATTCAAATTCTAAGTAATGCAGAGAGAGGGATGTTATACTAGGTGAAATAGAAAGTTTTATATTTTGAGCCTACAGACCATAGAGGGTTCTGTTTTCAGTGAAGAAATTCATATATATCATTTGATTATCGATATCAATCAAGTGGGTGCTTGGTAGAGGTTTTGGTGCTCCTTTCTATTGGTGCAGATAAATCAGGGGTTGGTGCTCCTTTCTGTTGGTGCAAATAAATCAGGGGTTGGTGCTACTTCTAGTGGGTGCTGGTAAATTGATTGTAAAGTTGGTGCTTTACAAAGTCTAGATTTGGATGGGAGTCCAAACAGTCATTTTCGGGGATGTAGCCAAATCGGTGAACCTCGGTACATCTTGTGTTGTGTGATGTTCTCTTGTTATACTTGCTTTATTTGGTTTTATGTTTTCATTGTTTTGTCTTTGAGTGTTGAAGATTTAAGTTTTAAAGAGCTACACTGATTCACCCCCCTCTCAGTGTCATTGTGAGGCTAACACATTGGAGTCCAATGCTTCTATGGTGGTGAGTAATTATAGGTATTAGTATTTAATATTATATTTTGTATGTTGGCTAGGAAATAATGTTGCATAAAATTTGTAGACTAACATTTTTTATTTTCTAATATAATATTTAATTAAAAGTAAGGTCTCTAAATGTATTATCTGATAAATCAGATAGGCTTTCCTAATAAAGAAATTAAATTCAATCCTATCTAATATATTTCACAAGGATCCTTTAGAGGCAATGTAATATGGCTATTTATAGCTATTTTTGAAATAAAAATCTTAGCTTGTAATTATCAAATTTATCTATTTGTCTATATCATAAGTTGATTGTACAAATGAAACGAATTGACAAGGAGGAAAGTGAGCTATTAAGATTAAGAGCAAGAGTACTTTAGACACGAAAATGGGATGCAAATTCTAAAATTTTCCATAAAGCATTGATGGCTTACAAAATGGAGAGCCACATATCACATATCAAGAAATACAATGGGGAGGAGATGGTAGAGGATAATAAAATATGAAATGTTATGAGGAATTATTTTTAAACCACATTATAAAATGATAGCATTGATAGAGAAGAAATCCAGAGAGAAGTGGTTGAATTAATATCAAAATTAGTCACACAAGAAATGAATCATAATCTAATGAAGGAAGTCAACATGGAAGAATTAAGGTAGATAGTGTATTCATTTAAGCTAGACAAAGCTCCAAGTCTAAATGGATTTTGGGAAAAAAAGTTACAGTAACAAGGGAAATTATAGCTAAGGGTCTACTAGCAATGTGGGAAGAAGCGAGAACAACAAGGATATTTTAGAGTTAATAAATTCAACATTCTTAGAACTTATCTCAAAAGAGAAGGCATGTAAGTTTGAAATATTTAGATCCATTTGTCTATGCAAATTTTCCTATAAAGTAATTTTAAAAATAATGGCTAGTAGATTGCAAAAATAGTCATCTATGATCATATTGAAAGAGTAAGGAGAGAGGTCAAATGAAGGTAAATTTTATATGAAGTGATCATTACACAAGAAGCAATTCACTTTGAAGTTAAATCAAGGAAGAGGATAATGATGATCAAACTTGACTTTGCTACAACCCATGGCAAAATCAAAAATAGATTTTTCTTAATGGTCCTCCACAAAATGGGGTTTTATGAGCAGTGGATAAAATGGATGGAATGTTGCATCAAATCTAGCATATTCTCAGTTTTAGTCAATGGGGGATCATTAAGAGGAGAGGGCAATCCTCCAAGGGAGGTCCCAGGTTCAAATCTCCATCCTACCAAAAAGCTGAATTGGGTATCCAAAATCCAATTGATAATGTTGGTGCGGGTAGGGTCGGGTGCGACTCTCGGGTGACTTTGATGGTGTAGAACCCTCTGTTCGTGGTATCTCAGACCAAGGTGGCCCTACAAGAGGTTTTTCGTTTAAAAAAAATAAAAAATGGAGGATCACATTATTTTTTTGAACTCTTCTAGAGGTATAAGACAAGGTTGCCTATTATCACCAACTTTATATGTTATTATGGTTGAGGCATTAAGTTATCTTATCAAGCAGGTTAAAACATCTAATAGGGTGAAACATATCCATGTAAACTTACACATGGAGAATCAATTTTAGAGCCTTCAGGTTATTGAAGTGTTTAAAGAGCATACACGAGCAACCAAAATAACAATAAGTAGGAACATGTGCATGCAGAGTTTGATTTCAAAAGGTTGGTGAAATTAGGGTTTTTAAGTTTATTATTAATATTTGGAGCTTATCTAAAGTTAATGAGGTTAATTTTGGAGTGAAAATTTTATTAAAGTTTTTTTTTAAATATAAAAAGTTCCTATAAGTTGGAGTAATAAGGGCTATAATTAATTTTGAAAGTTTTCAAAAGTTTTTTTATAAGTTTGTAGTGATAAGATTTTTAACTAGTCTATTTATTTGTTTAAAAAAAAAAAAAGTGTGAGTTTTATAAGTTTGAAGTTTTTATTGGGTTCTATCTAAAAAAAAATGAATATTAAAATTTTTGAGTTTTTGTAAATTTAGATATATGGGAGATAAAAGGTTTTTAACTTCAAAGGATTAGGAAAAATATAAATTTGCAAAATTTGTTATTAGTTTATAAGACTAGGAAGACATAAGTATTATTATTCCATAAAAATTAAATTAGAAACTTTGAATTATCTAAACCTAGAGGTCATAATGGATTATTGGTACATTGATTCTTGAGCAAGTAGGCATATGACATGAAACAAACAATGGTTTAATACCTTTCATGAAAAATACATGAAACCAATTCTCATAGCGTATAGTATGACTTATGAAGTCAAAGGAGGAGAAAATGTTCTAGTTGATCTAACAAATGAAAAAGGAGTAATTAATAATGTGTTATATATCCCTAGATTAGCTACTAATCTCATTTCAGTATCTCAGCTTATGGATCAAAATTTAGTAGTTGAATTTAAAGTTGTCAAAGAAAAATAATGTCTTATTATAAAGCAAGAAAAAGTGATAGCGATAGGATCCTATAGATATAGTTTGTTCACTCTAGATATAGTTACAAATATAGCTCTATTAGTGGGAATATCATAAACAAAAAAGTTTTGGCATTAAATACTAGGACATATAAGTACATCATTGAATGAGATGACTAAATATCAAATGGTTAAAGGTTTACCTAAGCTTTCTTGGGAATCTACAATTTGTCTAGAATATATAGTAGGAAAACAACATAGGATAACTTTTGGGCTTCATCAAAATAGAGCTCAAAAACCATTAGAATTAATATATACAAATTTATGTAGAGCAATGAATATTACTAGTATTGAAGAACACAAATATTTTCAACAATTTATTGATGACTACTCTAGAATAATGTGAGTATACTATATGAAATAAAAATCTTAAGCATTTAGTTGTTTCAAATAGTTCAAATTTCTTTTTGAAAAAGAATCAGGAAAAACCATCAAGAATCTTCATTTAGATAGATGAGGTGAATTTTTGTCGAAGGAATTCAATTTATGAGAGTTTGGTCCCCTCATACTAAGTGGGGTTTGAACCTTGGACCTCTCAAATAGAGGCCAAAGTCCTTATCATTACAGTAGCTTGTAGCTTCATAATAAATTATATTGTTTTCAACTAAACCTACATAAATTTCACACAATTGAGCCTACAAATTAATTACACTAAACTTACATACACATATATATACAAATATCAAAATCAATTTATTACTTTGAAATACATTTTAATTAAAAATACATGAATATACAAAATAAAATTAAAAACCAAAATAAATGTTCAAAACACATAATTAAATATACATCAAACAAACAACTAAAATATCAAGAAATAATACTTTAGAACTCCTCAACACCCTTTCAGACTCCTTTTTGCAAGATCAAGGTCTTATATCTTTTCTATCCAAGTTCAAGGGTGCTGAGGCAGATATCATGGTAGACTTTGTTAAAACCTGGTTAAATGCCCACGTCTCGATGCACAACATTTGTTTCAAGGTTAGTAAAAAACTTATCACTGAGGTGTTTGGTCTTCCCCTGATGGGGCACCTGGTGTAGTATGACAAACATAATTGATACTAGTAACTCGATGGGTTCCCCAATTACCAAGAATTTAAGTGGATAGGAGTCACCCTGGACTACGAATCTCTCCCCTCCCCTTGGCCCATCGTTTTTGTCCCTTTGCTCTAGTATATGTCATGCGATGACCCATCCAAACTGCTTTCAAGTTCCCATCTTGCATTGGTGAATCACCTGTGGGGGTATAAGCATATGAATGTCCCAAATTTCCTCCACTATTACATTTGGATCTATGTTATTAGCACTCATAAGAAGCACTCGACTCCCACTCATCATGGGTTGTTTGCTGTTATCTTCCACCATGTCACCTTCGCCACTGTGCCGTCCATTTCAGCCACCCATCCTCCACCCATCCTCCACCCACAGTCCTTCCCACTCCCTGTCCAACGAAACCTTAATGAGAAAGGAAGCCCCTTAATTCCAAACTCCTATCTCTAAAAAGGGCTCTTCTTCTGTTGCTACTCCCCCATCCAAATCGCTTGCTGCGAGTGGAAAAAAATTGGCACCAGTTAAGCGGAAATCCAAGGTTGAATAAAATTCTTCCCATGTCCGAAGATCTTCCAAAGTTAAAAAATTAAAGGCAGAGACTAGTCAGAATTCCCCTTTCCACATATCTAAGGACATCAGCGAGAATTCGAACCTCGACGGTGCAATATCTAGCAGAATCTCGAGAATGTTCCTCAAAAGTTTTATTACAGCTTTTGAGAGGGCCATCGAATCCATGAAGCAGTTCCTCTAGTAGAGCTCAACCAACACCAAGGAGGATCCCACGAAAGCTGATATTCTCTAAGCTAGTTTCTAGGTTCGTGTTTCTGATGTTGTTGTCTCTAGATCTTTTGTTATTTTTTGATTTTCTAACATACTTGCTTCTTTCTTTTTGTAATTCTTGTGTATGTTTATTCTCTATTCCTAAGGTGGCCCCTGCATGGGTTTTGATTTGTTTTCGACATAAATGTAGTCTTTGTGGTCTCTTACCCCTGTGTGGGAAGCGTTGCTATTCTAGTTGGTTTTGTCATCCCTTGCATGGGAAATTTTGGGTCTATCATCCCTTGTGTGGGATTTTTGGTATCATTTATGGTTGTTCTCCCCAATATGGGATATTCCAATAGTATTTTCCTTATATCTATCATGATTTTTTGTACATCTGGGATTGGGACCCAACCAAAACCGGTATAATAAAACCATTAGTTACCAAAAATAAAAAGTATCAAGAAATAGAAATTATAAAATATAAAGTTTCATTAAATATTATAAAATATATAAAACTATATTATCACTCAAATTAACCCAAACAAACATGAAATTTTAAAATAATAAATAACTTTTATATTAATATAATAATCATATTAATTATAATTGAACAACAAAAAACACACACAAACACATCCCACAATACATCAAACATTTTGTCTTTTAAAGTTTTATATATATAACACACAAACAAATAAAATACATCAACCAAATTGTATCTAAAATTTTATATGAAATAATAGAACACAATCTTAAACACATATAAATATTCACATATCAAATTTAATTTCACTTTGAAATATATTTAGCAAAATAATTTACATAATTTCATAATGTATATACAAAAAATCATAATAAATCATTATGGTTACAACAAAACCTACATATTAAGTACACTAAACCTATATACACAATGCATACAAAATAATTACAAATAAATATACAAAGATCAAAATCAGTCTAATAGTTTAAAATACATGAATATATCAACAAAATAATATAAAAAACCAAAATAAATGTTCAAAACACAATTAAAAATAAATCAAACAAACATGGAAAGTATCATGTAAAAAAAAATACATAGATGTAAAGGAATACATAAAATCACACGCACGAAAAAATAACATATATCAACCACAAAATTGTATGTAAAAGTTTATGTAAAATAATAGAACAAAATATTAAACACAACATAGCATATCCACAACATGTGAGGGGAGAGATTTGAACTTGGGGCCTCTCAATTTCAACTGGAGAGTTTCGTAATGTATACAACAAAATTGTAATAAATTACGTTGTTTACAATTGAACCTACATATTAATTACATTAAACCTTTATACACAATACATACACATAAATATTTACAAATAAATACATAAAGATCAAAAGCAATGTATTAGTTTGAAATTCATTTTAATTTAAATACATGTATATATCCATAAAATAAAATAAAATAATGTTCAAAGAAATATCTAAAATATCATGTAAAGATAGATAGATAGGTATTATCATGGAACGAAATTCCAATCATGTAAATAAATAAATATATAAAAACACAATTAAACAACCAAAACACAAACAACTATAATTAAAAATAAATATACAAATGTCAAAATCATTTTTAAATTGAAATACACTTTAATTAGAAAATAAATTAATATTTTCTAACACAAAATAAAATACACAACCAAGACAAATATTAAAAACAAGTAATCAAATATTATAACTATAAATATGAAACAAACATCTAAAGTTTCATTAAACATTAAAATATATAGAAATTGAAAGTTATATTATCACTAAAATTAATCCAAACCAACATAAATTTTAATACAATAAACAACTTTTTCATTAATATAATAGTCATATTGAATGAAGACTAGGCAGAAGCTTCTTATCAAGATCTTAGGAAAGTGGAAACTGAATTGGAGATTTGATCTAAAGCCAATAGAGAATTGATTAAAGCTCTTGAAGATTTTAAAGAAACTAAATGGATTGGAATATAAACAATACTGAATCCCCACAAGATAGAGTTAAATCAAAATTGTTGTATTTAAATATGCTACATGATATTTTTTAGTCCATATTGTGTAATATGTAGGTGTTGAAAATGATTTTTTTCCTCTACAAATGTAAAAGATTTGGGGCCCTTTCAAAACCCCTTCATTTACCATAATAAATAAATAAATAAAAATAGTCATATTAGTTACAATTGAACAGCCTTAAACACACATACAAGCACATATCACATAATGCATCAAACAAATTATATTTAATTTTTTTATATTACACTATAATACATACACACATATAGAATGCATCAAACAAATTGTATTTAAAAATTTTATATACAATAATAGAAAACAAAAAGCACAATATTGAACACATAAATATTCAAACATTAAGTTTAATTTCACTTTGAAATACATTTAACAAAATTGTTTACATAATTTCTATTGTCGTTATCCATGGGTCCATCCCATGACGTGGTATCCTTATCTGTTCACCAGATTACAAGTTTTTTTTTGCTGTTATTTGTTGTCATCCTTATCCCGTGGAGGATAAAAGTGGATAAGAGGAAAGTGTTCGAGAAGATACTCTCCAGCGATTACTCTGCTTTATTTCCTGCTTTAGTTTTTTTTGCTTTTTACCACCATTGGTGAAGATTATTTTTTCTGCTTTTTTACCACTGCTGGTGAAGATTAGTTTTTCTGCTTTTTACCACTACTGGTGAAGATTAAAACACTAGGAAGAGAGGTCTATAAATTAAGTGTAATCTGTATGTATGATATACAAGTGTGATAACAAGAGACGAGACTCTGTTTTGACAGAGAGTTGTAATATGTAATCATTGATTTGTCTTCTCAAGAAAGGATCTAATATTTTGTGGACATAGGCATAATTGCGGAACCACGGTATCTATTGTGTCATATTGTTTATGAATTCTCTTATCTTATTATTGCTGCAGTGTATATTTTTTGTGTCTGGTTAATTTTTATTGCAGAGTATATTTCATTCTTCATTTTATTTTCAAAGACCCAACAACTAGTATCAGAGCCAGCTTGGTTGACTTGTGTGTGGATCAAAGATAGAGGCAAACACCTCTACTCGGATGGTTAGCTTAGATGGCAAAAACTGGTTAATATGGAAAGCTAAGATGGAAGATCTTCTCTATTCGAGGGACCTCAACCTACCGATTGAAGTAGACCAAAAGCCATACGACATATCCGTTGAGGATTGGATAAATATGGATTGGAAAGCAACTGCTTGCATCTGTCAATGGTTGGGTGAGTTGTGTTTCACCATGTGGTGACAGAAACTAGTGCAAACCCTTTATGGAAAAAATTGCATGACTTGTATGAGAGAAAGTCAACCAAAAACAAGGTGTTTTTGATTAGAAAGATGGTAAACTTAAAGTTTAAAGAAAATGGGTCTATTGTAGAGCACCTAAACGAGATGCAGAGCATTGTAAATCAACTAAAATCTATGAAGATGGTTCTGGATGATGAGCTGCAAGCACTGTTGTTGCTAAGCTCACTACCGGATAGCTGGGAGACTCTTGTTGTATCCCTGAGCAACATGGCACCCAATGGAGTTGTTACCATGAGTCAAGTTATAGGAAGTTTGTTGAATTAAGAAGTGAGGAGAAAATCCTCAAATTCCTCCCACTCACAGGTATTGGTTGTTGAATAACGGGGAAGACCAAAGAACCGAGGAGATAACAATCAAGGCAAATCAAAAGGGAGATCCAAATTAAGAAAAGGAATAACCTACTACTACTGCAAGAATCCCGGGTACATGAAGAGGGAGTGCAAGAAGCTTAAAAGAGATCAAAAGGAAGGAAAATCTAGTGATGAAAATAAAGAACATCAAGAAACCACTGTAGTTTCATCTAGTGGTGTCCTAATATTCTCAATGTGTGGTGAAGACTGTATTAGTGCAGTGTATGAAGATTCAAACTAGGTGGTTGACTCAGGATCATACTTCCATGCCACTTCACATAGCAATTTCTTTATCACATACAAGTCAAGAGACTTTGGTTCGGTAAGAATGGGAAATAATGGAGTGTCTAAAATTGTTGGAATGGGTGATGTTTGCATCACAACCAATGTTGGTTATAATATGGTCCTCAAGGATGTGAGGCATGTTCCAGATATTAGATTGAATCTCATATCAACCGAAAATCTTGATGATGAAGGGTATGAGACACAGTTTGGCAATGGATTATGGAAGCTAAAAAAGGGCTCTTTGGTTGTGGCAAGAGGAAAGAAGTGTTGCTCTCTCTATAGGACCGAAGCCCAGTTATCCAAAGGCAAGGTGAACACTATTTGTAATGAATCTCTATCTGGTTTGTGGCATCGGTGACTCAGTCACATAAGTGGAAAAGGTTTAGAGACTTTGGTGAAGAGGAATTCTCTTCCAAATCTCAAAGGTACATCATTGGCTCCGTGTGATCATTTTTTAGTAGGAAAATATCATAGAGTTTCTTTTTCACATGCTAAGGCCAAATGGAAAATTGAGATTCTTGATCTAGTTTATTTTGATATATGTGGCCCTATGAGCATGAAAACTCTTGGTGGTGATTTGTACTTTGTTACTTTTATTGATGATGCATCCAAGAAATTTTGTAGCTTTATCATGCAGAGCAAAGATCAAATGTTTGAAATCTTTCCAAGGTTTCATGTTATGGTTGAAAGGCATACCTCCAAGTCCTTGAAATTACTTCGTATAGATAATGGTGGAGAGTACACCTCAAATATATTTGAGGAATATTGTACAAATCATGGGATAAGACATGAGAATACTATCCCTTACACGCCACAATACAATGGTGTTGTAGAAATGATGAACCGCACCATAGTTAAAAATATTAGAAGCATGCTTTCTTCAGCTAAGTTATCAAAGGAGTTGGGGTGAAGCCATGAGTACAACTTGCTATTTGATAAATTTATATCCTTTAGCTCCATTGGAAGACGATGTGCCAGAAAGAGTGTAGACTGACAAGGAGGTATCTTATTCACATTTGAAAGCCTTTGGATGCAAGGATTTCATACATGTACCTAAGAAGCAGTGAAGCAAGCTAGATGACAAAGCAATCCAATGTATATTTATGGGTTATGGAGGTGATGAGTTTGGGTACAGGTTATGGGAACCAAATCCAATAAGTTGCATAGAAGTCGAGATGTGGATTTTCATGAAAACCAAACATATTCTAATTTTGACAAAGAAGAACAACCAAAGAGAGTTGTAGATGAGCTACCAGAAACACAAGATCCTTTACCCATCCATTGAAATTAAGGGTAGCAAGCTCAATATGAAGAAGATCAAGTTTGGTGTGATGAGGATCAACAAGCAGATGATGATGATGCACATGGTAATGATGATATGCATGGTGATGTTGAGCAGGGGGAGTAGCCTCCTCAAGAAGAACCACCTATGCTGATAAGGTCACAAAGAGAAAGGACAACCTCAACAAAATATCCTTCATCAGAGTATATCACACTCACTGAAAGTGGTGAACCAGAATGCTTTAAAGAAGCTATGATGCATGAGTAGAAAGAACAATAGAAGAAAGCTATACAAGAAGAACTTAAGTCCTTGCATAAGAACAAAACTTATGATTTAGTTGAGCTACCAAAAGGGCGAAAAGCCTTAAAGAATAAGTGGGTGTTTAGGTTGAAAAATGATATGAGATATAAGGCAAGGTTGGTAGTGAAAGGTTTCGGGAAGAAAAAGGGTTTTGATTTTGACAAAAAAATTCTCCTGTTGTGAAGATGCCTTCTATTCGTACTGTCCTAGGCCTAGTTGCTAGTCTAGACTTAGAGATTGAGCAGTTGGATGTCAAAACAACTTTCTTACATGGAGATCTAAAAGAAGAACTATATATGGAGTAGCCGGAAGGTTTCCTAGTAAAGGGCAAGGAGCACATGGTATGCAAGTTGAAGAAGAGCTTATATGGGTTAAAATAAGCACCAAGACAATGGTATAAAACGTTTGACTCTTTTATGATGAATCAAGGCTTCATTAAAACCACTGCAGACCACTGTGTTTACTTCAAAAAATATTCAGAGTCTTCCTTCATTATTCTTTTGTTGTATTTTTATGATATGCTTATCGTTGGTCAAGATGCTAATTTGATTGACATGTTGAAGGATCTGAACAAGGTCTTTGAAATGAAGGACTTGGGGGTTGCAAACAAAATTTTGGGTATGACAATCAAGCGTGATATAAGGAACAAGAATATATGGCTATCACAAGAAAATTACATTGAGAAGATACTTGAAAGATTTAATATGAAAAATGCCAAACCTATGAGTACACCATTAGCTAGTCACTTCAAGTTGAGTGTCAAGTCATCTCCAAACAACAATGAGGAAAAGAAAGAAATGGAAAATATCCCCTACGCATGATGCAGGAGCATCCAGTGGTGTAAGAGTGATCTTGCATCACTTGAAAAAAAAAAAATTGTAATTTTTTTTTTAATTTTTTTATTTTGTAAAACTAGTAAAACTTGCAGGAGATTTTTGAAGGTCTTAGAGGTCAAATTTGAGGATTTTTGGCTAGACGCGAGCCTTGGCGCGAAGAGCCAAGGATTGCCTTGCTTAGCTCGTTTCATGCCGTTTTTGAAAACATGCTGTAATAGTCAATCGGGTCAACGAGTGCGAAGTTAACACCTCGACAAGTTGCCCCCAAAATTCAAATTTCAATTTGAATGGTTTTAGGTGGGAAAAAGGGAAAATAGGGTATTTGAGGGAATTTTCAAAATTGTAAAGGGGCTTCTTCTCTTGTATCTTGATCTACATCAACGCATCAGCTGTAGGGAGCTTAATGTATGCTACAGTGTGCACAAGGCCTAAAATAGCACATTCTACTAGTGTAGTTAATAGATATCTTCCAAATCCAGACAAGCAACATTGGGAAGTTGTAAAATGGATCCTAAGGTATCTAAGAGGCATCTTTAAAGTTTGCCTATGTTTTGGAAACTCACCACCTATGGTGGAAGGCTATACAGATGCAGATATGGTAGGAGATCTTGATAGCAAAAAGTCTACTTGTGGTTACTTGTTTACTTTTACAAGAGGAACAATATCTTGGCAATCAAGGTTGTAAAAATGTGTTGCACTTTTGACTATAGAGGTAGAGTACATTGCTGCCACAGAAGCCTGTAAGGAGATACTATGGTTGAAACATTTTCTTATGGAGTTGGGTTTGCAACAAAAGGATTACGTGATTAAGTGTGATAGTTAAAGCACCATTGATCTGAGCAAGAATGCTACATTCCACTACAAAACCAAGCACATTGATGTGCGGTATCATTGGATTAGAGATGTCCTTGAAAATGGTTTGGTGAAGATTAACAAAATTCATACTGATCAAAATCCGTCAGACATGATGATGAAGACAGTGCCAAAATAAAAGCATAAATTGTGTAAAGCTTTGGTAGGCATGAATTTCATGTAAGCCTCGAGTATGGGGGAGCCCTCATCATGGGTCTAGAGGGGGAGATTGTTGCTATTATCCATGGGTCCAGCCCATGACGTGGTATCCTTATCTGTTCACTAGATAAGAGTTTTTTTTTATGTTATTTGATGTCATCCTTATCCCGTGGAGGATAAAAGTGGATAAGACGAAAGAGTTCGAGAAGATACTCTCCAGCGATTACTCTAATTTATTTCCTGCTTTAGTTTTTCTACTTTTTACCACCATTGATGAAGATTAATTTTTCTACTTTTTTACCACTACTGGTGAAGATTAGTTTTTCTGCTTTTTACCACTGCTGGTGAAGATCAGCTTTTCTATTTTTTACCACCATTGGTGAAGATTAAAACACTGGGTTGAGAGGTGATGGTGGATGGGAAAACCACACGCAGTCACACTCCACGAATTCCAAATTTTCTCTCTATTAAATCTGGAAAAACACTTACAATAACAGCCCACAGGCTTTACAATGACCAGGGCTCGGCTTGGTCTTCTCACTCTCACACTCTGCGTGCAATCTTACCCAAATCCACCACCCGATCTATTACATTAAATTGGGTTTTTATAGAGGCCCCGACCCTCTGAAACAACTTACGCATTTAATCGAGGCACCAACCCGATTTATTACAAAGACTGGGTTTTTATAGAGGCCCCGACCCTCTGAAACATCAACACAAAAATCGAAGCACCAACCCAATTCATGGCTCCACTCCGCACGACCCTTGTCATCGCCACTTCCTGTTCGATCAGTCTGACTGCCGCTCCCTATCAGATTTACCCTACACGATCCATCCTTTTCGTTTCCTGCGCTTCTGGGTAATCACCCGCTTTAACTACACCTTGGTGCCACGTGTCATTCTGGAATGGTCCCTAAAAATACCGCCTCCCACGATTTCCCGCCATCTCTTTCTTCTTCTTCGTCTTCTTCTTTTCCCGTCGTGATATCATGACATGTCGCGATATCACGATGTTTTAGCTTCCCTGCGCTCCTTTCTCCTTTTGGTCGTGATATTGCGACGTCGCGATATCGTGACCATTCCGCCCTCGAGCCGTTTGATTTGTTTTATGTCACAATATCGTGACCATTCCGCCCTCGAGCCATTTGATTTGTTTTATGTCGCGATATCGCGACAACCTTCTGCCTTTGTCCTGGTTTCCACTTTGACGTCGTGATTTCGCTACCAGTTCCACCTTCTACTTTGGCCTCACCTCAACGTCGTGATTTCGCTACCATTTTCCTCCTCCGTCGAGCCTTCACTCCGATGTTGCAATTTTACGACGTCGCGAAATCGTGCTATCACGATTTCGCTACCATTTTCCTCCTTCGTCGAGCCTTCACTCCGATGTCACAATTTTACGACGTCACGAAATCGCGCTGTCGTGATTTCGCTACCATTTTCCTCCTCCATCGAGTCTTCACTTCGACATCATGATTTCACGACGTCGCAATTTCGCTACCATTTTTGACTTCTACCTCCGCCTCGCTTTGACGTCACGATTTCATGACGTCATGATTTCGCTACCGCTTTCGACTTCTGCCTCCGCTGCTCCGCTGTCGCAATTTCGCGACATGTCGTGAAATCGTGACATTTTTCCCACTGCGCCTTCTTTGCCTTTTTTTGTCACGATTTCATGACATGTCGTGAAATCGTGACGTTCTTCCTCCTTAGGCAATTTTTCAAATGCCTCTTCATCAGGTGCTGCTGGATGCTCCTGCATCAAACACCCTGGGTTGGTGGAGAAGTGATCTTCACTTCTGAGCTGTCTGGTTGCTGCCTCTTGCAACACCTCCAAACATTTCTCTGCCTCAACAGCCTGCTCCAACCCCTTCTTCTGGCCCACATAACTTTTGTCTTCCTCCAGACAGATTCTCCCACTGCTGCATACTTCCTCATCTGCAGCCTGCTTGCACTCCTCTTCTTGGCCAGTTAGATTTTTGCCTTCTTCCAGGTAGATCCTGGCACTGCTGCACTCTTCTTTGTATGCAGCCTTCTTCAGCTTTAGCTTCTGATGCACTCCAACATCTCTCTTTTTTTGTCTTTCTTCACGCTTTCTGTGCCGCTCCTCTTGCTCCTGTAATTTTATTCTGAGCCACTCCTCTTGCAGGGCTTTAAATTGCCTCTACAAAGCTAGGAACTCTTCTTCTGACACCATATCTTCCTCACTGCCACGACTTTTTTATGGACGCATTTTTCTTTGCTTTTCCTCACAAGATTCAACCAATCCTGGTGCAACTGCCTCACTTTTAGCGCTCTCCTAACACGCTCAAGAATCCTAACTCTCTCTCTCTCAAAACCCTACCACAGATCCTAACGCAAACTGCCTCATGACCGGCGATCTGTTTACTCACTCAGAATCACTAGCTCTTTGATGGCGGATGAGAAAACCACACGTAGTCACACTCCATGAATTCTAAATTTTCTCTCTATTAAATCTAGAAAAACACTTACAATAACAGCCCGTAGGCTTTACAATGACCAGCGCTCGGCTTGGTCTTCTCACTCTCACACTCTGCATGCGATCTTACCCAAATCCACCACCCGATCTATTACATTAAACTGGGTTTTTATAGAGGCCCCGACCCTCTGAAACAACTTACGCATTTAATCGGGGCACCAACCCGATTTATTACAAAGACTAGGTTTTTATAGAGGCCTCGACCCTCTAAAACATCAACACAAAAATCGGAGCACCAACCCAATTCATGGCTCCACTCTGCACGGCCCCTGTCATTGCCGCTTCCTGTTCGATCACTCTGACTGCCGCTCCCTGTCAGATTTACCCTACACGATCCATCCTTTTCATTTCCTGCGCTTCTGGGTAATCGCCCGCTTTAACTGCACCTTGGTGCCACGTGTCATTCTAGAACGGTCCCCGAAAATACCGCCTATCACGGTTTCCCGCCATCTCTTTCTTCTTCTTCGTCTCCTTCTTTTCCCATCGCAATATCGTGACATGTCGCGATATCGTGACGTTTTAGCTTCCCTGCGCTCCTTTCTCCTTTTGGTCGTGATATCGCGACGTCGCGATATCGCGACCATTTCGCCCTTGAGCTGTTTGATTTATTTTATGTCACGATATCATGACAAACTTTTGCCTTTGTCCTGGGTTCCACTTTGACGTCGCAATTTCGTGACATTGCGAAATCGCGACGTCGTGATTTCGCTACCAATTCCACCTTCTACTTTGGCCTCACCTTGACGTCGTGATTTCATGACGTCGCAAAATCGTGATGTCATGAATTCGCTACCATTTTCCTCCTCCATCGAGCCTTCACTCCGACGTCACGATTTTGCTACATCGCAAAATCGCGCTGTCGCGATTTCGCTACCATTTTCCTCCTCCGTCGAGTCTTCACTCCGACGTCACGATTTCGTGACGTCGCAAAATCACGCTGTCACAATTTCGCTACCATTTTCCTCCTCCGTCGAGTCTTCACTCCGACGTCACGATTTTGCGATGTCACGAAATCGCGACGTCGCGATTTCGCTACCATTTC
Organism: Wollemia nobilis; assembly: GCA_028583015.1. Taxonomy (NCBI): domain Eukaryota; kingdom Viridiplantae; phylum Streptophyta; class Pinopsida; order Araucariales; family Araucariaceae; genus Wollemia; species Wollemia nobilis. The sequence goes on along the minus strand of JAQPPZ010016989.1, from coordinate 6,654,858 downwards.
TGAATTCTGCCTCTGCCTTGCTTTGACGTCGCGATTTTGCGACGTCATAATTTCGCTACCGCTTCCGAATTCTGCCTCCGCTGTCACGATTCCACGACATGTCACGATTTCGTGACATGTCGCGAAATCATGACATTTTTCCCACTGCGCCTTCTTTGCCTTTTTCTGTCACGATTTCGCGACACGTCGCAAAATCGCGACGTTCTTCCTCCTTAGGCAATTTTTCAAATGCCTCTTCATCAGGTGCTGCTGGATGCTCCTGCATCAAGAGGTCTATAAATTAAGTGTAATCTGTATGCATGATATACAAGTATGATAACAAGAGATGAGACTATGTTTTGACAGAGAGTTGTAATATGTAATTATTGATTTGTCTTCTCAAGAAAGGATCTAATCTTTTGTGGACGTAGGCACAATTTTTGAACCACGGTATCTGTTGTGTCATATTTTTTATGAATTCTCTTATCTTATTATTGCTGCAGTGTATATTTTTTGTGTCTGGTTAATTTTTATTGCAGAGTATATTTCATTCTTCATTTGCTTTCCAAAGACCCAACAATTTCATAATCTATATAAAAAATCATAATAAATTACATGGATTACAATTTAACCTACATATTAATTATAGAATGCATCAAACAAATTGTATTTAAAAATTTTATATTTAATAAAAAACAAAAAGCACAATCTTGAACACATAAATATTCAAACATTAAGAATGCATCAAACAAATTGTATTTAAAATTTTTATATACAATAATAGAAAACAAAAAGAACAATCTTGAACACATAAATATTCAAACATTAAGTTGAATTTCACTTTAAAATACATTTAACAAAACTGTTTACATAATTTCATGTATTACACTATAATACATACACATATAGAATGCATCAAACAAATTGTATTTAAAAATTACAAAAAGCACAATCTTGAATACATAAATATTCAAAAATTAAGTTTAATTTCACTTTGAAATACATTTAACAAAAATCTTTACATAATTTCATAATCTATATAAAAAATCATAATAAATTATATTGATTACAATTTAAACTACATATTAATTATATTGAACATCCATACATAATACATAAACATATCTTTGATAAAAAATCTAAGGCTAGGAAGGTTCAAATGAGGATTGTCTCGATGGTTTTTTATTATTTCTCCTATTTTTATTTTTCTTTCCTGATTTCTCTTTTTTGGTGATGGATGTGCTAGGGTGATCCCATTTTGTAAGTGTGATTCCTCATGCAAAAATTTGCTTTAAATATTTTTGCTATTTCTATAAAAAGAAACTTTTCAAAATGCCTTTTATTAATAAAAAATAACAATACACAAACATAAATATATACAAATAAATATACAAATTTCAAAGCCATTTTATTAGTTTGAAATACATTTTTATTAAAAATACATGAATATGTTTGTACCACAAAATAAAATAAAGAACTAAAATAAATATTGTACCAACTGCGTTGCACAAGCCTTGTATCTGCTTGTGTAGTGTAGTTGGTGATGCCGACCTAGGTTCCATTCTCCCTGTGTCCACCTTCCAGATACAAGATACAGTTGGAAATGTCCTATGTGCTGGAAGAGGTCGACAAGGCTCCATTCTCCATGTGCCCACCCTATTGATAGTCAAATGGTTGTGTGTTATTTCATTATTAACAAGTGTAGCTCTCGGTCTTACGAGTGATCATGGTTGGGAGGTAATTGCTCAACCCTATACCTCGATCATAGGGGTTTATCATACTAACCACAAAAATTTTAGCCCCCAAGAGCTAGGTGGATTAGCAAAGGTTTTATTGACCAAGCACTTTACAAGAAGAGACATAGGTTCAAACCTTGGGGGCACACAAACAACTTTAGCAAATGTAGTAGTCCATGCTGAATCCTCTAAGTGTGCGCTAAGCGGTCGGTGTTCTTCATATCACGTCGAATGAATAACAACAAGACGAATAAGCTTTTGGGAGTAGTCCGTGTGGTTTGAAGCCTAGGCTTACCAGGTACTAAAAATAGTGGTTATAACCAACTCCTCTGTGTAACCAAAATAAATAAATAAATGTTGAAAATACATAATTAAATATTATAAATATATATAAATGTGATATGGTAAATCGAACAAACATCTAACCCAATTGAACAACCAAAACATAAACAACTATAATTATAGATAACTGTACACATATCAAAAAATTTATTTTTTGTTTGAAATAGATATTAATTAAAAAACACATGAATGTTTTTGTAGCACAAAATAAAATACAAAACCAAAATAATCAAAAATAACTATTTATATGAAACAAATGTCTAAAGGTTTCATTAAAACATCAAAATATAAGTTGAAAACTAAATAATAGTAACCCAATTAATCCAAACAAACATAAAATTTTAAATAAATAGCATTTACATTAATATAATAGTCATATTAATTAGAATTGGACAAGAAATAACACTCACATACATACATACATACATACATACATACATATACATATATATATATACATACATACATACATACATACATACATACATATATATATATATATATATATATATATATATATATATATATATATATATATATATATATATATATACATATAATACACAAATATTCAAAAATCAAATTTAATTTCACTTTGAAATACATTTAGTAAATAATTTAAATATTTTTACAATAAAAAATCATACTAAATTATATTGATTACAATTGAACCTACATGAGTCTATATATTAATTATACTAAACCTACATACATAATACACAAACATAAATCCTTACAATTAAATATACAATGATCAAAATCAATTTATTTTTTAAAATGAGAAATTAAAGATTTGAACTTTGATGTGAGCTATATTATCTATATGTATCAACCATTGAACCATGGCCCAATTTGGCATCAAAATCAATTTATTAGTTTGAAACACATTTTAATAAAAAATAATGAATATTTTGTACCAACAAAATAAAATAAACCAAAATAAATGTTCAAAACACATAATTAAAGACAATACATGAAATATATTTGGCATTAATACATACATATATATATTATTACGAAAAGAGGGTTTTGAAAGAAATCCCTCAACCTTTTACATCAACTCCCTTATGGAAGACAGACCATAAAATACTCAACTATGCAAAATATCCACCCTAGATCAGAAGAAAGGACACAAAAGACAAACAAAAATACCACATCGAAACATTGTGAGCACCAAAAACAAGAAGGTGGATCCACAAACCAAACAAGCAAATGAGAGGTAATATCAGTGACTAGATAGCTCTAGATTTCCACTAAGGAGTATTTGAAACCTGAGTACCACAGTGGACAGAGTCAAAATGAGCACCATTCTTCTAGTTTAAACTTGAATAAGAGAAATTATTGAAGGATGTGAACGATACCAACTACCCATAATAGATGTGATGGATAATTATTATCCTCGACTAGAATATAGGCTACTAACATACGATATGAACATCAAATCACTGGGTGCAATGTACCAACAACTCATATTACAATAATTGCTAGCACTTTTAAAATAAAGGTAATGTAACATACTAAAATGTCATTGATCAGATTTCTGATAGAATTTAAGATTTAGGAGATCCACCAGGAAGTTATTTATCCATAATGTAAATCCAGGAAGGTTGGTTCCAAGATTGGCCAAACAATCAACAAGCGAATTATCCTCCCTTAGAATATGTGCCACCTTGAATTGATTTAAACCTTGGAGGTACCTTCTCGACTCCCACATCATATTTATGATATTCCAACTCAGATCAACAGTGGAATTAAGAATATTAATCACATTCTTCGAGTCCCCTTCAATCTCAGCATTCGGATATCCTAAATCAACCAAGAGTTTAATACCTTGGAAAACGGCTCATGCCTCCATGAAGTGGGAAGTTTGGAATGATAAATACTCACAATATGTCATAATAACTTTATCCATGTTGTTCCTAATGATGCCACCCACCTAGTGATCTTGATATTACCTTTTGATGTCGCGTCAAAGTTCAATTTAATCCAGCCAATTGGGGGGTGACCATCTCACATTATTCCTTAGATTCAACATAGGAGACCCAAGGTCAAACCTCAAGAATCCCATCTTAGATTCCAATAGAACTTCGACAGGAGAAATCTTCAGGCAATTTCTCTCTAGATCAGGAAACACATTGGTAACATTCTCAATTGAACTCCAAAATATTCTAAGACCTATTCGAAGAGCATCTATTTTGCAATTTTTAAAAGCCCTAGCATTTTATTCTTACCTAATGCCCCAAAATATGTAGCAAGAGGAAGATCCACAGGCACTTGATACGAGGGGCATTAAAGGGAGGTCCACTGCAGAATAAAATTTTCCTAGGAATTAGGAAACACCCACTGCACCCCCAACTTATCTAGAATGCAGACAAAAACATCATGAAAGAAGGGACATAAGAGAAACAAATGTGTAGATGACTCCCAATAAGCTTCACATAAGTAACATCTATTTATAATTTTCATATCTCTCTTAAGAAGATTCTCAATTGAAAGAATCTTATTAAAGCTGGCTAACCCAAAAAAAATGTTGACTTTAGGAGTTAGTCCTTTCGGCCACATTTCCTAGACAAAAAACAAGCACACATCATACAATTAAACAAATTATATAGTGACAATGTAGCCTCCTTCATTATCACCAACCCAAATGATCATGTCTTCGACATCTTCAGATCAGAGAACCAAAAACACAAACAAATATAATTACAAATAAATGTATAAATTAAAAAAAAATTTGTTTCAAAAAATATTTCTATAACACAAAATAAAATACACAACAAGACAAATATTAAAAACACATAATCAAATGTTATATCCGTCAATGTGAAACAAAACATAAAAATCTATAAGATTTGAAACATTAAAGTCTATAGAAGTTGAAAGTTATAATATCAATCAAATTAATGTGAACATTAAATTTTAATACACTAAATAAAATTTTACATTAATAACGAACACACATATAATATACATACAAAAATATACAATACATCAATCAAATTGCATCTAAAACTTTAATATAAAATAATAGAACACAAAAAGATCATAACAATTAAAATATATTATCTTCATTTAAATGAATTTAAATAAATGTTAAAACATAATACAATAATAATTATAAAATATTTTATAGGAAATAAAATATATTATCATTATTCAGATCATCCAAACAAATACAATAAGAAACATACAAACAAGTACATAAAAGAAGTTATTACTATTAAAATTAATTGGTCAAAAACATACAATTTTTTATGTAATAAGCCAATTTTACATTAAAATATAAAATATTGTATATGCATCAATCAAATTGTATCCAAAAGTTTAATATAAAATAATAGAACACAAAAATATCGTAAAAATTAAACTATATTATCTTCATTTAAATGAATTTAAATATATATAAATTTTCTCAAAGAGGAAATGCTAAGTTCAAATCTTATCAAACAACACATGCATACCAAACTATTGTAATAACAATGGTCATAATGACCCCTTTCAACCTCATATAATCAATTAAAAATCATATTTAAAACATTATATAATAAAAATTATAAAATAATTTATAGAAAACAAAATATATTATCATCATTCAAATCATCCAAACAAATACAATAAGAAACATACAAACCAATACATTAAAAAAGTTATTATTATTAAAAAAAAATTGATTAGTAGAAATGGTTTTGAGAGGGTCCCTAAACCTTTTGCGAATCGAAGAAAGAAGAAAAATCACTGGTAATAAAGCCAAAACATACCAGAGAAAAGGAGCAACAAAAACAATCAAACATAAACAACTTAGGTAGAATAAACCCAAGAAAACATATAGCTGCAAAGAAGGACAGACCCAAGAGGAATAATTACTCCACCATTTCCATCATATTATCAATTTTGAAAATGGATTATAATCAAAACTTAGGTGTACTGCTCAACGGTAAGGTGGCTATTTTGAGTGAGTAGTGATTGGATTCGGGTCCTTGGTTCAACATAGATTTTTTTTTTTTTAAATCTCTGGCATCACATGATTATTCAAATACAAGGTAACCTTCTACATGGACTTATGGACTTATGGAGTAAGCTGTGGTTGGTAGAACTGGAAGATGTGAATCCTCTTAATGGAATGTAATTCATTGTGTAGCCCAGCTTACAAAAGGTAAATATCATCAGCATGATTGACCATCTTGAGGTGCAGTGAAAAGTATGTCTGCCACACATAAAGGGTCTCCTATTTGACACCTATGTTGGCCAACCAATATGTTGCCTTATTCCCTTCTCTATAAATATGCTGGATAATAATATTGAAATTCTTGCTTATAAGTCTTCTTTACTCACCAATAATGTTGCATAGATTGCACGATGGAGATTGGGTGGCTTTGAGGCAGTTGATGATGAATAATGAGTCTCCTTCAACAATGATGTTGTAAATATTGAAACCATCCAGGATAAGTAACCCTTGATATAGAGCTCTTGCTTCAACCATATTGTTCATTTCAAGGCCAATGTTTTTAGCATAGGCAAAGAGAATTCTCCCATGATCATTTCTAACTATGTCTCCACCGCCCACTACTCCAGGATTTCCTTTAGCCACATCATTAAGGTTAAACTTGATCCACTCTGTAGGAGGAGGGGTCCACCTGATATTAGATCTGTCAACAACATAATTAGATGTACCAGCTAAAATATTTGTAAGTTTAAAGTGAGAAAACAAATGAGACTCAAGGCCAAGTTTAGGGGCATCAATGGATGAGATAATTTGGGTATTCTCAGCAGCAAAGGTGGTAATTTTTAGGAAGACAGAGCGTGAATATTTAGCAATCCCATTGAAAATCTTATTGTTTTGCTCTAGCTAAATTTTCCATATGTAGTGGTGTAAGCAAGAGGTCCAAATAAAATTAGTTGGGAATTGGTAAAGGGCTTGGGCCATTTCTAGAATAAGAGATTGAGCAATGACAGTTATGCCCAAGCAATATTAACAAGCTCAATTAGGAAATTCAAAATTGATAATGAGATGGGATATTCCAAAAAAGGTGGAAGGTTGATTTCCAGTTTGATTTACAAAGAGGATAGCAATTATAAATGTAGTGGTCTCTAGTGATTAGATTGTCCATGGTTAGGATTCTATTTTGGGAAGCAAGCCATGAGAAAAAGCCAATTCTAGGTATCAAGTGTTTTAGCCAAACATACTTAGCTAAGACCCAGGATGCAACAGGTGGATCTTAGGGATAATATGCAGATTTAATAGTGAAATAACTTTCTTAGACAATTTCTAGATAGGGGAATCCATACTCTAAGTTTTTGGAATAACATGAATTCTCAATAGGTTTTGAATAGTTATGGTAGTTACTGGGGCTATTGATAGGAAGGAGTTTCCACTACCTATAATTGGAAATTTGGGTAGTAAAATTGACAACTATGCTATCAAAAATATGATTAGTAATAGGATTGAGAATAACGAGATTTGGTTCATTAATAAGGGGTTGATCCCTTAACCAAGCATATTCCCAAAATGTGATGACTTTACCATACCCGAGATGCCATCTCAGATCTTTCTTGATGATATCCTTGGTTTGGATAATTGAATTCCAAAAGTAGGACCCGTTGGGCAGGGGTTGCTCATCCATGAAAGAAGATCGTTGGAGGTATTTTCCTTTAACTATGTCTATCCAAGTAGCTTTCTCATCATTGACAATTCTTCAAGCTTGTTTGTCCATGAGATCCAGGTTCATCTTGTGGACTTTCTTGAAGCCTAATCCACCATGGTATTTTTTGGAACAAACCCTATCCCACGCTACCAGTGAAAACATGTTGTGGTTCTCATTTTGCAAGCTAAAGGATTTTTCTTTGAATTTGCTCTTTTTTTTGCCCTATGGAAGATGGAACCTTTAAAATTGATATGAAAAACACAAGTATGCTTTGCAAATAAGCTTGAACCAAGGTGGCTTTGGCTTCTTGACTCAACATTTATTTCTTCCATCCTGCCAGTTTCTTGGTAACATGCTCAATGACCATATTCCACATGTTGGCAAAAGAATTCTGATGCAGGAGCATCCGACGACAGCAGGACGATCGGGCATCAACCGGAGTTTCTAAGGAGTGTGTTTTTGTTTCCAAGGCAAAGTTGCGAAGGGGGTCGCGAAATCGCGACCCCAAAGGCTGCAGCAAGGCAGGGGCAGTTTTTGTCACGATATCACGATGTCGCGATATCGCGACGTCGCGATATCGCGACGTCGCGATATCGTGACGGTTTCGAGAGCATTGGTGAAGGGGCGGTTTTTGTCGCGATATCGCGACGTCGCGATATCACGACGATTTCAAAGGCGGCAGAAGATAGTGCAGGGGAGCCACGAAATCGTGACATGTCACGATTTCGCGACATGTCACGGAATCACGGCTCCGAAGACAAAGGTGACAACAATGGGAGCTTAAGACAAAGGCAAGGCCTTCGAAGACAGGTTGAAGGCGGAGGCAACGACGAAGGAGGCAAGGGAAAGCAGTGGAGTTTTCATCGCGATATCGCGACGTCGTGATGTCGTGAAATTTTTGCGGAAAGGGCATGCCGTGGAGTTTCTGTCGCGATATCGCGACGTCGTGACGTTTTTGTAGCTTTGGTGCGGAGGGAATTTTTAGTAGCGATTTCGCTACATTTCTGGCGGACGAAGGCAAGGTGCGATTTGGTCGCGATGTCGCGACATGTCACGATATCGCGACATGTCACGATTTCACGGCCAGTTGAAGACAAACCAAATTTGACACGTGGATGGTCCCGCATGCGGGAAAAGAGGTAGCGGGTGCAGATGGAATTTCTGACAAGGTAACAGTTCCCGAGGGACAGTCTGGAAAAGCAGTGATTGCAGGGTAAGGGCCAATTGAATGCGTGCCTTCATGGTGGATCGGGAGTGGTTGGCGATTGACAGGTGGAAGATCGAGGACTCGACGGGAAAGGCCGATTTTGCAGTGTTTAAATTTTTTTTTTTTTCGTGCCAGTGGACATTAATTGCCTAGGGAGCCGAGACTCCGATATAAAAACTTGGAATTTTTTTTTTAGAAGGGGGGGGGAATCTGAGAGGAACAGAGGGAGAGACAGAGTGCAAGGAAGAATTTCAGGCCGAGCGTGGCCATTGTAAAGCCTGTGGACGGTTTAATTTTTACGTATGTAATTACTTTCCAAGGATATTAATGAAAAAGAGGAATTTGTGAAGAGTGGTCTTTCCCCGTCCCCGTCAGTTGTATCAGAGCCAGTAGTTCCTGAGCGTACAGCAGACCGCCGAAGGAGAGGCAGTTGTACCAGGACTTATGGGAGGGCTTGAGATCGGGTGAACAGAATGCCTCCAAGGAGAAACCCCGTTGGTGGGAGAGGCATGGCAGCAGGAGATTTCTGGGCTTTGCAGCGGCAAGTTCAGGCCCTGCAAGAAGAACTGCGCAGAGGACATGAACCGAGAAGAGATGCAGACAGTGAAGATGAAGTGGATGAAGAAGAAAATCAGTTTGAAGAAGAAGAAGAAGAAGCTATAGATCCGGCACAAGCCAGCCTGTACAGGGCCATATCCCAGATTGGGAAAAGGTCGAAGATGGAATTTTCCACATATTTCGGGAACTTGAACCCGGAGGAATTGATTGATTGGATAAATGACCTAGAAGAATACTTCGAGTATGAAGAAGTTGAAGATCCCGAGCGGGTCAGATTTTCCAAAACCAAATTAAAAGGTCATGCCAGCATATGGTGGAAGGGGGTACAGCTGGAACGAAACAGAAGAGGAAAAGAACGGATAACCAGATGGGTCAGAATGGTAGAAAAATTAAAAAGGCAGTTTATTTCGACAGATTATGAGTTGGAACTTCTAAGAAAAATGCAGGGTTTGAGACAGATGAATAAAATTGTCCAAGAATATATGGAGGAATTTTATAAAATCTCCATCAGAACCGGTCACTTAGAAGCAAGCAAGGAAAAGGTGGCCCGTTATATCAATGGGTTGAGACCCAGTGTCCAGGAAGAGCTAAGCTTAGTGCGGGTGAGCACCATTGAAGATGCTTACCAGTTTGCTCTGAAGGTTGAAGAAAAACTGAACAGAAGGTTTGAGAGCAAGCAAAGAGTAAAAGGACTTGGAGGAAAGAACGGTGGAAGAAAATAGGAAGGAAAGGAAGAGAAGAAGGAAGAGGTTAGCAGCAGCCGGAATCAAAAAGAAGATGAAGAACCCAAACCGCAAGTTCAGAACAATGGCTACCCAAGAGGAAGAGGTAGATCTGGATGTGGGTATGGAAGGGGAGTGTTTCGAGGAACATGTTTCCACTACGGAGAAGAGGGGCATCGGGCATATGAGTGTCCCCAGCACCCCAAGAGAGTGAACAAGAAACAAGTGGGTCCTGCCAGAGCTGTTGTGGTAGTGAAAGATGCTGACTCAGAACATTCTGAAGAAGCTGAGAAAGGAGAAGCAATGATTGTGAGGAGAACCATGCAGATTGGGGAAGACAAACCAGAGCAGAGGAGAAGCCTGTTCCGCACATGGTGCAAAAGTGCAGGCAAAGTCTGTAATGTTATTATAGACAATGGGAGTACAGACAACTTAGTTTTTGAGGAGATGGTTGCTAAGTTGCAGCTGGAAAGGAGGAGACACCCGCATCCATATCGGATTGCGTGGTTGAGGAAGGACCACAGAGCATGGGTCCTTAGTCATGTTCAATATCAGGAAGTACCAGGATGAGGTCCTGTGTGATGTTTTCCCCATTGATGCTTGCCATTTGCTGTTAGGGAGGCCATGGCAGTTTGATTGGAGTGCAGTGCATGATGGTCGTGCAAATACGTACTCCTTGATGAAAGATGGAGTGCGACACAAGTTGAAGCCATTGCAGACAGTGGATGAGAAGGTGTGTAGCAATGCCAAAATTTGTCTGGTAGAGGGCAGAAAATTTTCTTGCCAGGAAACGGAATTGGAACAGGTTGTAAAGGTTAATGAGTGTTCGGAGATATTACAAAGGATGCGGACCGAACAGCATAGAAGTGAGGGTCACTTCTCCTTTTTACCCGGGGTGTCTGATGCAGGAGCATCCGACGACAGCAGGACAATCGGGCATCAACCGAAGTTTCTAAGGAGTGTGTTTTTGTTTCCAAGGCAAAGTTGCGAAGGGGGTCGGGAAATCACGACTCCAAAGGCTGCAGCAAGGCAGGGGCAGTTTTTGTCATGATATCGCGACGGTTTCGAGAGCATTGGCGAAGGGGCGGTTTTTGTCGTGATATCGCGATGTCGCGATATCGCGACGATTTCGAAGGCGGCAGAAGACAGTGCAGGGGAGCCGCGAAATTGCGACATGTCACGATTTCGTGACATATCGCGGAATCGCGGCTCCGAAGACAAAGGTGACAGCAATGGGAGCTTAAGACAAAGGCAAGGCCTTCGAAGACAGGTTGAAGGCGGAGGCAACGGCGAAGGAGGCAAGGGAAAGCAGTGGAGTTTTCGTTGCGATATCGTGACGTCGCGATATCGCGACGTCGCAACATTTTTGCGGCAAGGGCATGCCGTGGAGTTTCCGTCACGATATCGCGACGTCGCGATGTCGCGACGTTTTTGTAGCTTTGGTGCGGAGGGACTTTTTAGTAGCGATTTCGCTACGTTTCTGGTGGACGAAGGCAAGGCACCGTTTGGTCGCGATGTCGCAACATGTCACGATTTTGCGGCCAGTTGAAGACAAACCGAATTGGACACGTGGATGGTCCCGCATGCGGGAAAAGAGGTAGCGGGTGCAGATGGAATTTTTGACAAGGTAATAGTTCCCGAGGGACAGTCTGGAAAAGTAGCGGTTGCAGGGTAAGGGCCGATTGAATGCGTGCCTTCATGGCGGATCGGGAGTGGTTGGCGATTGACAGGTGGAAGATCGAGGACTCGACGGGAAAGGCCAATTTTGCAGTGTTTAAATTGTTTTTTTTTTCACGCTAGTGGGCATTAATTGCCTAGGGAGCCGAGACTCCGATATAAAAACTCGGAATTTTTGTTTTAGAAGGGGGGGAATCCGAGAGGAACAGAGGGAGAGACAGAGTGCAGGGAAGAAGTTCAGGCCGAGCGTGGCCATTGTAAAAGCCTGCGGGCGGTTTAATTTTTACGTATGTAATTACTTTCCAAGGATATTAATGAAAAAGAGGAATTCGTGAAGAGTGGTCTTTCCCAGTCCCCGTCAAATTCCCATGGAAATATGGGAGGCCAAGGTAAGTGGAGGGTAGGTCAGAGATGGTGCGGCCAAGAATCCTTGCAATTTTGATTTACCTGTGAATTGAGGTGTTCATAAAGAAAATTTTGCTTTTTCTCAAAATTGAATTTCTGTTCTATGACCTCTTCATAGAAGTTAAGAATAGTTTTTATTATTTTGGCTTTAGGAATTGAGGACAAAGTGGTAAGAATGGTATCATCCACAAGTTATTGATGAGTGATCGGCCTGGAAACATAAGAGGGTTTAATTCTTGATAGAATACCCAAGGAGAAGGCTTCTTTAAGTGATCTACCAAGGGATTCAACCATTATGATGAAGATAAAATGGGATAGAGGGTAATCTTGTCTAACACCTCTAAAACTCTTGAAATAATCAATAGGTGAACCATTGACAATAACAGAGAAATAGGCAGAGGAAATGCATTCTTTTATTAGAGCTATCAATTCCTCATGAAATCTAAATTTGGTTAACACTGTAAAGAGGAAATCCTAAGAAATTCTATGGAAGGCTTTGTTCATATCAAGCTTCAAGAATAGGTTAGGTTTTTTATTTTCACTATTGAATGCATAAGTTCATGGATAGTTATTACGCCATCAATTATATATCTACCTTTAACTGAGTTGCCTTGGTAGTGGTCAATGATGGATGGAATAATATCCTTAAGCCTATTATCCATGACCTTGGTGATAAGCTTATAAATTATATTATAGAGGTTAATAAGTCTATAATCATAGATGGAATTACAGACTTGAGATTTAGGGATGAGGGTCAAGAAAAGTGAAGTTGACATCCTTTGGTAACAAATTAGTTTATTGGAATTCTTGCTCAACTTCCATAACCACTTGACAAACAATATCCGAAATTTTTTGGAAAAAATGGGGAGGAAAACCATCAGGTCCTGGAGCTTTATCGGGGTTCATGGAAAACATGGCCTCTTTGATTTCATCATTTGAAATTTTTTTGAGGAGACCTAAATTTAGGTCCTGATTTTTTTGAGGAGACCTGAATTTATATCCTGACACACAATATGAGGAATGTTTTGCAAGAGAGCAATGAAAACTTGGATGGAACATGGTGGGATGGGATCCAAAATATTTTTAAAATGGGAAATGACTTCAAATTTGATTTCTTGGATGTCAATGGTTTTTTATGCATCACTTCTTGAAAGTTCCCTAATTATGATAGTGCTCCTATACCTAAGCATTAAGGCATGGAAATATTTCATGCTAGAGTCCCCTTTATTCAACCACAAAGTACGAGATTTTTACCTCCAAAATATCTCTTCTCTGGCCAGAATGTTATGATACTTAGAAAGGAGGTTCTTTTCTTCTTGCATTAGATCAAGATTAGTGCCCCTATTCTCAAAGTGATTTTTAATGATGCTCATTTTTTTAGAGATTCACTGCTTACTCCTGAATATATCCCCAAATATTTCTTTGTTCTAAACTTATAGCTTGTGTTTAATAGATCAAAGTTTTCTAGCTAGCTGATATAATCGAAACCTTGGGAATTTCTCTTTCCACAAGTTAGATATGCAGCTCCTGATGTCTAGATGTTGAAGCCACATCGATTCAAATCTAAAAGGTGCTTTTAAAGGAACCATATATTAGAAATAATCTAGGACTAAAGGATTGTGTTCTGAATCAATTTTAGGGATTGCAAGTTAGCATCTCCGAAAAATTGAATAGCTTCCTTAGAAAGCAAAAATCTATTAAGTGATAGCTATATTAGTTGGCTGCCATATATCTTGTTACTCCAGGTGAACTTTGAGCCCTTTAACTGCATATCCATTAACTCATTTCCATCGATAAAATTTACAAATTCTTCAAAGCACATGTTTGTGATGGGATCTCCCCTTATCTTATCATATGGATAAAGGAGAGTGTTGAAATAACCCACAAGCAGCCATGGTTCAATTTAAAAATGGATTATAATTTGAGTTAAAGTTTTCCAAAGGTTACACCAACCAGACGGATTATTGGGTGCATAAATGTTAGATCCATTGGTTCCTGGTATCTTTGTTATAAAAAGAATATTAATAATTATTTTTGAGATAGATATGAGCCTACCTTCAATTGTGCTAGGATCCCACATACACCAGAGGCCATCGAAAGTTCTCTAAGCTAGGTTATAAATAAAATCAATGTTTTTTAAAATCATCTTACAAATATTTTTGTTGTTCTTTCAATCAGTTTTGGTTTCTTGGAGAAGAAAGATGCTTGGTTTGATTTCTTTCCTCATGGATCTAACCAATCATTTTTTGGTTAATCCATTGAGACATATCACTTTTCATGAGAGGATATTCATTTGATATTTTTGGAATAAGATGTATTTCCTCCTCCTCTACCATAGAATGGAGGTTTGGTTCGGTTCCCTTCATCACTTGGAGGATCAATATTTGAGAGATCTGCAAGTTATGATATAATGGTATATTGGAAGCCATTCACTATGTCACATTCATTTTCTTTGCACCTTTTCTCTTGATTGGAAGGTCTACCCCTCTTTTTATCATTGCCTACATCAAAAGCATTTTTTATTTTTATTTTTATTTTTGGTGACCTATTTAAAAAGGCTTGTAAGCTCTGCTAAAATAGGGGAGGTGTATCTAACATGTTTGGAAGGGATTGAAAGCTCTCCTGGAACAGGGGAGGTGGAGCTAATATCCTGGATAATTTCAACCTAAGAAAGAGAATCATCGCTAGGGTTTAAATCTTGATTGAGAGGACTTGAAAGTTCTTCTAAAACAAAGGAGGTGGAGCTGATCTAATAAAAGTTAATGAATTCAACTTGAGGAAGAAGGTCACCATTAGGGTTCAAAGATCCATTGAGATGGTGGAAGTGAAAGGGCCTGGAACTGGAGGGGGGAGGAGGGACAATGGGCTTGGGTGGGCATGAAGGACCCAATCTAGTAGGAGACTGAGGAGGATCACCGATGGGGCCTGAGGGCTCTGCTAATTTGGGAAGTGAATCAGGGTCTTCTAGGAAAACATCTTCACCATCACCAATATTTAGGCCATTTAATGTTTGAAAAGGATTAAGTTTAGCAAAAAATATCGCACCTAGTCGAAATAATCCTTATCTTGAGTTTTCAACTAGGAATAAGAAATTGCTTGCTTGCATTTATTGCCCTAGTTCTTTTTCTGGAAAGCTTAACCCTGAAAACTCACCTATGGTTTGAGCAATGTCTTTTAGGATTTTGGTATGCCAAAAATGAGCGGGAGGACCATGAAGTCTAACCCAAATGGGTGTCATATTTATTATTTGTGTCTCTTGATCAAAATCCTCACCTCATCTTCACAAAAAAATACTTGTTCTATGAAGAACCAAGGACCACCAGTTAGGATTTGCCTTGTATATTAAGAGGTGTTAACTATGATTATGAAGAAACCTCTAGGGAAGACAATTAAATCCATGTTGTCGGTAGACTGTCATTTTGTGAAGGCCTACCTAAGGATGGATTCAATGTTAGGGCGAGCATTGATAAATTACTATTAAAATTAATTGGTCAAAAAACATACAATTTTTATGTAACTAGCTTAGATATAAAGGATATATATCTAAAAACTTCGAGAGATATCAATCCCGAGGCACCTATCTAAAATGTTTTTGTTAATGTTGAATTTTTTAATAAAAAAAATTGTTTAGGACGTGACATGTATGACCTCTTTGCCTCCCACTCCCCTGTCTGCCATTGTAGGAACATCTCTCGGTGTAATAATCTAATTTTAAATTAAAATATAAAATATAATAAATAATACAAATTAATATTTAATAAACAAATACAACCACAAGCACAATACAAACAAATATACAAACATCAAATTTAATTTTTTATATTTAAATTTTATTTTTTTTAAAACATAAAATATATAGTTAATATAATAAGTATAAACATTAATGAAATACATCACATCCAAACATTATATAAAATTAAAATACATTATTACTATTCAAATCAATTCAAATATACATATTTTTCTATATATAATAATGGCATAATAAATCAACTATGTAAATTAAAAATACAAAAACATAGGTTTGAAAAAGGTTCGTGTAAGGAAACATGGTATTTTTTAACAAGTTAATGTAAGGAAACATATTAAATACCTATGGTTATTAAAATTAATTATAATTATAACCAAAAAATATGCTTGGTGTTACCATTCTCAAGGAATATGCTAGGTGTTTTTCCTTCATCCTTGCTCACTAAGTTTGGAGTTTTGTTATGTGTATCTTGATGTATTTACTACCCTTCCAGTATTTTAAAAAATACAGCATGATCATTGGTGTCTCTAAAAAAAAGTTGAATAAAAATTCTCCTTTATGCCTTGTTGAGTGGTGGGATGGTATGTTATTTTCTTTTGTATGGTTCTTTTAGTTTAATTTATGTTTCTTTTGTCCTTGGAGGCTGGTCTATGCTTAATTAGCCTTATCTTTCTCTACCTCCTCTAATGTAAAATGTTTTGGGACCTTTCAAAACCCCGTTTTTTACCATTAATAAAAAAATATTGGTAAACAAAATTGGTATACAAAGAAAGGTAAATTGTAAAAGGGTTGGGGTCCCTTTCAAAACTCCTTCCTCCAATCAATAAAAAAAAAATGGTAAACAAAATCATATTAAAATTGACATTCTTGTATGGCTTAGACAACATTTAATTAATTCTCCTAAAATTAAATGACATTCTTGGATTCTCCTTTGTAGAATATTTGAGAGGATGTAATGATTTTTTTAAACATTAGGGCATACCTACATAAATGTGTTTTATGTTCGCTACATTCCTAAAAAAACATCATTTGATAATTAAATTCTTTATTTTAGAAAAAGTTAAAAACTTGATTTTAATATGTTTTAATGATAAAGTTAGATTTGTACCTAAATATAAGGTAAATATGAAGATGAAGAAGAAAACAATTATGTAAAATTAAAATTTTAAATAAATAGGAGAGGTGTTTGAAAAATTTATCAAGTAAACTTTTATTATTATAAAAAAGTTAAAATTTAAAGTATTTTTTTAAATTGGTTATATAAGATTGAAGGAGGTCGTATTAAGTCATGACCATATAATTGCATTACAATAGTTTTGTAATTATACATGTATTTTTTGGAAAGATTTTTCCTTCTTGAAGTTGAGGAATATAATTGGTTGAGTTAATGGTATATGATGAAATTTTAAGTTTTTTTAGAACTAAAATTTAAGTATTTTTGTAGAAGCAACTTTATTAGTATCAAAATCCATGACGTGTAGGGCAATTGGTTGCAAGTGGAAATTTCATATCATAGACCATGGTTCAAATATGGGTGAACCCTAATATTTTAATCAAATGGTAAGTTCAAATCATACCTAAGGATACATGCATAATTGCTACCTTGTTATAATATCACTATGTGGTCATGATGATATGATACAATAAGAATGAGATTGTTTTCAATCCCATATGATCCATTCAAAAATAAATTAAAATAAGAAAGTAACACTATTAAAGTGGAAAATAATTGATATAGTTTACACATATAAAAGGGATTCATAAGGGGATTTAATGAAGATTGATAATTTCATCTAATTATCAAAGATAATATTAGGTACATAGTCTTTAATATCAGAGATATAATCATGTATATAGAGAACCAAGAAGATGGAGGAGGGGAGGCAGGTATCGAAGGAGCGTTACAAAACCAAAAAACAGGCATAAAACCAGAGTTAAAACTACAATTATTAGAATATGCCAAAGGAGACTTGAGCAGTAGAGGCCAGACAACAGAGATCTGATATTAAAAATGAAGAAGATAAAACAAGTAAAGTATAAATAATTTAGGTTTCCCAAAATGGTTGTCTAGGGATCTTCATCTTCAGAGGGGCTGATCCAAAAAGGACACCTATTAAAATATTGTGATCAATGGTTGAATTTAGGAAGAGAAAATAGAGATTTATTCTTTCCTCAAAAATGATGGATTTGTAAAAAGAAAAC
The DNA here is from genome assembly GCA_028583015.1 of Wollemia nobilis. Taxonomy (NCBI): domain Eukaryota; kingdom Viridiplantae; phylum Streptophyta; class Pinopsida; order Araucariales; family Araucariaceae; genus Wollemia; species Wollemia nobilis. The sequence continues at coordinate 6,636,637 of JAQPPZ010016989.1, read as the reverse complement.
AATAAATTCCAAAGGTAAAGTTTGATGAACATAATCTCATAGGGGATTATAACAAGTTGGCTAAATGTGGACTAATATGTTGGATCTTTAACTTATGGTCATTTCCCAAGGGTATTGAAACTTGGGTTAAAAATAATTAGCTCCCATTAATCTCGCAAGAACCAATGATAGTATATGTAGGAAGAGGGATTTTTTGTGACATTTAACAATCCCAAAGACAAAGGAAATTATTTTTTAGAGATGTCCCTAGTTCATGGTAAGAAGTGGACTATTTATGAAGTATTGGGATGATAATTTTGATCCAAGAGAAGAAATTTTGAACTCCATTCAAATATATGTTAAAATGTTTTTCCCATATTAATCTGGGTAGGAAGAATATTTTAAATCAATAGGAGACTCTTTATGATGGTTCATTAAAATAACTACGATAATAAAACACTGAAAGTTAACCATATATACCAGAATATGTATGGAGATAGACACAAGGGAAGGCTTACTAGAGCATATTAAAATTGAACTATAGGGTCAAGTATAGAAACAAGAGCTATATTATGAGCAAATATCATTTCAATCCACCCACCGTTAGAATAAGTAATTATTCTCTTAAGTTCTACTAGGATAGACATACTTGAGTTTCCACTCCTCCATGAGTCAGGTGAACTCTCAGTATAGTCTAGATCATATTTTATGAGTTTTTGTAATCCAACAGATCTCAATGATCAACTTTGCTATTTATACAAAGTTGATCCATGGAATAAATCAATCAGTTCTATTTGTCTTCTCAAATATTGTGATGCTTTGTAGTTCTACTCTTGGGAAATTCTAACATGGTACCAGAGAAGGATATATTCTTCTAGCATTCTCTCTTGAAGGAAGTTTCATGAACTGGTTCATTATCTCTTATCTTTTGTTTTTAACAAGGAGGTTTTTTCATTTCTATTGTAGAATTCTCTTTTACTTCTGCAATTTTTTTAAAAAAAATTGTTTATGGTACTAACTAAAATAGATTACCATATACAGATTCTCCTTATTTTTCAAAAGATATTATTTTTCTTCTTGCTCTAAAATAGAGATATTTAAAAAATTTTAATTTGGCCTTCTTGCTATAGCAATATAGGCATATATTTTTTCTTGCCTTAATATTGTTCTCCGTAGATGAATGTTCCGATATAGCTACTCCTCATTTCTAATGAATGCACTCTTGCCTTGGCTCTATTTCTACCATCGCTGCGTAAGAGAGTAAGTTTCGTGGGCAATAATTCAATTTTGTGGAAAACAAGAGATTCGTGGGTCCTTCTTTATCTCATGATATTTGGTTTTTATTACTACTATTCATGAGATCTTCTCTCTGCTATGTTTTTCGCGACATCATTAAAGTTAATATATCTCCTCATATTTGATTTGTTTTATATAATCTTCGTGAGATCTTAACCATATGGTGCAACATATTTCGCGTCTCTCGCGTCATTTATTTCATGGACCTTTGGTCATATAAACCAAAGTCCATTTAATATTTTGTAAAACATGGCAAGTTCTTTTAAAAAACTAACTTGCCAACGTCTTTATTGGCCCCGACATTCTTCATCACGTCAACCCTAAACGGGTCTTTTAAATGATTATTGGAGTACTTTTTTTGGCGAAGCAAGTTGAACTCGAATTCTATCTTTAGTTGTCCATAGCTTCACCGATTTAACCGGTCTCTGTCACTTCTAAGAGCAGATTCATCTCTTTATATTCACCTCAGTGAATCTCTTTTTTATATCTTCTCTGCATTTGCTTAAGATATTTAAGATTGTTAAGTATTGTATTACTTCTCCTTCTTCAATATCTCTTACAGCGAAGTAGAAATCTGCCAGTGATCCAGCTGCGACCAGTTGAAAGCTCCCTTAACTTCTTTGTGCCTTCCCTAGTGTCTTTGGTGCCTTCTATGACGTAGCCTCGATCTCTGAAGCCTTATCTGATCACATATTCTCTGACGTCATTCAAGAAGGTAGCCAAGGTAATTTTTAAATTTTTTAATATATTTGGTTCTTTGTTCTTCATCCGGTAGTTCAGTGAAGCTCCTATGTAACATGCTCTTTCAAGCTCTTCCAAGATCATAGCAATGTGCTCCTTCAAGCACTTTGAACCCCCTCATTCGTAACGTGCTCTTTTGAGCCCTTCGAGCATCGCAGCGTGCTCTATCGAGCCCTTCGAAGCCCATCAATCGCTTGCTCATTGCGCACGTCACTTCAGGTATGATTAATATTATTTCATTTTATTTTTTATATTAATCATAAAATCTCCAATGTGCAGAGAAGATTAAAAGTTTTTCGTGGCTTTCGGAGCTCCCCTATTCGTAGCTCGTTGGCATATTTTTTTAGTTTGGCTCCCATTAAAATCTGGGAAGTGGTGGGCATATATTAGGGACCTCGTTCCCTCCTTTGAGCCTTTCCTTCATTAACCGTTGAAATTAGTTTGTAATCAGATCTTCTATTTCCACTAGTTTTTATAAAAACCAGTCCAAAACTTAGATCTGCTCTTTAAAATTTCAATTGTAAGCCCTCTTAAAATCTTCTCTACTTTTTCTTCCTTAGTGCCTTTCATTGGCCACAAAGAAAAAAGGAGAAATATTGTAAAATCTATAATAAAATTCTTTTTTTTTTGGGGGGGGGGTTAAGGTGCCATTTATTAAAGCACCTTTTCTAAAACCTAAAGGGGGGGTTGTTATATTTTTTGGTTATTGCCTCTTTTCCTTTTTTTTCACTTACCTTTGTTCTAATTTTTTTTAATAAGAGAGTTCCTTATTTAGTCTAAATAGGATTTTTTTTGGAACCTAGGTTTAATTAAAAAAATATATCTTTTATTTTAATGCTTTCTTTAATCTCAACATTCATATAAGAGATATAATCATTAAACTTTTAATGCTTTCATTAATCTCAACATTCATATAAAAGATATTAATCATTCATTTTATGAACACCTCTAACTAATCACCTATATCAAAGTATTAGACTTCTCAATAACTTATAGTTTCCCTCTCGTAAGGGCGGGTTATTAAGAAAATCTAATATCAGGGTCTAGCTGATTACCTCTTCATCAAAAACCTATGTTCCACGTATCAATTCTACTCAATACTTATAGTTTCCCTCTCGTAAGGGTGGGTATTTGAGAAGAATAGGTATAAAGGCCAAGATTTTTTTGAAACATTTGTCTAATTCACTATATCAATCTACTCATTTACTTATAGTTTCCCTCTAGTTAGGGTGGGTAAATTGAGAATATTGGTATTAGAATCAGACTTCTGTATCCTTCTTTAAAATCTCAATTGTAATCTCTTAAAGCACTTGAAGTTAAGGGGGAAACAATACTGGTTCACTTCAAATATCTTTAGTAAAATGAATACAATTGATCCTCTCACCCCTCATAACTATCACACATGGAAACCCAAAATTTTAAATCTCATTTCTCAAAAAGGGCTCACACACTTGCTAGAAGAGAAACAACCTGAATTTGAAAAATAATATGAAATATTTGTTCATAAAGGGAAGATGTATGAAACAATGGGTATTATAAGCACTAATGTAAATGAAAGCTTATGGTTTCACATTTCAGAATGTAAAACTCCTTATGAAAGTTGGAAGAAACTTAAGAACTTATTTGGGAAAGTAGATCAAATAAGGTCAATGCAATTAGAGGTAAAATTAACAACATTATCTCCTAAAGACTTTAGCAATATTGTTGACTTTCTCACCAAATTTAAAGAAGTCCTTACTCAATTTAAAGGTAATGGCAAGAATAAAATAGATGAAGAATGCATCTATCTAATTATTTCTAAATTAAATGGTGTATTTCAAATATTTGCAACCACCTTTCTATCTACAAAAGATGCTCTTGGTGCAAGTTTCAAAATGCCCTCCTTAGAAGAATTTTGTGATAGACTAACTAGAGAAGAAACAAAACTTGCAAAGTATGAGATCTCTTCCTCTTCCTCAAAAGCCTTAGTAGCATCCACCTCCACTAAAGAAAAATTCAAAAAAAAATAAAGAAGTCCCATAACTTGTACACACTACAAAAAGAATGGTCATTCTATGAACAAATGTTGGAAAAGACTTCAACATCTAGAGGCAACAATGAAGGATCAAAATATAGACACTAAGAAACAGATAGGAAAAGCCCTAAATGTTCAAGGCAAGACCACAAACACTCCATCAAAATACTGGGTTCTAGATTCAGGAGCAACTCATCACATGACTTCCTCAGATGAGTCATTCACTTCAATCTCCTCAAGTTCAACATGTAGCATAGAAGTTGGTGACTCATCCTTTATCCCAGTAAAAGGAAAAGGTAACATATCCATTGATGGTGGTCATATCAATAATGTTCTCTATGTTCCAAACATTGCAACAAATCTCCTCTCCGTCTATCATATTTGTACTTCTGGAAAGGGGAAAACAGTTCTCTTCTCACCAACAGGAGTTGAGATAAGAGACTTTCAAGACCCCAACTCTCTCATAGCCAAAGGAGATATTGATCACAACACTCACCTATTTCACTTCAAAGGATTCAAAAATTCAGAAGGGGCCTCTTGTTTTGTTGCACATGGAGATCTTGAAAGCAAAATTTGGCATGAAAGATTTGGACATCTCAGTTATAACTACCTGAAGGAATTAAACACCCATGAAATGGTAACAGGATTACCACAAGTCTCTTCTATTGATGGAGTATGTCCTGGATGTGCTCTTGGAAAGCAACATCAAGATCCTTTCCACCCAAGTGGTTCTCTAAAGGCCTCATCACCTCTAGAGTTAATCCATAGTGACTTGATGGTCTTCCCAGAGCCTTATTTCAAAGGAGCAAAATATGCTTTAACCTTCATTGATGATTTTTCTAGAAGAACTTGGGTATACTTCCTAAAATACAAAAGTGATGTTCTATCCCACTTCAAAATCTTCAAAGCCTTAGTTGAAAATCAGGCCTCTTGCAAAATCAAGAAAATTCATACAGATAATGGGGGGGAATACTTCAGTAATGAGTTCTCAATTTTTCTATTAGGTCATGGAATAGTTCATCAACATTCTATCTCCCATAATCCATAGCAAAATGGCATTGTAGAGAGGAAAAATAGAACTTTAAAGGAAATGGCAAACTGTATGCTCCACTCAAGAGATCTTCCAAAAGTTTTTTGGGCAGAAGCAATTAACTATGCAAACTATATTCAAAACCGCACACCTCATAAAGCTCTTGGCCATTTGACTCCTAAGGAAGCATGGACTGGCTCAAAACCTGATGTCTCTTTCTTCAAAAATTTTGGGTGTACTACTTGGGCACATATCCCAAAGAATAAAAGGAAGGCTCTAGATAAGAAAAGAAAAAATCTCATCTTTGTTGGTTATTGTGAGGAAATGAAAGCATACAGGCTCCTTGATACCACAACTCATGAGGTCTTCTTTCATAGGAATGTTCAATTTGATGAAACATTCCCTCATAAATATCCTCAACCATCCTCTTCCACCATTGATTCTCTTGAGCCTTCTCCCATGTTAGAGCCTCAATATAATGAAGAACCAACTTTAGAGATTAATTTAGAGATTAATGATCAAGATGAGGATCCTATAACTCCAACTCAAAGTCCTGCCACTCCTACTCCTTCCACTATGCCAAAATGGGTCTACACCATTGTTCAAGAAGCTACTCCATACATCCAAAATATCTCATCATCCAGATTAGGCAAATACATAGGCTCTGGTCTTGTCTGTCATTCCATTCCCACAAATCCTCAATCCTTCAAAGAAGCAACTAGTATCAAAGAATGGGATGATGCCATGGAGAATGAATTTTCTTCCTTAATCAAAAATAAAACTTGGGATTTAGTTCCTCTTCCTAAAGGAAGGAAGTTAGTTTACTATAAATGTATCTACATAACAAAATATGGACCTAATGAAGAAATTGACAAACACAAAGCTTGCCTGGTAGCCAAAGGTTTCTCTCAGATTGAAGTAGAGTTATGCATAAGGGGTCAGCCCCAAAATGTATTTATAAAAATTTGATGAATCGGTTTGGAAATCCAAGTGAATAGTTTCTAAACACATGTATAAGGTTCACTACTATTAGGGGTAATGTTGGAAATTTAAACTTAAAATGGTATAATTATTATAAAATTGTGGCAAATCGAATGGAAAAAATATTGCTCCCTTTTTTGTTGAGCAAGGTGCAACAACAATATTGTCATTTTTGTCAACATAGTTAGATAGATCTATTGATGCAGTGGACAGGAAGTTCAAAAGTTATTCAGATGCAGAAGATAGGAGTTCAAAGGTTATTCAGAGTATGTACAGTGATTTACTAAGAAGACCGAAGTGGCCCATATGCAAAAGATCAAAGAAAAAAGACAAGAAAAGTGTCACGATATCGTGACATATACAGTAGGCAAGAAAAACTATCGCGATTTCACGACATGTTGGAAGAGAGAAAAATTACGAAAAACTGTCACGATCTCGCGACATGTTGGAAGAGAGAGAAAAAGTAGGAAAAATTGTCGCGATTTTGTGACATGTTGAAAGAGAGAAAAAATAGGAAAAATTGTCGCGATTTCACGACATGTTGGAAGAGAGAGAAAAAGCAAGAAAAATTGTCACGATTTCGTGACATGTTGGAAGAGAAAAAGGCAAGTAGAAAAACTGTCGCGATTTCGTGACATGTTGGAAGAGAGAAAAAGCAGGAAAAACTATCACGATTTCGCGACATGTTGGAAGAGAAAAATGCAAGTGGAAAAACTGTCACGATTTCGTGACATGTTGGAAGAGAAAGAGAAAGCAGGAAAAAGTGTCGCGATTTCACGACAAGTTCGAAGAAAGAGAACAAGTAAGAAAAGTGTCGTGATTTCGCGACATGTCACATTTTTGTGACTAAAATAGGAGAGAGAAAGTAAGTTTGAAAAGTGTCGCGATTTCGCGACATGTCGCATTTTCACGACTAAAATAGGAGAGAGAAAGTAAGTTTGAAAAGTGTCGTGATATCGCGACATGTCGCATTTTTATGACTAAAATAGGAGAGAGAAAGTAAGTTTGAAAAGTGTTGTGATATCATGACATGTCGCATTTTCATGACAAAAGAAAGAGAGGAAGTGTACAAAAGCAAAATTGTCACGATTTCGTGACAAAAGCAGAAAGCAAGACTTCGAAAGCAGAAGTGTCACGATTTTGCGACAAAAGCAAAGAAGTAAAGTACAGAAGCAGAAGTGTCGCGATTTCATGACAAAAGTAGAGAAGAAGACTTCGAAGGCAGAAGTGTCATGATTTTGCGACAAAAGCAAAGAAGCTAAGTACGAAAGTAGAAGTGTCACGATTTCGTGACAAAAGCTAAGTTGAAGACTACGGAGGCAGAAGTGTCGTGATATCGCAACAAAAGCAAATTCGAAGTCTATGGAAGCAGAAGTATCTATCGCGATAAAAACAAAGATGAAGTAAACAAAGGCAAAAATGTCGTGATGTCGCGATAAAAGAAAAGACAAAGTCTGCGAAGGTAGAAATTTCACAATATCATGACAAAAGAATAAAGAAATCATATGAAGGCAAAAGTGTCGCGATATCATGACATGTTGTATTTTCACGGTAACAACAACAAAAGAAGCTACAAAGGCAAAAATGTGGCGATTTCATGATAGATCGTAAATGCATAATTCAAGAAGGAGAACCTGACTAAAATGAGAAGTATAACAGTGGACCGACATCACTATGGCATTTACAGGGGCAGTTACAGAGTGATTTCATACTGCTAAAATACGAAGAGTAATCAAAAGTCAGTATGGTGGTTACAGGGTCTGTCTAGAATGAAATCATCAAGCGATGGATAAACCGAACATCTTCTTGAGTTGAATCCGATGAAGACCGATGACAATCGACTAAAATTAGGGTTTACAATTGTTATGAAAGTCGACTAAGATTAGGATTTACAACCGACTAAGATTAAGGTTTTCATCATAAAAAATATTGTTATAAAAGGAGGGTTGTTTGGAGAATTGAGAGGAAGGTGGAATGTGTGTGAAATACGGTCGTTGTGCGTAGAGAGCAAGTCGTGTCGAATCGTGCTAAGTGTAAAATTGGCAAAGAGAGCAGAGTGCAAAAAAGGGAGAAGACGATCATGAAGTTCGACTGTAACAAAACAGAGTGTGCAAAGTGATTGCATAGAGAGACTAGAGTGTGCAGAGAACACAAAGGTGAAGAAGACCAGTCAGGGTCTTACAAAAGCAAAGGTATCTTACTGTCAAACTTATAGATTCAAATTGAAGTCCAAGTTGGTGCTTGGCATCAGGAGTTGGTGCTCCTTCCAGTTGGTGCTGGTAAATCAGGGGTTGGTGCTCCTTCAAGTGGGTGTTGGTAAATCAAGGGTTGGTGCTCCTTTCTGTTGGTGCAAATAAATCAGGGGTTGGTGCTCCTTTCTATTGGTGTAGATAAATCAGGGGTTGGTGCTCCTTCCAGTTGGTGCTGGTAAATCAAGGGTTGGTGCTCCTTCCAGTTGGTGCTGGTAAATCAGGGGTTGGTGCTCCTTCTAGTGTGTGCTGGTAAATTGATTGTAAAGTTGGTGCTTTACAAAGGCTGGATTTGGATGGTAGTCAAAGCAATCAATTTTTTAGGAGTAGCCACATTGGTGAACCTCGTTAAATCTTGTGTTGTGTGATGCTGGTTTGTTATACTTGCTATATCTAGTAAGAAGTTTTAATTTTTGTGGTATTAAGAGCTGTAAATTTAATTTTATAGAGCTACACTGATTCACCCCCCATCTCAGTGTCATTGTAAGACTAACAATTGGTATCAGAGCTAAGTTCCTGTATAAGCTTAAATGGCTAGGGTGATCTTGGAAGTAACACAATGGCATTTGAAGAAGTAAAATTAGAAAAGGAAGAAGGAGTGAACTCTAAAGTATGTGGTGAAAACCCTGAGGCTGAAGTAGATCTAGAAGGTGAGTTGATCTCTGCACTTGAAGAGTGGAAAATAGAGAGGAAAAAGAATAAGAAAATTTTAAAAAAGCTTGAGGATGCAAACGAAATCATAACCAGTCTGAAAGTACAGACAAAAGAATACAAGAAAATATCTGAAGATCTCGAAGTAAAAATTACCATGAAAATAGATTATTGCTGCAAACTAGAAGAGAATGTTGGTTTACGAATGTAGATAAAAGAGATTAATCATAAAATTAGTTGCTATCACAAACGTGAAGAAAGTTCTATGAATTTGGATAAGATTATAAATGACCAAAGGCCTGTAGGCATCAAATTTGGTTTGGGTTTTGTCGAAGGAGAATCATCAAATGGATCAAAGGCCAGAAATGTAGAATCCATAAAGAATGAAGATAAGAAACATGTTGATCAAGGAAAAACCTCTCATGCAAAACAAAGCAATAATGCCAGGCATGAAAGTAGAATTGACAATGATGGATTCACCAATATAACACATCAAAGAAGAAGAAGACCTATGGATCCTACGAAAACATGGCAAAGACCATCACCTAGGTTCAATTATCGCTTTTTTGGTTTTTGTTTTAAATTCAATGGTTATGGACATAAAATCTCAGACTGCAAATATAATGTAAGACCAAGGAATTTCACCAGTAGAAATGCTTTTTCTCCTCTGATGAATTATACAATAGAATGTTATAACTGTCATAATTTTGCGCACATTGCAAGAAACTATAGAATTACATTTGCATCAAATCAGTTTCAGGGAAGAAAATTTCAACCAAATAGGATGAGACAAAATAGAAAACTTCTCGAAAAACATGCACAAGCTATTGATAAGGGAAAGGCAAAACAAGAGCCCAAAACTACTATCAAAACAAAGTGGAAAGAAAAGAGCGACTTAAGGAAGAAAAGGAATCCTTAATCGTACAAACAACATTTAAAGCACAAAATAAATATGTACCATGGATACTTGATAGTGGATGCTCCAGTCATATGATAGGTGACAAACAAAAATTTGAGAAGTTACAGAAATATGAAGGTGGTTCAGTAAAGTTTGGAAATAATGATGGAGCTAAGATAGTTGGCAAAGGTTCAGTTAAAATTAGTGATGGAAAAATTAAGTCAGAATAAGTCTTGTTTGTGGATGGTTTGAAACATAACTTGTTGAGCATAAGTCAGATTTGTGATAAAGGTCATGAAGTAGTTTTTAAGAAGCAGGGTTGTGAAGTTAGAAAAACAAACAATGGAAAATTTATAGCAACTGGATCAAGGACATCTGGAAACCTGTACACGCTCGCAGAGACTTCAGAAGGAGCTTGTTTTATTGGACAAGAAGAAAATTGGTTGTGGCACAAGAGACTCGATCATATCAGTTTTGATAATCTAGTAAAAATCAACTCAAAAAGGGTAGTGAGAGATATTCCCACCATCAGCAAACCTACAAACAACATTTGTGCTTCATGCCAAAAGGGGAAGCAAACTAGAGTCACATTCAAAATAAAAGAGTACTACATAAGCAAACCTTTGGAACTGATACATACTAGTTTATGTGGACCCATGAGAACGCAAAGTATAAATTGTGACAAGTATTTTATGTTGTATATAGATGACTATTCCAGGATGACATGGGTACTATTTTTGAAGCACAAATCAGAAGATTTTGAGATGTTCAAGGTTTTCAAAAACCAAGTTGAGAATCAAATAGGAAAAAGGATTAAATGTTTAAGATCAGAGAGAGGAGGAGAGTTCATTTCAGAGGATTTTACAGAGTACTGTGAAAATATGGTATTAGAAGACAGTTTTCAGTAGCCAGGACACCTCAGCAGAATGGTGTGGTAGAAAGAAAGAACCTGATAGTGCAGGAAATGGCATGGACTATGTTGACAGCGAGAAAAGTAGCAAACATATTTTGGAAAGAGGCAGTCCATACTATGGTATACATCCAAAATAGGTGCATGTTGAGGACGCATGAAAGCAAAACTCCTTATGAGTTGTGGTTTGGTAAAAAGGAAACAATAAGATACTTTAAAGTTTTTGGCAGCAAGTGTTACATCAAAAGAACTGAAGAAAACCTTGGTAAGTTTGAATATGGAGCTGATGAAGGTATTTTTCTTGGCTATTCGTCAAAAAGCAAAGCTTACAAATGCTACAACAAGAAGCTAAAGAAAATTGTGGAGAGTGCCGATGTTAAAGTTGATGAAGGTAGGGAATGAGTAATTAGCTATGAAGAGAACTACCCAATTTATGAAGAGGTTTTTGACGGAGATGAGGAAAAGGAAAAAAAAAAGAAACAAAAAATTGACTCAGATGATTCAAGTTGTGATTCAGAAGTGGAAGAAAATAAGAAATTCAAAACAGGCAGCTGGCAGAAAAATCATCCTAGAGAGCAAATAATTGGAGACCCCAAAGTTGGTGTTCAGACAAGAAGAAGAGTAGTAAGTAACTACTCTCTATTATCCAGAAAAATGAAGAATTAGATCAGATCGAGAAAAATAAAACTTGGGAGTTAGTACCTAGACCTGTAAATAAAAATATAATTGGGACTAAATGGATTTTTTGAAACAAATTGAATGAAGACAGACAGGTAGTCAGAAATAAAGCAATATTGGTATGTAAGGGTTATGCACAAGTTGAAGGCATTGACTTTGAGGAAACTTTTGCACCAGTAGCTAGAGGCAATTAGAATTTTTTTGGCTTTAGCAGTCTACAAGAATTTCAAATTTTATCAAATGGATGTGAAATCAACATTTTTGAATGGGAAACATGAAGAAGAGGTTTATATTGAGCAACCAGATGGTTTCCAACTTGATGATGATCCCAACTTGGTTTGCAAGTTGAAGAAAGCATTATATGGCTTAAAACAGGCACCCTGAGCATGGTATGCAAGGCTAGACAACTATCTTACTCAACAAGGGTTTAAGAAAGGTATGGTGGATAGTAATTTGTATGTCAAAACAGAAAATGGGCATCTTATTGTTCTTGTTGTATACGTAGATGATATCATATTTGGTAGCAGCAAAGATGAGTCGTGTAAAGATTTAGCAAATAAGATGCATACATAATTTGAAATTTCAATGATTGGTGAACTTTCGTATTTTCTTGGGTTGCAAGTTAATCAAAATAAGAAGGGCATATTTATTTCTCAAGTTAAATATGTGAAAGAGATGTTAAAAAAGTTCACAATGGAGGATTGTAAGCCAGTTAGCACTCCCATGATGACAGGTTGCAAGTTGAGCAAGGATGACAAATCTCCACTTGTTGATCAAACCATGTACAAATCTATGATTGGGAGCTTACTGTACCTGATGGCTACCAAACCAAATATTTTGCAGGTAGTATTCATGGTAGCATGATTTCAGGCTAATCCTAAGGAGACTCATGTGACAACAGTGAAGAGGATTCTTCGGTACCTCAAGGGTACTATGGAGTATGGGTTATGGTATTCGAAAGGTAAGGACTTCACCCTTATTGTGTATTCAAATGCAGATTGGGCAGGATGTGTAGATGATAGAAAGAGTACTAGTGGAGGTGCATTCTATCTTGGATACAGGTTGGTCGCATGGCACAGTAATAAATAAGAGTCAGTCTCTTTATCGACAGTAGAGGTAGAATATATTGCAGTGACAACATGTTGTACGCAGGTATTATGGATGAAACAAACCCTGAAAGATCTTGGTATTAGCTTCAGTGAACCAATATCAGTTAAGTGTGATAACACCAGTGCCATTAACATCTCCAAGAATTTGATTATGCATTCACACACAAAACACATTGCTATCAAGTATCACTTTTTGAAGGAGAAAGTTGCGAAAGGTGAGGTTAAGTTGGATTTTTTTCCAACTACAGAGCAAGTAGCAGATATCTTCACAAAACCATTGCCCAAGGAAGTTTTTGAGTACCTTCGTAATAAATTGGGAGTGGTCACACTTCCCAAAAATTGACTAGCTACAGGGATCACATTCTCAGGGGAAGCATTTAAGTATTTGATTATCTTTTTCCTCATGTTCATGATTTTTTCTAAGTGTAATAAATTTTTCCTGAGAATGTTGTGCATGGACTCAGGGAGAGTCTGTAGTAGCCATTTGGTATTATTTTCAAAGGGGGGAGAAGAGTTACAGGAAATTGCACATGTGTTGCCAAAAATTCCAAAGGGGGAGATTGTTGAGCAAGGTGCAACAATAGTATTGTCATTTTTGTCAACACAGTCAGATAGATCTGTTGATGTAGTGGACAGGAAGTTCAAAAGCTATTCAGATGCAGAAGACAGGATTTCAAAGGTTATTCAGAGTATGTACAATGATTTTCCAAGAAGACCGAAGTGGCCCATATGCAAAAGATCAAAGAAAAAAGACAAGTAAGAAAAGTATCGTGATATTGCGACATATACAAAAGGCAAGAAAAAATTTCACGATTTCGTGACATGTTGGAAGAGAGAGAAAAAGCAGGAAAAACTATCGCGATTTCGTGACATGTTGAAAGAGAGAGAAAAAGCAGGAAAAATTGTCACGATTTTGTGACATGTTGAAAGAGAAAGAAAAAGAAGGAAAAACTGTCGTGATTTCACGACATGTTGGAAGAGAGAAAAAGCAAGAAAAACTGTCGCGATTTTGTGACATGTTGGAAGAGAAAAAGGCAAGTAGAAAAACTGTCGCGATTTTGCGACATGTTGGAAAATAGAGAAAAAAGCAAGAAAAACTGTCGCAATTTCGCGACATGTTGGAAGAGGAAAAGGCAAGCGGAAAAACTGTCGTGATTTCACGCCATGTTGGAAGAGAAAGAGAAAGCAGGAAAAAGTATTGTGATTTCGTGACAAGTTCGAAGAAAGAGAACAAGTAAGAAAAGTGTCGCGATTTCGCGACATGTCGCATTTTCGCGACTAAAATAGGAGAGAGAAAGTAAGTTTGAAAAATGTCATGATTTCGTGACATGTCGCATTTTCACGACTAAAATAGGAGAGAGAAAGTAAGTTTGAAAAGTGTCACGATATCGTGACATGTCGTATTTTCTCGACTAAAATAGGAGAGAGAAAGTTTGAAAAGTGTCACGATATCGTGACATGTCGCATTTTCATGAAAAATGGAAGAGAGGAAGCGTACGGAAGCAAAACTATCACAATTTCGTGACAAAAGTAGAAAGCAAGACTTCGAAGGCAGAAGTGTCACGATTTCACGACAAAAGCAAAGAAGTAAAGTACGAAAGCAGAAGTGTCATGATTTTGTGACAAAAGTAGAGAAGAAGACTTCGAAGGTAGAAGTGTCACAATTTCATGACAAAAGCAAAGAAGCTAAGTACAGAAGCAAAAGTGTCACGATTTCATGACAAAAGCTAAGTTGAAGACTACGGAGGCAGAAGTGTCACGATATCGCGACAAAAGCAAATTCGAAGTCTATGGAAGCAGAAGTGTCACGATATCACAACAAAAGCAAAGACGAAGTATACGAAGGCAAAAATGTCGTGATATCACGACAAAATAAAATATGAAGTCTGTAGAGGCAGAAATATCGTGATATCACGACAAAAGAATAAAGAAATCGTACAGAGGTGAAAGTGTCGCGATATCATGACATGTATTTTCACGGCAACAACAAAAAAAGAAGCTATAAAGGCAAAAATGTCACGATTTCATGACAGGTCATAAATGTGCAAGTCAAGAAGGAGAACCCGACTAAAATGATAAGTATGACAGTGGACCGACATCACTACGACATTTACAGGGGCAGTTACAGAGTGATTTCATACTGTTAAAATACGAAGAGTGATCAAAAGTTAGTATGGCGGTTACAGGGTCTGTCTAGAATGAAATCATCAAGCGATGGATAAACCGAACATCTTCTTGAGTTGAAGCTAACGAAGACCGATGACAGCCAACTAAAATTAGGGTTTACAGTTGTTATGAAAGTCGACTAAGATTAGAATTTACAGTCGACTAAGATTAAGGTTTTCATCATAAAAAATATTGTTATAAAAGGAGGGTTGTTTGGAGAATTGAGAGGGAGGTGGAATGTGTGTGAAATATGGTCATTGTGCGCAGAGATCAAGTCATGTCAAATCATGCTAAGTACAAAATTCGCAAAGAGAGTAGAGTGCGCAAAAGGGAGAAGACGATCGTGAAGTTTGACTGTAACAAAGCAGAGTGTGCGAAGTGATTATGTAGAGAGAGTAGAGTGCATAGAGAATGCAAAGGTGAAGAAGACCAGTCAGGGTCTTGCAAAAGCAAAGGTATCTTAATATCAAACTTATAGATTCAAATTTAATTCCAAGTTGGTGCTTGGCATCAGGAGTTGGTGCTCCTTCCAGTTGGTGTTGGTAAATCAAGGGTTGGTGCTCCTTCCAGTGGGTGCTGGTAAATCAGGGGTTGGTGCTCCTTTCTATTGGTGCAGATAAATCAGGGGTTGGTACTCCTTTTTGTTGGTGCAGATAAATCAAGGGTTGGTGCTCCTTCCATTTGGTGCTGGTAAATCAGGGGTTAGTGCTCCTTCCAGTTGGTGTTGGTAAATCAGGGGTTGGTGCTCCTTCTAGTGTGTGTTGGTAAATTGATTATAAAGTTGGTGCTTTGCAAAGGTTGGATTTGGATGGTAGTCCAAGCAGTCAATTTTTGAGGAGTAGCCACATTGGTGAACCTCGTTAAATCTTGTATTGTGTGATGCTCATTTGTTATACTTGTTGTATCTAGTAATAAGTTTTAAATTCTGCGGTATTAAGAGCTGTAAATTTAAGTTTATAGAGCTACACTGATTCACCCCCCTATCTGTGTCATTGTAAGACTAACATAAACTTTTTGGCTAATGGGCCTTGGTCAAGGGTCCCAAATATTAGCCAATTCCAAAATTTCAAAATACTAATTTTAGCCAATTTGGTGATAAATAACCGCTATGCATAACCCTGGATCAAAGGGATTGATTATTATAAAACTTTTGCACCAGTTGCCAAAATGGATTCTATTATACTGGTACTTGCTCTAGATACTTCTCAAAAATGGCCAGTTTTTCAAATGGATGTAAAAAGTGCTTTCCTATATGGGTAATTAAAAGAGGAGATATTCATGGAACAACCTGTTGGATTCACTCAAGACTCCTCCCTTGTTTGTAGGCTATGGAAGTCTCTATATGGCCTCAAAAAAGCTCCTAGAGCTTGGTATGAAAAAATAGACTCCTTTCTTTCCTCAGGTTTTTCTCATTGTGAGTCTAATGCCACAGTCTACATTTGGAGAGATGAAGAAAAAATCACCATACTTGTTCTATATGTTGATGATCTACTACTCACTGGTAGTGACTTCGCTCACATTCAAACTATCAAGGACTCCCTCTCTGAAAATTTTGAAATGGCTGATCTAGGTTTAGCTCATTACTTACTTGGGATTCAAATAAATCAAACAGATGCAGGAATTCCATTATTTCAACAAAAATACACTCTTGACCTTCTTCAAAGGTTTAAAATGATAGATTACAAACCTTCTTCTACACATTTTTAGTCTAGAGTCACTCTAAGTACTTCCTTCTCATCCACTCAATGTGATGCAACTCTATGCCATCATCTTGTAGGGAGTCTGTTATACCTTACTCATATTCACCCAGATATCTCATATGTTGTTGGATTGATATCCAGATTCTCACATCAATCTCATTTCAGTCATTGGCAAGCAATAAAAAGAATCCTCTGCTACTTGCAAGGATCTCATCACTTTGGGCTCTTATATGAGGGAAAATCCATGGATATCATTGGTTACATAGATTATCATTGGGCAGGTTCAATAGAATATAGATGTTCAACTTCTGACTATGTATTTTGTCTTGGTTCTTCACCAATTACTTGGTCATGCAAAAACAAGCAGTGGCCTCATCATCTACAAAGGCAGAATATAGGGCAGTAGTTTTGGCAAGTTAGGAAGCTCTCTGTCTTCATAAGATACTAAGATAATTTGGTTTTTCCCATGACAAACCTATTACTCTTTGGTGTGATAATCACAAAACAATTCATATTGCACACAATCTAGTTGAGCATCAGTGCACCAAGCACATTGAGATTCACATGCACTTCATTTGGAAGCATATTTAGAAAGGGGAAATATACTTGGACTATATTTCCACTGAAAATAAAATTGTAGACATCTTCACCAAGTCATTTCCTTCTCCGCATTACATTCAGTTGCGAGAAAAACTTGGGGTAAAGCAGTTGCATTAAAAATAGAGGTCTTTTACCTCTCCTTTTTTCTTATTGTTGTATTCTTTGGAGGATGGTTTTTTCCCATGTGGTTTTTTTATCATCTCTCCTAAAGTATAAATTTTACATGAGTACCTCATCAGGCCAAGTTGTCGGGACTCATTCATTTTTTCATAAGGACAATATTCGCCATCCGAACACATGCCTTTATCTTTATTTTTCTACTAGTTTTTTTCAAGAGGTTTTTTCACCATCTATATTGTAAATGAGTACCTCATTAGGCCCTGTTGTTGGGGCTCATCCTTTTTTTTATCAATGAGGACAATCTTCACAAACCGAAGATATGCCTCTTATTTTTCCTTTGTGATAGATGATTTTTTCCATGTAGTTTTTACCATCTCATCAAAAAATATCATTGTACAAGAGTACCTCATCAAGCCCTGTTGTCGGGACTCATTCGTATCATACATCCCTAGTATAACTTAAAGGTGGTGTTAGAATAAGTAATTATTCTCTTAAGTTCTACTAGGATAGACATACTTGAGTTTCCACTCCTTCATGAGTCAGATGAACTCTCGGTATAGTCTATATCAGATTTGATGAATTGTTGTAATCCAACAACTCTCAATGATCAACTTTTCTATTTATACAAAGTTGATCCATGGAATAAAATAATCAGTTCTATTTGTCTTCTCAAATCTTGTGATGCTTTGTAGTTCTATTGGGAAATTCTAACATCCACTACCATAAATATGGATATTATGTTTGTAATTGCCCAAGAAAAGCAATATAAGTATCGAAATAATAGGGCAATGAGAAGTATAATGAAGGATTTATAAAAGTATCAAAGAAAAAATATACTAAAGAAAAGTGGATACCAACAATGAAAAAGAAATTATGAAAAATTAATTTGAGGCCTTAGAGAAGGAAAAACCACAAGAAGATATTATAATAGGAGAAAATAATTTAGAAATGAATAGTGAGGAGTTTGAACCAATTAGAGAAGTTCAAAAGGGAGAAGAGGAAAAAACAGAAAATTAAGAAGAAGAACAAGGAACATAAGGTGAAAAAGTGGAAGATGATGTAACAATGTAGGGTGTTATACTATCCCTAAGTAAAAAATGATCACAAGTGGACTATGGAAAAGTACCAAGAAGAAGGTAGGAAGACCCATAAGGTAAATGGTATTTCAAACATATTTGCAAAAAGCCATTGAGGAGGTATCTCAAAAGCAAATCAGTATAGAGGATAAGATAGCAAAATTAAATTTCCCAAGTGGACAGGGATGAAAAAGTAATAATGTTGTATTGCATAGTCTAAGAAAATGATTATATTCTATTGGAATATAAGAGATATGGGTTCTACCTCAATAAAAATAACCTTTAAGGGAAATATTCAAGAATTCGTTCTTGATATACTTTTTTCTTCAGGTTACTGAGATAACAAAAAATGAATGGAGAACTATGGAAGGAATATGAAATACAAATATATACCATAGTGAATGTATTGGCTCAAGAGACCAAGTAGGAGGTATTGCTACAATATATAAGAAAATAAAATGGAAATTCATAGAAGTGGTTAAAGATTCAAGCTGGATACGGATATCATCTATCCATGCGCTAATTTGACATGTCATTTGTTTGCATGACATGTGATGTCATCATCTACTTGTATGTTTTTTGAAGGAGTATTTTAGTTCATTGTTGGTGAAGACAATCTTATTTATATTAAAAATTCTAATTGTGCAACTAATTTTGTAGGTAGTTGGTGCATTGGATCACGATCCACACAAAGTCCAAGAATTTACCATTTTGGAAAAATTATGCTAGTTTTATTTTTAGTGAAAACATATATGACTCCTCTTTTTGATTCTAAAGAAATGTTCCAAGTTATTTATTGAATAATTCTTGATTTATATCCTAAATAATATTTATAATAATATATCAAGAGATCATATATGTTGCTTACTTTTTCATAAGCCCCATACAATTTTTCATACCTATAGATGTCCAATGTGTGACACCAGTCTGAAGTCATGTCTATCATTGGCTTGATCTCCTCTTATTAACACCTAAAAATAAAACAATCAACACATGGTCCTACCTCCTATTTTACATAGAATAGAGTTCTAGATCTGGTTATAATTGATCGGTCCTACTCTGTTAACCTGTCTCTTATTTCTTTGTTGGATACTATTGATATTACAATTGCTTGCATTATGTTTGGCTAAATAGACAACCTGCAATCTCTTTGGATATACATTAAATCGTAGCCCAGTCGATCTATAGTATCGCATTGAGAAATTACTACCTACATGTCACTCTCTTTAATGCTACGTGGTGTTCATTTCTTTGAGATAGTCTAATCACAATTCCAATCTAGAGGTACTTAGCCAGATTGTAATTTACTTGAGATATAGCACCATTCTTCATTTCTTATGGTGAACCTATCAAGTGGATATTTCCAAACCATACAAGGATTCCTTCTACGTTTTCATCTATTGGCGACGTGTTACTGCTTGAAAGTCACCACATATTTAATAAAGAAATACTCGAGATAATTAGAGGGTCAACAAGTTATCTGCCCATATTTTATCTTTTAGTATTTGTTTTGCTTTTAATATGCTATTAGGAGGCACAATGAGTATTTAGTGTGCATGTTAGTTTTTACAAGAATATTTCAATAATATTTCTTTTGGGGACAATAAATTAGCTTAATTTTTTTTTGCCTAGAGGGATCTTGTAATTATTGAAGTTTAAGGCACCTATTTTTCATAGTATACCCTTTATTTATACTCATTGGAAATCTCTTTTTGGGATTGATCCATTGGAAGTGATATTTTTCACTTTTGTAACTATTTGATGTGTTTAATTATACCGTGAACTATCTCTTGTAAAACACTATGTATTTTTGGTAGTACCTAACACTCCATAACAAAAATAGTTCTCTACTCGTAAATTTAGTCAAACACCCTCCCTAGAATTAACTAGAGGATTCATGGCACATTAGAAAATAGAAAAAATGATAACCTTAGCTAATATAGTTAGTAATTTGGATGATAAAGTTAATAGTAGGCAAGTCCAATCTCAATCATCTAGGATAAACTCTTGATACTCATTCTTATATCAAATATGAGGTTAGGATCTATGAAGGGTCCAAGAATCCTAAAGTTTTCAATAGTTGGATTCTAGATATGGAAAATTGGTTTGCTTATAGCCAAATACCTGATGATGATAAGGTTCCTTTTGCTAAGTTGAAACTTTTTTGTGTTGCTAGAATCCTAATTACTAAACCATACAATACATAAAATACCATCACCACTTGGGATCAGTTGGTCATAGACTTGAAGGCTACATTGTACCCATCCAATTATAATAATAAAATTCTCATCCAATGGATTCACTTGAGGCAAGAAAGCCACATGTTTATTTAATATTATTTATTAGTTTAACTATTTGCATATCCTACTTCATGAACAAGATCCTGCACCTACTCTTATTGCTAATTTTAAGAGTGGCCTTTAAACACATTTGTTTTGAGAATTGAAATATACTTCACTTGACATACTTGATGCAAATTTTAATTAAACTCAACTTGAAAAGGAGAAATTGTTTGCTTAGTCTCATGCAAGTTGGTATTTCTTTTCACCAGGTGCTCATCGGTCTTCTTTTTTAGCTGCTCTTCGATATTCTTCAACAACTCCTCAATTTAATTTTTCAATAGGCACTTTCAAACCTTTGTGTTCTCTACATCAGCAACATATGCAAGTGTTTTCCTTCTTTTCATTTTTCTTATCTTTATCTAGCTTCTTATTCTGATGTATTTTTTCATTATTATAAAAACAAGGGATATATGAAATATACTTATATAGTCTCTTGAGGAGGAAACTCTGTAAAATATCATCAAAACATATGAAGAAAATCGTACCTATCCTAGTTTAGAAGTTTGACTAAATAATATTACCTTAGTCATGAATATTTTGTAAGAGGTCATGATATCTATTTGATACGCATGCTCATATTACACATAATTTCTCTGTGGATTGCATTATCAATAACGAATTTCAAAAAAACTTAATTGCAAAGTCCATTTTTGATAAGTTATAGCTACCTTTACATCCTCATCCTTATCCATACTCACTTAGATAGAAGGATAGTGATACTTCTTCCATGGTCACATGCACTTACACTTTATCTTTTCCTTTTTGTCCTATGTATGTAGACACTATTCCCTTGATGTCACTCCTATGGATTGTTGTGGTCTATTTCTAGGTAAACCTTATCATTATGATTAAAAAGCTTAGTATAATGCATATCATAATACTTATACCTTCTAGCATGAGCACCAAAATTTTCTTATTTGTAGTACCTAGACTACTACACATCTAGCTCATGTAATCTATATCATACACATAAGTTTGCATTAGTTTTTAGTGGAACACAATCTCACAATTCCTAAGAAAAAGCTCTTTTGTCCAATTAATATGTTACACCTTTTCAAGTAGATTATCATAAAGCAGTTTCTCCTATTGATGTTCTTACTTTTGTTGCTACTATTGCTTTTTCTCCTATTGGTTAACATATTTTTATTGTTGTTTATGCTTCTATTGTTGCTCTTGCAACTATTTTTGCTCTAGATGTTCTAGTTCTTGCTTCTACTCCAGTTGTTCTTATTCTTGCTCCTGCTTCTACTCCCACTCTTGTTGTTGCTCTAGTTGTTCTAGTTCTTGCTTCTACTCTAGTTGTTATTGTTATTGCTCCTACTTTGGTTCTAATTATTGTTCTTTTTCTAGTTTTTCTAGTTGTTTCTATTATTTTTCTCTCCTGTTACTCCCGCTTTGAGTATGTTCTCATCACCAGATGGTTCACATTTTTTTTCCCTTTTATATGCATTGAATTGCAATACTTCTATGATGGAAAGGAATTATAGGAATTAGTATTTAATATTATATTGAATGTTATCCTTTGTATGTTGGCTAGCAAATAATATTGCATAAAATATGTAGGACAACCTTTTTAATTTTTTTATATAAGGTTTAATTTACAGTAAGGATTCTGAATATAATATCCTTCATAAATAGGAAATAAATTTGTGTTGCTTAAATTATATAGGCTTTCTTGATAAAGAAATTAATTCAATTCTATTTGATATATTTCATAAATATCCTTCAAAGGTGATGTAATTTGGCTATTTATAATCATTTTTTGAACAAAAATATTAACTTGTCATTGTTATATTTGTTTATTTATTTGTTTGTCTGCATCATAAGTTGATCATACAATTGAAAAGGACTAATAATAAGGAGAGTAATCTATTAATATTAAGAGTAAGAGTACTCTGAGCACAAAAAAGGGATGCAAATTCTAAGTTTTTCCATAAATTCTTGATTGCTTATAGAATAAAGAGCCACATATCACATATCAAGCAAGATAATGAGGAGGATATGGTAGAGGATAATGAAATATAAAATGTTGCAATGAATTATCTTTAAACCACATTATAAAATGATAATATTTATAGAGAAGAAATCCGGAGAGAAGTGGTTGAATTAATATCAAAAGTAGTCACACAAAAAACAAATAATCATCTATTGAAGGAAGTCAACATGGAAAAATCAAGAGACATAGTGTATTTATTTAAGCTAGACAAAGCTCCGGGTCTAGATGGATTTAAGAGGAAAGCAAAAGAAATTATAATTGAGGGTTTGCTAGCAATTGTGGAATAAGCAAGAACAACAACAAAATTTTAGAGTCAATAAATTTAACATTCTTGGCACTTATCTCAAAAGAGAAAAAGGCAAGTAAGTTTGATAGATTTAGACCCATTTATCTATGCACATTTTTCTTTTAAGTACTTTAAAAAATAATGGCTAGTAGATTTAAAAAATAGTTGCATATGATCATATCAAAAGAGCAAGGGGAACGGTCAAAAGAAGATAAATTTTATATGAAGTGATCATGGCACAAGAAGCAATTCACTCTACAATTAAATCAAGGAGAAGGACAATGATGATCAAACTTGACTTTGCTACAAGCTATGACAAAATAAAAAAGATATTTCTCTTAATGGTCCTCCATAAAATGGGGTTTTGTGAGCAATGTGTAAAATGAGTCAAATATTGCATTAGCTCTAGCACATTCTTAATTTTAGTCAATGGAGGATCATATGATTTTTTTAACTCTTCTAGAGGCATAAGACAAGGCTGCCTATTATCACCAACTTTATATGTCATCATGATTAAGGTATTAATCTATCTTAACAAGTAGGTTGAAACATCTAAAAGGGTAAAACATCTCCATGCAAGCTTACGCATAGCGAATCAATTCCAGAGCCTTCATGTTAAAGAAGCATTGAAAGAGCATGCACGAGCAGCCAAAATAACGAGCAATAATGTGCAGATGTAGAGTTCGATTTAAAAAGGTTAGTGAAATTAGGGTTTAAGTTTATTTTTATATTTTGAGCTTACCTAAAGTTTATGCTAGGAGGAATAAGGTTAATTTTGGAATGAAATTTTTATTAAAGTTTATTTTAGGTTATAAAAAGTTTTAATAAGTTGGAGTAATAAGGACTATAGTTAAATTTGAAAGTTTTCAATAGTTTTTTTATAATTTTGGAGTGTTAAGGTTTTTAACTAGTCTATTTGTTTTTTAAAAATATTTTTTTGTGAGTTTTATAAGTTTGAAGTTTTTATTGGGTTCTATTTTTGAAAAATCAAAAGAAAAAAATAAAAATTGAAAAATTTAAGTTTTTGTAAATTTAGATATTTGGGAGATAAAAGGTTTTCAACTTCAAAGGATTAGGAAAACCATAAATCTGAAAATTATTACTTTCTAAAACTAGGGAGACATAAGGTTTACTACTCCATAGAAATTACATTAGAAACTTTGAATTATTTAAACCTAGAGGTCATAATGGATTATTGGTACATTGATTCTAGAGCAAGTAGGCATATCATAGGAAACAAACAATGGTTTAATACCTTTCATGAAAAATACGAGAAACTAGTTGTCATAGCAGATAGTATGACTTATGAAGTCAAAGGAGTAGGAAATGTTCTAGTTTATCTAACAAATTTAATTAATGTGTTATATATCCCCAGATTAACTACTAAACTCCTTTCAATATCTCAAGTTATGGATCAAAATTTAGCAATTGAAATTAAAGGTGTCAAAGAAAAAAATCAATGTCTTATTATCAAGAAAGAAAAAGTGTTAGCCTCAGGTTCCTATAGATATAGTTTGTTCACTCTAGATACAATAACAAATATAACTCTATCAATAGGAATCTCAGAAATAAAAGATATTTGGCATAAAATACTAGGACATATAAGTGTGTCATCATTGAACAATATGACTATATATAAAATGGTTAAAGGTTTACCTAAGATTTCTTGGGAAACTACAATATTTCTAGAATATCTAGTAGGAAAAAAACATAGGATACCTTTTTAATTTCATCAACATAGAACTCAAAAACCATTGGAATTAATATATACATATTTATGTGGACCAATGAATATTACTAGTATTGGAGGACACAAATATTTTCAACTATTTGTTGATGATTATTCCAAAAAAATGTGGGCATACTTTATGAAATACAAATATGAAGCATTTAGTTGTTTCAAACAATTCAAACTTTTAGTTAAAAAAGAATCATAAAAAACCATCAAGAATATTCATTTAGATAGAAGAGGTAAATTTTTGTCAAAGGAATTCATTTTATTTAAAAAGAGAATGGGATAAAAAGATAACTCACCTCAACAAAATGGTAATGCGGAAAACATAAATAGATCTATCACAAAAATGGTTAGGTGTATGCTAAAAGAAGCTCATATTGATCATCAGTATTGGGTAGAGGTCATTAAAATAATTGTATATTTGCAAAATAGATTACCTATAAGAATACTAAAAAATATTATGCTAGAAGAAATATGGTCAAGACAAAAACCAACTATAGAGCGACTAAGAATTTTTGGATGTAAGGCTTATATGCATATTACAAAGAAAAAAGAATAAAATTATATGAGAAGAATATAGTTATTATCAAGCAAGAAAAAGTGTTAGCCTCAGGTTCCTATAGAGATAGTTTGTTCACTCTAGATACAATAACAAATATAGCTCTATCAGTAGGAATCTCAAAAATAAAAGAGATTTGGCATAAAATACTAGGACATATAAGTGTGTCATCATTGAACAAGATGACTATATATCAAATGGATAAAGGTTTACCTAAACTTTCTTGGGAAATTACAATTTTTCTAGAATATCTAGTAGGAAAACAACATAGGATACCTTTTGAACTTCATCAACATAGAGCTCAAAAACCATTGGAATAAATATATACATATTTATGTGGACCAATGAATATTACTAGTATTGGAGGACACAAATATTTTCAACTATTTTTTGATGATTATTCCAAAAAAATGTGGGTATACTTTATGAAATACAAATATGAAGCATTTAGTTGTTTCAAACAGTTCAAAATTTTAGTTAAAAAGAATCATAAAAAACCATCAAGAATATTCATTTAGATAGAGGAGGTAAATTTTTGTCAAAGGAATTCAATTTATTTAAAAAGAGAATGGAATAAAAAGATAACTCACCACAACAAAATGGTAATGCAGAAAAAATAAATAGATCTATCACAAAAATGGTTAGGTGTATGCTAAAATAAGCTCATATTGATCATGAGTATTAGGTAGAGGTAGTTAAAATAATTGTATACTTGCAAAATAGATTACCTATAAGAATACTAAAAAATATTATGCTAGAAGAAGTATGGTCAAGACAAGAACCGACTGTAGTGTGGTTAAGAATTTTTGGATGTAAGGCTTATATGCATATTCCAAAGAAAAAAGAATAAAATTACATGAGAAGACTATAGTTACAATAATAAGTCTATAGTATATAGAATAATTGATCCAATAACAAAGAAAATATACATAATTAGAGATGTAGTATTTGATGAGGGAATAAAAAATGTTATTAAAGAACAAAAAGCTAATTCATAAGCTATTCTAAATTTTTTAGAAGAAGACTCATCAAGTGAAGATACAAAATCAGAGTTACAAGATGAACAAATTGAAAATACATAAATTACTACAAAATTACAGAGAAAAAAATGAATTTTGCTTAGAAACACACTTAAAGATTCAAATCTAGAGCAAATATCATATCTTACTACTACAAGACATCAAAATCATAGCCTAACCAAAGTAAATAAGGGAGTGATAAGTTCTATAGTAGAACCTACAATGACACTTTAGGCTTTAAATCATCCAAAATGGAAGGCAACTATGGAATCAAAATATGAGATATTGATGAAAAATAAAATATGGAATCTAGTTGATTTACCTCCAATAAAGAAAATAATCGGTTGTAAATGGATCTACAAGATCAATTATAAAGCAAATGGTTCACTTGACAAGTATGAGGCTTGACTAGTTGTAAAAGGATACACTCAAATAAAAGGAATTTATTTTGAAGAAACTTTTGCACCAACAACAAGAATGCTACTATTAGAATATGTTGTGCTTTGGTAGCACATCATGGATGGAAAATTCATCAGATGGATGTAAAAATTGAATTTCTTAATGGTGATATTGAAGAACAATTTTATATGTCACAATGAGAAGGATTTGTGATTAAGGGACAAGAACACAAAGTTTGTAAGTTAAACAAATATTTGTATAGTCTAAAGCAAGCACCAAGAGCATGGTATATAAAAATTAACAATCATCTATTATAACACAACTTTAAAAGAAGTATGTCAGATCCAAATATCTATACAAAAAATATTGGGAATGATATAATAATACTTGTGGTGTATGTTGATGATATAGTAATTACAGGAAGCTCAAAAGGTTTGATAAATAAAGTCAAAAAGGACCTAGAAAAATATTTTGAGATGACAGATTTAGGATTTCTTCATTATTATCTTGGTTTAGAAATTAATCAAAATGAAGATAATATTACAATAACACAAACAAAGTATGCAAAATATCTACTTGAGAAATACAGGATGAATAATTGCAAATCCAAGGATACTCCTATAGAGCAAATATTGCAGTTATCAAGATAAGGTGAGACATTTTTAGTTTCAGCTATAATCTATCATCAATTTGTAGACACCAAAACAACACCAATCCGATTATGTGACCGCAAACACTGATCGCTTTGACAAACACAGCCCCCAAGGCAGCCCTCAGAGGTCAAACAGTGGTCCTAACCACTTTCATAGTAATTTTGTAAGGTCAAGAGGCAATTTGGTACATTTAGACACTTTGCTCAGTATTCGTCTCACCCAGGGACGAATTCAAAATGGAATCCGTCTCACCCAGAGACGAATTCTGAGTTTAACGGGCAAAAAGAAGAATGGCGCCAAGTGGTAGCCCAGGACAGTCAGTTGATGACTCCTGCCTTGCACGCATGTGTGGGTGGATAGATAGGCCGTTAGAGGACTGTCACAAGGGTAGTTATGAAAGCCCAAGTCATGGAGGACTCCCCTCCCTCATGGGAAGACATGACCGCCACATGGCACCTATGACCAACACATGGCGCTTATGCTTCCCTCTCAAAAGAGACCCCATGGGTCTATAAAAGGTGGGACTTTTCTCACCCAAAAGGACAGATTGGAGGCGATTTCAAGCAACGAAGTGCTATCCGATTGATTACCCACTTGCATCCCTTTGATTCACCTTCTCACATCCACTAATATCTTTCACAAGGGAGGTTATTGGGTGGCTTTTGGAAGTGTGGATCCAACCCAAACCCAACATTTGACCACCTCACACCACCAATTTGTAGACATCCCAATCCTAAGAGGTTTTGGACCCATCCCTAGTGGATTGGCTCCGAAATCAAGTGCCAACGGTGGGAGGCCCACTTGGGCACCCCGCATTTTCCAAGTTTTGTTTTAAAAGCATTCTAGATTATTGTTTCAGGTTGCATCTCATGTTATTCTATTTTGTTAACTCATAGCTTCAATTTCATAACATTTTGATCAGATTTTATCATGCCTTTTGTCGCTTTGTTGTCCTACTAACTTGCAGGTGGCGATATCGAATTCCCGAGGATAGAGGCCAAATTGGGAGAATCCGACCATCTGGGTCATCCCAAAATGGCCCCAATTACATAACCCCCTTGTTTTCAGGTGTTTTGGAGGTCTCGAGAGTCGACATTGGAGCGGTGTCAGTTCGGCTTTTCCAACACAGTAGAATTCGTCCCACCCAGGGACGAATTGCAGTCAGAATTCGTCCTGCCCAGGGATGAATTCCAGGTGAAGGCAGATTGGCCGACTGTCTCAGTGGCAATGGCCTTCTGGTAATATCTTCTGTCTTCTGTCAGGTTTTCAGGTCATTTGGACTCACTTTATTCACTGTTTCAGACAAATGTTTGTATGCATCTTTTGGCGATTTTAGAGAACAAACACTTCTTATGTGCAGCAGGTGCTACTGACATATTCATTGTTTCTTTGTTCACAGGAGGAGCAGTAGAGGTCAAGGACTCATCAACATCAGCGACGACATCGTCTTGGCCCGCCCATCTCAAGTGTGGGCACGCGGAAAAAGGGACACTGAGTCTTGATTGTAATCAAATTCTTTTAACGCTCCTAGCCCCTGAAAAGGGAGGAGGCATCTTTGTAACAGAGATCAAGAGAGTTTAATGAAAGGGCTGTGTTTTCTCCATTTGCTTGTATCTCATTTCAATGCGTCTCTTTCATTTCATGCATTCTACATTTCTAGGACTTAAGCGTATTTGATTTTGAATGCATCGCAATTAGTGTTTCCTTCGCCCGAAATCTCGTGCTTTCAGTGGCGATCATGGTGGGACTCTGTTCCCTGGTTTTTAAGATCACAAAAACTGATTAAATTTTTGTGTTTTGTGCTTGACAGGTACATTTTTTTTGTTGCAGACTATTATTCGTCTCTGACTGTGACGAATTATTTACTGTAATTTGTCTGACCCTGAGACGAATTCAAATTCGTCTCTGGCAGGGACGAATTCTGTTCTGAAATTCGTCTCACAGAGGGATGAATTCCTGCCTGTGGATTTTCAGAGCAAAAATTCAGAAGCAACCGGTCCAGGCAGAGAAGAGGTAGGGATTTTTATAATCTCTGTTAAATTTTTTTGTTTCTGTTCCTGTTCCTTTGATTGTTTTCATTTTATCCTGCATGCTTAGGGAAAGTCATTTATGCTTGTTTCATTTTCGCTAAATAAAATGAATCCCACACACTTCACGCAATAAATTTAAACCAAGGAGCTGGTCGTAAGACCCCAGACCTTGAGCAAGACCAACGGTGGGTTCATCACCACCTTGACTTAGCTTTGCATCCATTTCCTCGATTGTCACTGTTGTTAGGCATAAATCCTGACGAAAGCTGATCGAGTGTCGCTGGGGTGATTCCCATGCATGCGAGGATAAGTCTTCTATGGTAGGTGCCATTAACAGGACAATCCCCCTTCCGTATCGACTACGTACCACGTACCATCTGCTCTCACGTACCTATAGTCTCCCTCTCGTAAGGGCGGGTATATAGAGAGGTTGGTATATTGGCTCGGTTGGTATATTGAAGGGGCGACCATTTTGGGAGTTATATGAGCCTTCATTATGCATTTAAACATTTTTCAAAAACATTCAAAAAACAAAACAAAACATAAAAATGCACTAAAACAGTTTAGGACACACCATTAATCCTTAAAAGAGATAATCACGATTTTTGTATGTGTGTGTTCATTTTTGCTTAGTGTAGACAAAAAGAAAATCATCATAAACGAGATAAAAATCTACTTAGATAGTAGAGAAGCACCGCAATGGTGTACACCCGTAGCCAAGCCCAATCAAGGGCAGAAGCTCCGGAAGGTACACAAGAAGCAAGCACAAGTCACCTTCGCTTCAGTCCTGAGGACTTGGTCATACCGCCTTATCGGTCTGGCCTACAAAAGAATCCATGTCAGAATCCTCGGTGGGGTATGCCCATTCAAAACAACCCCTTTCGGGAAGACGCTTTACATGTAGACCTTGATGTAAATAGAGAATCGCCTTCTGAGGTTAGACATGAGTGGCCACAGCATGATGAAACGCTAGAGAGGCACACTGTCCATTTGGAGGGACAACATGGATATGGCGTCCCTTCTTTACCTCCCATCAGGACAGAAAGACAAAATCCAGAGCGCAGGGCTCCTTACATAGGGCGAGCTAACTCCGCTCGCCCCTTTCAAACCAATGAAAGGGAGTACGAGGAAAGCCATCACATTCCTCGAGGACAACAAACAGCACGGGAACCTTGCATTTCTGCCCTTGCTAGGTATCATGATCATACATTGAGGCCAGAGCCTCGAGTAAATGTTGCCTACCTCGACAGAGGGAAGCGACCCATTGAAATTTTAGATCATCAAGATCGAGGCAAACACATAGGAGAAACATTCCAACCTCCTGAGAAAAATAGGGTAGACCAAATTGACCCGATAGTCACCAGACATGCCACCCGTCAAGCCCAAATCATGCGGCTTAAACAAAGTCATCAGGAGATAGAGTATCGACACCGCTTGGATAGAGAGCGCATGCAACGCGAAGTGGATGAGTTACACTATGAACTACCTGAGAGGGGGCCAACCCCTCGCACCCAAAGAGCCAAAAAATATGAGAGGCATAATCCATTGGTGTAGGATAGGTCTCCATGACCTCATCAAGCTTTGCCTCCGAGACCTTATAGACCCGAGAGGGAGGCCACTCCCCGAAACAATGATGGGTACCCTCAGCAAGGATTCAATCAAGGTCATAGGTCTCGCCCAGAGACTCCTCAAGAATTTTATGAGGAGTACGAACCAGAAATAGAATGGGACGAAACACCCCATCAAGGCGGGAGGGCTGCCAATCGACCACCCCTCCATAGGCCTCCAGTCTTCCATAACACACAACGGGAGAAAACAAAAGAGGAGGAGATAAAATCTTCAGATGCATACAAAGCGCTATTAGAGCTTTTGGAGTCTATGGAGACAAAAAATTTTGGGCATCAAAAGCCCACGTTACGTCAACTCCGCAGTCATCCAATGCATCCCTCAGTGCCAACACCTCTTTACCCCAAACACTTCAAGTTGCCTCAATTGGCAATCTTTAAAGGTGAAGAGGACACACAAGAACATGTCACAAGGTTCCTAAGTCAATGCTTCGGCATCCAAGATAATGACACATTGTTGCTTAGGACATTCATAACCACATTCGTAGGCCCTGCCTCGGATTGGTTCACACAATTACCCAAACACAACATAAGCAACCTAGATCAATTAGTAGATGCGTTTCTTGAACGCTTTGCCTTCAACACAAGGAAGAAGGCATCACTGAGTGATCTGGCTAGCCTCAGTGCAATTTGAGGAAGAAACAATGGCAGCATACGGGAATCGATGGAGAGCTTTGCTTTCTAAGTTACCTTACCGTCCCCCTATGTCTGATCTCACATAGATGTTCGCAAAAAGTTGCTTGAAATCGATCTCTGGGCTATTGCAGCTGCAGCAATATGCCAGCTTAGAAGAATCTTTGGCACAAGCCAGAGTTATAGAAGAGATCAAAATAGGCGAAGGCACAATCGCCAAGCCTAAAAAGAAAGAGTGGAATAAAACCACTAAGACCGGGACAACGCAATCACAACATGCTTCGGTTAACCAAGTTGCGATAAATGTTCCTGCGCCTGTGCAAGAAATGCAGCCCCAAAAGGCTAATTACCAGGCAGTGCCTCCTGGTTATGAAAGAGATAATAGAAGGCAGGAGAAGAATCAGCAGTGTCACCCTAGGCGACAATTCACCCCTTACACGGAGTCCAGGGACTCCCTATTTGACCGCTTGTCAGCGACAAATTTAGTCACTCTGCCAGAAATCCAAACTATAGACCCTAACGCTCCTAAGCCTAGGGGATACAGAGAGGAATTGTATTGTAGATTCCATAGGCGCAGAGGACACGACTTGAATGGATGCTGGAAATTCAAAGAATTAATCCAAGATTTGATCGACAATAGAACATTGGCCGTGGACAACCCCATAGCGCCAAATAATCAACAAATGGGGGTATTCAAGGACCCTTTGCCTCGCCCACGAAGCACGGCAAAACCTCTCCGCATTAACGAGGTGCGACATAATCTTCCCATGCAAGGATTTGTGGGAATGATTAGTATAGTGACAAGGAACAAAAAGTACCCAACAGTTGCCCCCGAGGTAGCTACGAGGGAAGTTCCGACAACATCGCAGCCTCAACAATGCCCAACGCAGTTGCCTTCGCCTAGACCCGAGGTCACGATATGGACCAAACTCACGCAGAGTTTGCGGACCACATCGGCTAGGCTGTCCATTTACGAGCTTATTCAATAGTCAGCACCCCATA
The DNA here is from genome assembly GCA_028583015.1 of Wollemia nobilis. Lineage (NCBI taxonomy): Eukaryota > Viridiplantae > Streptophyta > Pinopsida > Araucariales > Araucariaceae > Wollemia > Wollemia nobilis. The sequence goes on along the minus strand of JAQPPZ010016989.1, from coordinate 6,604,160 downwards.
GGGAAGCTCTTATGGACATTTTAAAAGCCATCGAATTACAACCTCACAAAGCAAATTCTTTCAACAACTTTGTGGGACATGTGAAACGATGTACGAAGTCGGTCATCACCTTTAGAGAAGATGACGTCAAAACAATATCAAATGACATGGCAGATCCACCCCTGCACGTTATCGCGCGGGTCAACGGGATCCCGTACAAGAGAGTGTTGGTAGATACTGGATCGTCCAGTAACATCATTACCACTGCAGCCTTAAAACATTTGAAGCTACCAGCCTCTCACATCACAACCTCCATGTACACACTGCGAGCTTTCAACGATGCAATATGCTCGACAATCGGCACAGTTGTTCTGCCTGTCCGGGTAGGACAAAAGACAATACCTACATTGTGCCATGTGTTGGAAGGCGAGATGGCTTATAATATACTGCTAGGGCGGCCTTGGATCAGGGACATGAAGTGTGTCCCTTCGATCTCTCACTAGTGCTTAAAGTATGCTTTTGAAGGAGAAATACATGTAGTCCCAATGGACTTAGAGCCCTTCAAGTATTGCAATGTGGTACAATTCATGCCTCAATCGACCCTCCCTTCAACACATTTGGATTTCCAGTTAAATCCATCTAAATAGGGTCCAATACCGCAGGCACCACTGGTGACCAAATCAACAAAATCCCAGCCAGGTGAGTCTTCATCATCTGCTCCTTCATTATCAATGCCACTTGCCATGGCCAAACAGAAGGACAAGGGAAAACAGATCATGGAAGAGGCTAAGCCCCTAGAAGAGGGGTTGCCCACAATTTCAATGGTATCAATAGAAGAAACACCTCACACAGCAGAAGCGGAGACTCCTAAAATGCCAAACATGGAATGGACTCAGGAAGGACTCCCATTTCCTCCCACCCAATCATCAAAAATCACTGTTGAAATGGCCAGTACGGGCCTGGGGGAGTATTTAGTGCAAAATGTTGTGGCAACCCCCGCATTGGAGTCAGTACAGGACATGGGAAGACCTCGCCTTCCCATAGGGACAGTTGTTCCTCTAGGCTACCCACCAAACCAGATGAATTTTGTGTATGGGGGCCTTGATCATGGTCTTGAACCATGCAAACAAAAGGAAGCAGACGAAGAGCCTTTTGTTGAAAATATCAACTATCTGTCAAACCTGGAATTCGCTCTAAGATATCTCGACCAATGCAATTTGCATGGATACGGGCTAGGCGAGATATGAGCAAGGGATGCGGGTCCTTTGCCAACCAAGATATCAGATTCCATATGATAAGTCAGGAGTAGGGTTCAACCACCCCCTGCCCTTAGACATCTTGGTCGAAAATATGCAAGGCCTAGAAATAGGCAACAAGGGGGGATTGGCACCAGATCCTTATGCCAACCCAAATACAGAATATACATTGGGAGATTACCTCCCATGGTCAACAAACACCCTTGGCAACAACAGTAATCCCTCTCCTTTGCTAGAGAGAGGTGAAAGTTAGGAGATTAATCCTCAAATAGAACATCAACGGCTTCTAGACATATTTTTGAAGATATTCCCATTAGAAGTTCTAGTTGAATCAATACAGTGTCAAGATAATCAGGTCCCTCCACCAAGAGGGGAACAATCGCAATGGGACCGGATCAATTTTCTGGAACAAGGAGAACCCTCAACGTCGCAAGTAACAGTTGCTGAAGAGAATGAACATTTTTGGATCTCCGAAAGTGATTCAGAAGATGAGACTAAGATGATCTATCTCAGACATGCGTGACGAAATTATCGCCCTTTAACTCATGAAGATCTAATGGGACAAATGGGCATATGGGTAGGGCATGAATGGTGGGTAGACCCAGCAAGGTGGGACCAAGTGTTGGATCCATGGCTCCAAATTCAAGATGAGCACCGTCCACCCCGAGACCCTATCATGACAACAGTACCGAGGGAAGACCCTATCCTCCTTTCAGAACATAGGGCTGATCCGTTCATACCCGTCCCTACAGAACCAGATCCAAAGCATAGGGAGCACCTAGAATGTTCGAGCTATAACACCCGTGGTAATGGAGACCAAATTCATTCCATCCACATGATCTCCATTGATTTGACCGCACCCATCCACAATCCGGCCGATCCATCACGGTCATTGCATCTAGACATAGATGCCATCGACTGGGATCGCGTCAATTCACCTTTATCACCATCAGAGTACTGGGAAAGCGAGTCCTAAGGATGATTTCCCCTTGCCCAGCATCGACGCGTTGGTAGACGCTACAGCAGGTCACGAAATGCTTTCCCTAATGGATGGTTTCTCAGGATACAATCAGATTCGTATCAATATCGAAGACCAACTCAAAACGGCATTCACAACGCCTTGGGGGACATTTTGTTATAAGGTCATGCCTTTTGGCCTTAAAAATGTTGGCGCTACATACCAACGTGCCATGACGTATATCTTCCATGATTACATGCACAAAACTTTGGAAGATTACATGGATGATTTGTTAGCCAAGTCTCTTTTGCGCTCAGATCATCTCGGTGACTTAAGCAAGATTCTCGATCGCCTCATAGAGCATAAGGTCAGATTGAACCCCAAGAAGTGCGTATTTGGCGTCACATCTGGAAAACTCTTGGGTTTTATAGTCTCAAAATGAGGCATCGAAGTGGACCCAAACAAAGTCAAGGCAATCCTTGAAATGGCTCCCCCAACCACTATCAAGCAGCTTAGAAGTCTGCAAGGAAAGGTCGCGTCGATTAAACGCTTCATAGCGCAATTATCTGACAAATGTCGACCCATGAACAAATTATTGCACAAGGGGGTTACATTTCACTGGGATGACGAGTGCCAATCGACCTTTGATGAAATCAAACAATACTTGGCTTCGCCACCAGTATTGGCACCACCTAGACCAGGAGTGCCGTTCTACTTATACATCTCAGCTATCGAGGTGGCACTGGGCGCCATGCTAGCCCAAAAGAATGAACTTCACAAAGAACAGGCTAATTACTATCTTAGCCGCACCCTGGTCAGTTACGAACTTAACTATGCATACATTGAGAAACTCTGCTTGGCAGTGGTGTTTGCTACCAAAAAGCTACGCCACTACATGCTGAGCAACACTACGTATGTTGTGTCTAAGGAGAATCCATTGCGATACATGATGAGTCACACTTATCATAGTAGTCGCACGGCGAAATGGATCATGTTGTTGACGGAATTTGACATAGAGTTTATTGGAAAAAAATCTATCAAAGGACAATTCATAGCCGATCAACTAGCAGAGGCTCCTCTTGAAGACGATCAACCTCTGGTCATAGAACTACCCGATGATGGGGTCTTCCATGTCTCAGAATCGCCAGATTCTGATGAGCCTGAGTCACAGGCCGACATAACCCTATTCTTCGATGGTTCTAAATGTGAGCAAGGTGGTGGTGCGGGAATTGTATTCTTCACACCGTAGGGTGCTCCAATGCCCCTGTCATTTAAATTAAACTTCCAGTGCACCAACAATAATGCATAATATGAAGCCTTGCTCCTAGGTCTTCAGACAACAATCGCCATGAACATCAAAAGACTGAACATCTTTGGTGATTCGCTGTTAATAGTCAATCAAGTCAAATGGGTATATCAATGCAAATGCCCAGTTCTGAAGGCCTATAAATCCCTTGTGGACAAATTCTTGGCAAAACTTGAGTGGTATGACATCGAGGCACTCCCTGGATCATCGAATCATTTTGCGGACACAATGGCCTCATTGGGGTCACTAATCCCGCAAGACCTTTCCGGTGATATGACAACCATTCAAGTTAAAACCTTATCGCAATCCATGATGGTGCATGCAAGCTCAGACTTGACGCCAAGAATCCACATGATCCAGATTGAACCATCCTCGGATAAGTTCTTTAGAATCTGAGATCGTCTGAAACGTGCCAACTGAGGGTCCTTCTTTTCCCCCACTCCCACTAATAGCAACACAACGCTATTCTTACAAGTTCTATCCCATTCAACATTTGTTAGGGAAGAACTTCAAAAGGGATTTGTTGTTCATACTGTCGAGGTTTCCGATCAACAGGACTGGTATTTACCCATTAGAGACTACCTCAAGTTAGGTAATCTTCCCTTTGGATTGACGCACGCCGCAAAACGAACATTCAAGAAGAAAGTGGCTAAGTATGTCTTGATAGGAGACATTTTGTATCGTCACAGCTATGACGAAATTCTTCTTCGTTGTTTGGACCAGCAAGAGTCCACTTGGGCAGTCGCCCAAGCGCACGACGGTACATGTGGTGGCCACTTTAGTGGTATGGCCATTGCAAAGCGCATTCTTCGCATGGGATATTATTGGCCATCTTTAGATCGAGATTGTTGTGCATATGTCAAGAAGTGCATGAAATGTCAACATCATGCCAATTTGATGCATGTACCTTCCCAGGCCTTGCAGGTAGTCCAGTCTTCTTGGCCATTTTTGCAATGGGGCTTCGATCTAATTGGAAAGATCTCCCCTGCATCATCAGGCCGTCACACGTTTATCATAACGGCCATAGAGTATTTTACTAAATGGGTGGAAGCAATTCCGTTAACCTCTATGACAGGACCCCGCATTGTGGAGTTCATCTTGCATAACATCATATGTCGTTTTGGTATTCCATCCAAAATAATCTCGGATAATGGGCCATCATTCAAGAACAAAGACGTGCGTGCTTTGACCACAAAGTACAAAATTCAGCATAGTTTTTCGACACCCTATTATCCACAAGCAAATGGGCAAGCAGAGGCGTCAAACAAAATGCTAGTTGCCATCCTCAAAAAGATGATCGCAGACAGTCATAAAGATTGGCACATCCAAATCCCACTTGCCCTTTGGGCTTATCGCACTAGCATTCGAACGCCAACTAGGGCAACTCCGTTTTCGCTGGTGTATGGCTCAGAGGCAGTAATGCCTCTCGAGTTGGAAATTCCTTCCCTACGCATATCAATGTAGGAGTTCATCGATGATGACACTGCATGGCAGGCCCGATTAGACCAACTTACGTTGCTTGACGAACGATGCGTTAATGCTCTCGAGCACTTACGTATCTACCAAGAGCGGCTTAAGAAAGCTTACAACATGAAAGTTCACCTAAGGGACTTTCGGGTTGGTGATTTGGTTTTGAAGGAAAACCAACAGAACTCTAATTTTCCGTCCCACCTGAGGGACAAGTTCACGGCAAATTGGTTAGGTCCATATGTCATTGATAGAAAAATAGGACCCGGGACGTACCGGCTAGCTTCTCTTGACGGTATCAAGGAAACAAAACCCTTGAATATCAGTCATTTGCGACCATTTTATATATAAGAGAGCCATGTCCCAAAAATGCTCCAAGGATCCATAAAATCGCTTGGTCAAAAACACAAAAGCTCCAAGGATTATCGCAATCGCTTGGTCAAACCAAAAAAAAGCTCCAAGGATTATCGCAATCACTTGGTCAAAACCCAAAAAGCTCCAAGGATTATCGCAATCACTTGGTCAAAACCCAAAAAGCTCCAAGGATTATCGCAATCACTTAGTCAAAACCAAAAAAAGCTCCAAGGATTATCACAATCACTTGGTCAAACCAAAAAGCTCCAAGGATTATCGCAATCACTTGGTCAAAACCCAAAAAGCTCCAAGGATTATCGCAATCACTTGGTCAAAACCCAAAAAGCTCCAAGGATTATCGCAATCACTTGGTCAAACCAAAAAAGCTCCAAGGATTATCGCAATCACTTGGTCAAAACCCAAAAAGCTCCAAGGATTATCGCAATCACTTGGTCAAAACCCAAAAAGCTCCAAGGATTATCACAATCACTTGGTCAAATAAAAATTCTCCAAGGATTATCGCAATCACTTGGTCACCCCAAAAGCTCCAAGGATTACCACAATCACTTGGTCAAAACATCAAAAGCTCCAAGGATTATCGCAATCACTTGGTCACCCCAAAAAGCTCCAAGGATTATCGCAATCACTTGGTCACCCCAAAAGCCCCAAGGATTATCGCAATCACTTGGTCACCAAAATGCTCCAAGGATGTCCACAATCACTTGGTCAAAAATAAAAAATAATCAAAAACAACAAAAATTTGCATCTCATTTCTAGGCATACTCAAACTCATCAATAGAGAGCTCTTCTCGCACCTCATATTCATATTCACAAAAATCAATACATCTAAAATACAAAAATATGTAGCTGCATTAAGCATTGCATCCGTACATTGCATATTTGTGGTCGTACAGGTCAAAGGCACCATAGGCTGTAATTGCTCTGCTAGTCCATCTTGTTCCACACTGTTCCATTTTACAAAAACAACGAAAACACCATGCATTGCTTTTTACCACACTAGAGTCAGTGGTCTTTTAATGTATTAAAAGTTTTCATGATTCAGTCATCATTTTCCTCTTTAGCCATGTAATGTATCAAGTCAGACAGATTTTACGAAGGTAGAGTTAAACTTGAAATACACCTTGTTACGTAACATCCCAACACACATAAAAACACATAAAACAATTCCTAAGTTGTGTGAACGAAAGATGAAACCTGTAGGGTAATCCAAGTCACCATAAGCGAAACGGTTATCGTGCTCATCCCCCTGTGCGAATGACCCCAAGAATGCTGAGAGTTGGCAAAAGGACAAGCATCCTCCCTACCCAATTCCCTAAGAATCCCTAGTTCTCAATAGTTGCAAAACATCAAAAATTTGCAAAACATCAAAAAATCAAATATTTGACATCATACAGTGCACACATCAAACGACACAAACGATAGTGATTTTCATCACTCCATCTCCCCAATCCCTTGCTCAAAAGAAAAACAAACCAAAATAAATAGTGATCTTATCACTACAAACGAGCAAGTATCCCAATACAATTGAAGAAAAGAAGGGAGTTGAACTTGAATCCCTGGAACTCTCAGCATTCTAACAGGTCATGAGGCAAGCCTCAGTACCGGTTTGGTTGATAGCCTATCGGTAACTGGCGGTAAACTTCTCGCATGATGATATATCTGTCACATTAACTTGCGTACAGATCAATGTTTGCATGTGGATGAGCTAGCTTATGGCATCCTGGATAACATCGCAGATTAATCTAACTGAATACAACAAAGGAGTTAGTGGAGCTAATTAGGTGATCCTCGATACGGGTTCGGTTGAAAGCCCATCTGGCACTGGCGGTATCCTGACAAATACCACATAAATGAACTCAATTGCACACACAGGGATGTGAAATAGCTCGGTCAAAAACAAGTTCGATTCATACCTTGTTCAAAAGTCTTGTAAGACAAAGTACATTCGTGGCTAGTGAGTTAAAACCGTCTGAGTCTCAGAAAACCTTAGCTACATTTCTACTACTTCTCATTCTTACAATAACATCAAAAAATGATCAAAAATGCACTAAAAATAGACAATAAATTTTCCCGATAGGAGTGCTACTGCACCTCACATCCAGTGCATACAAAATAGACATTGGAGTCACAAATTATCACTATCCTACTCCCTAAGAAGGCTACCATAGCCGGACCGCTCCACGGGAAGACGGATTTCCGATAATTTAATCCCCAAATGGTGTCACAAAAAACAACAAAAACAACAAATAAACGCAACACAAAAACACAGCAATAAGCATTGCCGGACACAAGTGCTCTTGCACTTAACCTCTAGACAAAGAAATTCGATGTCGGGGTTCAAATTGTCACTCTCTTACTTCCCCAAGAAGGCTACCATAGCCGGACCGCTCCACGGGAAGATGGGCTTTTGATGATTTCACCCCATTATGGCATCACCAAAAGGGTTAACACCCACCAAAAATAGGTCCAAATGTTGGAAAAATTGCACATTCTTAAACGGTAAAACATCTAAAGGCACCCTTGCACAAGTCATCTTGGGTCAAGCGACTCGTCGCTTTTCTCATGAAGGTCATTCCCTCATCGATTCGTCGCTTGAGGGGGTAGTCACACTTAGTCACCAATCAACAATCACACACCCAATTAAGGAAAACGACATGCATTCAAAGAATCATTGACAAAGACAATTACGCTCCTACTTGGGGCAATAAACAAGCAACAATCAAATCAATCAAACACTTGGCATTTCGTGAATCATGAACACAAGGTTCCCCTGAGGATAAAAGGTTGCGCCCTTTGCCTAATCATGACTGATCAATGTCCAAGCTCAAGTCACACCTCACCAAAATAGGTTAACACTTGAAATCAAACTCCTTAGCTCGTCAGAAGCAAGGATTCAAGAATGCATGCCCTTCCCATGCTTGGGGCATCAAAAGTTGGTTAGGTTACCAAGAAACCCTAATCATTAGTGCTTTGGTTATCTATTTTTGCTCGACGCTGCGCTATGCACAACGCATCCCAAAAAGGGGCATCCGTAGACACCAAAACAGCACCAATCCGATTATGTGACTGCAAACACTGATCGCTTTGACAAACACAGCCCCCAGGGCAGCCCTCAGAGGTCAAACAGTGGTCCTAACCACTTTCATAGCAATTTTGTAAGGTCAAGAGGCAATTTGGTACATTTAGACACTTTGCTCGGTATTCGTCTCACCCAGGGACGAATTCAAAATGGAATCCGTCTCACCCAGAGACGAATTCTGAATTCGTCTCCGGTAGGGACGAATTCTGAGTTTAACGGGCAAAAAGAAGAATGGCGCCAAGTGGCAGCCCAAGACAGTCAGTTGATGACTCCTGCCTCGCACGCGTGTGTGGGTGGACAGATAGGCCGTTAGAGGATTGTCACAAGGGCAGTTATGAAAGCCCAAGTCATGGAGGACTCCCCTCCCTCATGGGAAGACTTGACTGCCACATGGCACCTATGACCAACACATGGCGCTTATGCTTCCCTCTCAAAAGAGACCCCATGGGTCTATAAAAGGTGGGACTTTTCTCACCCAAAAGGACAGATTGGAGGCGATTTCAAGCAACGAAGTGTTGTCCGATTGATTACCCACTTGCATCCTTTTGATTCACCTTCTCACATCCACTAATCTCTTTCGCAAGGGAGGTTATTGGGTGGCTTTTGGAAGCGTGGATCCAACCCAAATCCAACATTTGACCACCTTACACCACCAATTTGCAGACATCCCAATCCTAAGAGGTTTTGGGCCCATCCCTAGTGGATTGGCTCCGAAATCAAGTGCCAACGGTGGGAGGCCCACTTGGGCACCCCCGCACTTTCTAAGTTTTATTCTAAAAGCATTCTAGATTATTGTTTCAGGTTGCATCTCATGTTATTCTATTTGGTTAACTCATAGCTTCAATTTCATAACATTTTGATCAGATTTTATCATGCCTTTTGTCGCTTTGTTGTCCTACTAACTTGCAGGTGGCGATATCGAATTCCCGAGGATAGAGGCCAAATTGGGAGAATCCGACCATCTGGGTCATCCCAAAATGGCCCCAATTACATAACCCCTCTATTTGCAGGTGTTTTGGAGGTCTCGGGAGTCGACATTGGAGCAGTGTCACCTCGGCTTTTCCAACACAGTAGAATTCGTCCCACCCAGGGACGAATTGCAGTCAGAATTCGTCCTGCCCAGGGACGAATTCCAGGTGAAGGCAGATTGGCCAACTGTCTCAGTGGCAATGGCCTTCTGGTAATATCTTCTGTCTTCTGTCAGGTTTTCAGGTCATTTGGACTCACTTTACTCACTGTTTTATACAAATGTTTATATGCATCTTTTGGCGATTTTAGAGAACAAACACTTCTTATTTGCAGCAGGTGCTACTGACATCTTCGTTGTTTCTTTGTTCGCAGGAGGAGCAGCAGAGGTCAAGGACTCATCAACATCAGCGACGACATCGTCTTGGCCCGCCCATCTCAAGTGTGGGCACGCGAAAAAAGGGACACTTAAGTCTTGATTGTAATCAAATTCTTTTAACGCTCCTAGCCCCTGAAAAGGGAGGAGGCATCTTTGTAACAGAGATCAAGAGAGTTTAATGAAAGGGCTGTGTTTTCTCCATTTGCTTGTATCTCATTTCAATGCGTCTCTTTCATTTCATGCATTCTACATTTTTAGGACTTAAGCGTATTTGATTTTGAATGCATCGCAATTAGTGTTTCCTTTGCCCGAAATCTCGTGCTTTCAGTGGCGATCACGGTGGGACTCTGTTCCCTGGTTTTTAAGATCACAGAAACTGATTAAATTTTTGTGTTTTGTGCTTGACAGGTACATTTTTTTTGTTGCAGATTGTTATTCGTCTCTGACTGTGATGAATTCTTTACTGTAATTCGTCTGACCCTGAGACGAATTCAAATTCGTCTCTGGCAGGGACGAATTCTGTTCTGAAATTCGTCTCACAGAGGGACGAATTCCTGCCTGTGGATTTTCAGAGCAGAAATTCAGAAGCAACCGGTCCAGGCAGAGAAGAGGTAGGGATTTTTATAATCTCTGTTAAATTTTTCTGTTTCTGTTCCTGTTCCTTTGATTGTTTTCATTTTATCCTGCATGCTTAGGGAAAGTCATTTATGCTTGTTTCATTTTCGCTAAATAAAATGAATCCCACACACTTCACGCAATAACTTTAAACCAAGGAGCTGGTCGTAAGACCCCAACCCTTGAGCAAGACCAACGGTGGGTTCATCACCACCTTGGCTTAGCTTTGCATCCATTTCCCCGATTGTCATTGTTGTTAGGCGTAAATCCTGATGAAAGCTGACCGAGTGTCACTGGGGTGATTCCCATGCGCGCGAGGATAAGTCTTCTATGGTAGGTGTCATTAACAGGACAATCCCCCTTCCGTACCGCCTACGTACCACGTACCTTCTGCTCTCACGTACCTATAGTCTCCCTCTCGTAAGGGCGGGTATATAGAGAGGTTGGTATATCGGCTTGGTTGGTATATTGAAGGGGCGACCATTTTGGGAGTTATATGAGCCTTCATTATGCATTTAAACGTTCTTCAAAAACATTCAAAAAACAAAACAAAACATCAAAATGCACTAAACCAGCTTTAGGACACACCATTAATCCTTAAAAGAGATAATCACGGTTTTTGTATGTGTGTGTTCATTTCTGCTTAGTGTAGACAAAAAGAAAATCATCATAAACGAGATAAAAATCTACTTAGATAGTAGAGAAGCACCGCAATGGTGTACACCCGTAGCCAAGCCCAATCAAGGGCAGAAGCTCCGAAAGGTACACAAGAAGCAGGCACAAGTCACCTTCACTTCAGTCCTGAGGACTTGGTCATACCGCCTTATCGGTCTGGCCTACAAAAGAATCCATGTCAGAATCCTCGATGGGGTATGCCCATTCAAAACAGCCCCTTTCGGGAAGACGCTTTACATGTAGACCTTGATGTAAATAGAGAATCACCTTCTGAGGTTAGACATGAGTGGCCACAGCGTGATGAAACGCTAGAGAGGCACACTATCCATTTGGAGGGACAACGTGGATATGGCGTCCCTTCTTTACCTCCCATCAGGACAGAAAGACAAAATCCAGAGCGCAGGGCTCCTTACACAGGGCGAGCTAACTCCGCTCGCCCCTTTCAAACCAATGAAAGGGAGTACGAGGAAAGCCATCGCATTCCTCGAGGACAACAAACAGTGTGGGAACCTTGCATTTCCGCCCTTGCTAGGTATCATGATCATACATCGAGGCCAGAGCCTCGAGTAAATGTCGCCTACCTCGACAGAGGGAAGCGACCCATTGAAATTTTAGATCATCAAGATCGAGGCAAACACATAGGAGAAACATTCCAACCTCCTGAGCAAAATAGGGTAGACCAAATTGACCCGATAGTCGCTAGACATGCCACCCGTCAAGCCCAAATCACGCGGCTTAAACAAAGTCATCAGGAGATAGAGTATCGACACCGCTTGGATAGAGAGCGCATGCAACGCGAAGCGGATGAGTTACGCTATGAACTACCTGAGAGGGGGCCAACCCCTCGCACCCAAAGAGCCAAACAATATGAGAGGCATAATCCGTTGGTGCAGGACAGGTCTCCACGACCTCGTCAAGCTTTGCCTCCGAGACCTTATAGACCCGAGAGGGAGGCCACTCCCCGAAACAATGATGGGTACCCTCAGCAGGGATTCAATCAGGGTCATAGGTCTCGCCCAGAGACTCCTCAAGAATTTTATGAGGAGTACGAACCAGAAATAGAATGGGCCGAAACACCCCATCAAGGCGGGAGGGCTGCCAATCGACCACCCCTCCATAGGCCTCCAGTCTTCCATAACGCACAACGGGAGCAAACAAAAGAGGAGGAGATAAAATCTTCAGATGCATACAAAGCGCTATTAGAGCGTTTGGAGTCTGTGGAGACAAAAACTTTTGGGCATCAAAAGCCCACGTTACGTCAACTCCGCAGTCATCCAGTGCATCCCTCAGTGCCAACACCTCTTTACCCCGAACACTTCAAGTTGCCTCAATTGGCAATCTTTAAAGGTGAAGAGGACGCACAAGAACATGTCACAAGGTTCCTAAGTCAATGCTTCGGCATCCAAGATAATGACGCATTGTTGCTTAGGACATTCATAACCACATTCGTAGGCCCTGCCTCGGATTGGTTCACACAATTACCCAAACACAGCATAAGCAACCTAGATCAATTAGTAGATGCGTTTCTTGAACGCTTTGCCTTCAACACAAGGAAGAAGGCATCACTGAGTGATCTGGCTAGCCTCAAGCAATTTGAGGAAGAAACAATGGCAGCATACGGGAATCGATGGAGAGCTTTGCTTTCTAAGTTACCTTACCGTCCCCCTATGTCTGATCTCACACAGATGTTCGCAAAAAGTTGCTTGAAATCGATCTTTGGGCTATTGCAGCTGCAGCAATACGCCAGCTTAGAAGAAGCTTTGGCACAAGCCAGAGTTATAGAAGAGATCAAAATAGGCGAAGGCGCAATCGCCAAGCCTAAAAAGAAAGAGTGGAATAAAACCACTAAGACCGGGACAACGCAATCACAACACGCTGCGGTTAACCAAGTTGCGATAAATGTTCCCGTGCCTGTGCAAGAAATGCAGCCCCAAAAGGCTAATTACCAGGCAGTGCCTCCTGGTTATGAAAGAGATAATAGAAGGCAGGAGCAGAATCAGCAGCGTCGCCCTAGGCGACAATTCACCCCTTACACGGAGTCCAGGGACTCCCTATTTGACCGCTTGTCAGCGGCAAATTTAGTCACTCTGCCAGAAATCCAAACTATAGACCCTAACGCTCCTAAGCCTAGGGGATACAGAGAGGAATTGTATTGTAGATTCCATAGGCGCAGAGGACACGACTTGAATGGATGCTGGAAATTCAAAGAATTAATCCAAGATTTGATCGACAATAGAACATTGGCCGTGGACAACCCCATAGCGCCAAATAATCAACAAATGGGGGTATTCAAGGACCCTTTGCCTGCCCACGAAGCACAGGCAAAACCTCTCCAGATTAACGAGGTGCGACAGAATCTTCCCATGCAAGGATTTGTGGGAATGATTAGTATAGTGACAAGGAACAAAAAGTACCCAATAGTTGCCCCCGAGGTAGCTACGAGGGAAGTTTCGACAACATCGCAGCCTCAACAACGCCCAACGCAGTTGCCTCCGCCTAGACCCGAGGTCACGATACGGACCAAACTCACGCAGAGTTTGCGGACCACATCGGCTAGGCTGTCCATTTACGAGCTTATTCAACAGTCAAGCACCCCATAGGGAAGCTCTTATGGACATTTTAAAAGCCATCGAATTACAACCTCACGAAGCAAATTCTTTCAACAACTTCGTGGGACATGTGAAACGATGTACGGAGCCGGTCATCACCTTCAGAGAAGATGAAGTCAAAACAATATCGAATGACATGGCAGATCCACCCCTGCACGTTATCGCGCGGGTCAACGGGATCCCGTACAAGAGAGTGTTGGTAGATACTGGCTCGTCCAGTAACATCATTACCACTGCAGCCTTAAAACATTTGAAGCTACCAGCCTCTCACATCACAGCCTCCACGTACACACTGCGAGCTTTCAACGATGCAATATGCTCGACAATCGGCACAGTTGTTCTGCCTGTCCAGGTAGGACAAAAGACAATACCTACATTGTGCCATGTGTTGGAAGGCGAGATGGCTTATAATATACTTGCTAGGGCGGCCTTGGATCGGGGACATGAAGTGTGTCCCTTCGATCGCTCACCGAGTGCTTAAAGTATGCTTTTGAAGGAGAAATACATGTAGTCCCAATGGACTTAGAGCCCTTCAAGTATTGCAATGCGGTACAATTCATGCCTCAATCGACCCTCCCTTCAACGCATTTGGATTTCCAGTTAAATCCATCTAAACAGGGTCCAATACCGCAGGCACCACCGGTGACCAAATCAACAAAATCCCAACCAGGTGAGTCTTCATCATCTGCTCCTTCATTATCAACGCCACTTGCCATGGCCAAACAGAAGGACAAGGGAAAACAGATCATGGAAGAGGCTAAGCCCCTAGAAGAGGGGTTGCCCACAATTTCAATGGTATCAACAGAAGAAACACCTCACACAACAGAAGCGGAGACTCCTAAAATGCCGAACATGGAATGGACTCAGGAAGGACTCCCGTTTCCTCCCACCCAATCATCAACAATCACTGTTGAAATGGCCAGTACGGGCCTGGGGGAGTATTTAGTGCAAAATGTTGTGGCAACCCCCGCATTGGAGTCAGTACAGGACATGGGAAGACCTCGCCTTCCCATAGGGACAGTTGTTCCTCTAGGCTACCCACCAAACCAGACGAATTTTGTGTATGGGGGCCTTGATCATGGTCTTGAACCATGCAAACAAAAGGAAGCAGACGAAGAGCCTTTTGTTGAAAATATCAACTATCTGTCAAACCCGGAATTCGCTCTAAGATATCTCGACCAATGCAATTGGCATGGATACGGGCTAGGCAGATATGAGCAAGGGATGCGTGTCCTTTGCCAACCAAGATACCAGATGCCATATGATAAGTCAGGAGTAGGGTTCAACCACCCCCTGCCCTTAGACATCTTGGTCAAAAATATGCAAGGCCTAGAAATAGGCAACAAGGGGGGATTGGCACCAGATCCTTATGCCAACCCAAATACAGAATATACCTTGGGAGATTACCTCCCATGGTCAACAAACACCCTTGGCAACAGCAGTAATCCCTCTCCTTTGCTAGAGAGAGGTGAAAGTTCGGAGATTAATCCTCAAAGAGAACATCAACGGCTTTCGGACATCTTTTTGAAGCTATTCCCCTTAGAAGTTCCAGTTGAATCAATACAGTGTCAAGAGAATCAGGTCCCTCCACCAA
Source organism: Wollemia nobilis (assembly GCA_028583015.1). Taxonomy (NCBI): domain Eukaryota; kingdom Viridiplantae; phylum Streptophyta; class Pinopsida; order Araucariales; family Araucariaceae; genus Wollemia; species Wollemia nobilis. Next base: position 6,588,902 of record JAQPPZ010016989.1, on the reverse strand, counting down.
GAGGGGAACAATCGCAATGGGACCGGATCAATTTGCTGGAACAAGGAGAACCCTCAACGTCGCAAGTAACTGTTGCTGAAGAGAATGAACATTTTTGGATCTTCGAAAGTGATTCAGAAGATGAGACTGAGATGATCTATCTCAGACATGCGCGACGGAATTATCGCCCTTTAACTCATGAAGATCTAATGGGACAAATGGGCATACGGCTAGGGCATGAATGGTGGGTAGACCCAGCAAGGTGGGACCAAGTGTTGGATCCATGGCTCCAAATTCAAGATGAGCACCGTCCACCCCGAGACCCTATCATGACAACAGTACCGAGGGAAGACCCTGTCCTCCTTTCAGCACATAGGGCTGATCCGTTCATACCCGTCCCTACAGAACCAGATCCAAAGCATAGGGAGCACCCAGAATGTTCGAGCTATAACACCCACGGTAATGGAGACCAAATTCATTCCATCCACATGATCTCCATTGATTTGACCGCACCCATCCGCAATCCGGCCGATCCATCACGGTCATTGCATCTAGACATAGATGCCATCGACTGGGATCGCGTCAATTCACCTTTATCACCATCAGAGTATTGGCCTTTCGGTGAAATGCTTCATTTTACCTCAAGGACAACTCAAGATATCTGTCAGGCTGAAGAGGGGCCCGAAATTCCAAACGTAGATTTAAACTCAGCCAATGATATCCATTTGATCCCGACTCCACATCAGTTGGAGGACGGATCCCACATGTCAGTCGAGGAAACGACTGACGTAGACATCGGCTTAGACCCAACGAATCCATAGATTATCAAGCTGGGGGTAAGCTTATCCCCTGAAGAGCAAGCCGACTACATTACCCTTCTCAAAGCGAAGAAGGAGGTTTTTGCATGGTCATACAGAGACATGCCGGGACTAGACCCGCAGCTAGTCACGCATAATTTAACGCTTGATCCGACAATCAAGCCCGTAAAGCAAAAACTACGAAAGATGCACCCAACAGTGGCCTTGATGGTCAAAGATGAATTGCAAAAGTTGTTGGATGCACAGTTTGTCATCTGCGTGGATTATCCGCCATGGCTGTCCAACATGGTTCCCGTCAAGAAGCCCGATGGGAGGATTCGCATATGCACCGATTTTTGAGATCTAAACAAAGCGAGTCCTAAGGATGATTTCCCCTTGCCCAGCATCGACGCGTTGGTAGACGCTACAGCAGGTCACGAAATGCTTTCCCTAATGGATGGTTTCTCAGGATACAATCAGATTCGTATCAATCCCGAAGACCAACTCAAAACGGCATTCACAACGCCTTGGGGAACATTTTGTTATAAGGTCATGCCTTTTGGCCTTAAAAATGTTGGCGCTACATACCAACGTGCCATGACGTATATCTTCCATGATTACATGCACAAAACTTTGGAAGATTACATGGATGATTTGTTAGCCAAGTCTCTTTTGCGCTCAGATCATCTCGGTGACTTAAGCAAGATTCTCGATCGCCTCATAGAGCATAAGGTCAGACTGAACCCCAAGAAGTGCGTATTTGGCGTCACATCTGGAAAACTCTTGGGTTTTATAGTCTCAAAGTGAGGCATCGAAGTGGACCCAAACAAAGTCAAGGCAATCCTTGAAATGGCTCCCCCAACCACTATCAAGCAGCTCAGAAGTCTGCAAGGAAAGGTCGCGTCGATTAAACGCTTCATAGCGCAATTATCTGACAAGTGCCGACCAATGAACAAATTATTGCACAAGGGGGTTACATTTCACTGGGATGACGAGTGCCAGTCAGCCTTTGACGAAATCAAACAATACCTGGCTTCGCCACCAGTATTGGCACCACCTAGACCAGGAGTGCCGTTCTACTTATACATCTCAGCTATTGAGGTGGCACTGGGCGCCATGCTAGCCCAAAAGAATGAACTTCACAAAGAACAGGCTACTTACTATCTTAGCCGCACCTTGGTCAGTTATGAACTTAACTATGCATACGTTGAGAAACTCTGCTTGGCAATGGTGTTTGCTACCAAAAAGCTACGCCACTACATGCTGAGCAACACTACGTATGTTGTGTCTAAGGAGAATCCATTGCGATACATGATGAGTCGCACTTATCATAGTAGTCGCACGGCGAAATGGATCATGTTGTTGACGGAATTTGACATAGAGTTTATTGGACAAAAATCTATCAAAGGACAAGTCATAGCCGATCAACTAGCAGAGGCTCCTCTTGAAGACGATCAGCCTCTGGTCATAGAACTACCCGATGATGGGGTCTTCCATGTCTCAGAATCGCCAGATTCTGATGAGCCTGAGTCACAGGCCGACATAACCCTATTCTTCGATGGTTCTAAATGTGAGCAAGGTGGTGGTGCAGGAATTGTATTCTTCACACCGCAGGGTGCTCCAATGCCCCTGTCATTTAAATTAAACTTCCAGTGCACCAACAATAATGCGAGAATATGAAGCCTTGCTCCTAGGTCTTCAGACAACAATCGCCATGAACATCAAAAGACTGAACATCTTTGGTGATTCACTGTTAATCGTCAATCAAGTCAAAGGGGTATATCAATGCAAATGCCCAGTTCTGAAGGCCTATAAAGCCCTTGTGGACAAATTCCTGGCAAAACTTGAGTGGTATGACATCGAAGCACTCCCTCGATCATCGAATCATTTTGCGGACACAATGGCCTCATTGGGGTCACTAATCCCGCAAGACCTTTCCGGTGATATGACAACCATTCAAGTCAAAACCTTATCGCAATCCGTGATGGAGCGTGCAAGCTCAGACTTGACGCCAGGAATCCACATGATCCAGATTGAACCATCCTCGGATAAGTTCTTTCGAATCCGAGATCGTCTGAAACGTGCCAACTAGGGGTCCTTGTTTTCCCCCACTCCCACTAATAGCAACACAACGCTATTCTTACAAGTTCTATCCCATTCAACATTTGTTAGGGAAGAACTTCAAAAGGGATTGGCTGTTCATACTGTCGAGGTTTCCGATCAACAGGATCGGTATTTACCCATTAGAGACTACCTCAAGTTAGGTAATCTTCCCTTTGGATTGACGCACGCCGCAAAACGAACATTCAAGCAGAAAGCGGCTAAGTATGTCTTGATAGGAGACATTTTGTATCGTCGCAGCTATGACGGAATTCTTCTTCGTTGTTTGGACCAGCAAGAGTCCACTTGGGCAGTCGCCCAAGCGCACGACGGTACATGTGGTGGCCACTTTAGTGGTATGGCCATTGCAAAGCGCATTCTTCGCATGGGATATTATTGGCCATCTTTAGAGCGAGATTGTTGCGCATATGTCAAGAAGTGCATGAAATGTCAACATCATGCCAATTTGATGCACGTACCTTCCCAGGCCTTGCAGGCAGTCCAGTCTGCTTGGCCATTTTCGCAATGGGGCTTCGATCTAATTGGAAAGATCTCCCCTGCATCATCAGGCCGTCACACGTTTATCATAACGGCCACAGAGTATTTTACTAAATGGGTGGAAGCAATTCCGTTAACCTCTACGACAGGACCCCGTATTGTGGAGTTCATCTTGCATAACATCATATGTCATTTTGGTATTCCATCCAAAATAATCTCGGATAATGGGCCATCATTCAAGAACAAAGACGTGCGTGCTTTGACCACAAAGTACAAAATTCAGCACAGCTTTTCGACACCCTATTATCCACAGGCAAATGGGCAAGCAGAGGCGTCAAACAAAATGCTAGTTGCCATCCTCAAAAATATGGTCGTAGACAGTCATAAGGATTGGCACATCCAAATCCCACTTGCCCTTTGGGCTTATCGCACTAGCATTCGAACGCCAACTGGGGCAACTCCGTTTTCGCTGGTGTATGGCTCAGAGGCGATAATGCCTCTCGAGTTGGAAATTCCTTCCCTCCGCATATCAATGCGAGGAGTTCATCGATGATGACACTCGCATGGCAAGCCCGATTAGACCAACTTACGTTGCTCGACGAACGACGCGTTAATGCTCTCGAGCACTTACGTATCTACCAAGAGCGGCTTAAGAAAGCTTACAACATGAAAGTTCACCTAAGGGACTTTCGGGTTGGTGATTTGGTTTTGAAGGAAAACCAACAGAACTCTAATTTGCCGTCCCACCCGAGGGACAAGTTCACGGCAAATTGGTTAGGTCCATATGTCATTGATAGCAAAATAGGACCCGGGACGTACCGGCTAGCTTCTCTTGACGGTATCAAGGAAACAGAACCCTTGAATATCAGTCATTTGCGACCATTTTATATATAAGAGAGCCATGTCCCAAAAATGCTCCAAGGATCCATAAAATCGCTTGGTCAAAAACACAAAAGCTCCAAGGATTATCGCAATCACTTGGTCAAACCAAAAAAAAAGCTCCAAGGATTATCGCAATCACTTGGTCAAAACCCAAAAAGCTCCAAGGATTATCGCAATCACTTGGTCAAAACCCAAAAAGCTCCAAGGATCACTTGGTCAACAAAAGCTCCAAGGATTATCGCAATCACTTGGTCAAACCCAAAAAGCTCCAAGGATTATCGCAATCACTTGGTCAAAACCAAAAAGCTCCAAGGATTATCGCAATCACTTGGTCAAAACCCAAAAAGCTCCAAGGATTATCGCAATCACTTGGTCAAAACCCAAAAAGCTCCAAGGATTATCGCAATCACTTGGTCAAACCAAAAGCTCCAAGGATTATCGCAATCACTTGGTCAAAACCCAAAAAGCTCCAAGGATTATCGCAATCACTTGGTCAAATAAAAAATGCTCCAAGGATTATCGCAATCACTTGGTCACCCCAAAAGCTCCAAGGATTACCACAATCACTTGGTCAAAACATCAAAAGCTCCAAGGATTATCGCAATCACTTGGTCAACCCAAAAAGCTCCAAGGATTATCGCAATCACTTGGTCACCCCAAAAGCCCCAAGGATTATCGCAATCACTTGGTCACCAAAATGCTCCAAGGATGTCCACAATCACTTGGTCAAAAATAAAAAATAATCAAAAACAACAAAAATTTGCATCTCATTTCTAGGCATACTCAAACTCATCAATAGAGAGCTCTTCTCGCACCTCATATTCATATTCACAAAAATCAATACATCAAAAATACAAAAATATGTAGCTGCATTAAGCATTGCATCCGTACATTGCATATTTGTGGTCGTACAGGTCAAAGGCACCATAGGCTGTAATTGCTCTGCTAATCCATCTTGTTCCACACTGTTCCATTTTACAAAAACAACGAAAACACCATGCATTGCTTTTTACCACACTAGAGTCAGTGGTCTTTTAATGTATTAAAAGTTTTCATGATTTAGTCATCATTTTCCTCTTTAGCCATGTAATGTATCAAGTCAGACAGATTTTACGAAGGTAGAGTTAAACTTGAAATACACCTTGTTACGTAACATCCCAACACACATAAAAACACATAAAACAATTCCTAAGTTGTGTGAACGAAAGATGAAACCTGTAGGGTAATCCAAGTCACCATAAGCGAAACGGTTATCGTGCTCATCCCCCTGTGCGAATGACCCCAAGAATGCTGAGAGTTGGCAAAAGGACAAGCATCCTCCCTACCCAATTCCCTAAGAATCCCTAGTTCTCAATAGTTGCAAAACATCAAAAATTTGCAAAACGTCAAAAACTCAAATATTTGACATCATACAGTGCACACATCAAACGGCACAAACGATAGTGATTTTCATCACTCCATCTCCCCAATCCCTTGCTCAAAAGAAAAACAAACCAAAATAAACAGTGATCTTATCACTACAAACGAGCAAGTATCCCAATACAATTGAAGAAAAGAAGGGAGTTGAACTTGAATCCCTGGAACTCTCAGCATTCTAACAGGTCATGAGGCAAGCCTCAATACCGGTTTGGTTGATAGCCTATCGGTAATTGATGGTAAACTTCTCGCATGACGATATATCTGTCACATTAACTTGCGTACAGATCAATGTTTGCATGTGGATGAGCTAGCTTATGGCATCCTGGATAACATCGCAGATTAATCTAACTGAATACAACAAAGGAGTTAGTGGAGCTAATTAGGTGATCCTCAGTACAGGTTCGGTTGAAAGCCCATCTGGCATTGGCGGTATCCTGACAAATACCACATAAATGAACTCAATTGCACACACAGGGATGTGAAATAGCTCGGTCAAAAACAAGTTCGATTCATACCTTGTTCAAAAGTCTTGTAAGACAAAGTACAGTCGTGGCTAGTGAGTTAAAACCGTCTGAGTCTCGAGAAAACCTTAGCTACATTTCTAAACCAACTGCGCTACTTCTCATTCTTACAATACCATCAAAAAATATCAAAAATGCAATAACAAAAGACAATAAACATTGCCAGATACAAGTGCTCTTGCACCTCACCTCCGGCATACAAAATTGACATTGGGGTCACATTGTCACTATCCTACTCCCTAAGAAGGCTACCATAGCCGGACCGCTCCACGGGAGGACGGATTTTCGATAATTTAATCCCCATCATGGATAGGTCACAAAAAAACAACAAAAACAACAAATAAATGCAACACAAAAACACAGCAATAAGCATTGCCGGACACAAGTGCTCTTGCACTTAACCTCTAGGCAAAGAAATTCGATGTCGGGGTTCAAATTGTCACTCTCCTACTTCCCCAAGAAGGCTACCATAGCCGGACCGCTCCACGGGAAGATGGGTTTTTGATGATTTCACCCCATTATGGCATCACCAAAAGGGTTAACACCCACCAAAAATAGGTCCAAATGTTGGAAAAATTGCACATGCTTAAACGGTAAACCATCTAAAGGCACCCTTGCACAAGTCATCTTGGGTCAAGCGACTCGTCGCTTTTCTCATGAAGGTCATTCCCTCATCGATTCGTCGCTTGAGGGGGTAGTCACACTTAGTCACCAATCAACAATCACACACCCAATTAAGGAAAACGACATGCATTCAAAGAATCATTGACAAAGACAATCACGCTCCTGCTTGGGGCAGTAAACAAGCAACAATCAAATCAATCAAACACCTGGCATTTCGTGAATCATGAACACAAGGTTCCCCTGAGGATAAAAGGTTGCGCCCTTTGCCTAATCATGACTGATCAATGTCCAAGCTCAAGTCACACCTCACCAAAATAGGTTAACACTTGAAATCAAACTCCTTAGCTCGTCAGAAGCAAGGATTCAAGAATGCATGCCCTTTCCATGCTTGGGGCATCAAAAGTTGGTTAGGTTACCAAGAAACCCTAATCATTAGTGCTTTGGTTATCTATTTTTGCTCGACACTGCGCTATGCACAACGCATCCCAAAAAGGGGCATCTGTAGACACCAAAACAACACCAATCCGATTATGTGACTGCAAACACTGATCGCTTTGACAAACACAGCCCCTAGGGCAGCCCTCAGAGGTCAAACAGTGGTCCTAACCACTTTCATAGCAATTTTGTAAGGTCAAGAGGCAATTTGGTACATTTAGACACTTTGCTCAGTATTCGTCTCACCCGAGGGACGAATTCAAAATGGAATCCGTCTCACCTGGAGACGAATTCTGAATTCGTCTCCGGTAGGGACGAATCCCGAGTTTAACGGGCAAAAAGAAGAATGGCGCCAAGTGGCAGCCCGGGACGGTCGGTTGATGACTCCTGCCTCGCACGCGTGTGTGGGTGGACGAGATAGGCCGTTAGAGGACCGTCACAAGGGCGATTATGAAAGCCCAAGTCATGGAGGACTCCCCTCCCTCATGGGAAGACTTGACCGCCACATGGCACCTATGACCAACACATGGCGCTTATGCTTCCCTCTCAAAAGAGACCCCATGGGTCTATAAAAGGTGGGACTTTTCTCACCCAAAAGGATATATTTGGAGGCGATTTCAAGCAACGAAGTGCTGTCCGATTGATTACCCACTTGCATCCCTTTGATTCACCTTCTCACATCCACTAATCTCTTTCGCAAGGGAGGTTATTGGGTGGCTTTTGGAAGCGTGGATCCAACCCAAACCCAACATTTGACCACCTCACACCACCAATTTGCAGACATCCCAATCCTAAGAGGTTTTGGACCCATCCCTAGTGGATTGGCTCCGAAATCAAGTGCCAACGGTGGGAGGCCCACTTGGGCACCCCGCATTTTCCAAGTTTTGTTTTAAAAGCATTCTAGATTATTGTTTCAGGTTGCATCTCATGTTATTCTATTTGATTAACTCATAGCTTCAATTTCATAACATTTTGATCAGATTTTATCATGCCTTTTGTCGCTTTGTTGTCCTACTAACTTACAGGTGGCGATATCAAATTCCCGAGGATAGAGGCCAAATTGGGAGAATCCGACCATCTGGGTCGTCCCAAAATGGCCCCAATTACATAACCCCCCTGTTTGCAGGTGTTTTGGAGGTCTCGGGAGTCGACATTGGAGCGGTGTCAGTTCGGCTTTTCCAACACAGTAGAATTCGTCCCACCCAAGGACGAATTGCAGTTAGAATTCATCCTGCCTAGGGACGAATTCTAGGTGAAGGTAGATTGGCCGACTGTCTCAGTGGCAATGGCCTTCGGTAATATCTTCTATCTTCTGTCAGGTTTTCAGGTCATTTGGACTCACTTTATTCACTGTTTCAGACAAATGTTTGTATGCATCTTTTGGCGATTTTAGAGAACAAACACTTCTTATGTGCAGCAGGTGCTACTGACATATTCGTTGTTTCTTTGTTCGTAGGAGGAGCAACAGAGGTCAAGGACTCATCAACATCAGTGGCGGCATCGTCTTGGCCCGCCCATCTCAAGTGTGGGCACGCGGAAAAAGGGACACTGAGTCTTGATTGTAATCAAATTCTTTTAACGCTCCTAGCCCCTGAAGAGGGAGGAGGCGTCTTTGTAACGAGATCAAGAGAGTTTAATGAAAGGGCTGTGTTTTCTCCATTTGCTTGTATCTCATTTCAATGCGTCTCTTTCATTTCATGCATTCTACATTTTTAGGACTTAAGCGTATTTGATTTTGAATGCATCGCAAGTAGTGTTTCCTTCGCCCGGAATCTCGTGCTTTCACAATTAACTAGAAGTCTCTTATATTTAATAAATATTTTACTAGATATAGTTTTTTTTGTAAATTATCTTTTAATATTTATGCAAGAACCCAAATAAATTCACTAAAAAACCACAAAAATAATATTACAATATATCAATAAGACTACAGAGTATGGACTTACATACAAAAAGGATGATAAGAAATTTTGTCTACAAGGATATTTAGATTCCGATTATGCTATATCCATAAATGATAGAAAATATATATCATGTTACATTTTTTATCTTGGTTTAGGATCAATTTCTTGGTATAGTAAAAAACAACATGCAATAGCACATTCATCTATAGAAGTAGAGTATTGTGCATCTAAGAATGTAGTCTCTGAAACATTATGGTTACAATACATACTATCAGATATGGGAATCAAAATAACTCTAACAATAATAAATTATGATAATCAAAGTATCCAAGTGATGAAATTATGATTATGGATTTTTTGTAACACCCCTTTATCTCTCGCTGCACGAGGGTTGGATTCCTTGATACTCTTCAGATTAAGAGCGGTGGAGGAAGTAGAGGAGGAGAAAAAATTGTAGGCAGGAATTTTGAACCAACGAAAGGATATGATCTAGAGGTAGGGCAGAATGTTGTAGCTAGAAAGTAAAAGGATTCCCTGTCAGCTCAGTTTGAAAAGGCTAAAGGTACAGATCCTCTAGATAAACCCTCAGACAAAGGGTCCCACTAGGGTTTGGGAGTTGGCAACAAGGGCCCAACCTTTTTGGAAATGCTGAAAGAGAAAAAGAAAGAGCCAATCAGTGAACTACCACCCCTAATACCAAAAAATAATAAGTTAACTACGCCAGTGGAGATTATGGAAAGATTCTTGGATATGGAGGCATCATCCTTAGTTGGCAAGTTTTTGGGAGGAAGGCCGGACATTGAGACTATTCGGTCATGGACCATAGAAAAGTGGAAAAATTTAGGAAGCTTAGAAATTGTGGCCATGTCAAGAGGTTTTTTTATGATAAGACTCAACAACAAAGATGATGCAGAGCGCATCTTGACAGGAGGACCCTGGTTTCTAGGAAGGTGTAGCCTCTTTCTGAGGAAGTGGAGGGAGGATTTCAACCCTGAGAAGCATAACATTAATATAGCACCCATTTGGGTCCGCTTACCAAACCTCCCAGCCCAGTTTGTTAATGAGTACTAGCTTAGTGGCATAGCAAAGACGATAAGAGAGCTCGTGGCAATAGACCATTCAACCCGGGAAAGGACTAGATTGATGCATGCCAGGATTTGTGTAAATGCAAACTTGGATTCTGATCTACCTTCTCAGGTGGAACTAGCATATGGAGAGTTTCTAAGGATTCATCCTATGGAGTATGAGAACAAGTCGGCATTTTGTAGCGTGTGCAAAACCCAGGGCCACCTTCAAGACCAATGTCTGACAATAACTGGAAATAAGGAATCCATGAGCGAAGGTTTTCTGGGGAAAGCTAATGGGAGAGGGATCCCAAAGTTTCAAGGACTGCATCTTAACTTGGAAGGATACAGACAAGTCAAGAATAACCAAGCTGACCAAGCCAACACAGAACTGGCAAAAATCCAAGAGAAAGGAAAGTAACATAATGAGGGAGGCAAAAATCATAAGGTATGTAATAAATATCCCAGCTTGAACATGTTTGATATCCTAGAAAATCTATAAGTTGAAAAAGAAAATATTAAGGATGATACCATCAATGTCAAGTTTCCTGAAACCCTAGACTCCCCATCCAAATCGGGACCACCCACAGTTATGACAAAAGCCCCAAAAGCTATGCTCAAAATGAAGAAAAATTGCCAGGTCATTTCAGTTTAAACATGGAAAATATAGAGTCAAAAGTTGAAGTTGTGGAAACAAGAGGCAGGAATGTAGCTCCTAATTCGGTAGTGGAGCAAATTATCCCTTATTAGACAAGCCCAACGGTAAAAGGTACCTTGAAGAAAAGCCCCTGTTTAGGAACCAGATAGGAGAGGTGAACCAAAACAAGGCTGAGGATGAAGAGGGAATTGAAAACCCCCAAAATGAGGAAGAAGGTTCAAGCCCTAGACTATCATAGTATATGCCCCCTCATTTCAGTCAAAAACAGACTAGAAGCACCACTAAGCCTCTAATAGTTATGGAAGTGAAAGAAAGAAAGGGAGAATATCTACAGCAGAGCACTATAGAATGAGAATCAATGAATAAATTGCAAACGGAAAGCAAAGAATATTGTTACAGCAAGCTATTCCTGGCCAGGATAATAGCAAAATTGACAAACTCCCTTTGGCTTAGGGAAGGGGGCAGGGAAAAAATATCAAACTGTCTAAATGAAGGTTCTCTCATGGAATGTGAGAGGCCTAAACGGCCCACCAAAACAAAGGATGGTGAAGTATATAAGGAAGGATTGGAATCCTACTATCATTTTTCTTCAAGAAACCAAAAAAGATGTGAAACAATCATCACTTATAGCTAGAAGGATTTGGAAGCAAGGGGAAGTGGCCTTTCAACAAGCGAGAGGAGCATCTGGGGGCCTCATGATCTTATGGGATCCTATTAAAATAGAAGGAAGTATTATTCAGGAAAATTAAAGAGTCTTAAGCATATTATTTCATGATTTTGATACTAATAAGAATTGTATTATGTCAAATGTTTATGCCCCCACCTCTGTCCAAGGGCGAGTCCGAACTCGTGGGAGTTTTTGGGGCATTTGAGCCAATATTTTAAAGACATTCCTTGGGTGATTGGGGGAGATTTCAATACCCCCTTTACCCATCCGATAAGAAGGGAGGATCTAGGTTACCCTCAAGGAGCATGGAGGACTTCAATGAATTCATTAACACAAATGAATTGATGGATGTAAGACTAAAAGGAGCCAAATTTACATGGAGTAACAAGAGGATAGGAAGTCAACTGATTCAAGAAAGGTTGGACAGGTTTTTTATCCAAGGAAGCTACAACAATGTTTGGTGATTCAGCGTTACAAGCCCTTCCTAAATGTGCTTTAGACCATAATCTTATTCTATGGGAGGTATTTTAGGCTAACTCCTTTAAAAAGCCATTCAGATTTTTGTCAATGTGGGTTAAACATCCGGACTTCAAGAAACAAATAGAGGAATGGTGGCAAGATCTATCCCGGAAGTGCTTCCTTCAAACTATCTCAAAAACTTAAGATGGTGAAAAACAACCTTAGAATACAGAATAAAGAAGTCTTTGGAAATATTTTGAGAATAAGAGAGCAGAGGGGGAAAAACTAAGAATAATAGAAAGCAAAATCTAAAATGGAACCTATGATGAGGCGATAAGGACTGAAGAGAAGGAAACCCTTTGTGAGTTTTATAATATTTTAGCTTGTGAGGATATGTATTAGAGGCAAAAATCAAGGGCATTATGGCTAAAGGAAGGGGAATCTAATTCAAAGTTTTTCCATGTTACCACATTGAGCAATAGAAGCAATAGTAATATTAGAAATTTAACTAAGGTGGATGGATCCTCAACTCAAAACATTCAGGAGATCAGGGATGAGGTTGTTAATTTTTTTAGTTCATTATTGGGTGAAGAACGGGCTTGTAATTCCCAAGCAAAGGACTCTATCCTTCAATTCATTCCACAACTCATTGATGAAACGATTAACTAGTCTTTTTCAGACGAAGAGATCAAGGAGGCTTTGTTTAACATGGATCCCGACAAAGCTCCTGGGATGGATGGGTTTTCATCGCGGTTTTTCCAAGTTTGTTAGGATATTGTTGGAGCATAAGTTATTGCTGCAATCAAGGAGTTCCAAAGTTCAAATAATATTCCAAGGGGTTTCAATTCAACTTTAATTGCTTTGATCCTTAAAGGCCCCAACCCCAAGACTATTGCTAACTTCAGGCCGGTTAGCCTGTGTAATATATCCTATAAAATTCTGTCCAAAGTTTTAGCCAACCATTTGAAGAAAGTTCTATCGGTTATCATTGATCCAAGTCAAGGAAGTTTTGTACAAGGAAGATCAATCTTAGATGGAGTTATTACTATTCATGAGGCTCTTCATACATCCACTCAGACCAAAAAAGCAGTCATGGCTTTAAAGTTAGACATGAACAAAGCTTATGACAGAATAAATTGGGAATTCCTAGAGGTAGTTTTATTAAAATTTGGCTTCAACATGAAATGGGTCAATTTAATAAGAGAGTGTATTTCTAAGCCTTATTTTTTAGTTTTGGTTAATGGGTCTACTACAGGTTTTTTTCAAAGCAAATGTGGTCTAAGACAAGGAGATCCCATAAGTCCTATGTTGTTCATCATTGTAGCTGAGGCCTTGGGAAGAACCATTAAGGTAGCAGCGGTAGCTAGACTCATATCAGGTATCAAGGCCACATCGCTAACTACCCCGGTGACACATCAATAATTTGTTGATGATACATTGCTACTGACATTAGATTCTGTGGTTGAGGCAAGAAGGATTAAAAATATTCTCATAATGTATGAAGAAGCGGTCGACTGAGAAAGTGAATTTTGATAAGAGAAAACTTTATTTCATCAATACCCCCATTCCTAGGTAAAACAACATAGCAAGGATCATGGAATGTTAGATTGCATCCCTTCCCACCTCCTATTTAGGTCTTCCCTTGTTTATGGGGAAACCTGAAGGATCAATGTGGAACATAGTTCTGGAGATGATCCAAAAAAATCTTGCAGGTTGGAAAGGACATCTGTTATCTCAAGCAGGCAAAGTAGTTTTAACTATGGCTTCACTTCAAAGTATACCCGTTTACTTCCTATCAGTGTTTAGAGCTCCCAACAAGGTGTATCACAAAATTGATCATCTTCAAAAAAAATTCTCTGGTCAGGGACTGAGGATAAGAAAAGGATCCATTTAGTATGTTGGAACAAGGTTTGCAAACCTAAAGCTGATGTGGGGTTAGGATTGAGGAGAGTTGCTCATCTCAATACAGCTCTGTTAGCCAAACAAGCATGACGGTTATTGACTAAGGTCGATAATGAATGGACTACCATAGTTAGGAGGAAATACCTCCAAGGTGTGAACTTCCTTAATGACAACTTAGCAAGCAGGGTGTTTGCTTTTTGGAAGGCAATCCTCACAAGCAGGGTTCTTGTCAAGAAAGGTCTTAGATGGATTTTGGGAAATGGGCAAACAATAGACTTTTGGAAGGATTGGTGGGTGAGAGATGAGGAGTTATCCCAAAATCCTCATTTGGCTAGGATTCAAGAGCATATGGAGCAGCATATTGGGAAGAAGATTGCAAATTATATGTGGTAGGATATAAATATCAACAGGTGGAAACACATCAGAGTACAGGGTTTTGAAGCGGATTCTGAAGAGCTTTATAACATTTTAACTCAGCAAATTATTCCCTCTGGAGAGGATGAAGATCGCATTGTTTGGGCCGAGACTGAAAGTGGTGACTTCATAGTTAATACTGCCTATAATTTGCTTCTTAATGTGGAAGGTCAACAATTTCAACCAAGTTTGGTTTGGATCAAAGGCTTAATTCCTAAAATATCATTTTTTTCATGGATGGTGATTCAAGGAAAAATCCTCACTATGGACAATATGTTATCCAAAGTTATGGCTATTGCTAACTGTTGCTACATGTGCAGGGTATGATGGGAGACTACTCAACACTTGTTTCTAAAGTGTCTGATAGCGGAGTCCTTCCTGGATGAACTTTTCCAAGCCTTTAAGATCTCGTGGGTTAAGCCTGCTATTATATCCGAAGTGTTCCATCAATGGCCTCAACCCTTTGTTAGCCTAAAATTTAAGTATCTATGGAAAATTTATTGGCATCATTTTCTCTGGCAGATTTGGCTAGAAAGGAACCATAGAGCCTTTAAGGATACCATTCACAACCCAAAAACCATCCTCAAAAGGATTATTGTCTTTGTGAAAGAAAACCTTAGCACCTTAGTGGATGAGAACCACTCAATTCCTCCCCAAGAAAAACAATTATCTCAGGCCTTAGGTATTGAGGACAAACCTTCCATTCCTTTGCCCAATCCCAAAAATGGGATTTCTTGGGAGCCACCCCCCCAGGGTTGGTTTAAACTAAATTTTTATGGTGTAGCCAAGGAGAACCTAGGAAGAGCTGGAGCTAGAGGAATAATCAGGGATCATCAAGGAAATATGGTCAAGGCCTTTGCTAAACCATTGGGAATCAGAACTAATAACGAAGAAGAAGCTAGAGCCCTTTGGAGAGGGTTGCAAGTAGCCCAAGCAACTCAAGGTAACTTGATGATTGAAGGTGATTCAATGAACATCATCAACCTGTTAACCAATGGGGAAAAACCTCCATGGAGAATCGAGGGAGTCATCCATGAAGTGAGGATCCTTTTTGCGACAAGATAGAACAGGAGGTCTCGTCACATGTATCGTGAGGCCAACAGGTCAGATGACAAATTAGCCAACATAGGTGTTGATGTTGGTAGTTTGGTGACATGGACACAAGGTGTGCCACATGAAGTGGAAAACATTATTAGTCATGAAAAGAAACCTACCCCTTAAGGAGAAAGATGAATGGGTGTTATTTCCCCATGGAGCTGGTAATAACTATGGGGTTTCCCTCTAAATCATACCAAATTGGAAATGAAGGTAACAGGGTGTAAGCCTTGGAATATTCCAATAGAGAATAGGAAATGGGCAAGCAACAGGTTTCACAAGTGCAAAGTTCCAAACTTCAATTTCCTGTCAATGTAAGTAATGTTTACAGTTATGTTTAGGTATGGGTGTGCCTTGTTAGTAAGGTGTTGTAGGGGATTCAACACAAGTTATGGTAAGAAAGTTTCAAGGATGACTAGGATCTACAATCTCAGTGAGAAGGTTGGATATTGTAATAGGTTTTGGGTTAACCTCTGCAAACCCGGTAATTAATGAAGACTTTTATTTACCAATAATAAATTGTGATAATCAAGGAGTATTAAATTTGATAAAAAATCCAATCATTCATGAAATAAGAAAACATATTGAAGCTAAATATCATTTTATTAGGGATCATTTTCAAAGTCATCATATTCAACTCAAACACATTTCTACCGAAGATCATACTACAAATATTTTTTCAAAGGCACTTAGTCGAAACATGTTTCAAATATTTAAGGATCATCTATGTAGAATCAAGAGAAATGCACATCAAAAAATGTAATATAGGGGGTATTAGAGTATATTACATATATATATATATATATATATATATATATATGTCCTAAGTGAAGATCAAGAGTCTCTTTGACAAGTGGCAAGATAAGAACTCAAAAGTCATTTTGTAAAACTATATTATGGAGACAAAGCTCCCTCAATTGATGTACAAGTTCATATAATAAAAAACTTTGGATTGTATTCTTTTTTATTATTACTATAAGTTTATTTCTATATTGTTAATTCATATCATTATTTTCATTTGATTAAATTGTGGCTATATTATATTCGATACTGTGATATTTGTGGTAGTATTAAGGCTTAAAAAGCCATCATAAAATATATTTACATCAGCAAAAATGAGGACCTTACATACACTTGCAAATAACACAGATCATGAAAGAAAATTTAAATAAGAATCATAGATTTCTAAGTTAAGTCACTTCAATTGATGAAAACAACTTGACTGCTCTGATATATTTGAAAAAAGCTTCCCTTTGTTTTTTCATAGATCTAGGTATAAAAGGCATGTCATAAGATAAGCTGTTATTTTACAAACTATGTTCTAATCTTGTGTACTAAAACTACAATGCAAAAAACACAGTATAAAACTATGTACTAACAACCTATTTCTAGAAGCCACTATGAGTTATGGCACCAAAATTTGCACAAATATTTTTTTAAATAATAGCAAAAATTACTACCAACAGGACTATAACAACCACTTGCAAATTTTTTAGGGGTCTCATTCACCCCGAATACTCTAAGATATTGTTCTTATCATTACTTTTATTTGTATATGTTGTCTTAGCTCCATATCTAGTTAACATTTTTTATTAGTTTTCCTATATTGATATCCCTTTGATTTCTATTTTCTCTTTGTTTTAATTGTTTTCCTCTCCATTTTTTATCCTATTTACACTTTTATCTTCATCAATGTCTTCAAATTTTACAAATTGTTCATAATGAGAATTATCATCTATAGGTTTATTCTGTCCATGAGAATTTAAGTGCAAGAAATAGCCTCATGAATTTCTTCTTTATGTTGCCTTGGAAACCTTAAAATTTAAGGACTATCCTCCCTCATATTTACTTTATTATGCTTAAATGAAAAATAAAATTTCATGAATATCCTCCATGGTATTTTTTATTACATTATTCTTAAAACTCTATAATGTAAGAGGTATACTCTATATTATCCTTTTTCCAAGGAGAGGACTTTATACTACTTAAGGAAAATAAACACAATTTGATTGGATTGCATTTGATCTCTTCTACCTTCTTTATTACAAATATTGTCTTCACATCTTCATTCATGTTGATTTGAATTTGTAGAGTGCACTTTCTCATGGCTTGTATCCTTATTTATTTCTTTTAAAAATTAATCTGAGTGAACCTTAATGGCTTTCACCATATAATGATAGAGATGTGATTTATTTACTATAGTTTTAGGAGTGGAAAATCCTTGATCTAATCCAATTTCTACTACATTAAAATTTTCTTGCTTTTGTTAGAAATTGTGCTTAATTTAATACTCAATAACGAATACAAAGTATAAAAAACTTCACAATATACTAGGATACATCACACATATATTCAACTCATGAATGCTAAAATAAACACACACACTATATTCATGTAGATGACAAGATTACAATGCTTTACAATACAAAATATTGTACTGCAATTTCACATTACAATATCCCTTATATGCTACTCTTACAAATAGCCTTTACAAGAAGGCTCTTGACATATCAACTTCAACTAACTCTTCATCTCCTCAAAATAATGAGATATATAGCTTCATATTTCTTCATAATAATGACTCCATAATAATGACACATCTAATGACTACTAAATGGCATATTTACAAGACTCCTAGACTCAAACTATTTACAAAGTATTTACAAAATATTTTCAAGTTACTTACAATGTACTTACAAGGTATGAAATAATGTAATAAACTCCAACACCCCCCTGTATTACATTATTTGGTATGCTATAGATATTTTTTTTTGGTTTTGACTTTCCATATTTGGTTCTAGCACTAATTCTGATACTAACTCTGGCTCTTGTCCTTTTTATTTTGTCTTCCTAACTTTAACTTGAACTTTATTCCTAGATCAATTGATGAATTATCATATTATTTCTTTCTTGCATGTTTGAATATTAATTTATTTGTGAGAAAAATCATTGTAGGATCATTTATGGATGAACCTATGCTTATCAAGCTCTTTTAACACTTTAACATTTCTATAATTCTATTCCATTATGTTATCTTTATTCATCCATAACGCACATATGTTTTATTTTTCTTTTTTTGAAAAAACTTTTGAGATTGATTAGTTTCTCCATAAATTTTACAATACTAGAGGATCCAACAAGTCTGTGCTTTATGCCCATATCTATTATGACTAATTAGTTTTCTTGATTCTTTTTTAATGATTTTTTTCTTGCTATTATCAATTACATATTCAATGTCACTTGTGCCAACATTCCCTGTTACAAAACTAGTATTAGCATTCTTTGTCACAAAATCACTCTCATAAGCTTGTCTTATAAATCTCAAGTCTTTGCATTTTGAGTTATATTCTTTCATTCCTTTTCCTATTTTATTACATCCCTATTTAGTACCAACTACTTTTGTATACTTTTTAATTTCATCGTTGTCTTGGTTTAATGCAATAAGTCATTACACGAATATTTACCACAACTTAGATCATTATTAACAAATTTTGAATTACCTATGCCATCATCATACTTACCTTTAATTAAAGACTTTAAACCATTATCAATATAATGTCCATCAACGCTAGCAATTTGGCCTACATTTTGACCAACATACTCTACACAATTAAGGCAAATATTTTCTATACAAGCACTTTCATGAACATATTTGAAATTATCACTATCAAATTCAAAAACCCTCAAATCATAATACTTTTTCTAAACCCGTTTAGTGCTATCCTTGGAACCATTGACTATATTTGAATGTAAAATACCAAAAAATGAACTGTCAATACTATCTTTGTCAACACAACGCTTATCAATACTAGAGTTATTTTTTACCCTATTTAATGATTTAATTTTAAAAATATTTTTTCATTATGGTCAATATAATCACAAGCATTATTTGCACAACCTTATCTTTACTGCTTAAATTCTGAATGTCACATACTATCCTCTATACAAGATCCTTAGTTTCATATCGTGCATTTGCTCATATAGCACTCATATTACAATTTTCATCTATTTGTTGATATGCATTTGTATTTTTGGATGTACTATTCAATATTTCATCAAAGGTGGATAGATCTGTAGTTATTTTTTCCATAAGTATCTTGTGAATTGATTCATGTTCTTCCTCGTCATTATATTCTTGTACCTCTTGAGTCATGTGCCCTTTTTTATTATCCCATTTTAGATAATATTGTTGAGTTTGTGTATATCATTGTTAATTTGATTAATATTGTCTCTATAGATATATTTGAAAAAGTCTATGCATTTAATTCAATTGATTTAGTGAATTATATCTCTAAAATTTGTTGATATATCCTTTGTTACATATATGACTATCTTCTTTTCCATTTTAGTTTATTTTGTGATGATATAGAAGAATTTCTTGTGTTATTTGATGATCTTTTTGTTGAAATGAAAGCATTGTTTGACATTTCATCTTTGACTTGATTTTCTATTTCATATTCCTTAAGAATATTAACTAACTCTTTAAATGACACTTTTCTATTTGATACTTGGAGCTATGTGACCAATGGTTTAAATGATTTTGAAAGTGCTTTAAGTGTAACTTAGGCAAGAAACTTTTCTTCTACTTTCTCTCTCATAGTTTGTAGCTTCAATTTTAAATTTGTTATCCTTCTAAGAATGTGTTCTATGTTTTCACTATCTTGAACTTTCAGTGAATACAATTATGATTGTGAGTGTGGAATAGTGGCTTCAGTATTTCCCTCAATATGGTACATAGTTTATCCCAAGTCTCTTGTGAAGTCTTGACCTCACTTTTTTTTTAAGATAGAAGGATACAATATTTAGATTATTTTCTACAATAGAATATTCATGAACAAGAATAGTTATTACATTTCATTCCATTCTTTTCCTCGGTTACAATGTGCTAAGTATAGAATCTTCAAATATAGATAAGATAAATCAACTAGGTATATTTCCCAAGGAAAAGTTGTCTAGCTTAAAACTCATCACCCGTCACCCCATCTTGAAGCACCTCATATGCATCTTTTGGCCTTGAATTTTTCACACCTGTAGTGAAATGCACTTTACTTGATCGAGGACCATCTATCAAAATTGTGGTAACTTTGGTCCATATGACAACATTAGTTTTCATTCATTAGATTCCTATTAGCTTTCCCCTCAGTAGAAATCCTGTCACTCGTGTGGCATATCTTACAATTGATGAATCTTTGAAGCCCACCTCACATACAAAAGGTATATAGACAGTGAATTTGGTCCTCACTTCATCAAAATTATAATTGGTAGCATTTTTAAGGAATATTCCTGGAGGAAGATCATAATCTTGTAACAACTCAATCAATGGTTTTTGCATTTTGCCTTTCAATTTGTTAAATATCCATTTTTCCCCTCATTCAACTGTATTTGTAAAGTATTAGAATTTTGAACTGGTCCACCAATATTTAATGTATCTTTTGAGCCCCTCCAGACCTAGTCTTTTTGACCTTGAGTTTGCAGATAATTGTTTGGGCTTCATGATCAATAAAATCTAACCCAAATTCATCCTCTAAAATACTGATAAAGGACAAAGGTTCATCCACCTGTGAATCCAAAGATCCCGGAGAGATATTTCTTCAGACCAAAGAGGCTTTCTCATAAACTAAAGAAATGGTCTACGAACAACCCTCTTCCTTCAATGCTTGACTACACCTAAGTTTTGCATCCCTTTTACGAAGAGTTTAACTAAAATTATTACTTTATTTCATCGCTTAACTGCTTAACTGCACCACATTATTAGAGTCCTCATCATCCTCATATACCATCCCTACCCTTCTGCTTCTTTATGATTTGGTGGCAATTACCATGGGCTATATTTATTGCCTAATTTGCTAGTGTGTCGACCTCTTTGTTGAATTCTTGCCTTATGTGTTGATAGAATATTTTACAAATTATCCTACCTAGTTGTCTAGTCCTATCTTGAATAATCTTCAATTGTAAAGATCTAAAATCTTTATTTTTGGCAAGAGCTTTTATTATCAGTTTAGAATCCTTGTAAACTGTGACCTAAGTGATTCCTTACTTTGCCACCAATTTTAAGTCAATTTCACATCCAATAGCCTCTACCACATTGTTAGATGTTGTTCCCAAGTTGATCATGTATTTGAGTAGGATCTCACGGGATCCTATAAGAATCAATCCCCCTACCATTGCTTGACCAAGATTGGACTTGGAGGTACCATCAAAGAAGAGCGTTAGAAAACATATATTAGGCAAAGAATTGTTTGCTCTATATCCTCCCTATGTCAGGAAAGCTTGGATATTAAGTTGGTAGATCATTCTTCTTTCTATGGGTGATAGATTATTCATAATGTTGTTGACAAAAACTAGATTTGAAATTTAGGACTAATTCTTCTTTTATCCTTCGTATTAAAGTTTTGTTGTCCTCACCTTTTCCCTAAAAAATCCTCTGGTTTTTGTCCAACCAAATATTCCAGATGACAAAATATGGTATAGAGCTCCACAAATATTTCAAGGGGGGTTCTTCCTTTTTTTTTTTTTTTTTTTTTTTTTTTTTTTGTTAAAAATTTTTTTTTTTTTTTTTTTTTGGGGGGGGAAGTACCAAGATTTTTTTTTATTCCTAACCAAATTTTTTTTTTTTTTTTTTTTTTTTTTTTTTTGTTTTTTTTTTTTTTTTTTGTTGTTTTTTTTTTTTCCTAACAATATAAAATTGCCTTTGGGTATTCAAACAAAAGATGGAAAATTGTTTCACTATTTTGCATGCACCTATAACAAACATAAGGCCCCACTATTCTCCTCTTTTGCAGATTATCACCTGTTAATATTTTATTTTGAGAGACTAGCCAAATAAATACTTGTAGTTTAGGTGGTGCTCTATTTTTCCACACTATCAATAGTTTTTATTGGCAGGACCAATCTGCAGATTTTGAACTCCTAGATGCACTGAGTATTCCCAATTACTGTTGATGCTACCCCAAATAAGTTTATCAGGAATCATACAATGAAGAGGTCTAATGCTCTCCACGTGGGACTTAAAGTAATCCCAATATCCTTGAAGCTGAGATGGAATGGGATGGGAGATCTAGTTCAAAGTTTCTGATGTCCAATGAAACAAGTCATCTAATTTGAGTATTCTTTGGCTTTCTAAGTGATTATGCAATTAGATTGGAGTTCTCTCTCTTAGTGGTGGATTTTCTAGGATCGGATCCTCCCATAAATTAATTGACTTACCATCTCCCGATACACAAGAAATTCTATACTCTATTATGCTTTTTGTAGCCACTATATGTTTCCAAACCAATGAGGCTCTAGGAAGTTTTTCTATGTATTTGAGCATTTGAATACCTATTTGATTATTTACATACTTGTTGACTAGTATGCACTGCCATGCTCGATTGTATTTAAGCATGTTCTAGAGAATTTTTCTCCCAATGCTTTTGAAACTATCTCCATTTTTTTAATTTCTAGTCTTTCTTTAATTTTACTTTTGGTGACCATCTTCCAATTGATCAAGTAGAACTTTTTTCTTTCTAATTGACTACCTCCTTGCCATAGGAAGTTACGCATGATACCATATACCTTTTGCAAAATAAACTTGGGAGCATGATATACTAATAGTTGGTAGACTGGAAGAGAAGCTAACACTAATTTGATCAATATTGCCCTTCCTGCAAGACTGAGCCAACTATTACTGTAACTATGTATCCTCCTAACCATCTTGTCCATTGTTGAGGTCCAGTAGTCTAAGGCTTTGAGGTGCAAGCTCATGGGCACTCCTAGATATCTGAAGTATTTTTTTGTGCCATACCAAAATCCTAGGATAATGAAAAAGAGTTTGACTCTTATTGTTGCAATATTTTGTTTATAGAATTACTCTTTTTAGTGTTTATATGAACCCCGATAGCTTGTATGAACCAATCTAGGTATTTCTTGAATTGTCTAACATTTTGCTTGGTGGCTTTGCCTAGAAGAATGATATTATCAGTAAATTGGGCATGTGTTACAACTTTACATCCTACTACATTTTCTACCCCTACTATTTTTCTTTCTCTTCAAATATAGTTAATTAATCTTCCAAGAGTCTCAGCTAAAATGATGTAAAGGTATGGTGATAGTGGACACCCTTGTCTAATTCCTCTTGTAGCCCGAAAGAAACTTTTTGGTTCACCATTTATTAAGGGGGCTATCCATAGGTTTTTTATGCATGCTCCGATCCACTTGATGACCTGATATGGGAATCCAAACTTTTGCAGGACTTGTTCTAAAAATTGTATATTAACTCGCTCAAAGGCATTTGTCATATCAAGTTTTATAAAAATTTGTATCTTTTTTTATTTTCTACTCTGTGGAGGGCTTCATGCACTATTATGATATTATCATATATATTTTTTCCAGGCATGAACCCCCCTTGCTCTTCTGATATTAATTTTTCAAGTTTCTTCTTTATTCTATTGGCCAATAGTTTGGTAATAATTTTATAGGAAGAGTTACATAGAGAAATTGGTCTGAATCTAGAGAAAGTAGTGGTATTTTTTATTTAGGAATCAATGCTAGAAAGGTGGAGTTGATGGTTCTAAGAAGCTTACCTTTCACCCTAACATCCTCAATCATGCATAGCAAATCTTCTTCGATGATGTGTAAGTATTGCTAGTAAAATTTGTTTGTGAATCCATCAAGTCCGGGAGCTTTGTCCTTTGGTAGAGTTGCTATAATCTCCTTAAGTTCCTCCATAATGATTGGTTTATTGAGATCCTGTTTATCTTCCAAATTTAATACTATCAGTATATGCTACAGTAGTATTCCTTGGGAATGTGGGTTACCATTTTCTCTAGAGAGGAGAGCTGAGTAATGTTGATTGGCAAGTTCCTTAATTTTCTCCCTATCTATATAAGTGGTTCCTTCATGTTCTCTATCTTCTTGATTGTGTTCCTTTGATAGCATTGCATGGTTTTCAAATAAAATATTTGGTGTTTCTATCCCCCTTCCTTAGCCAAACTATTCGAGATCTAAGCCTCCAATGTGTTTCTTCTTCAGTGCTTATTTTATTGAGCTTCTAAATCAGGTCATTTCTTGCATCTTCTTACCATGGTTTAGGAGAATGATCCCCAATTTTTGTTTCTAGTTGTTGCATCAACTGCTCCTTGTCTAGTTTGACTCTTGATTTTTTTCCAACCATTTGTATCACATGCTTTAATTTTTAAATTTTGCTTTTCCACTTTTCTTGGGGGTTGGTGGATTGGACATGTTGGTTCCAAGTGCTTTCCACAAGTTCACTGAAATCTTCTTCTTCCACCCATACAGAGTTGTACTTAAAAGGAATTTTTTGAGGTTGTAGGATTTGGCCGCTATCCAAGAGAATTGGATTATGATCTAAGATAAAGTTTTGAATGATGTGACTGGAAGTGAGGGGAAAGTGTGTTAGGAGATTTTCAATGATCAATAATTTATCCAATACTTATGCAATATAGTTTACCCTTTCTCTTTTATTGCTCCAAGTGTACATTCCTTTGGTCGGTCGAATGTCTTATAAGATTTCATCTGCCAAAATTTGATTGAGCGGATCTCTATTTGGATCCATTGCTAAACTTCCTCCAACATTCTCCCAGTGGTAGAGAATCATGTTGAGATCTCCTCCCAGTATTATGTTGTCAAACTTCTCATTGTCTAGCCATTATGCTAAGTTTTACCATGCTTATCTTTTTTGGATATGATAATTTGGACCATAAAAATTTATTATTTCTACACTAGTTTCATCTGGTAGGATGAATTTTATATCTATCTAGTTATTATGCTTATATTGTAAGCTACAAACTAATTATTGTGGATCCCAATCCAAAGCCAATCCCCTTGAAGCTCCCATAGAATAAACAATTATCAATTTTTATTGTGCCCATATCTTCTTCCATTTTGTAGTTAGTGTTACCTCTACTATTTTTGTTTCCTAAATACAAACTATTGTTGGCTTTTGCTCTTGTATTAGAACTTTGAGATAGTTTTTTTAGAGCATTTCCCAGTCCCCTACAGTTCTATGACATAATCTTTATTTTTTGGATTACTTCTTATTTTTTATGAAGCTCTCCTCAATTCTAACCTGCGTTTTGGATTACAAGTCTTTCTGTGCTTGCTCATTTCTGAGTTGTTGGTTCGATTTTCTTTCCTTCGTTGCAGATCGTGTGGTCGGAAAGCCCCAAAAATCACTAATTTTCCCACTTGTGTTTCTTCTACCTCTTCCTCTAAGTTTCCATCAGTTTCTTCTCTATTTGTTGTGTTCTTTGGTGTATCTCCTAAGATCTCTAGTGAGTTGTCAGCTTAAGTTGTAGGTATCTTCTCTTTATCTTTAGGAGCCATCACATCTAAAGAGGTGATTTCATTTTCTCCTTCATTAAGACTTGCAAATTTATTTTTGTGCTATAAGATTTTTTGATCATGTGGTTGTCATTGTCGATTCTTGCTTCTTGATCTATGCGGTCTCCTTTTGACTTCCGGGAATCCTAGTTCTTCATTTTTTGTTTCCTGTGCTTGTTTAATTGGGTAGTTTTAGGAGAAATGCCCATGCTCATGGTAGGTTATACACTTGAATGGTATATGCTCATAGTCCAAGGGTTGGTTATGGATCCAATCAAACACCTTTATTTCAATATGCTTAAGCAAACCCTTTTTCAAATTGACTTACACACAAATATGTGTGCATATAG
This sequence comes from Wollemia nobilis, assembly GCA_028583015.1. Taxonomy (NCBI): domain Eukaryota; kingdom Viridiplantae; phylum Streptophyta; class Pinopsida; order Araucariales; family Araucariaceae; genus Wollemia; species Wollemia nobilis. Next base: position 6,562,814 of record JAQPPZ010016989.1, on the reverse strand, counting down.
CATTATTGGCCTTTGGGGAAGCCTAGTCAATGAAAATTCTAATAGTATTCCCTATTAATTCCATCGAAGGTTTGTTCCATAGGTGCAATGACAGAAATGGCAATCTCACCCAGAAAAAAAATTCTTTAGGCTCCTCCTCTTAAGGATCAAATATCATGCTCTATGAGGTCATGTAGAATGGGTTGGATCCCAAAAACCAAGGACCTCCATGAAAATTAGTGCTCTTGACATCCATAGAGATTAATGTAATGAAAAAGTATCCTCTACCTATCATCATAAATTCATAAGAGGAGACTTTGCCCTCCCAATTTATGTTAATCCATTTTTGGATTGTGATTGGACTAGGCCATATTCCCACAAATTTATATGCAAGGGCTTGGGTAGAAAGTGTGAGAAAAGGCTATTGGATAAAGGTTGGGGGCACCTCAATCACAGGAGACTCATCTAACTTGGGCACAAAGGTACCATTGTTAGAGTGAGTAGGTGGTTTTGGATGGGGTGTTTTCCTCACTTTAAGCACTTAACACATATAATCCAACTTCTCCTTGTCAAAGGGAAACTATTGTGAAAACATGGAGAAGGTCTCATTTCCTACTATTTTTAAAAGTGAGGTTGTTGTTGTCATTGCAACCAACAGACTGCCATAAATCACTTCCTAAAGAAGAGGTCCCTATTTTTAAAGCCCTGATCAATGAAATATTTTTAAAGCAAAATCCAAAGAAGTACCATACCTGAAATGATACTCATGATCTCTCTTGGAAAAATCGATCGATGCTAGGGTTTTTTGTCTTCCCTCATATTTGATCCTCTTTCGGCATATGAAATATTTTTTCAAAAAAATAAATTACTATCACTTGTGTTTTTTTTTTAATTTTCTTTGTTCTTCACTTTGCAAACCCTAGCTTTGTTGCATGCACTCCATAATTCTAGCCAAACAAACTTATTCAAACTGTTGTTCACATGTACAAAAAAATAATAGATAGATCTTCAACTATCACCATGGCCAAAACCTCCTAGGGTTTCCTTAACCTCACTTATGTGTGCTTGTATTTCATCTTATATTCCAAATGTTATTAATATTAGGATTTTGCATCTTCTTCTTTATATTTTTGTCTACCTATGATATCTTCTGGAATGTTTTCATCTCTAGTTACTATTTCCCAAAGTTTTTTCACAATAAGTATTGACTTCATCATATTTTTCTAGGGAGTGAAATTTGGTCCCTTTAGTAACTTAGATTTTGAGAGAAATATTTTTGTATTTTCTATGGTGCCTTTTAAGAAGTGTTTTTCAAAAAATGTCCTCTTGAATTTATTTAAAAATATATATTTTGCAATTTTCTAGGACGAGGAAAAGTTTCAACTCCCTCATTCAATATTTTTCCTTCTTTGAACTTTCAAAAAAAAATCAAAGTTTTCTTTTTTGATTTTACCTTCTCCTTTTAATTTAAAAAATTTCCATTAATATTCCTTATGGACCAATAATATTTTCATTCACCAATTTCCTTTTAAATTTTTATCAAACCTTTCTAACCTTTTGAATAACTGTAAATAATTTCATGAATTCCTTATCTCCCTAATTATTTTTCTTTCAATACTTCATTCTGCATGTCCCAGATAGTGTTAACGAGGACCCCTTCTTCATTCTGCACATCCCAGATAGTGTTAACCTTCTTCCTATGATTAGCAAAATTATGAAAAAAGTTAGTATGTTTATCCCCTTTTTTAACCATACAACTTTACTTTTCATTCTCCATTCAACTTCCCTCCACTCCAAGAATTTGTTCTTCTTAATTTCTACTTCAATCAGTCTTGTTTTCTCCTCCTCTTTAAATAAACCAACCTCATTCTTTTTATGAACTTCTAAATTTCCTTCTCCACCAACTTAAGATCTCTATCCATACTCTCCTTTTTAACTATAATCCAAGATGCCACAACTCCTTTTAATTTTTCAAAGCAACAACAAATTGAAAATGTATCGATAACCTTGAACTATGCTCAATCAGTTGTTGAAAATATTCTTCCTCCAACCAAATTAGATTGATCTTAAAAGGACTAGTAGGTTTTACCTCCTAACTTTCTAATTGAATAAGTATGGGAAAATTATCCGAGCCACCTCCAAACTCAACCCATGACCCTTTTTTGTCTTGTGGTATTTTACATTCAAAGATAGTCAATGGTTCCAAGGATATCACTAAATGGGTTTAGATAAAGTATTATGATTTGAGGGCTTTTGAATTTGATAGTGATAATTTCAAATATGTTCATGAAAGTTCTTGTATAGAAAATATTTTCCTTAATTGTGTAGAGTATGATGGTAAAAATGTAGGCTAAACTGCTAGCGTTGATGGTCATTATATTGATAATGGTTTAAAGTCTTTAATTAATGGTAAGTATGATGATGGCATTGGTCATTCAATTTTTTTTAATAATAATCTAAGTTGTGGTGAATATTCGTGTAATGACTTATTGCATTAAACCAATACAACGATGAAAATAAAAAGCATACAAAAGTAGTTGGTACTAAACAAGGATATAATGAAATAGGACAAGGAATGAAAGAACATAGCTCAAAATGCAAAGACCTGAGATTTATAAGACAAGCTAATGAGAGTGATTTTGTGACAAAGAATGCTAATATTAGTTTTGTAACATGGAATGTTGGCACAAGTGACATTGAATATGTAATTGATAATAGAAAGATAAAAATCATTAAAAAAGAATCAATAAAAATTATTAGTCATAATAGATATGGGCATAAAGCACAGACATGTTGGATCCTCTAGTATTGTAAAATTTATGGAGAAACTAATCAATCTAAAAAAAAATTCAAAAAAGAAAAAGAAAACATATGTGCGCTATGGATGAATAAATATAACATAATGGAATAGAATTATAGAAATTTTAAAGTGTTAAAAGAGATTTATAAGCATACGTTCATCCATAAATGATCATACAATGATCATTCTCACAAATAAATTAATATTCAAACATGCAAGAAAGAAATATTATGAGAATTCATCAATTGATCTAGGAATAAATTTCAAGTTAAAGTTAGGAAGACAAAATACAAGTGACAAGAGCCAGAGTTAGTATTAGAATTAGTGCTAGAAACAAATATGGAAAGTCAAAACCAAAAACAAATATCTATAGCATACCAATAATATAATACAGGGGGGTGTTGAAATTTATCACATTATTTCTTACCTTGTAAGTATATTGTAAGTAACTTGAAAATATTTTGTAAATACTTTGTAAATAGTTTGAGTCTTGGAGTCTTGTAAATATGACATTTAGTAGTCATTAGATGTGTCGTTATTATGGACTCATTACTATGAAGAAATATGAAGCTATATCTCTCATTATTTTGAGGAGATGAAGAGTTAGTTGAATTTGATATGTCAAGAGCCTTCTTGTAAAGGATATTTATAATAGTAGCATATAAGGGATATTGTAATGTGAAATTGTAGTACAATATTTTGTATTGTAAAGCATTGTAATATTGTCATCTACATGAATATAGTGTGTGTGTGTTTATTTTAGCATTTATTAGTTGAATATATGTGTGATGTATCCTAGTATATTGTGAAGTTCTTTATATTTAGTATTTGTTATTGAGTATTGAATTAAGCACAATTTATAACAAAAGCAAGAAAATTTTAATGTAGTAGAAATTGGATTAGATCAAGGATTTTCCACTCTTAAAACTATAGTAAATAAATCACATCTCTATCATTATATGGTGAAAGCCATTAAGGTTCACTCAGATTAATTTTTAAAAGAAAGAAATAAGGATGCAAGCCATGAGAAAGTGCACTCTACAAATTCAAATAAACATGAATGAAGATGTGAAGACAATATTTGTAATAAAGAAGGTAGAAGAGATCAAATGCAATCCAATCAAATTGTGTTTATTTTTCTTAAGTAGTATAAAATCCTCTCCTTGGAAAAACGATAATATAGAGTATATCTCTTACATTATAGAGTTTTAAGAATAATGTATTAAAAAAATACCATGGAGGATATTCATGAAATTTTATTTTTTTCATTTAAGCATAATAAAGTAAATATGAGGGAGGATAGTCCTTAAATTTTAAGGTTTCCAAGGCAACATAAAGAAGAAATTCATGAGGCTATTTCTTGCACTTCAATTCTCATGGACAGAATAAACCTATAGATGATAATTTTCATTATGAACAATTTGTAAAATTTGAAGACATTGATGAAGATAAAAGTGTAAATGGGATAAAAAATGGAGAGGAAGACAATTAAAACAAAGATAAAAGAGAAATAAAAGGGATATCAATATAGTAATATTAATAAAAAAATGTTAACTAGATATGGAGCTAAGACAGAATATACAAATAAAAGTAATGATAAGAACAATATATTAGAGTATTCTGTGTGAATGAGACCCCTAAAAAATTTGCAAGTGGTTGTTATAGTCCTGTTGGTAGTAATTTTTGCTATTATTTAAGAAAATATTTGTGCAAATTTTGGTGCCATAACTCATAGTAGCTTCTAGAAATAGGTTTTTAGTACATAGTTTTATACTGTGTTTTTTGCATTGTAGTTTTAGTACACAAGATTAGAACATAGTTTGTAAAATAACAGCTTATCTTATGACATGCCTTTTATACCTAGATCTATGAAAAAACAAAGGGAAGCTTTTTACAAATATATCAGAGCAGTCAAGTTGTTTTCATCAATTGAAGTGACTTAACTTAGAAATATATGATTCTTATTTAAATTTTCTTTCATGATCTGTGTTATTTGCAAGTGTATGTAAGGTCCTCATTTTTGCTGATGTAAATATATTTTATGATGGATTTTTAAGCCTTAATACTACCACAAATATCACATGATCGAATATAATGTAGCCACAATTTAATCAGATGAAAATAATGATATGAATTAACAATATAGAAATAAACTTATAGTAATAATAAAAAAGAATACAATCCAAAGTTTTTTATTATATGAACTTGTACATCAATTGAGGGAGATTTGTCTCCATAATATAGTTTTACAAAATAATTTTTGAGTTCTTATCTTGCCACTTGTCTAAGAGAATCTTGATCTTCACTTAGGACACACACACACACACACACACACACACACACACACACACACACAGAGATATATATATATATATATATATATATATATATATATATATATATATATATATATAATGTAATATACTCTAATACCCCCTATATTACATTGTTTGATGTGTATTTCTCTTGATTCTGCATAGATGATCCTTAAATATTTGAAACTTGCTTCGACTAAGTGCCTTTGAAAAAATATTTGCAGTCTGATCTTCGATAGAAATGTGTTTGAGATGAATATGATGACTTTGAAAATGATCCCTAATAAAATGATATTTAGCTTCAATATGTTTTATTATTTCATGAATGATTGGATTTTTTATCAAATTTAATACTCCTTGATTATCACAATTTATTATTGTTGGAGTTCTTTTGATTCCCATATCTAACAGTATGTATTGTAACCATAATGCTTCATAGATTGTATTCTTAGCTGCACAATACTCTGCTTCTATAGATGAATGTTGTAGACAAAATTTCTTATCATCCTTTTTGTATGTAAGTCCATACTTTGTAGTCTTATTGATATATTGTAATATTATTTTTGTGGATTTATAGTGAAGTTATTTGAGTTCTTGCATAAATATTAAAAGATAATTTACAACAAAAACTATATCTAGTCAAATATTTATTAAATATAAGAGACTTCTAGTTAATTTATGATAGATTGTAGCTAAAACTAAAAATGTCTCACCATACCTTGATAACTGCAATCTTTGCTCTATAGGAGTATCCTTGGATTTGCAATTATTCATCCTGTATTTCTCAAGTAGAGATTTTGCATACTTTGTTTGTGTTATTGTAATATTGTCTTCATTATGATTAATTTCTAAACCAATATAATAATGAAGAAATCCTAAATTTGTCATCTCAAAATATTTTTCTAGGTCCTTTTTGACTTTATTTATCAAACCTTTTGAGCTTCCTGTAATTACTATATCATCAACATACACAAGTATTATATCATTCCCAATATTTTTTGTATATTGATTTGGATCTGACATACTTCTTTTAAAGCTAAGTTGTAATAGATGATTTTTAATTTTTATATATGAAGAACACGGGCTTATACTGAGAGGGGGGGTGAACAGTATAAGACTTAACCAATTAATAATTTTAACTTTAGATAGCAATGGCATCAACACAACATTAATCAAGACAGAAATCATCACACATTGAAGACCCATTTTTAACGTGGTTCACCCAAAAAGGTTGGGCTACATCCACACAAACTTTTCTCTAAAAGTTATCTCATATTTCTTTGGGAATCCTTCCCAATTACAATGTTTATGAGCCTCGACCCAAAGGAGATACCTTCCCCTAGCTCTGCTCTGGCTGGTGATCCTCTAGAAGACCTCTGCCTCCGCTGCCCTTAGCAAATGGAACTCTATCCACAGAAGACACCTGTCCTCCCTGCTCTGGCTGGAGACCTCTGTCCTCAACTCTATCACCTCCAAAGCTGGTCCTCGAATTTGCACTAAACACAGTCCTTCGGTCTAACACAAATGTCCTCGATCGTCTTTGCCTGTTGCGCTCACTCTGCACGCTTCGACATCATCTCGCTACTTCTATGCTCTTTCGCTCTTTCTGTTGCATCTCGCACACTTCGACGCGCATTCGATATCGCATTCATGTCTTACAACTCTCCAAATAGCCCTCCTTTTATACTAATACTTTCAAGATCGAAACCTTGATCTTAGTCGGCTGCACAACCCTAAACTACGTCGGCTACAAACCCTAATCTTTGTCGGCCCAAATTTAACTTTGTCGGCCTCACTCCTTCTGCAACTCTTCTGTAGCTTCTGCCACGAAACTACAACATGTCGCGATATCGCGACACCTTTGCAACCGTACACTTCCTTTTGCCTTTTGTCATGATATCGTGACACTTCAGCCTTTGTCGACTTCAACCACGTTCTTGTCGCGATATCGCGACACTTCTCCCTTTGTCGACATCAACTTTGCTTTTGTCATGATATCGTGACACTTCTCCCTTCGTCGACCTCTCTTCACTTTTGTCGCGAAATCGTGACACTTTTGTCTTCATAGCCTTCCTCTCTGCTTTTGTCGCGAAATCGTGACACTTCACCTATGGAAGACATGCTTTCAGTTTCTGTCGTGAAATCGTGACACTTTCTCCATCCGTATGCTGCCATCTCAAACTGTCGCGAAATCGTGACACTTTCTCTTCCTTGCACTCTTGTCTGCTTGCACTAGCGAAAATGAAACATGTCGCGAAATCATGACGCTTTCACCTTTGAGCTCTTCCTCCTTAACTTTGTCATGAAATCGTGACACTTCTAGCTTTCGTACGTTTTCTTTGCAGCCTGTCACGAAATCGTGACGCTTTCAGCTTCCGTACGACTTCTTTGCAACCTATCGCGAAATCGTGATGCTTCTCATTGTAGACTCTTCCCTTTGCTGCATGTCATGAAATCGTGATAGTTCTTACTTGGAACATTTTCATCTGCAACATGTCACAAAATCGTGACACTTTATCTTGCTTCCACTTTGTCTTCTGACTTGTCACGAAATCGTGACACTTTTTCTCCTTAGCGCTTTTCTTTTCTTCGGGTCACGAAATCCCGACATGTGATATCACGACACTTTTTCTCCTAGACTCTCTCTCATACATTATGTCACGAAATCATGACACATTTTCTCTCGGACTCTCTCTCTTGCATTATGTCATGAAATCGTGACACTTTTTCTTTCGGACTCTCTCTCCTGCATTATGTCATGAAATCGTGACACTTTTTCGTCCGATCAACCTTCTTTGCAATATGTCATGAAATCATGACATTTCTGACTCGAACATTCTCTCTCCTCTTTGAGTCGTGAAACTGACATGTCACGATATCACGACACTTTTCTAGAAAGCTTTTTCTCCTGCTTAAGTCACGAAAATGCGACATGTCGCGATATCGCGACATTTTTCTAACTTACTTGCTTTCGAACTTGTCATGCCGAAACCTTCATCAAAACAAATTCTTTTACATCAAATCAAATTCCTTTAAAAGCTTCTTGACATCAATGACAACTTATTCACTTGAGCAAATGCAATGTACCCAAGGTACCCAAAATTGCCAACAATCTCCCCCTTTGTCATTGATGGCAAACCTTTACTGAAAACACGTCCCAGGAGCCAAAACTGAAACCAACTATGCTTTGAAGTTTTGCTCCCCCTGACTTGAAGCTTTCCTCTTCACTTGAAGCTCTCCCCCTTACTCATATCTCTCCCCCTTTGTCATCAATGGCAAAGGGTCACCTTTGGGGCTCGAGACTAAGAATGAGCCTCTTAGCTTGGTCCCTCCCCCACCTCCTGATGAGGTGATTAATTCTTGGGGTGGGAGTACAACTCCCAATTTCTCCCTTAGATACTCAAACGTATCTCTTGGAAGAGGTTTGGTGAAGATATCTGCAATCTTCTCTTTAGTAGGCACATACTCTAGCTTGACCTGCTTGTCTTGCACTTTCTCCCTTAGAAAGTGATACTTGATGGAGATATGCTTTGTCCTTGAGTGCATTACCGGATTTTTGGAAATACTTATGGCACTCGTATTATCGCAAAATATGGAGATGGGTTGTTCATGCTTGACTTTGAAATCCTCCAAGGTGGTTTTCATCCATAAAACCTGTGTACACCCAACCACTTGCTGCTATGTATTCAGCCTCTGCTGTAGATAAGGAAACTGAAGGTTGTTTCTTACTTAGCCAAGAAACCAAACTCTTTCCCAGAAAGAATGCTCCACCACTAGTGCTCTTCCTGTCATCAGTACTACCTGCCCAATCTGCATCTGTATAGGCCATGAGGGTGAAATCATCACCTTTGGGATACCAAAGCCCAAAGTCCATAGTGCCCTTCAGATATCTGAATATCCTCTTAACTGCTGTAACATGAGAATATTTTGGAGCTGCCTAAAATCTTGCTACTAACCCAACTGCCTGCATGATATCTGGTCTGGTAGCTGTAACATATAATAAACTGCCAATCATTGATCTGTACAACCTCTGATCTGCCACTGGAGATTCATCGTCTTTACTCATCTTGCACCCTGTAATCATTGGAGTACATACTGGTTTGTTGTCCATCATTCCAAATTTCTTCAACATTTCTTTGATATACTTTCCTTGAGAGAGAAATACATCGTCTTTTGATTGAGCAATCTGAAGACCTAAAAAGAATGACAGCTCTCCAATCATGGACATCTCAAATTCCTTCTGCATGGTGTTAGCAAAAACTTTGCACATCTGAGTATTATTTCCCCCAAAAATAATATCATCAACATAGACAACCATAATCAACATATCATCACCTTCATTCTTAATATACAAATTGCTATCTGCCACGCCTTTCCTGAAGCCTTGCTCATGAAGATAACTGTCAAGTCTTGAGTACCAAGCCCTTGGTGCTTGCTTTAACCCATATAAGGCCTTTTTTAGTTTACACACAAAGTCTGACTGTTCTGATAGAGACACTCCTTCTGGCTGTTCTATGTAGACTTCTTCTACCAACACCCCATTTAGAAAAGCTGACTTTACATCCATTTGATATACCTTGAATGATTTGAAGCTTGAAAGGGCCAAAAACATTCTGATGGCTTCGAGACGAGCAACAGGAGCGAACGTCTCTTCGAAATCAACACCTTCTACTTGAGCATAACCTTTGCAGACTAACCTAGCTTTGTTTCTGACAATCTTTCCATCCTCATTGAGTTTATTTCTGAATATCCATTTTGTGCCAATGACATTCTTGTCCTTAGGTCTTGGAACCAAATCCCAAGTTTCACTTTTCTCTATTTGATTTAGCTCTTCATCCATTGCTTTTACCCAAAATTTATCTGCACATGCTTCATCGAAATCTTTTGGCTCAATCCCGAGATAATAATGAAACATTTTTAGAATCGTGTGAAGGAATGACTCTTCTTCTTGTTTGCCCGTTGTTTGGATCACCAATGATCAAATCTTTGGGATGATGTTTCTGAACGTATCGTGAAGGAGTTTTGGGAAGCAGTTGTTGTCTTTCCTCTTCTTCATCTGAAACCTCTCTGAATTCTTCTTGACAAATTTCATCACTGAGTTCCTTGACTGGTTCTCTTATCCCTGTCTTTTCATCAACTGTTACATTTATGCTCTCTATGACTGTATGCATTCTTTTGTTGAAGCATCTGTAGGCCTTGCTTCTGCTAGAATATCCAAGAAATATTCCCTCATCACACCTAGGATCAAACTTACCCAAATTCTGATCTTCCCTTCTGATGAAGCACTTACTCCCAAACACTTTGAAGTATTTTACTGTAGCTGGTCTTCCTTTCCATAACTCATAAGGAGTTTTATGATGATTGACTCTAAGTTGGGCCCTGGTGATAATGTAGACTGCTGTACTGATTGCCTCTTTCCAAAAGCCATCTGAAAGTTTTGACTCATTTAACATAGCTCTAGCCATATTTTCAATAGTTCTATTTTTCCTTTCAACTACTCCATTTTGTTGAGGAGTTCTTGCTGCTGAATATTCTCTTTTGATTCCTTGTTGCTCACGGTATTCCACAAATTCATTTGAAGTGAACTCTCCTCCTCTGTCCGATCTTAAGCATTTGATTCTCTTGTCAGTCTCATTTTCAATCATTTCTTTGAAAGCTTTAAATTTTTCAAAAGCTTCAGATTTTTCTTTGAGAAAAGTAACCCAAGTCATTCTAGAATAATCATCTATAAACAACATGAAATAGCTTTCTCCCTGAATGCTCTGAGTTCTGGTGGGGCCACATAAATCAGTATGAATAAGATCCAATGGTTTCGAAGAAGTATACCCTTTTGATTTGAAACTGGTTCTGGTCTATTTTCCATGTTGATAGGGACCGCAAATGATATTATGGGGCCTTTTTATTTTGGGCAAGTCTCTAACTGCTTCCTTGTTACTAATACTGACAAGATTATCAAAGCTCAAATGCCCCAATATTTTATGCCATAGCCAACTCTCATCTTCTTGAGTTAGAAAACACTTTTCCCTTTTTATCTCACTTAGCATGTAAAGATTGTTTGGAGTCCTTGTAGCACTCGCAATGAGTTTTCCATTTTTTTCTTTACTTATCTCACATCTATCTGAAAAGAAAGATACTATGTGCCCTTGATCACACAGTTGACTCACACTCAGAAGATTATGTCTTAGGCCTTCTACATAAAGCACATTTTCTATTTTGGATTTCCCATCCAAACTAAGAGTCCCTTTACCACAGATTTTAGCTGACCTGTTATCTCCAAAACTGACTGTTCCTCGGTTTGTTTGTTTTAAGACCAAAAACTTTTCTTTTTCACCAGTCATATGTTTTGAACAACCACTATCAAGATACCATTTTTCTATTTTGTCTTGAGCATGAAAAGCAGTTTGAACTATCATTGACTTAGATTTGATCTCATTTCTCTTTTTAGTGAACTCAAGGCTAGATTTATCTAAACAACACATCCTTGCTATATGCCCAAAATTCTTGCACTTGTAACACATGACATTTTTATTCATAAGAGGTGCAAAAGAGTTAACATTTTCCTTACTATGGCTATTCAAAGACTTATTGCAATGAATAGCTTCGTGACCAAATTTCTTGCAGGAAAAACAATAGCCATGGAAAGTATTATGAAACCTGTTTTGATGCCTTGGACGGTTGTTCTTTTTGTGACCAACTGGAATCCACCGCTCTTCAAGCTGAAGATTGATCTTGCTTGAAGACCCTGTTTCATAAATGGTGATACCATCCTTATTTTGCTTTGCACATGGAGTATTCTATCTGAGAGTCAACTGTTCCAACTTCATTCTAAGAGACATAACCTCTTCTTCTAGTTTCTCGCAATCAACTTCCTTTCCTTGTAGAGCCTCTGTCAGAACCTGTTCAATATTTTTCCCTTCTTCAGCTAGAATTTTGAAGTCTATAACACTTTGAGACAATTCTGATCTTGCTATCTCTTCTTCCTGACATTGATACTTGAGAACATAATTCTCTTCCCTGAATTTCTCAAGCTTTCTTAGAGCCAAGAAGAATTCACCTTTGAGATCGAACTCAACCTCTTTATTTCTTTCTGAATCTATATGTTCCTCTGATAGATCCTTCTCCAAGCTGTTAGGCTCTTTCTGGAGAGACCCGCTCTGATACCAATTGAAGAACATGGGCTTATACTGAGAGGGGGGGTGAACAGTATAAGACTTAACCAATTAATAATTTTAACTTTAGATAGCAATGGCATCAACACAACATTAATCAAGACAGAAATCATCACACATTGAAGACCCATTTTTAACGTGGTTCACCCAAAAAGGTTGGGCTACATCCACACAAACTTTTCTCTAAAAGTTATCTCATATTTCTTTGGGAATCCTTCCCAATTACAATGTTTATGAGCCTCGACCCAAAGGAGATACCTTCCCCTAGCTCTGCTCTGGCTGGTGATCCTCTAGAAGACCTCTGCCTCCGTTGCCCTTAGCAAATGGAACTCTATCCATAGAAGACACCTGTCCTCCCTGCTCTGGTTGGAGACCTCTGTCCTCAACTCTATCACCTCCAAAGCTGGTCCTCGAATTTGCACTAAACACAGTCCTTCGGTCTAACACAAATGTCCTCGATCGTCTTTGCCTGTTGCGCTCACTCTGCATGCTTCGACATCATCTCGCTACTTCTATGCTCTTTCGCTCTTTCTGCTGCATCTCGCACACTTCGACGCGCATTCGATATCGCATTCATGTCTTACAACTCTCCAAATAGCCCTCCTTTTATACTAATACTTTCAAGATCGAAACCTTGATCTTAGTCGGCTGCACAACCCTAAACTACGTCGGTGCAAACCCTAAACTACGTCGACTGCAAACCCTAATCTTCGTTGGCCCAAATTTAACTTTGTCGGCCTCACTCCTTCTGCAACTCTTCTGTAGCTTCTGTCGCGAAACTACAACATGTCGCGATATCGTGACACCTTTGCAACCGTACACTTCCTTTTGCCTTTTGTCGTGATATCGCGACACTTCAGCCTTTGTCGACTTCAACCACGTTCTTGTCGCGATATCGTGACACTTCTGGCTTTAGATAGCATCAACTTTGCTTTTGTCGTGATATCGCGACACTTCTCCCTTTGTCGACCTCCTTTCTACTTTTGTCGCGAAATCGTGACACTTCTGTCTTCATAGCCTTCCTCTCTGCTTTTGTCATGAAATCGTGACACTTCACCTATGGAAGACATGCTTTCAGTTTCTATCGTGAAATCGTGACACTTTCTCCATCCGTACGCTGCCATCTCAAACTATCGCGAAATCGTGACACTTTCTCTTCCTTGCACTCTTGTCTGCTTGCACTAGCGAAAATGAAACATGTCACGAAATCATGACGCTTTCGCCTTTGAGCTCTTCCTCCTTAACTTTGTCATGAAATCATGACACTTCTAGCTTCCGTACGTTTTCTCTTCAGCCTGTCGCGAAATCGCGACGCTTTCGGCTTCCGTACGACTTCTCTGCAACTTGTCGTGAAATCGTGACGCTTCTCATTTCAGACTCTTCCCTTTGTTGCATGTCACGAAATCATGACAGTTCTCACTTGGAACATTTTCATCTGTAGCATGTCACGAAATCGTGACACTTTATCTTGCTTCCACTTTGTCTTCTGACTTGTCATGCGAAATCGTGACACTTTTTCTCCTTAGCGCTTTTCTTTTCTTCGGGTCGCGAAAACCCGACATGTCACGATATCGTGACACTTTTTCTCCCGGACTCTCTCTCCTGCATTATGTCATGAAATCGCGACACATTTTCTCTTGGACTCTCTCTCCTGCATTATGTCACGAAATCGTGACACTTTTTCTTTCGGACTCTCTCTCCTGCATTATGTCACGAAATCGCGACACTTTTTCGTTCGTTCAACCTACTTTGCAATATGTCGCGAAATCGCGACATTTCTGACTCGAACATTCTCTCTCTTCTTTGAGTCATGAAACTGCGACATGTCGCGATATCGCGACACTTTTCTAGAAAGCTTTCTCTCACCTGCTTAAGTCGCGAAAATGCGACATGTCGCGATATCGCGACATTTTTCTAACTTACTTTCTTTCGAACTTGTCATGCCGAAACCTTCATCAAAACAAATTCTTTTACATCAAATCAAATTCCTTTAAAAGCTTCTTGACATCAATGACAACTTATTCACTTGAGCAAATGCAATGTACCCAAGGTACCCAAAATTGCCAACAATATACCATGCTCTTGGTGCTTGCTTTAGACTATACAAATATTTGTTTAACTTACAAACTTTGTGTTCTTGTCCCTTAATCACAAATCCTTCTCGTTGTGACATATAAACTTCTTCTTCAAGATCACCATTAAGAAATTCATTTTTTACATCCATCTGATGAAGTTTCCATCCATGATGTGCTACCAAAGCACAAATTATTCTAATAGTAGTCATTCTTGTTGTTGGTGCAAAATTTTCTTCATAATCAATTCCTTTTATTTGAGTGTATCCTTTTACAACTAGTCAAGCCTTGTACTTGTCAAGTGAACCATTTGCTTTATAATTGATCTTGTAGATCCATTTACAATCAACTATTTTCTTTCTTGGAGGTAAATCAACTAGATTCCATGTTTTATTTTTCATCAATATCTCATATTTTGATTCCATAGTTGCCTTCCATTTTGGATGATTTAAAGCCTAAAGTGTCATTGTAGGTTCTACTACAGAACTTATCACTCCCTTATTTACTTTGGTTAGGCTATGAGTTTGAGGTCTTGTAGTAGTAAGATCTGGTATTTGCTCTAGATTTGAATCTTTAAGTGTATTTCTAAGCAAAATTCATTATTTTCTCTGTAATTTTGTAGTAATTTATGTATTTTCAATTTGTTTCATCTTGTAACTCTGATTTTGTGTCTTCACTCGATGAGTCTTCTTCTAAAAAATTTAGAATAGCTTATGAATTAGCTTTTTGTTCTTTAATAACATTTTTTATTCCCTCATCAAATACTACATCTCTAATTATGTACATTTTCTTTATTATTGGATCAATTATTCTATATCCTATAGACTTATTATCATAACCATAGTCTTCTCATATAATTTTACTCTTTTTTCTTTGGAATATGCATATAATCCTTACATCCACAAATCCTTAGTCGCTCTACAGTTGGTTTTTATCCTCACCATACTTCTTCTACATAATATTTTTAGTATTCTTACAGGTAATCTATTTTGCAAATATACAACTATTTTAACTACCTCTACCCAATACTGATGATCAAGATGAGCTTCTTTTAGCATACACCTAACCATTTTTGTGATAGATCTATTTCTTTTTTCTGCATTACCATTTTGTTGTGGTGAGTTATCTTTTTATTCTATTCTCTTTTTAAATAAATTGAATTCCTTTGACAAAAATTTACCTCCTCTATCTAAATGAATATTCTTGATGGTTTTTTATGATTCTTTTTTAACTAAAAGTTTGAACTATTTGAAACAACTAAACACTTCATATTTGTATTTCATAAAGTATACCCACATTTTTTTGGAATAATCATCAACAAAAAGTTGAAAATATTTGTTTCCTCCAATACTAGTAATATTCATTGGTCCACATAAATATGTATATATTAATTCCAATGGTTTTTGAGCTCTATGTTGATGAAGTTCAAAAGGTATCCTATGTTGTTTTCCTACTAGATATTCTAGACAAATTGTAGTTTCTCAAGAAAGCTTAGGTAAATCTTTAACCATTTGATATATAGTCATATTTTTCAATGATGACACACTTATATGTCCTAGTATTTTATGCCAAAGCTCTTTTATTTATGATATTCCCACTGATAGAGCTATATTTTTTATTGTATCTAGAGTGAAAAACTATCTCTATAGGATTCTGAGGCTATCACTTTTCCTTGCTTGATAATAAGACATTGATTTTTTTCTTTGACAACTTTAAATTCAACTGCTAAATTTTGATCCATAAGTTGAGATATTGAAAGGAGTTTAGTAGTTAATCTGGGGATATATAACACATTAATTATATTTGTTAGATCAACTAGAACATTTCCTACTCCTTTGACTTCATAAGTCATACTATATGTTATGACAACTAGTTTCTCGTATCTTTCATGAAAGGTATTAAACCATTGTTTGTTTCCTATCATATGCCTACTTGCTCTAGAATCAATGTACCAATAATCCATTATCACCTCTAGATTTAAATAATTCAAAGTTTCTAATGTAATTTCTATGGAGTAGTAAATCTTATGTCTCCCTGGTTTTAGAAAGTAATAATGAAATTTTCAAATTTATGGTTTTCCTAATCCTTTGAAGTTGAAAACCTTTTATCTCCCAAATATCTAAATTTACAAAAACTCAAAATTTTTCAATTTTCATTTTTTTCTTTTGATTTTTCAAAAATAGAACCCAATAAAAACTTCAAACTTATAAAACTCACAAAAAATATTTTTAAAAAACAAATAGACTAGTTAAAAACCTTATCACTCCAAACTTATAAAAAAAACCATTGAAAACTTTCAAAATTAACTATAGTCCTTATTACTCCAACTTATAAAAACTTTTTATAACTCAAAATAAACTTTAATAAAATTTTCACTCCAAAATTAACCTTATTCCTCCTAGCATAAACTTTAGGTAAGCTCCAAATATTAAAAATAAACTTAAAACTCTAATTTCACCAACCTTTTGAAATTGAACTCTGCATGTGCACATTCTTGCTCGCTGTTGTTTTGGTTGCTCGTGCATGCTCTTTCAATGCTTCTTTAACCTGAAGGCTCTGGAATTGATTCTCCACGTGTAAGCTTGCATGGAGATGTTTCACCCTTTTAGATGTTTCAACCTACTTGTTAAGATAGCTTAATGCCTTAATCATGATGACATATAAAGTTGGTGATAATAGGCAGCCTTGTCTTATGCCTCTAGAAGAGTTGAAAAAATCATATGATCCTCCATTGACTAAAATTGAGAATGTGCTAGAGTCGATGCAACATTCCACTCATTTTACCCATTGCTCACAAAACCCCATTTTATGGAGGACCATTAAGAGAAATCTCTTGTTGATTTTGTCATAGCTTGTAGCAAAGTCAAGTTTGATCATCATTGTCCTTCTCCTTGATTTAATTGTAGAGTGAATTGCTTCTTGTGCCATGATCACTTCATCTAAAATTTATCTTCATTTGACCGCTCCCCTTGCTCTTTTGATATGATCATATGCAACTATTTTTGAAATCTACTAGCCATTATTTTTTAAATTACTTTAAAGGAAAATTTGCATAGAGAAATGGGTCTAAATCTATCAAACTTACTTGCCTTTTTCTCTTTTGAGATAAGTGCCAAGAATGTTGAATTTATTGACTCTAAAATTTCACTATTGTTCTTGCTTCTTACACCATTACTAGCAAACCCTTAGCTAAAAATTCTCTTGCTGCTGTATTTTTTCCTCTTAAATCCATCTAGACCCAGAGCTTTGTCTAGCTTAAATGAATACACTATGTCTCTTGATTCTTCCATGTTGACTTCCTTCAATATATGATTATTCATTTCTTGTGTGACTACTTTTGGTATTAATTCAACCACTTCTCTCTGGATTTCTTCTCTATAAATATTATCATTTTATAATGTGTTTTGAAGATAATTCATTGCAACATTTTATATTTCATTATCCTCTACCATCTCCTCCCCATTGTCTTGCTTGATATGTGATATGTGGCTCTTCATTCTATAAGCAATCAAGGATTTATGGAAAAACTTAGAATTTGCATCCCTTTTTTGTGCCCAAGGTACTCTTACTCTTAATATTAATAGATCACTCTCCTTCTTCTCAACCATTTTCATTTGTGCGATCAACTTATGATGCAGAAAAATAGATAAATAAACAAATTTAACAATGACAAGCTAATATTTTCATTCAAAAAATAACTATAAATAGCCAAATTACATCACCTCTGAAGGATATTTATGAAAGATATCAGATAGGATTGAATTAATTTCTTTGTCAAGAAAGCCTATCTGATTTAAGCAACACAAATTTATTGCCTATTTATGAAGGATATTACATTCAGAATCCTTACTTTTAATTAAACCTTATCAAAAAATTAAAAAGATTGGCCTACAAATTTTATGCAACATTATTTTCTAGCCAACATACAAAGGATAACATTCAATATAATATTAAATACTAATTCCTATCATTCCTTTCCATCATAGAAGTATTGGAATTCAATGCATACAAAAGGGAATAAAAATGTGAACCATTTGGCGATGAGAACATACTCAAAGCGAGAGCAAAAGGAGAGAAAAATAATAGAAATAACTAGAACAACTAGAACAAGAACAATAATTGGAACCAAAGTAGGAGCAAGAACAAGAACAACCAGAGTAGAAGCAAGAACTAGAACAACTAGAGCAACAATAAGAGCAGGAGTAGAAGCAGGAGCAAGAATTGGAACAACTAGAGTAGAAGCAATAACTAGGACATCTAGAGCAAAAACAATTGCAAGAGCAACAATAGGAGTAGAAGCAACAACATGAGTAGGTGAAGCAATAGGAGAAAGAGAAATAGTAGCAACAAAAGTAAGAACAACAATAAGAGCAACGTATTTATGATAATCTACTTTAAAATATGCAACATATCAATTGGACAAAAGAGCTTTTGCTTGGGAATTGTGAGATTGTGGTCCACTAAAAACTAATGCAATCTTGTGTGTATGATTAGATTACATGAGCTAGATGTGTGGTAGGCATGGTACTACAAATGAGAAAATTTTGATGCTCATGCTAGAAGGTATAAGTATTATGATATGCATTATATTGAGCTTTTTTATCATATTGATAAGGTTTACCTAGAAATAGACCACAACAATCCATAGGAGTGACATCATAGGGAATAGTGTCTACATACTTAGGACAAAAAGTAAAATATAAAGTGTAAGTGTATGTGACCATGGAAGAAGTATCACTATCCTTCTATCTAAGTGAGTATGGATGAGGATGAGGACGTAAAGGTAGCTACAACTTATCAAAAATGGACTTTGCAATTAAGTTTTTTTGCGATTCGTTATTGATAATGCAATCCACAGAGAAATTATGTGTAATATGAGCATGCATATCAAATAGATATCATGACCTCTTGTAAAATATTCATGACTAAGGTAATATTATTGAGTCAAACTTCTAAACTAGGATAGGTACGATCTTCTCCACAAGTTTTGATGAGATTTTACAGAGTTTCCTCCTCAAGAGACTGTACAAGCAATTGTTTCTTTTTCTTCTATGGACAAGCATATTTCATATATCCCTTGTTTTTACAATAATGAAAAAATACATCAGAAGAAGAAGCTAGAGAAGGATAAGAAAAATGAGAAGAAGGAAAATACTTTTGCATATGTTGTTGATGTAGAGAACACAAAGGTTTGGAAGTGCCTATTGAAAAATAAAATTGAGGAGTTGTTGAAGAATATCAAAGAGCAACTAAAAAATAAGACCGATGAGCACCTGGTGAAAAGAAAGACCAAGTTGCATGAGACTAAGCAAACAATTTCTCCTTTGCAAGCTGAGTTTTATTAAAAGTTGCATCAAGTATGTCAAGTGAAGTATATTTCAATTCTCGAAACAAATGTGTTTAAAGGCCACTCTTAAAATTAGAAATAAGAGTAGGTGCAAGATCCTCTTCATGAAGTAGGATATGCAAATAGTTCAACTAATAAATAATCTTGAATAAACATGTGGCTTCCTTGCCTCAAGTGAATCCATTGGATGAGAATTTTATTATTATTATTGGATGGATAAAATGTAGCCTTTAAGGCTATGATCAAATGATCCCAAGTGGTGATGGTATTTTATGTATGTTATTGTTTAGTAATTAAGATTTTACAACCCAAATTCTTAGCAAAAGGAACCTTATCATCATCGTATTTGGTTATAAGTAAACCAAGTTTTCATATCTGGAATCCAACTATTGAGAACTTTAGGATTCTTGGACCCATCATATGGACTTGCATACTATTAACTTTATAGCCAAATTACTAACTATATTAGCTAAGGTCATCATTTTTTCTATTTGCCAATGTGCCATGAATCCTCTAGTGAATGCTAGGGAGGGTGTTTGACTAAATTTACGAGTAGAGCATTGTTTGTGTTGAGGAGTGTTTGGTACTACAAAAAATACATTGTGTTTTACAAGAGATAGTTCAAGGTATAATTAAACACATCAAATAGTTACAAAAGTGAAAAATATCACTTCCAATGGATCAAGCCCAAAAAGAGTTTTCCAATGAGTATAAATAAAGGGTATACTATGAAAAAATAGGTGCCTTAAACTTCAAGAATTACAAGATCCCTCTAGGCAAAAAACGTTAAACTAATTTATTATCCCCAAGAGAAATATTCTTGAAATATTCTTGTAAAAACTAACATGCATGCTAAATACTCATTGTGCCCCCTAATAGCATATTAAAAGCAAAACAAAGACTAAAAGATAAAATATGGGCATACAACTTGTTGATCCCCTAATTATCTCGAGTATTTCTTCATTAAATATGTGGTGACTTTCAAGCGGAAACATGTCGCCAATAGATGAAAATGTAGAAGGACTCCTTGTATGGTTTGGAAATAGCCACTTGATAGGCTCACCATAAGAAATGAAGAATGGTGTTATAGCTTAAGTCAATTACAATCTGTCTAAGTACCTCTAGATTGGAATTGTGATTAGACTATCTCAAAGAAATGAACGCCACGTAGCATTGAAGAGAGTGACATGTAGGTAGTAATTGCTCAATGTGATACTGCAGATCGACTAGGCTATGATTTAATGTATCTCCAAAGGTATTGCAGGCCATCTATTCAACCAACCGTAATGCAAGCAACTACAATATCAATAATATCCAACGAAGGAATGAGAGAGGCTAACAAAGTAGGACCGATCAATTATAACCAGATATAGAACTCCATTTTATGTAAAATAGGAGGTAGGACCATGTGTTGATTATTTCATTTTTAGGTATCAATGAGAGGAGATCAATCCAGTGATAGACGTGACTTCAGACTGGTGCCGCACATTGGACATCTATAGGTATGAAAAATTGTATGTGGCTTATGAAAAAGTAAGCAACATACATGATCTCTTGATATATTATTGCAAATATTATTTAGGATAGAAATCAAGAATTATTCAATAAATAACTTGGAACACTTCTTTAGAATCAACAAGAGGAGTCATCTATGTTTTCACTAAAATAAAACTAGCATATATTTTCCAAACCAGTAAATTCTTGGACTCTGTGTGGCTCGTAATCCAATGCACCAACTACCTACAAAATTAGTTGTACAATTAGGATTTTTGATGTAAATAAGATTATCTTCACCAAAAATGAACTAAAATACTCCTTCAAAAAACATACAAGTAGATGATGACATCACATGTCATACCAACAAATGACATGTCAAAGTAGCGCATGGACAAATGATATCCTTATCCAATTTGAATCATTAACCATTTATATGAATTTCCATTTTATTTTCTTCCATATTGTAGCAATACCTCCTACTTGGTCTCTTGAGCCAATGTATTCACTCTGGTATATATTTGTATTTCATATTCCTTCCATAGTTGTCCATTCATTTTTTGTTATCTCAGTAACCTAAAGAAAAAAGTATATCAAGAACAAATTCTTGAATCTTTCCCTTCAAGGTTCTTTTTGTTGAGGTAGAACCCATATCTCTTATATTCCAATAGAATATAATAATTTTATTATACTATGCAATACAACCTTCTTACTTTTTCTTCCCTGTCCACTTGGGAGATTTAATTTTGCTATCTTGTCCTCTATACTGATTTGTTTTTGAGATCCCTCCTCAATGGATTTTTGCAAATATGTTTGAAATACCATTGACCTTATGGGTCTTCCTACCTTCTTCTTGGTACTTTTCCATAGTCCACTTGTGATTCTATTTGACTTAGGGATAGTATAACACCCTACATTGTTACATCATCTTCCACTTTTTCACCTTATGTTCCTTGTTCTTCTTCTCAATTTTCTGTTTTTTTCCTCTTCTCCCTTTTGAACTTCTTTAATTGGTTCAAACTCCTCACTATTCATTTATAAATTATTTTCTCCTATTCTAATCTCTTCTTGTGGTTTTTCCTTCTCCAAGGCCTCAAATTTATTTTTCATAATGTCTCTTTCGTTGTTGGTACCCACTTTTCTTTAGTATATTTTTTCTTTGATACATTCATAAATCTTCCATTATCCTTCTCATTGCCCTATTCTTTCAAAACTTATCTTGCTTTACTTGGGTAATTACAAACATAATATCCATATTTATGGTAGTGGGTGTATTTAAATGATATCTGCTCATAATCTAGCTCTTGTTTCTATACTTGACCCTGTAGTTCAATTTCAATATGCTCCATTAAGCCTTCCCTTATGTCTATCTCCATACATATTCTGGCATATGTGGTTAAATTTCATTGTTTTGTTATCTTAGTTGTTTTAATGAACCATCATAAAGAGTCTCCTATTGATTTGAAAGATTCTTCCTACCAAAACTAATATGGGAAAAAACATCTTAACATATATTTGAATGGAGTTCAAAATTTCTTCTCTTGGGTCAAAATTATCATCCCAATACTTCATAAATAGTCCATTTCTTACCATGAACTAGGGACCTCTCTCAAAAATAATTTCCTTGTCTTTGGGATTGTTAAATGTCACAAAAAAACCCTCTTCCTACATATACTATCACTAGTTCTTGCAAGATTAATGGGAGCTAGTTATTTTTAACCCAAGTTTCAAAAACCCTTGGGAGATGACCATAAGTTAAAGAGCCAACATATTAATCCACATTTAGCCAACTTGTTATAATCCCCTATGAGTTTCTATTCATCAAAATTATACCTTTGGAATTTATTGTTTTCTTTTTACAAATCCATCATTTTTTTTTTGAAAAATAAAACTGTTATACAAACATCCAGAACACCCCCCACCCCCCCCACCTCCCCACCCAACTCCCACTTTTTTTAGTTTCATTTTTATTCTTTTTTTCTCCATTCTTTCTCTCTCTCTGCCCCTTTAATGCTTTTTCTTAATATTCCTCTTTCTTCACTCTTTGGGCTTTGTTTTGGCAGTTCTCTGTGCCACGGTTTGGTGTCTTTATCTTTCTATGACCTTTTTTTATTTTGTTTCGCTTGTTTGTTCTTCCTTTTTGGGTTTTTTGTTTTGCTTTTTTCTTTTTTTTTTGTTTTTAGTTTTTTTTCTTTTTTTTTTTTTGTTTGTGTTTGTGTTTTTTGTTTTTTGTTGTTTTTGTTTTTTGTTTGTGTTTTTTTGTTTTGTTTTTTTTTTTTTTTGTTTTTGTTTGTGTTTTGTTTTTGTTGTTTTTTTTTTTTTGTTGTGTTTGGTTTGGTGTGTTTTTTTTTTTTGGTTTTTTTTTTTTTTTTTTTTTTTTTTTTTTTTTTTTTTTTTTTTTTTTTTTTTTTTTTTTTTTTTTTTTTTTTTTTTTTTTTTTTTTTTTTTTTTTTTTTTTTTTTTTTTTTTTTTTTTTTTTTTTTTTTTTTTTTTTTTTTTTTTTTTTTTTTTTTTTTTTTTTTTTTTTTTTTTTTTTTTTTTTTTTTTTTTTTTTTTTTTTTTTTTTTTTTTTTTTTTTTTTTTTTTTTTTTTTTTTTTTTTTTTTTTTTTTTTTTTTTTTTTTTTTTTTTTTTTTTTTTTTTTTTTTTTTTTTTTTTTTTTTTTTTTTTTTTTTTTTTTTTTTTTTTTTTTTTTTTTTTTTTTTTTTTTTTTTTTTTTTTTTTTTTTTTTTTTTTTTTTTTTTTTTTTTTTTTTTTTTTTTTTTTTTTTTTTTTTTTTTTTTTTTTTTTTTTTTTTTTTTTTTTTTTTTTTTTTTTTTTTTTTTTTTATTGGGGAAAGAAGAAATCTCTATTTTATCTTCCTAACTTCAACCATTGATCGCAATATTTTAATAGGTGTTCATTTTGTATCAGCCCCTCTGAAGATGAAGATACCTAGACAACCATTTTGAGAAACCTAAATTATTTATACTTTACTTGTTTTGTCTTCTTCATTTATAATATCATATCTTTGTTTTCTGGCCTCTACTGCTCAAGTCTCCTTTGGCATATTCTAATCGTTGTAGTTTGAACTCTAGTTTTATGCCTATTCCATGGTTTTGTAACACTCCTCTGATACCTGCCTCCCCTCCTCCATCTTCTTGGTTCTCTATATACATGATTATATCTCTAATATTAAAGACTATGTACCTAATATTATCTTCAATAATTAGATGAAATTATCAGTCTTCATTAAATCCTCTTATGAATCCCTTTTATATGTGTAAACTATATCAATTATTTTCCACCTTAATAGTGAAACTTTCTTATTTTAATTTATTTTTTTAATGGATCATATGGGATTGAAACGATCTCATTCTTATTGTATCATATCATCATGACCATATAGTGATATTATAACAAGGTAGCAATTATGCATGTATCCTTAGGTATGATTTGAACTTACCATTTGATTAAAATATTAGGGTTCACCCATATTTGAACCATGGTCTATGATATGAAATTGCCACTTCCAACCAATTGCCCTACACGTCATGGATTTTGATATTGATAAAGTTACTTCTACAAAAATACTTAAAATTTAGTTCTAAAAAAACTTAAAATTTCATCATATGCCATTAGCTCAACCAATTATATTCCTCAACTTCAAGAAGGAAACCTAGGTTCAAATATTTCCAAACAATACATGTATAATTACCAAATTGTTGTAATACCATTATATGGTCATGACTTAATATGACCTCCTTCAATCTTATATAACCAATTTAAAAAATACTTAAAATTTTAACATGATTTTTTTATAATAATAAAATTTTACTTTATAAATTTTTAAAACACCTCTCCTATTTATTTAAAATTTTAATTTTGCATAATTTTTTCTTCTTCTTCATATTTACCTTATATTTAGGTACAAATCTAACTTTATCATTAAAACATAATAAAATCAAGTTTTTAACTTTTTCTAAAATAAAGAATTTAATTTTCAAATGATGTTTGTTTAGGAATGTAGGGAACATAAAACACGTTTATGTAGGTATGCCCTGAACGTTTAAAAAAAGCATTGCATCCTCTCCAAGCTACTGCAAAGGAGAATCCAAGAATGTCGTTTAATGTGGGGAGAATTCATCAGATGTTGTCTAAGCCATACAAGAATGTCGTTCAATTTTAATCTGATTTTGTTTACCATTTTTTTATTGATTGGAGGAAGGAGTTTTGAAAAGGCCCCGACCCTTTTACAATTGAACTTCCTTTGTATATCAATTTTTTTACCAATATTTTTTTGATTAATGGTGAAAAAACAGGGTTTTGAAAGGTCCCAAAACCTTTTACATTAGAGGAGGTAGAGAAAGATAAGGCTAATTAAGCACAGGCTAGACTCCAAGGCCAAAAGAATTAGAAATTAAACTAAAACAACCATCCAAAAGTAAAGACCATCCCACCACTCAATAGGGCATAAAGAAGAATTTTTATTCAACTTTCTTTTAGAGACACCAACGATATTGCTCTATTTTTGCATAAGACTAGAAGGGTAGTAAATACATCAAGATGCAGATAACAAAACTCCAAACTCAGAGAGCAAGGATGAAGGCAAAACACCAAGCATATTCCTTGAGAATGGTAACACCAAGCATATTTTTTTGTTATAATTATAATTAATTTTAATAACCATAGGTGTTTAATATGTTTCCTTACACTAACTTATTAAAAAAAACCATGTTTCCTTACACAAAGCATTTGCAAACCTATGTTTTTGTGTCTTTAATTTACATAGTTGATTTATTATACCATTATTATATATAGAAAAATATGTATATTTGAATTGATTTGAATAGTAATAATGTATTTTAATATTATATAAATTTTGGATGTGATGTATTTCATTAATGTTTATACTTATTATATTAACTATACATTTAAGTTTTGAAAAAAAATTAAAGTTCAAAAGTTAAATTTGATTTTTGTAATTTGTTTGTATTGTGTTTGTTGTTGTATTTGTTTATTAAATATTAATTTGTATTGTTTATCATATTTTATATTTTAATGTAAAATTGGGTTATTACATAAAAATTAAATGTTTTTTGACCAATAAATTTTAATAGTAATTTGTCGATACCTACCCTGACATTGAATCCATTTATAGGTGGGCCTTCACAAAATGACGATCTACCAACAAAATAGATTTAATTGCCTTCCCGAGAGGTTTCTTCATGATTAGAGTTAATAACCCTCAAGATACAAGGTAAATCCTAACTGGTGGCCCTTGGTTCTTCACAGAACAAGTCTTTTTTGTAAATATGGGGTGAGGATTTTGATCCAGAGACCCAAAGCATAAACATGGCACCCATTTGGGTCAAACTTCATGGTCTTCCCACTCAGTTTTGGCATACCAAAATCCTTAAAGACATTGCTCAAACCATAGATGAGCTAGTCCCCTTAGATTCGATAACTAAAGCTCAGTTTTGCATGACCTACACATGCCTTTATGTGACCGTATATTTGGATTATGAACTTCCCACCTACGTGGATCTCATATTAGGTTCCTATCAAAGGCACCAAGTGATTGAGTATAAAAATAAACTAGCTTTCTATGTTGAATGCCAGAAACAAGGTCACCTTAGGGTTCAGTGCCCTATCCTAAGAAAATATGTGAAGAAGGATGAGACTCGTGCTAAGAAAGGCCCTCTTCCAAGCTGCCAGGGTCAAGATTTCCAGAAAAAGAACTAGGGCAAAAAAGGCAAGCAAGCAATTTCTTATTCCTAGTCGGAGACTCAAGATAAGGTTTCTTTCGACTAGGTGCGGTCTTTTTTTGCTATACCTAATCCTTTTAAAACTTTAAATGGCCTAAATATTGGTGATGATGAAGATGTTTTCCTGGAAGACCCTAATTCACTTCCCAAATCAGTAGAGCCCTCAAGCCCCATCGGTGATCCTCCTCAGTCTCCTACTAGATCGGGTCCTTCATGCCCATCCAAGCCCATTATCCCTCCTTCCCCCTCCAGTTTGAGGCCCTATCACTTCCACCAACTCAATGGATCTTTGAATCCTAATGGTGGCCTTCTTCCTCAAGTTGAATTCATTAACTTTTAGAATATCAGCTCCACCTCCCTTGTTTTAGAATAACTTACAAGTCCTCCCAATCATGCTTCAAACCCTAGCAATGATTCTCTTTGTTATGTTAAAATTATCCAAAAGATTAGCTCCACCTCCCTTATTCCAGTAGAGCTTTCAATCCCTTCCAAATAGGTTAGATACATCTTCCCTATTTTAGTAGAGCTTACAAGCCCTCTTAAACAGGTCACCCAAAAAAAAAATGCTTTTGATGTAGGCAACGATAAAAATAGGGGTAGACCTTCCAATCAAGAGAAAAAGTACAAATAAAGTGAATGTGACATAGCGAATGGCTTCCAATCTACCATTCTATCATCACTTGCATATCTCTCAAATATTGATCCTCCAAGTGATGAAGGGAACCGAACCAAACCTCCATCCCAGGGTAGGGGAGGAGGAAAGAAATCTTCTTCCAAAAATATCAGATGAAGATCCTCTCATGGAACGTGAGAGGTCTCAATGGATTAACCAAATAATGGTTGGTTAGATCCATGAGGAAAGAAATCAAACCGAGCATATTTCTTCTCCAAGAAACCAAAACTGATAGGGAGAATAACAAAAATATTGGTAAGATGATTTGGAAGAATAATGATTTTGTTTATAGTCCAACTCAGGGAACTTTCGATGGCCTCTGGTGTATGTGGGACCCCAACACAATTGAAGGTAGGCTCATATCTGTCTCAAAAATAATTATTAACATTCTTTTTCATAATAAAGACACCAAGCACCAATGGATTTTGTCCAAAATTTATGCACCCAACAATCCATCTAGTTGGTGTAACCTTTGGAACACTTTAAATCAAATGAGAAGCCATTTCCAAAGTGAACCATGGATGCTTGTGGGTGATTTCAACACTCTCCTT
This sequence comes from Wollemia nobilis, assembly GCA_028583015.1. NCBI lineage: Eukaryota > Viridiplantae > Streptophyta > Pinopsida > Araucariales > Araucariaceae > Wollemia > Wollemia nobilis. The sequence continues at coordinate 6,534,668 of JAQPPZ010016989.1, read as the reverse complement.
TATCCATATGACAAGAGAGGGGGAGCTCCCATCACAACCAAGTGCTTTGAAGATTTTGTAAATTTTATCGATGGGAACGAGTTAATGGATATGCAGTTAAAGGGCTCAAAGTTCACATGGAGTAACAAGAGATATGGCAGCCAACTAATCTAGCTACGACTTGATAGATTTTTGCTTTCTAAGGAAGCTATTCAATTTTTTGGAGATGCTAACTTGCAATCACTCCCTAAAATTGGTTCAGACCACAACCCTTTAGTCCTAGATTATTTCCAATAGATGGCTCCTTTCAAACCACCTTTTAGATTCGAATCAATGTGGCTTCAACATCTAGATATCAGGATCCACATATCTGATTGGTGGAAAGAGAAATTTCTAAGGTCTCGGTTATCTCAGCTAGCTAGAAAACTCTGATCCATTAAACACAAGCTAAAAGTTTAGAACAAAGAAATATTTGGGGATATATTCAGGAGTAAGCAATGAATCTCTGAATAAATGAGCATCATTGAAAATCACTTTCATAATAGGGGCACTAATCCTGATCTAATGCGAGAAGAAAAGAACCTCCTTGCTGAGTATCATAACATTCTAGCTAGAGAAGAGATATTTTGGAGGTAAAAATCTCATGCTTTGTGGTTGAAGGAAGGGGACTCTAACATGAAATATTTTCATGCATCAATGCTCAGACATAGGAGCACTAACAAAATCAGGGAACTTTCAAGAAGTGATGGATCAAAAACCATCGACATCCAAGAAATCAGGTTTGAAGTCATTTCCCATTTTAAAAATATTTTGGGTCCCAACCCACCATGTTCCATCCAAGTTTGCAATGCTCTCTTGCAAAACATTCCTTGTCTTGTGTCTCAGGACCTAAATTCAGGTCTCCTCAAAAAATTCAGGACCTAAATTTAGGTCTCCTCAAAAAATTCTCAAATGATGAAATCAAAGAGGCCATGTTTTCCATGAACCCCGATAAAGCTCCAGGACGTGATGGTTTTCCTCCTTGTTTTTTCCAACATTTTTGGGATATTGTTGATCGAGAGGTCATGGAAGCTGTGCAAGAATTCCAACAAACTAAGTTGTTACCAAAGGATTTCAACTCCACATTTCTTGGCCCTCATCCCTAAATCTCAAGTCTGCAATTCCATCTCTAATTATAGACCTATTAGCCTCTGTAATGTAATTTATAAGCTCATCACCAAGGTCATGGCTAATAGGCTTAAGGATATTCTTCCATCCATCATTGACCACTACCAAGATAGCTTAGTTAAAGGTAAATATATAATTGATGGCGTAATAACTATCCATGAGCTTATGCATTCAATAGTGAAAAACAAAAAACCTAACCTATTCTTGAAGCTTGATATGAACAAAGCCTTCCATAGAATTTCTTGGGATTTCCTCTTTACGGTGCTAGCCAAATTTGGGTTTCATGAGGAATGGATAGCTCTAATCAAAGAATGCATTTCCTCTACCTATTTCTCTATTATTATCAATGGTTCACCTACTGATTATTTCAAGAGTTTTAGAGGTGTTAGACAAGGTGACCCTCTATCCCCTTTCCTCTTCATCATCATGGCTGAATCCCTTGGAAGATCTCTTAAATAAGCCTACTCCTTGGGTCTTCTATCAGGTATTAAACCCTCTTCTATTTCTAGGTTGACCACTCATCAACAATTTATGGATGATACCATTCTTACCACTTTGTCCTCAATTCCTGAAGCCAAAATAATAAAAACTATTCTTAACTTCTATGAAGAGGTCGTAGGATAGAAAGTCAATTTTGAGAAAAGCAAAATTTTCTTTATGAACACCCCAATTCACAGGTAAATAAAAATTGCAAGGATTCTTGGCTGCACCATATCCGACTTACCCTCCACTTACCTTGGCCTCCCGCTTTTCCATGGGAATTCTTCTGCCAACATGTGGAATATGGTCATTGAGCGTGTTACCAAGAAACTGGAAGGATGGAAAAAATCAATGTTGAGTCAAGCAACCAAAGCCACCCTGGTTCAGGCTTGTTTGCAGAGCATACCTATGTTTTTCATGTCAATTTTCAAGGTTCCATCTTCCATAGGGCAAAAAATTGAGCAAATTCAAAGAAAATTTCTTTGGTCTGGAAATGAGAACCACAACATGTTTCTACTGGTAGCGTGGGATAGGGTTTGTTCAAAAAATACCATGGTGGATTAGGCTTCAGGAAAGTCCACAAGATGAACCTGGCTCTCATGGCCAAACAAGCTTGGAGAATTATCAATGATGAGAAAGCTACTTGGATATACATAGTTAAAGAAAAATACCTCCAACGATCTTCTTTCATGGATGAGAAACCCCTACCCAGTGGGTCCTACTTCTAGAATTCAATTATCCAAACCAGGGACATCATCAAGAAAGGTCTGAGATGGCATCTCGGGTGTGGTAAAGTCATAAAATTTTGGGAAGATGCTTGGTTGAGGGATCAACCCCTTATCAATGAACCAAACCTCGTTATTCTCAAGCCTATTACTGATCATATTTTTGGTAGAAAAGTTATCAATTTTACTACCCAAATTTCCAATTATCGGTAGTGGAAACTCCTTCCTACCAACAACCCTAGTAATGAGATTAATGCAACTACTAGAACTATTCAAAACCTATTGAGAATCTGTGTTATCCCAAACAATTAGAGTATGGATTCCCCTATCTAGAAATAATCTGAGAAAGGTATTTTCACTATCAAATATACATATTATTCCCAAGATCCACCTGTTGCATCCTAGGTCTTAGCTAAGTCTGTTTGGCTAAAATACTTGATACCTAAAATTGGCTTTTTCTCATGGCTTGCTTCCCAAAACAGAATTCTAACCATGGACAATCTAATCACTAGAGGCTTGTACATTTCTAATTGTTGTCCTCTCTGCAAATCAAACTGAGAATCAACCTTCCACCTTTTTTTGGAATATCCCATCTCATTGTCAATATTGAATTCCCTGATTGAGCTTGTTAACATTGCTTGGGCCCATCCATCATCGCTCACTCTCTTATTCTAGCAATGGCCCAAGCCCTTTACCAATCCCCAACTCAATTTTCTTTGGACCTCTTGCTTACACCACTACCTGTGGTAAATTTGGCTAGAGCGAAACAATAGGATTTTCAATGGGATTGCTAAAGACCCACGCTCTGTCTTCCTACGAATTACCACCTTTGCTACTGAGAATGCCCAACTCATCTCATCCACTGATACCCCTAAACCTGGCCTTGAGTCCCATTTGTTTGCTCACTTTAAACTTACTAACCTTTCAGTTGGTACATCTAATTATGTTGTTGATAGGTCTAGTATCAGGTGGACCCCTCCCCCTGCAAAGTGGATCAAGTTTAACTTTGATGGGGTGGCTAAAGGAAATCCTGGAGTAGTGGGTGGTGGAGGTATAGTTAGAAATAATCATGGGAGAATTCTCTTTGCCTATGCTAAAAACATTGGCCTTGAAATGAACAATATGGCTGAAGCAAGAGCCCTATATCAAGGGTTGCTTATCCTGGATGGTTTCAATGTTGACAATATCATTGTTGAAGGAGACTCATTATTCATCATCAACTGCCTCAAAGCCACCCAATCTCCATCGTGGAATTTATGCAACATTATTGGTGAGTGCAAAAGACTTATAAGCAAGTATTCCAATATTATTATCCAACATGTTTATAGAGAAGGGAATAAGGCAACAGATTGGTTGGCCAACATAGGTGTCATAGAGGAGACCCTTTATGTGTGGTAGATAAACTTTTCACCATACCTCAAGATGGCCAATCATGCTGATGATATTTACCTTTTGTATGTTGGGATGCACAATGAATTACATTCCATCAAAAGGCTTCACATCTTCCAGTTCTACCAACCACAACTTACTCCATAAGTCCATGTGGAAGGTTACCTTGTATTTGAATAATCCTGTGATGCCAGAGATTTTGAAAAATAAAATATTATTTTCTATGCTGAACCGAGGACCCGGATCCAAGACTCACTCAAAATAGCCACCTTACCGTTGAGTAGTACACCTAAGTTTTGATTATCATCCATTTTCCAAATTGATAATGTGATGGAAATGGGGGAGTAATTATTCCTCTTGGGTTTGTCCTTATTTGCAGCTATACGTTTGCTTGGGTTTGTTCTACCTAAGCTATTATTGTTTGGTTGTGTCTGTTGCTCCTTTTCGCCGGTTTGTTTTGGCTTTATGACCAGTGGATTTTCTCCTTTCTTTGGTTTGTAAAAGGTTCAAGGACCCTCTCAAAACCCTTTCTACTAATCAATTTTTTTTAATAGTAATAACTTCTTTTATGTATTGGTTTGTATGTTTCTTATTGTTTTTTTTTTTTTTTTTTTTTTTTTTTTTTTTTTTTTTTTTTTTTTTTTTTTTTTTTTTTTTTTTTTTTTTTTATTTTATATTTTTTTTTTTTTTTTTTTTTTTTTTTTTATGTGTTTTTTTGTTTTTTTTTTTTTTTTTTTTTTTTTTTTTTTTTTTTTTTTTTTTTTTTTTTTTTTTTTTTTTTTTTTTTTTTTTTTTTTTTTTTTTTTTTTTTTTTTTTTTTTATTTTTTTTTTTTTTTTTTTTTTTTTTTTTTTTTTTTTTTTTTTTTTTTTTTTTTTTTTTTTTTTTTTTATATTTTTTTTTTTTTTTTTATTTTTTTTTTTTTTTATTTTATATTTTTTTTTTTTTTGTGTGAGGGGGGGGGGGTGGAGGGAGAGAAAAAAAAAAAAAAAAAAAAAAAAACCACACGAGATATATATATTTTTTGTGTATAAATTTATATCTCAAATTTTACACAGAGCTTCAGCTCAAATTTTTCTCCAACTTCTTCTCCTCTGTTGGCTACCTACAGGTCATCATAAGATACAAAGACTAAAAAATCAGAGTATTTACAGTAATATTTCTTTCCTCACATTGAGGCCAAAAAAGCTACGAAAAATCCTTAAGTTCCTGCAAGAGTGGATTGGGCCGATCCCAAAACGATCTCATCCTTCCAAATATTTGCATAGAAAAAAACATTCTAAAAATAAACCCTATACTATCGCCTTACATTTAATTATTATTTTTTATATTATAAGATATACATCTAATTTTAATACTTATATACGCTAAAAAAAAATTGCTTTGTTTCTGTTCTGCAAAATGAAACGATGTAGTTGAGATTACTCTTTCCAAAACTGCCCCTTAAGCTCAACTACTGCACCTCCATCTATGATGCCCAGATTATCACGTTGTTGTACACAACTCCTTGTTCCCAATGGCTTTTTAAAAGTATCTGCATATTGATCCTCTATTTTGCAATGTTCCAAAATGATCTCTCCAACATTTATCAGTTCTCTAATAAAATGATACCGTGTATCAATATGTTTGGTTCTTTTGTGAAACACTGCGTTCTTGAAGAGGGCTATTGCTGATTTATTATCACAAAATAATTTTGTTGCTTCTTCCTATTTATGACCCAAGTCTTTTAATATCCATCTCATCCAAATGGCTTGACATGCTTCCCCTGTCGCTGCAATATACTCAGCTTCAGTTGTAGACAAGGAGACTATAGGTTGTTTCTTCGAAGCCCATGAAACTACTCCTGACCCAAGATGAAATACATAGCTTGATGTGCTTTTTCTATCTTCTATACTACCTGCCCAATCACTATATGTATATCCAGTCAATTTAAATTCATTTGTCTTGGTGTACATAATACTATATTCTTTTGTTCCATTAACATATCGTAAAATTCTTTTTGTTGCTTGCAAATGCGTTGCCTTGGGAGTCTCAATGAACCTTGAAATTAAACTAACTACATACATTATATCTGGCCTTGTGGTTTTCAAATACATCAAGCTCCCTACAATGCTATTGTACAATGTTGAAATCACATTTTTAGTCCAATCTTCTTTTCTTAGTATTAAACCAATTTCTATAGGAGTGGGGGTAGGTTTACAATTTTCTATTTTAAATCTCTTTAATATATCTGCTACATATTTTGATTGACATATAAAAATACCATGATCCATTTTTTGCACTTCTATCCCAAGAAAATATCTCAACAATCCTAAATCTGACATCTCAAACTCTTTCTTCATTGCATTTTTAAACTCAACAACAATATCTTCATCATTGTCCATAAAAATTAAGTCATCTACATACAACACAACAATCAGAAGCTTACCTTAACTTGATTTAATATAGAGAATGGTCTCACCATCACTTTTGCAAAATCCATTGCTCATAAAATAAGAATCTATTCTATTGTACCATACCCGTGGTGCTTGATTCAGTTCATAAAGTGCATTTTTCAGTTTATATACTCTGTTTTCTTCTCCTTAAATCTCATAACCAGGTGGTTGTTGCACATACAATTCTTCCTTCAACACACCATTTAAAAAAGTTGATTTCACGTCCATTTGATGACCTTCCATCCATACTGGGTTGCAATTGCAAGGACTATTCTCATTGTTTCCATTCTTACTACTTGAGCAAATGTATCTTCGTAATCAATTCCATATTGTTGCTTATAGCCTTTCACAACTAGTCTTGCTTTGTACCGCTCAAATTTTCCTTCTGCATTGCATTTTGTTTTATATACCCACTTCACTCCAATTACATATTTTCCTTGTGGGAGATTCACCAACTCCCATGTTTCATTCTTTTCTATTGCATCTATCTCTTCATTCATTGCAACTATCCATTTTTCTTCTTTAACTGCATCTTCAAAATGTATTGGATCACTTGCAAGTGAGTATAAGGCAAATAAAGTATTTTGACCTGCATTGTTCTCATTTTCTTCTTGTTGATAAACATCATTTAAACTTCTATATTTTTGCCTCCTGAAAGTTGCTAATGTTGGGTTAGATGTATCACTAGAGGTTGGACTATTTGATGGGTCTGCTGATGGGGTTTGTTGTGCACTTACTGGAGTGCTTGCTTGTATTCGTGGGGCTGATTTTGTGTTTGTTGATGGTGTTACCTGTGGACCACTTTGTTGTGCATGCATTGGTGTGGATGGAGTCACAAATGTGGATCTATTGATTGACACTATATCCTTTATATATTTATGTGTACTTGTTGCAAAAACATTGATTGTTTTCTCCAAACTTCCATCCAATGTTTTTTCTTCAATGAACTATACATCTCTGCTGATTATAAGTTTCTTTGTCACTGGATTGTATAGTTTGTATGCTTTTGAGTGTTCATTGTATCCTACAAATATGCATTTTCTCCTTTGCTATCCAATTTATTTCTTAACTCATCCAGCACATGTGCATAAGCCATACAACCAAATATTTTCATGTGAGAAACACTATGTTTTCTTCCACTCCATACCTCTTCAGGAACTATATCTCTCACACTCTTGGTTGGACACCTATTTATGATATAAACTGCACTTTCTACTATTGCTGCCCAATATTCATTTGGCATATGTTTTACCTTCAACATGCTTCTTGCCATTTCTATAATTGTCCTATTTTTCCTTTCAGCTACACCATTTTGTTGAGGTGTATACCTTGCTGTAAATTGTTTGTGAATTCCATTATATTTGCAGTAATTTAAGAACTCCTTTGAAACATACTCACCACCTCTATTCGTCCTCAACACCTTGATGTAATATCCACTTTGCTTCTTCACTAAAGTCTTGAATTGTTTAAAGTACTCAAATGCTTCATATTTATGCCTCAAAAAATAAACTCTCGTCTTTCTTGTATAATCATCTATGAAAGTTAAGAAATAATTCATTCCATTGATTGATGTTGTTTGTATTTTTCCACACAAATCTGAGTGTATAATCTCTAAAGGTGCTTGGGCTCTTAGTGTCTTTCCTGCTTGAAATGAATCTCTGTGTTGTTTTCCTAGAATGCATCCTTCACATTATTTTTTTTGATCTTTCTATGGGTGGCAAACCTTTCACCATTCTCTTTCTATACAGTAAACTTAAACCTCCAAAGCTTAAATGCCCAAGTCTTAAGTGCCATAACCAGTTTTCATTTTTTATTTCAGCTTGAAACATAGTTTGACTGACTGGTGCAACTATTCCTTCCATTTGTGGATTCAAATTATGTCTTATCTTCAAGGGAAACATTCTATTGCTGGTCATTTGAACTCTTGCAATAATTTGCTTACTAGGATATTTATCCAAAATTACACATTCATTGTTGTCAAAAGAAATTTTGTACCCTTTTTCAAGAAGCTGACCAAGGCTAATCAAATTGTGTTTTAGACCAAGAACAAAATACACATCTAATATATACTTTTTATCCCCCTTCTTAGTTAAAATATTTATGTTTTCTTTTTCCATGACTAAAACTTTGTTATCATTCCCCAAAGTAACATCAAACTTCACATTTTCATCTAAGTTTGTAAACAAATCCTTGTTTCCTGACATATGATTACTACATCCAGAGTCTAAATACCATACATATTTTTTATCTTCCTTTAGTACATTACATACTAACAACATACTACCCTGACCTTCATCTTCTCTTGTAAAATTGACATTTTTTTTCTTTTTTAAGATCATATTGCTTCTTTCTACATTCATTTGCATAATGACCAAATTTTTTGCAATAATAGCATTGAGCTTGAGATTTATCATACCTTTCACCTTGAGATTGATTTTGTCTCCAGTTCTGGCTTGGGTTCTGGCTTATATTTTGGCTACTACCCCTTCCACTCAAATTTTATGGACTGCCTCTACCTCCTCTATACGAATTTCTTCCTCTTCCTCTATAATTTTGCCTTCCTCTGCCTCTGCCTTGGCCAATATTAACTTGTGTTTCAAAGGTATTCTCCAATGAGGTGTCTCCTGATCTACTCAACCTATGCTCATGTGATATAAGAGATGCTTGGAGCTCATCCACTGAATACTGAGCTATATTCTTAGTTTCTTCTATGGCATCTACAAGAGAATCAAACTTTTTTTGGTAGGCTCCTCAATATCTTTTCCACTATTCTTCTATCTTGAATATTATCTCCATGTGATCTCATATAATTTACTAGCCCAATAACTTGGGTGAAAAATGAATCTACTGATTCTGATTCCTTCATTTGCAATGTCTCAAAATCCCTCAGCATTTGTAGTTTTGCTGCCTTTATTTTCTCCATTCCTTGATAAGTTGTTTGTAAGATGTCCCAAGATTTCTTAGACTTTGTTGCTCCTTAAATCCTTGGGAAGATGCTTTGATCTACTCCTTGAAATATGTAGAAAATGACTTTTAAATTCTTCTTCCGGTTCTCTTTCAATGTGTCTTTCTCAGCTCTTGTGAGTGCATTGAATGTTGCTGCATCTGCTGGCTTTGGAAATCCATTCTCAACAACTTCCCATATATCTTGTGAATAAAATAGGGCTTTCATTGTAATAGACCAATACTCATAGTTCTTACCATTAAACTGAGGAATCTACGGATTCAACAAGCTTGTGCTTGGACCCATTTGTGTTGCCATTGTGGCTTTCAAACTTCTACTTGAAACCCTTGTCTCTAGAACTTTTCAAAACCCTACGCTCTGATACCACTATTGGATCTAAGAGGTAGAGCAGAATACAGAGAACAATTACAACAATTAAAAAAATAAAATGACTCCAAAATAATATATATTTTGCATTAAATTCAGAACTTCAAATTTTACACAGAGCTTCAGCTTAATTTTTTTCTCTAGCTTCTTCTCTTTTGTTGGCTACCTACATGTCATCATAAGATACAAAGACTAAAAAAATCAAAGTATTTACAGTAAGATTTCTTTCCTCACATTGAGGCCAAAAAAACTACGAAAAAGCCTTAAGTTCCTATAAGAGTGGATTGGGTCGATCCCAAAATGATTTCATCCTTCCAAAGATTTACGTAGAAAAAAAAACATTCTAAAAATAAACCCTAGACTATCGCCTTACATTTAATTTTTTTTTTTTTACATTATAAGATATACATCTAATTTTAATACTTATATACGCCAAAAAAAATTGCTCTATTCTGCAAAATGAAACGATGTAGTTGAGATTACTCTTTCCAACAAAATTAGGTTACTATATAAAATTTGTATGTAGGTAGTAATAACTTCTTTTATGTATTTGTTTGTATGTTTCTTATTGTATTTGTTTAAATGATCTGAATAATGATAATATATTTTATTTTCTATAAAATATTTTATAATTATTATTGTATAACGTTTTAACATTTATTTAAATTCATTTAAATGAAGATAATATATTTTAATTGTTATTCTATTATTTTATATTAAACTTCTAGATGCAATTTGATTGATGTATTGTATATGTTTATGTGTATATTATATGTGTGTTCGTTAATAAGGTAAAAGTTTATTTAGTGTATTAAAATTTTATGTTTGGATTAATTTGATTGATATTATAACTTTCAACTTCTATATATTTTAATGTTTCAACTTCTATAGCTTTTAATGTTTTATTTCATATTTACGGATATAAAATTTGATTATGTGTTTTAATATTTGTCTTGTTGTGTATTTTGTTTTATGTGTTACATAAATATTTTTTGAAACAAAAAAAAATTAAAATTTATAAATTTATTTGTAATTATATTTGCTTGTGTTTTTGGTTCTCCGATATGAAGATGTCGAAGACACGATCATTTGGGTTGGTGATAATGAGGGAGGTTACACTATCAAAGCGGCATTTAATTTGCTTTATCCTGATGTTCCATGCTTGTTTTTTGTCGGGAGAATGTGGCCGAAAGGACTAACCCTTAAAGTCCACATTTTTTTTGGTTAGCCAGCTTTAATAAGATTCTTTCAATTAATAATTTGCTTAAGAGAGGTATGCAAATTGTAAATAGATGTTACTTGTGTGAAGCTGATTGGGAGTCATCTACACATTTGTTTCTCTTATATCCCTTCTTTCGTGATGTTTTTGTCTACATTATAGATAAGTTGGGGGTGTAGTGGGTGTTGCCTAATTCCTAGGAAAACTTTATTCTGCAATGGACCTCCCCCTTTAATGCCCCTCGTATCAAGTTCCTGTGGAGCTTCCTCTTGCTAAATATTTTTGGGGCATTTGGTAAGAACGAAATTCTAGGGCTTTTAAAAACTATAAAAGAGATGCTCTTCGAATAGGTCTCAAAATATTGTGGATTTCAATTGAGAATGTTACCAATACGTTTCCTGATCTGGAGAGAAATTGCCTGAAAAGTTCTCCTACTGAAGTTCTATTGAAAGCTAATCTAGGCTTCCCGAGGTTTGACCTTGGGCTTCCTATTAGAATTTCCCAAGATTAGAACTACAAAGCATTACAAGATTTGAAGAGACAAATAGAACTGATTGATTTATTCCATGGATCAACTTTGTATAAATAGCAAAGTTGATCATTGAGAACCGTTGGATTACAACAACTCATCAAATATGATCTTAGACTATACTGAGAGTTCACCTAACTCATGTAGGAGTGGAAACTCAAGTATGTCTATCCTAGTAGAACTTAAGAGAATAATTACTTATTCTAACACCCTCCCTTAAGTGATACTAGGGGTGTATGATACAAATGAGTCCCGGCAACAGGGCCTAATGAGGTACTCATGTACAATGATCTTATTTGATGAGATGGTAAAAACCACATTGGAAAAACCATCTATCAAAAGAGGAAGAGGTATGTCCTCGGTTTGTGAAGATTGTCCTCATTGATAAAAAGAAAGGATGAGTCCCAACAACTTGACCTGATGAGGTACTCATTTACAATATATAGATGGTGAAAAAACCTCTTGGAATAAAACCATCTATCAAAAAATAAAGATAGAGGTATGTCTTCATATGGTGAAGATTGTCCTTAAATAAGAATGAGTTCCAACAACTTGGCCTAATGAGGTACTCATGTACAATTTATATTTTTTAGGAGAGATGATAAAAAAAACCACATGGGAAAAAACCATCCTCCAAATAATACAATAATAAGAAGAAAGGAGAGGTGAAAGACCTCTGTTGTTTTAGTACAACTGTTTTACTCCAAGTTTCTCTCGTAACTAAATGTAACGTGGAGAAGGAAATGACTTGGTGAAGATGTCTGCAATTTGATTTTTAGTGGGAATATAGTCCAAGTATATATCCCCTCTCTAAATATGATGTCGAATGAAGTGCATGTGAATCTCAATGTGCTTGGTGCGCTGATGCTCAACTGGATTGCATGTAATATGAATTGTGCTCTGATTGTCACACCAAAGAGTAATAGGTTGGTTATGTGAAAAACCAAATTCTCTTAGTATCTGATGAAGCCAAAGAGCTTCCTAACTTGCAAAAATTGCTACCCTATATTCTACCTCTGTAGATGATAAGGCCACTGCCTGTTATTTTTTGCATAACCAAGCAATTGGTGAAGAACCAAGACAAAAGACATAGCCAGAAGTTGAACATCTATCTTCTACTAAACCTGCCCAATCAGAATCTATGTAACCAATGATATCCATGGATTTTCCCTCATATAAGAGCCCAAAGTGAGGATTTCCTTTCAAGTAGTGGAGGATTCTTTTTGTTGCTTTCCAATGATTGAAATGAGGTTGATGTGAGAATCTAGATATCAAGCCAACAACAAATGAGATGTCTGGACGAGTATGAGTAAGGTATAATAGACTCCCTACAATCTGATGGTATAGAGTTGCATCACATAGAGAGGATGTGGAAGAAGTAATTAGAGTGACTCCAGACTGAAAAGGTGTAGGAGAAGATTTACAATATGTCATCTTAAACCTTTGAAGAAGATCTAGAGTGTATTTTTGTTGACACAAAGAAATTCCTTCATCTATTTTATTTATTTGAATCCCAAGGAAGTAATGAGCTAAATCCATGTCAGCCATTTCAATTTTTTTAGAAAGGGAGTCCTTGATAGTCTGAATGTGAGTGATGTTACTACCAATGAGTAGTAGATCATCAACATAGAGAACAAGTATGATGATTTTTCTTCATCTCTCCAAATATAGACTGTGTTATCAGACTCACAATGAGAAAAACCTGAGGAAAGAAGGAAGGAGTTCATTTTTTCATACCAAGCTCTAGGAGCTTTTTTGAGGCCATAGAGAGATTTCCTTAGCCTACAAACAAGGGAGGAGTCTTGAGTGAAACCAGCAGGTTGTTCCATGAATATATATTCTTTTAAGTCCCCATGTAAGAAAGCACTTTTTACATCCATTTGGAAGATAGGCCACTTTTAGGAAGTAGCTAGAGCGAGAACCAATCTAACAGAATCCATTTTGGCAACTGGTGCAAAGGTTTCTGAATAATCAATTCCTTCAATTTGAGAGAAACCTTTGGCTACGAGGTGAGCTTTGTGTTTGTCAATTTCTCCATTAGGTCCATATTTTGTTCTGTAAATCCATTTACAACGAACTAATTTCCTTCCTTTAGGGAGGGGAACTACATCCCAAGTTTTGTTTTTGATTAAGGAAGAGAATTCATTCTCCATGACATCATCCCATTCTTTAATACTAGTTGCTTATTTGAAGGATTGAGGATCAGTGGAAATGGATTGACAGACAAGACCAGAGCCTACGGAGTTGCCTAATTTGGATGATGGAAGATCTTGGATGTAGGGAGTAGCTTCTTTAACAATGGTGCGGGCCCATTTTGGCATAGTGGAAGGATTAGTAGGAGTGGTAGGACTTTGAGTTGGAGTTTTAGGATCCTCATCTTGATCATTAATCTCTAAATTAATCTCTAAAGTTGGTTCTTCATTATATTGAGGCTCTATTATTGGATAAGGCTCAAGAGACTCAATGGAGGAATGTGATGGTTGAGGATCTTTATGAGGGAATATTTCATCAAATTGGACATTCCTATGAAAAAATACCTCATGAGTTGTGGGATCAAGGAGCCTGTATGCTTTCATTTCCTCACAATAACCAACAAAGATGAGCTTTTTGCTTTTCTTATCTAGAGCCTTCCTTTTCTTCTTTGGGATATGCACCCAAGTAGTACACCCAAAAATATTAAAGAAAGAGACATCAGGTTTTGAGCAAGTCCATGCTTCCTCGGGAGTCAAATGGATAAAAGCTTTATGAGGTGTACGATTTTGAATATAATTGGCACAGTTAATTGCTTCTGCCCAAAAAACTTTTGGAAGATCTCTTGAGTGGAGCATACAGTTTGCCATTTCCTTTAAAGTTCAGTTTTTCCTCTTTGTAATGCCATTTTGCTACGGATTATGGGATACAGAATGTTGATGAATTATACCATGACCTAACCAAAAATTGGAGAACTCATTACTACAGTATTCCCCCCATTATCTGTTCGAATTTGCTTGATTTTGTAAGAGGTTTGATTTTCAACTAAGGCTTTGAAGATGTTGAAGTGGGATAGAACATCACTTTTGTATTTTAGGAAGTAGACCCAGGTTCTTCTGGAAAAATCATCAATAAAGGTTAAAGCATATTTTTCTCCTTTGAAAGAAGGTTCTGGGAAGACCATTAAGTCACTATGGATTAACTCTAGAGGGGATGAGGCCTTTAGAGAACTACTTGGGTGGAAAGGATCTTGATGTTGCTTTCCAAGAGCACAACCAGGACATACTTCATTAATGGAGGAGATTTGTGGTAATCCTGTTACCATTTCATTGGTGTTTAATTCCTTTAGGTAGTTATAACTAAGATGTCCAAACCTTTCATGCCAAATTTTGCTTTCAAAATATCCATGAGCAACAATACAAGAGGCCCCTTATGAATTTTTGAATCCTTTGAAGTGAAATAGGTGAGTATTGTGATCAATATCTCCTTTTGCTATGAGAGAGTGAGGGTCTTGAAAGTCTCTTATTTCAACTCCTGTTGGGGAGAAGATAACTATTTTGTCATTTCCAAAAGTACAAATATGATAGACGAAGAGGATATTTGTTGCAATGTTTGGTACATAGAGAACATCATTGATATAACCACCATCAATGGATATGTCACCTTTTTCTTTGACTGGGATAAAGGATGAGTCACCAACTTCTATGCTACATGTTGAACTTGAGGAGATTGAAGTGAATGACTCATCTGAGGAAGTCATGTGATGAGTTGCTCCTGAATCTAGAACCCAGTATTTTGATGAAGTTTTTATAGTCTTCCCTTAAACATTTAAGGCTTTTCCTATCTGCTTCTTTGTGTTTACCTTTTGATCCTTTATTGTTGCCTCTAGTTGTTGAAGTCTTTTCCAACATTTGTTCATAGAATGAACATTCTTTTTGCAGTAAGTATAGGTTATGGGACTCTTTTCTTTCTTTTTGAATTTTTCTTTAGTAGAGGTTGATGCTACTAAGGCTTTTGAGGAGGAAGAAGAGATCTCATACTTTGCAAGTTTTTTTTCTTCTCTAGTTAGCCTATCACAAAATTCTTCTAAGGAGGGCATTTTAAAGCTTGCACCAAGAGCATCTTTTGTAGATAGAAAGGTGGTTGCAAAAATTTAAAAAACACCATTTAATTTAGAAAGAATTAGATATATGCATTCTTCTTTTATTTTATTCTTCCCACTGCCTTTGTATTGAGTGAGGATTTCTTTAAATTTGGTAAGAAAGTCAGCAATATTGTTGAAGTCTTCAGGAGATAAAGCTATTAATTCTGCCTCTAGCTGCATTAATCTTATTTGATCTACTTTCCCAAACAAGTTATTTAGTTTTTCCCAACTTTCATATGGAGTTTTATAATATGTAATTGGAAACCATAAGATTTCATTTACATTAGTGCTTATAATACCCATTGTTTCGTACATCTTTGCCTTTATGAACAAATATTTCATATTCTTTCTTAAATTCAGGTTGCTTTTCTTCTAGCAAGTGAGTGAGCCCTTTTTGAGAAATGAGATTTAATATTTTTGGTTTCCATGTATGATAGTTATGAGGGATGAAAGGATCAATTATATTCATTGTATTTATTTTTCCAAAGAAATTTGAAGTGAACCAATAATTCCCCCCTTTACTTCAATTTTATTTAGTTTTAGAGAATACAATGTAGCTTTTAAAGGAAACAAAATCCTGAGATGAATACCAATATCCTTAATATACCCGCCTTGACAAGAGGGAAACTATAAGTAAATGAGGAGGTCTTGATACTTCAAAATAGGCTTTGTAGACAAAAAAAAGACTAGGCCTCTATACTTATCTTCTCAATTACCCACCCTTACGAGAGGGAAACTATAAGTAATGAGAGAAAGGTATGTGGAACATAGGCTTTTGGGTTTAAGATAATCAACTTAGACCGTTATATTGTATATCTCAATAACCCACCCTTACGTGAGGGAAACTATAAGTTTTTGAGATTTGCAATATTTGGAATATGTTGATTTTGGAAGTGCTTTTAATGAATAATTTAAAATCATTAAATTATGAATTTTACTTCTTAAAAAACTGAAATGAAATGAAATTGGATGACTAAGAGACTAAATTAATTTAAAAAAAAACAATATTAGTTTATTTATTTATTTTAATATTCTTTTTTTTTGATAAAATTAGAACTTAAAAAAAGTTTAGAGCAAATGCAATGATCATAAAAGAAAGAGGCAATGACCAACAATAATAACAACCCCCCTTGAATCCTTTTGAATAGGTGTAAGAATATGGCACCCTCTAAAGAAGCCCCCCCAAAAATATTTTCTTTTATTTATGAGGTTACAATTTAGTTGTCATTTTTTGTAATGGCCAAAAAAAGGACACTAAAAAAAAAGAATAGGATACTTAGAGAGGATGATACAAATTATAAGAAGGGGTGGACCTTTTTAAAAGACTATTTTTTTTTTAAAACTAGTTTGAAACTAAAGATATTAAAGACCAACCCTTTAATGGATTAAAGGCTCGATAGAGCACTTTATGCCTTTGACAAAGACGTCTACGTTCATCAAGATAGAGGTCTTCGAAATGAGCACGATAACCAATGTTGCTCTCCCGCAAAATACAGACTCTAAAATATGTGAACGAAACCTTTGGCTTTCATGTTGAATCGGTCATTGTACTTTGGAGGAATCTCAAAAGATGTCAACGAACCTACGAATTCACTGCATTTTCGATAAGATTAATATTAAGCTAAAATAATTAAAAAAAAATACCTTTGGTTTTTTGTTATGCGATGCAAAAGACATCGAAAAGGTGACGTATCTCGAAAGACGTCAGAGAAAAAAACATAGCTTACTACCAAGGCCCTCGCACGTTGCTTCTGTGTTGCACTACAACACTAGCCTGGCGCACCCCTCTACTAGGTAAAGGAGCTCGTCTCTATGATGCTTCGTCAACTGATTTGGGCGCCACTAGGATTTTAAACTCGTTGCATCACAAAATGTAAGCACCACACAACAAAACAAAGCCAAATATATTCATAAAATAATTTGAAAGCTACTATTGCAGAGCATATCAAAGATAAACATCAGATATGGAATATATGAAGTGAATATGCTCGATTGAACCTGCAGAGAACAAATAAATAGGCAAAGCTATGATAATGGTGAAGAAGGAAGATCAAAATTGATCTAGTTTTCATCGAGTTGAAAGCTTCAAGATTTATTCAAAAATTTTGTTGATAGAAGACTAGAAAAAATCGCAATGTGCTAAGAAAAGGACGTTGTCAAATATGGAGACAAAATGCCACGTCTAAAAAATATATAATGCACTATGGTCTTAAAATTAATGACCAAACGTCTCTTGAAATTAGACGTGAAATATATGTTTTTTTTAAATACTATTAGATCTCACCAACATACACTTTAATTTAAAAAATATATCGTGAGAAAAAAAACCTTGAAACTCTATGTTCTCTACGAAAGAAAAGGAACGTCCATGAAGACATCACAGTGATAGCAAAGGGGATCCAAAGCTAAGAGTGATGTCAAGAGAGGTGGATCTGCATTTCTTGAACTGAGATCTACGGAGAACAAGAAAAAAATGGCAGGAATAAAGGAAAAATAATGATATGCCTATATTGCGATTGCAATTAGGCAAAAATAATTGAAATACTTGTTCCTATAGTGAAGTCAATATCAATATCTTTTGAAAAATAAGGAGAATCTCTTCTATGGTAAAACAAACTTGTAAAAAAATATTAGATAGAACCATAAAAAAAAATTGTAGATAAAATTTGAGCAGTCTACAATAGATATGAGAATAAAAACTCCTTTTTTAAACAAAATATAAAATATAAGAACCAGTTCGTAAAACTGAATTCAAGAGAGAATGCCTAGCAGAATCTATCCTGCTCTGGTACCATGTTAGAATTTCCCAAGAGTAGAACTAAAAAGCATTACAATATTTGAAGAGACAAATAGAACTGATTGATTTATTCCATGGATCAACTTTGTATAAATAACAAAGTTGATCATTGAGAGTTGTTGGATTACAACAACTCATCAAATCTGATCTTAGACTATACTGAGAGTTCACCTGACTCATGTAGGAGTGGAAAATCAAGTATGTCTATCCTAGTAGAACTTAAGAGAATAATTACTTATTCTAACATTTCCTGTGTTGAATCTAAAGAATAATGTGAGATGGTCATCCCCCCATTGGCTGGCTCAAATTAAACTTTGATGGGGCATCAAAAGGTAATATCGGGATCACTGGGTGGGTGGCATCATTAGTAACAATATGGATAAAGTTATTGTGACATATTGTGAGTATTTATCATCCCAAACTTCCCACTTCATGGAGGCTTGAGCCGCTTTACAAGGTATTAAACTCCTGGCTGATTTGGGATATCTAAATGCTGAGATTGAAGGGGACTCGAAGAATGTGATTAATATTCTTAATTACACTACTGATCTGAGCTTGAATATCATAAATATGATGTGGAAGTCGAGAAGGTACCTCCAAAATTTAAATCAATTCAATGTGGCACATATTCTAAGGGAGGGCAATTCGCTTGCTGATTGTTTGGCCAATCTCAGAACCAAGCTTCCTGGATTTAGAGTGTGGAGAAATAACTTCCTGGTGGATCTCCTAAATATTATTAAAGCATAACTCTCTTAAATTCTATCAAGAATTTGATCAATGACATTTCAGTATGTTACATTACTTTTATTTTGAAAGTGCTGGCAATTATGGTAATTTAAATTGTTGGAGCATCGCACCCTGTGAATGCGATGTTCATCTCGTATGTTGGTGGCCTAGCTTCTACTCAAGGATAATAATTCTCCATAGCATCTATTATGGGTAGTTGGTGCCATTCACATCCTTCAATAATTGCTCTTGTTCAAATTTAAACTAGAAGAATGGTGTCCATTTTGACTCTATCCTTCGTGGCAATCAGGTTCAAATACTCCTTAGTGGAAATCTAGAGCTATCTAGTCGTTGATCTTACCTCTGCTTTGCTTGTTTGGTTTGTGGATCCACCTTCTTGTTTTTTGTGTTGGTAATGTTCCATGTGGTATTTTTGTTTGTCTTTTGTATCCTTTCTTTTGAGCTAGGGTGGATGTTTTGCACAACTATATTTTATGGTCTATCTCCCATGGGGGAGTTGATGTAAAAGATTGAGATTCCTTTAAAAACCCTATTTTCTTAAAAACATATATATATATATATATATATATATATATATATATATATATATATATATATTTTTTAATGCCAAAGATATTTCATGTATCAAAATTTTATATTTATATAAATTGTCTTTAATTATATGTTTTGAACATTTGTTTTTGTTGGTACAAAATATTTATTATTTTTTATTAAAATGTGTTTCAAACTAATAAATTGATTTTTATGCCAATTGGGCCATGGTTCAATGGTTGATACATATGGATAATATAGCTCACACCAAGGTTCAAATCTAGGATATACTTTCAAAACCCTGCTTTAATTTCTCATTTTAAAAAATTAATTGATTGTATATTTAATTGTAAGGATTTATGTTTGTGTATTATGTATGTAGGTTTAGTATAATTAATATATAGACTCATGTAGGTTCAATTTTAATCAACATAATTCAGTATGATTTTTTATTGTAAAAATAAATTAAATTGTTTGCTAAATGTATTTCCAAGTGAAATTAAATTTGATTTTTGAATATTTGGTACAATTTGGTTGATGCATACTATATGTTTATTTGTTTGTGTATTATATAAAACTTTAAAATATAATATAAATGATATTTATTTTATGCATTAGTTGGTATATGTTTTCATGTATATTATATATATGTGATTGTTTTTTCTTGTACAATTGTAAATAATATTACTATTACATTAATGTAAATGCTATTTATTGTATTAAAATTTTATGTTTTTGGATTAATTGGGTGATTATTATTTAGTTTTCAACTTATATTTTGATGTTTTAATGAAATATTTAGAAGTTTGTTTCATATAAATAGTTATATTTGATTATTTTGGTTTTGTATTTTATTTTGTGCTACAAAAATATTCATGTGTTTTTTAATTAATATCTATTTCAAACAAAATTTATCTATAATTATAGTTGTTTGTGTTTTGGTTGTTCAACTGGATTAGATGTGTGTTCGATTTACCATATCATATTTATATATATTTATAATATTTAATTACGTATTTTCAATATTTATTTATTTTTTTGGTTACATAGGGGAGTTGGTTACAACCACTATTTTTAGTAACTGGCAAGCGCAAGGTTCAAACCACATGGACTTCTCCCAAAAGCCTATTCATCTTGTTGTTGTTGACCCGACGTGAGATGAAGACCATCGGTTGCTTGGGGTTCATACTGTCGTTGATGATTTAGCATGCACTCAAAGGATTCAACATGGACTACTACATTTGCTAAAGCTGGAAGTATGCCCCCAAGGTTTGAACCTAGGTCTCTTCTTGGCAAGTACTTGGTCAGTCAAGCCTTAGCCAATCCACCTAGCCCTTGAGGGTTAAAATTTTTGTGGTTAGTGTGATAAACCCCTATGACCGACGCATAGGGCTAAGCAATCCCCTCCCAACCATGATTCCTCGTAAGGCTAAGAGCTACACTTGTTAATAGGGGAATAACACACAACCATTTGGGTATCAACAGGGTGGGCACAGGGGGAATAGAGCCTTGTCGACCTCTACCAGCACATAGGACATTCCCAACTACATCTTGTATCTACATGGTGGACACAGGGAGAATGGAACCTAGGTCGACCTCTACCAACACTCAAGACTTTCACCAACTGCACTACACAAGCAGATACAAGGTTTGTATAACGCAGTTGGTACAACATTTATTTTAGTTCTTTATTTTATTTTATGGTACAAACATATTCATGTATTTTTAATAAAAATGTATTTCAAACTAATAAAATAACTTTGAACTTTGTATATTTATTTGTATATATTTATGTTTATGTATTATTATTTTTTATTGATAAAAGGGGTTTTGAAAGGGTCCCAAAACCTTTTTACAGAAAGAACAAAAATATTTAAAACAAAAATCTGCATGCGAAATCACTTAGAAAATGGGATCACCCTAGCACATCCATCACCAAAAAAGAGGAATCAGCAGAAGAGAAACAAAAATAGGAGAAATAATAAACAACCATCCACACGATCCTCATTTGAACCTTCCTCGCCCTAAATTTTTCATCAAATATATGTTTATATATTATGTATGGATGTTCAATGTACCAAAAAAAGAGAAGTCATGCAGAAGAGAAACAAAAATAGGAGAAATAATAAACAACCATCCAGACGATCCTTGTTTGAATCTTCCTCGCCCTAGATTTTTCATCAAATATATGTTTATGTATTATGTATGGATGTTCAATGTAATTAATATGTAGGTTAAATTGTAATCAATATAATTTATTATGAATTTTTTATATATATTATGAAATTATGTAAACTGTTTTGTTAAATGTATTTCAAAGTGAAATTAAACTTAATGGTTGAATATTTATGTGTTCAAGATTGTGCTTTTTGTTTTCTATTATTGTATATAATAGTTTTAGATACAATTTGTTTGATGCATTCTATATGTGTATGTATTATAGTATGTTCTATAAAAAAATTAAATACAATGTATTTGATGCATTATGTGATATGTGCTTGTATGTGTGTGTTTGTGGTTGTTCAATTGTAACTAATATGACTATTTTTAATTATTTATTTATTATGGTAAATGAAGGGGTTTTGAAAGGGTCCCAAATATTTTACATTTGTAAAGGAGAAAAATCACTTTTAACATCTACATATTACACAATTTGGACTAAAAAAGAGCATGCAGCATATTTAAATACAATAATTTTGATTTAACTCTATCTTGTGGAGATTCAATATTTTTATATTCCAATCCATTTAGTTCATTACAAGAGCTTTAATCAATTTTCTATTGGCTTTAGATTAAGTCTTCAATTCTAATCCACGTAAGTGTGGTCTACCGGTAAGGACACCACTTGCATTATCTGTGATGTGACCCGAGTTCAATCCCCACGGTGGATGTTTATAAGAAGTATTATTCAAAAAAAAATCTTCAATTCTAATTCCACTTTCCTAAGATCTTGAGAAGAAGCTTTCGGCCTAGTCTTCATTCAATATGACTATTATATTAATGAAAAAGTTGTTTATTGTATTAAAATTAATGTTCGTTTGGATTAATTTTAGTGATAATATAACTTTCAATTTCTATATATTTTAATGTTTAATGAAACTTTAGATGTTTGTTTCATATTTATAGTTATAATATTTGATTACTTGTTTTTAATATTTGTCTTGGTTGTGTATTTTATTTTGTGTTAAAAAATATTCATGTATTTTCTAATTAAAATGTATTTCAATTTAAAAAAATGATTTTGATATTTGTATATTTATTTGTAATTATATTTTTTTGTGTTTTGGTTGTTTAATTGTGTTTTTATATATTTATTTTTTTACATGATATTTTAGATATTTGTTTGAACATTTGTTTTGGTTTTTTATTTTATTTTGTGGATATATACATGTATTTTAATTAAAATGAATTTCAAACTAATAGATTGCTTTTGATATTTGTACATTTATTTGTAAATATTTATGTGTATGTATTGTGTATAAAGGTTTATTGTAATTAATATGCAGGTTCAATTGTAATCAATGTAATTTATTATAATTTTTTTTGTATACATTACCAAATTATGTAAATTGTTTTGCTAAAAGTATTTCAAAGTAAAACTAAATTTGATATTTGAATATTTGTATGTGTTTAATATTGTGTTCTATTAATTTATATAAACTTTTAGATACAATTTGGTGGTTGATATATGTTATTTATTCGTGGTGTGATTCTATGTATTTCTTTACATGATACTTTCGATGTTTGTTTGATGTATATTTAATTGTGTTTTGAACATTTGGTTTGGTTTTTTATATTATTTTGTTGATATATTCATGTATTTTAAACTAATAGACTGATTTTGATCTTTGTATATTTATTTGTAAATATTTGTGTATGTATTGTGTATATAGGTTTAGTGTAATTAATATGTAGGTTTAGTTGTAACCATAATGATTTATTATGATTTTTTTGTATACATTATGAAATTATGTAAATTATTTTGCTAAATATATTTCAAAGTGAAATTAAATTTGATATTTGAATATTTATATGTGTTTAAGATTGTGTTCTATTATTTCATGATACAATTTGGTTGATGTATTCTATAAAACTTTAAAATACAATTTGTTTGATGTATTGTGGGATGTGTTTGTGTGTGTATTTTTTGTTGTCCAATTGTAATTAATGTATATATATAAATTTACATGGTGGAATCGATAGCCACCAAAATCCGGGTAGGCTATCTGGATTTTATGGCAGCCACAGTATTATGCACTATCCACCCCGAAAGCCGCCATACAGATCTTCGCGCAGTCCACCCCTATAACCACCATGACACAATTATTTTAAAACTTCACCCCTCTTACGGGGTTTGGTTGAACCAATTAGTCTACACCTTGGACCTTATTTTTATTTTTTTAAGTAATACTTCTTATAAACATTCACCGTGGGGATTGAACCCGGGTCACATCACGATAATGCAAGTGGCGTCCTTTCTGGTAGACCACACTCACCTGGATCATATGATTAATATATTAATATAAAAGTTATTTATTATTTTAAAATTTCATGTTTGTTTAGGTTAATTTGAGTGATAAAATAGTTTTATATATTTTATAATATTTAATGAAACTTTAAATTTTATAATTTGTATTTCTTGATACTTTAGATGTTTGTTTGATGTGTATTTAATTATGTGTTTTGAATATTTATTTTGGTTTTTAATTTTATTTTGTGGATATATATTCATGTATTTTTAATTAAAATGTATTTCAAAGTAATAAATTGATTTTGATCTTTGTACATATATGTTTATGTAGGTTTAGTGTAATTAATTTGTAGGCTCAATTATATGAAATTTATATAGGTTTAGTTGAAATCAATATAATTTATTATGAAGATACAAGCTACTGTAATGATAAGGACTGCTTTGACCTCTGTTTGGGAGGTCCAAGGTTCAAACCCCACTCAGTATGAGGGGACCAAGACCTCTTATAAATTGAATTCCTTCAACAAAAATTTACCTCCTCTATCTGAGCGAAGATTCTTGATGGTTTTTTCTGATTCTTTTTTAACTAGAAATTTGAACTAAATGCTTAAGATTTTTATTTCATAAAGTATACTCACATTATTCTAGAGTAATCATCAACAAATTGTTCTAAATATTTGTGTCCTTCAATACTAGTAATATTCATTGGTCTACATAAATCTGTATATATTAATTCTAATGGTTTTTGAGCTCTATTTTGATGAAGTCCAAAAGTTATCCTATGTTGTTTTCCTACCAGATATTCTAGACAAATTATAGATTCCCAAGAAAGCTTAGCTAAACCTTTAACCATTTGATATTTAGTCATCTCATTCAATGATGATGCACTTATATGTCCTAGTCTTTTATGTCAAAGCTCTTTTGTTTATAAGATTCCCACTGATAGAGCTATATTTGTAACTATATCTAGAGTGAACAAACTATCTCTATAGGATCCTAAGGCTATCACTTTTTCTTTCTTGATAATAAGATATTGTTTTTCTTTGACAAATTTAAATTCAACTACTAAATTTTGATCCATAAGCTGAGATACTGAAAGGAGATTAGTAGCTAATCTAGGGATATATAACACATTATTAATTACTCCTTTTCCATTTGTTAGATCAACTAGAATATTTCCTACTCCTTTGACTTCATAAGTCATACTATTCGCTATGAGAATTGGTTTCTTGTATTTTTTATGAAAGGTATTAAACCATTATTTGTTTCATGTCATATGCCTACTTGCTCAAGAATCAATGTACCAATAATCCATTATGACCTCTAGGTTTAGATAATTCAAAGTTTCTAATTTAATTCCTATGGAGTAGTAATACTTATGTCTTCGTAGTCTTATAAACTAATAATAAATTTTGCAAATTTATGTTTTTCCTAATCCTTTGAAGTTAAAAACCTTTTATCTCCCATATATCTAACTTTGCAAAAACTCAAAAATTTCAATATTCATTTTTTTTTAATAGAACCCAATAAAAACTTCACCTTTATAAAACTCACAAAAACATTGTTTTAAAAACAAATAGACTAGTTAAAAATATTATCACTACAAACTTATAAAAAACTTTTGAAAACTTTCAAATTGAATTATAGCCCTTATTAATCCAACTTATAGAAACTTTTTATAATTAAAAAAAAAATTAATACATTTTCACTCCAAAATTAACCTTATTCCTCCTAGCATAAACTTTAGATAAGCTCCAAATATTAAAAATAAACTTAAAAACCCTAATTTCACCAACCTTTTGAAATCAAACTCTGCATGCACATATTCCTGCTCATTGTTGTTTTGGTTGCTCGTGTATGCTCTTTCAATGCTTCTATAACCTGAAGGCTCTAGAATCGATTCTCCATGTGTAAGTTTACATGGAGATGTTTCACCCTATTAGATGTTTCAACCTGCTTGATAAGATAACTCAATGCCTCAACCATGATAACATATAAATTTGGTGATAATAGGCAACCTTGTCTTATTCCTCTAGAAGAGTTGAAAAAATCATATGATCCTCCATTGACTAAAACTGAGAATGTGCTAGAGTTGATGCAACATTCCACCCATTTTATCCACTACTCACAAAACCCCATTTTATGGAGGACCATTAAGAGAAATCTCTTATTGATTTTGCCATAGATTGTAGCAAAGTCAAGTTTGATCATCATTGTCCTTCTCCTTGATATAACTACAGAGTGAATTGCTTCCTGTGTAATGATCACTTCATATAAAATTTACCTTAATTTGACCTCGCCCCTTACTCTTTCAATATGATCATAGGTAACTATTTTTGCAATCTACTAGCCATTACTTTTAAAATTACTTTATAGGAAAATTTGCATAGACAAATGGGTCTAAATATTTCAAACTTACGTGCCTTATATTTTGAGATAAGTTCCAAGAATGTTGAACTTATTGACTCTAAAATATCCCTGTTGTTCTTGCTTCTTCCCGCATTGCTAGCAGAACCTTAGCTATAATTTCACTTGCTACTATAACTTTTTTTCCTAAAATCTATTTGGACTTGGAGATTTGTCTAGCTTAAATGAATACACTATCTCTCTTAATTCTTCCATGTTGACTTCCTTCATTAGATGATTATTTATTTCTTGTGTGACTACTTTTGGTATTAATTCAACCACTTCTCTCTGGATTTCTTCTCTATCAATGCTATCATTTTATAATGTGGTTTAAAAAATAATTTATCATAAAATTTCATATTTCATTATCCTCTACCATCTCCTCCCCATTGTCTTTCTTGATATGTGATATGCTGCTCTTCACTCTGTAAGCAATCAAGGCTTTATGGAAAATTTTAGAATTTGCATCCCCTTTTTGTGCCTAGAGTACTCTTGCTCTTAATATTAATAGCTCACTCTCCTCCTTCTCAATCCTTTTCCTTTGTGCAATCAACTTATGATATAGATAAATAGACAAACATATAAATTTGACAATGACAAGCTAAGATTTTCATTCCAAAAATAGCTATAAATAGCCAGATTACATTACCTCTAAAGGATCCTTCTAAAATATATTAGATAGGATTGAATTAATTTATTTGTTAGGCAAACCTATCTGATTTATCAGATATTATATTTTGAGACCTTACTTTTAATAAAATATTATATTAGAAAATAAAAAAAGTTAGTCTACAAATTTTATGCAACATTATTTGCTAGCCAACATACAAATTATAACATTAAATATAATATTAAATACTAATACCTATCATTCCTTCCCATCATAAAAGCATTGGACTCCAATGTATATAAAAGGGGAGGAAAAATATGAACCATATGGCAGTGAGAACATACTATAAATGGAAGAAAAAGGAGATAAAAACAATAGCAACAACTAGAATAAGAATACCAACTAGAACCAGAGCAAGAGCAAGAACAAGAGCGACCAAAGTAGGAGCAAGAACTAGAACAACTAGAGAAAAAATTGGAGCAGGAGTAGCAATAGGAGCAGGAATTAGAACTAAAGTAGAAGCAAGAACTAAGACAAATGGAGCAACAACAGGAGCAAAAGCAACAATAGGAGTAGGTGTAGTAGTAGGAGAAAGAGCAAGAGTAGCAACAAAAGCAGGAAAAACAACAAGAGTAGGTGCTCTATGAGAATCTACCTAAAAATGTGCAACATATCGATTGGACAAAAGAGCTTTTGCTTGGGAATTATGAGACTTTGGTCTAGTAAAAACTAAATCAATCTTATGTATTTGATACAGATTGTTAGAATAAGTAATTATTCTCTTAAGTTCTACTAGGATAGACTTACTTGAGTTTCCACTCCTTCATGAGTCAGGTGAACTATCAGTTATAGTCTACATTAGATTTGATGAGTTGTTGTAATCTGACGGCTCTCAATGATCAACTTTGTTATTTATACAAAGTTGATCCATGGAATAATCAATCAGTTCTATTTTGTTTCTTCAAATATTGTGATGTTGTGTAGTTCTACTCTTGGGAAATTCTAACATGGTACTAGAGCAGGATAGATTCTGCTAGGCATTCTCTCTTGAAGGAAGTTTCACGGACTAGTTCTTAATCTCTTATCTTTTATTTTCTAAAGAAAGAAATGGGTTTTTTTATATATATTTTGTAGATTGCTTATTTCAAATCTGCAATTTCTTTTTGAGATATTTGTTTATGGTAATATCTAAATAGTTTATCTAGTTTTTTTTACCATATTATGCAAATATTCTCCTAAATTTTTTTCCAAAAAATATATAATTTGCTGCTCTTTCTTTGCAAAATATATTTTAAAAAAAAATTATTGTCCTCCTCTTTTGCCTATTCTTGCATTCAAAAATCCTCTTTTAATCTGGATGAACGCAACTTCATTTGGTTCAATAGCCATCATTGCGTATCGTCCATAGACGAACGCAGCTCTGCGTATCATCCGAAGTGGAGATCGTAATAATAACAATTTCCTTTTGGTGGGCAATAATAATTTTTTTTAAAATAGGTTTTTTAAAAATATTCATGAAATCTTCAACTAAAAGAAATCACCGCTTCTAACGTCATTAAATTAAATAGACTTTTGGTCTATTAAAAAGACCAAAGTCTATTTATTTTTTTGAAAGCGTGGCACTTTGCCAACAATCTATTGGCGCGCGGTTGGGTAAACATCTTCTATAACGGTTGTTTCCCTATTGATTTCCTAACGTTCGAAGATTTTATAAGTTCCCTATTAATTATCTAAACCTTCTTCCTTTTTTTTCGTCCTTCGGTGCTCCAGGAAGAACTTTGATTTCTCTTATAAATTCATCTACTCTCTGCTTGGAAATATTGAGATTTTATATTGTCTCTGGTATTGATAGCTATTTCTTCATTTAGAGCATTTACTTTGATGAATTTTGGGACTAACATCTTCTGATTTCATATCAAAGAGCAACGTCTGTGAGTTTTTTTCTTCTCTCTATGTCGTCTTCGTAAAGATCACTGTCAGCGCCTCCTCTACATTCTAACGCAGTGTATCTTCCGTGCATAGTGCTATTTCTAGCATCTTTCGGGAACGCGCCTTCTCTGCATAGTAATGTGACGTCTCTTTGGAGACATCTCGGTGTGTGATGCCATTTGCAAATCTCTTTCAGGATCGCGCCCTCTCTTCCTTCTTCGGAGACTTCCCTTCGAAAAGCAGTAAAAGAGGTAAATTTAAATTTTTATATAATTTTTTTTTATTGGCTCCCTTTTATCTAACCTTTTGTAGTGATACGAAAGCCAAACATATCCTTCATTTTTCAAGCATCGTTGTTGAAAATAAAGTAAGGAGTTCATTGCGGGAAAGACCTTGACGGAATGTCTCCTTCGCTGCTTCTTTCATCGTTTCCGTCGTAAAAAATGCAGGGCTCAAAACTTCTAGTTCATTTCAATTTTTTTTTTTAATTGTTATTTATAAAATTTATATTTGCTAGTTATTTTCAATTGTACCCTTATAATTTTCTTATATCCTTTTCTTTGAAGCCCTACCGAGGCCTCAAGAAAAGGAATTCAATTGTAATCTCGTAAATATAATTTTTTGGGGGGGTTTTTATAGGTGCTAATTTTTGCACCTATCTAAGCATAAAGGGGGGTTGTTATTGTGTCATTCATTTCCTTCTTTTTTCATGCCTCATTCCATTTCTTATAATTCTTCCCTCTTAAAATTATAATATAAAGTAATTCTTTTATAAAATACATTTTACCTTTTCATTACATTACTAAAGTACTATGAGATTAATTGTTTTAATCAATTAAAGTTTAATAATTCTCAAATTTAAAAATATTATAAAATACATTTATTCTTTCATTAGAATTATTGTAATTGGTTAACATTAACTTCAATTTTTTCTCAAATATAGTATTTTTATAAAATTTTCCTATTCCTTAATTGATAAAACTTTATTAAATTTTAAAATTTATTAATAATCATCTTATACCACATATTGGAATATCAATAACTTATAGTTTCCCTCAAGTTAGGGTGGGTTATTTAGATAACAATATAGGGAATTGGCTGATTATCCTTTCAAAAGCCTATGTTCCATGTATCAATTCTACTCAATACTTATAGTTTCCCTCTCGTAAGGGCGGGTATTTGAGAAGAAGAGATATATAAGCATGGAATTTTAGATTTCATAAGCCTAAATTATATCAAGTCTCCTCATTTATTTATAGTTTCCCTCTCGTTATGGCGGGTACTTTGAGGTATTTTATTGTTCTTTCAGGCTTCTGATATCATCATTAATATTCATTGCATTATCTAAAAATTTTAATTAAATTTAAAGGGGGGAATTATCAGTTCACTTCAATTTTCTTTGGTAAAATGAATACGATGAATATAATTTATCCTCTCACCCCTCATAACTATCATACATGGAAATCCAAAATATTAAATCTCATTTCTCAAAAAGGGCTCACACACCTGCTAGAAGAGAAGCAACCTAAATTTGAAAAAGAATATGAAATATTTATTCATAAAGGGAAAATGTATGAAACAATGGGTATTATAAGCACTAATATAAATGAAAGCTTATGGTTTCACATTACGGATTGTAAAACTCCTTATGAAAGTTGGGAGAAACTAAAGAACTTATTTGGAAAAGTAGATCAAATAAGGTCAATGCAATTAGAGGCAGAATTAACAACATTATCTCCTGAAGACTTTAGCAATATTGTTGACTTTCTCACTAAATTTAAAGAAGTCCTTACTCAATTTAAATGCAGTGGCAAGGATAAAAAATATGAAGAATGCATTTATCTAATTATTTCTAAATTAAATGGTGTATTTCAAATATTCGCAACCACCTTTCTATCTACAAAAGATGCTCTTGGTGCAAGTTTCAAAATGCCCTCCTTAGAATAATTTTGTGTGAGACTAACTAGAGAAGAAATAAAACTTGCAAAGAATGAGATCTCTTCCTCTTCCTCTAAATCCTTAGTAGCATCCACCTCCACTAAAGAAAAATTGTAAAAGAAAGAAAGAAGTCCCATAACTTGTACTCGCTGCAAAAAGAATGGTCATTCCGCAAACAAATGCTGGAAAAGATTACAACAACTAGAGGCAACTATGAAGGATCAAAATATAGACAATAAAAAGCAGATAGGAAAAGCCCTAAATGTTCAAGGGAAGACCACCAATACTTCTTCTAATTACTGGGTCCTAGATTCTGGAGCAACTCATCACATGACTGCTTCAAATGAGTCATTCTCTTTTATCTCCTCAAGTTCAACATGTAGCATAGAAGTTGGTGAATCTTCCTTTATCCCATTCAAAGGAAAGGGTGACATATCCATTGATGGTGGCTCTATCAATAATGTTCACTATGTTCCAAACATTGCAATAAATATCCTCTCCGTCTATCATATTTATACTTCTGGAAAGGGGAAAATTGTTCTATTCTCTCCAACAGGAGTTGAGATAAGAGACTTTCAAGACCCCCACTCTCTTATAGCCAAAGGAGATATTGATCACAACACTTACCTATTTCACTTCAAAGGATTCAAAAATCTAGAAGGGGCCTCCTATTTTATGGCTCATAGAGATCTTGAAAGCAAAATTTGGCATGAAAGGTTTGGTCATCTCAGTTATAACTACTTAAAGGAATTGAACACCCATGAAATGGTAACAGGTTTACCTCAAGTCTCTTCTATTGATGGAGTATGTCCTGGATGTGCTCTTGGAAAGCAACATCAATATCCTTTCCACCCAAGTGGTTCTCTAAAAATCTCATCCCCTCTAGAGTTAATCCATAGTGACTTGATGTTTTTCCCAGAGCCTTCTTTCAAAGGAGCAAAATATGATTTAACCTTCATTAATGACAT
Organism: Wollemia nobilis; assembly: GCA_028583015.1. NCBI lineage: Eukaryota > Viridiplantae > Streptophyta > Pinopsida > Araucariales > Araucariaceae > Wollemia > Wollemia nobilis. The sequence goes on along the minus strand of JAQPPZ010016989.1, from coordinate 6,502,904 downwards.
TTCCAGAAGAACTTGGGTCTACTTCCTAAAATACAAAAGTGATGTTCTATCCCACTTTAAAATATTAAAAGCCTTAGTTGAAAATCAAGCCTCTTGCAACATCAAGCAAATTTGCATAGATAATGGGGGGAATACTGCAGTAATGAGTTTTCAATATTTCTATCAAGTCATGGCATCATTCATCAGCATTCTGTCTCCCATAATCCATAGCAAAATGGCATTTCGAAGAGGAAAAATCGAACATTAAAGAAAATGGCAAACTGTATACTCCATTCAAGAGATCTTCCAAAAGTTTTTTGGGTAGAAGCTATTAACTGTGCAAACTATATTCAAAACCGCACACCTCATAAAGCTCTTGATCATTTAACGCCTGAAGAAGCATGGATTGGCTCAAAACTAGATATCTCCTTCTTCAATATTTTTGGGTGTACAACTTGGGCACACATCCCAAAGAAGAAAATGAAGGCTCTAGATAAGAAAAGCAAAAATCTCATCTTTGTTGGTTATTATGAGGAAATGAAATCATACAGGCTTCTTGATCCCACAACTCATGAGGTCTTTTTTCATAGGAATGTCCAATTTGATGAAACATTCCCTTAGAAATATCCTCAACCATCCTCTTCCTCTATTGAGCCTTCTCCTATAGTAGAACCTCAATATAATGAAGAACTATCTTTAGAGATTAATTTAGAGATTGATGATCAAGATGAGGAACCTATAACTCCAACTCAAAGTCTTTCCACTCCTTCTACTCCTTCCACTATGCCAAAATAGGCCCGCACCATTGTTAAATAAGCTACTCCTTACATCCAAAATCTTCCATCATCCAGATTAACCAACTCCATAGGCATTGGTCTTGTCTGTCAGTCTATTTCCTCTAATCCTCAATCCTTCAAAGAAGCAACTGATATTAAAGAATGGGATGATGCCATGGAAAATTAATTCTCTTCCTTAATCAAAAACAAAACTTGGGATTTAGTTCCCCTACCTAAAGGAAGGAAATTAGTTCGTTGTAAATGGATTTACAGAATAAAATATGGGCCTAATGGAGAAATTGACAAACACAAGGCTCGCCTAGTAGCCAAAGGTTTCTCTCAAATTGAAGGAATTGATTATGTTGAAACCTTTACACCAGTTGCCAAAATAGATTTTGTTAGACTGGTTCTTGCCCTAGCTGCTTCCCAAAAGTGGTATGTCTTTCATATGGATGTAAAAAGTGTTTTCTTACATGGGGACTTGAAGGAAGAGATATTCATGGAATAACCTGCTGGTTTCACTCAAGACTCCTCTCTTGTTTGTAGGCTAAAGAAGTCTCTCTATGGCCTCAAACAAGCTCCTAGATCTTGGTATGAAAAAATGGACTCCTTCCTTCTTTCCTCGGGTTTTTCTCATTGTGAGTCTGATAACATAGTCTACATTTGGAGAGATGAAGGAAAAATCACCATACTTGTTCTATATGTTGATGATCTACTACTCACTAGTAGTGACTTCGCTCACATTCAGACTATAAAAGACTCCCTCTCAAAAAAAATTGATATGGCTAATTTGGGTCTAGCTCATTACTTCCTTGGGATCCAAATAAATCAAACATATGCAAGAATTTCATTGTGTCAACAAAAAATACACTCTATATCTTCTTCAAAGGTTTAAAATGATAGATTGCAAATCTTCTCCTACACATTTTCAATCTGGAGTCAATCTAAGTACTTCCTGCACATCCTCTCTTTGTGATGCAACTCTATACCATCAACTTATAGGGAGTCTGTTATACCTTACTCATACTCGTCCAGATATCTCATATGTTGTTGGCTTAATATCCAGATTCTCTCACCAACCTCATTTCAGTCACTAGTAAGCAACAAAAAGAATCCTCCACTACTTGCAAGGAACTACTCACTTTGGGCTCTTATATGAGGTAAAATCCATGGATATCATTGGCTACACGGATTCAGATTGGGCAGGTTCAGTAGAAGATATATGTTCAACTTTTGGCTATGTATTTTGTCTTGGTTCTTCACCAATTGCTTGGTTATGCAAAAAATAACAAGCAGTGGCCTTATCATCTACAGAGGCAGAATACACGGCAATAGTTTTAGCAAGTCAAGAAGCTCTTTGGCTTCATCATATTCTAAGATAATTTGGTTTTTCCCATGACAAACCTATTACTCTTTGGTGTGACAATCAAAGCACAATTCATATTGCACGCAATCTAGTTGAGCATCAGTGCACCAAGCACATTGAGATACACATGCACTTCATTCGACAACATATTTAGAATGGGGACATATACTTGGACTATATTCCAATTGAAATCAAGTTGTAGACATCTTCACCAAGTCATTTCCTTCTCCGTGTTACATACATTCATGAGAGAAACTTGGAGTATTACAACTACATTGAAACAAAGGTCTTTAACCTCTCCTTTTATTATTGTATTCTTTGGAGGATGGTTTTTCCCATGTGGTTTTTTCACCATCTCTCATATAAATTGTAAATGAGTACCTCATCAGGCCATGTTGTCGGGACTCATATTTTTTGTTTTGTTATTAAGGACAATCTTCGTCATCCGAAGACATACCTCTTTATTTCATAGCAGATGGTTTTTCCCATGTGGTTTTTCACCATCTCTCATAAAAATTGTAAATGAGTACCTCATCAGACCATGTTGTCGGGACTCACCTCTCTCTGTATTAAGAGGACAATCTTCACAAACCGAAGACATGCCTCTTCCTTTTTATTTTTTGATAGATGGTTTTTCCCATAGGGTTTTTACCATATCTTCAAAAAATAAACCATTGTACATGAGTACCTCATTAGGCTCTGTTGCCAGGACTCATTTGCACAATACACCCCTAGTATCACTTAAGGGGGGTGTTAGAATAAGTAATTATTCTCTTAAGTTCTACTAGGATAGACTTACTTGAGTTTCCACTCCTTCATGAGTCAGGTGAACTCTCGGTTATAGTCTACATCAGATTTGATGAGTTGTTGTAATCCAACGGCTCTCAATGATCAACTTTGTTATTTATACAAAGTTTATCCATGGAATAATCAATCAGTTCTATTTTGTTTCTTCAAATCTTGTGATGTTGTGTAGTTCTACTCTTGGGAAATTCTAACACAGATTACATGAGCTAGATGTTTAGTAGAATAGGTACTACAAATAATAAAATTTTAATGCTCATGCTAGAAGGTATAAGTATTATGATATGCATCATATTGAACATTTTTATCATATTGATAAGGTTTACCTAGCAATAGACCACAACAATCCATAGGAGTGATATCATAGGTAATAGTATCTACATAATTAGGACCAAAAATAAGTGTAAGTGTAAGTGATCATGGAAGAAGTATCACTATCCTTCCATTCAAGTGAGTATGGATGAGGACGAGGACGTATAGGTAGTTGTAACTTATCAACAATGGAATTCTCAATCAAGTTTTTATACGATCCATTATCGATAATGCAATCCACAAAGAAATTATGTGTAAGATGAGCATAAGTGATAAATAGATTATCATGACCTCCTGCAAAATATTGATGGTTGAGTAAGGTGATATTATTGAGTCAACCTTCTAACTCAAGATAGGTACGATATTCTTCACAAGTTTTGATGGGATTTTGTAGAGTTCCCTCCTTAAGGGTTTCCTCCTTCGGAGACTGTACAAGCAATTATTTTTTTCTTCCATGAATAAACATATTTTATATGTCCCTATTTTTACAATAATGAAAAATGCATCAAAAGAAGAAGCTAGAGAAGGAGAAGGAAAAAACTTTTGTATATGTTGTTGATGTAGAGAACACATAGGTTTGTAAGTACCCATTGAAAAATAAAATTGAGGAGTTTTTTAAGAAGATTAAAGAGCTACTAAAAAAGAAGACCGATAAGAACTTGGTGAAAAGGAAGACCAAGGTGCATGAGACTAAGAAAAAAGTTTCTCCTCTACAAGCTGAGCTTGATTAAAAGTTGCATCAAGTATGTCAAGTGAAGTATATTTCAATTCTTGAAACAAATATGTTTGAATGCCACTCTTAAACTTAGCAATAAGAGTAGGTGAAGGATCTTGTTCACTAAGTAGGCTATGCAAATAGTTAAACTAATAAATAATCTTGAATAGACATGTGGCTTCATTGCCTCAAGTTAAGTCATTGGATGAGAATTTTATTATTATAATTGGATGGATAGAATATAGCCTTCAAGGCTGTGACCAAATGATCCCAAGTGGTGATGGTATTTTATGTATTTTATTGCTTAGTAATTAGGATTTTAGCAACACCAAAAAGTTTCAAATTAGCAAAAGGGATTTTATCATCATCAGGTATTTGGCTATAAGCAAACCAAGTTTCCATGTCTAGAATCCAACTATTGAGAACTTCATGATTCTTGGATCTATCATAGATCCTAACCTCACATTTGATATGAGAACAAGATTCAAGAGTGTTTATCCTAGGTGATGGAGGTTGGAATTGCATACTATGAAATTTATCGGTCAAATTACTAACTATATTAGCTAAGGCCACTAATTGTTCTATTTGCCAATGTGACATGGCTCCTCTATGAAATCTAGGGAGAGTGTTTGACTAAATTTACAAGTAGAGCATTGTGTGTGTTGAGGAGTGTTGGGTACTACCAAAAGTGCCCTTTATTTTACAAGAGATAGTTCAAGGTATAATTAAACATATAAAATGTTTATACAAGTAAAAAATATCACTTCCAATGGATCAGGCTTGAAAATAGCTTTCCAACGAGTATAAATAAAGGGTATACTCAAGAAAAATAGATGCCTCAAAATTCAATAATTACAAGATCCCTCAAAGCAAAAAATGTTAAACTAATTTATCCTCCCCAAGAGAAATATTCTTGGAATATACTTGTAAAATATAACATATGTCCTAAATACTAATTGTGCCTCCTAATAGCATATTAAAAGCAGAACAAAGACTAAAAGATAAAAGTTGTGCATATAACTTGTTGACCCCCTAATTATCTCAAGTATTTCTCCATTAAATATATGGTGACTTTCAAGCAAAAATACGTTGCCAACAGATGACAACATAGAAGGACTCCTTGCATGGTTTGGAAATAACCACTTGATAGATTCACCATAAGAAATGAAGAATGGTGCTATGGCCTAAGTCAATTACAATTTGGTTAAGTGCCTCCAAACTGGAATTGTGATTAGACTATCTCAAATAAATGAGCACCACATAACATTGAAGAGAATGATACATGGGTGATAATTGCTAAATGTAATACTGTAAATCGATCAGGCTATACTTTAATGTATCTCCAAAGAGATTGCAGGTTGTCTATTCTGCCAAACGTAATACAAGCAACTATAACATTGATAATATCCTACGAAGGAAGGAGAGGTAGACTAACAAAGTGGGACCAATAAATTATAACCAGAGCTTCAATTCTATTTTTTGTGTTGACTATTGCATTTTTAGGTGTCAACGAGAGGAGATCAAGCCAGTGACAGATGAGACTTCAGACTAGTGCCATACATTGGATATCTATAGTTATGAAAAATTATATATAATCAATGAAAAACTAAGCAACATGCATGATCTCTTGATATATTATTGCAAATCTTCTTTAGGATAGAAATCAAGAATTATTTAACAAATAACTTGGAACACTTCTTTATAATCAACAAGGGGAGTCATCTATATTATCACTAAAATGAAACTCGCATAACCTTTCCAAACCAGTAAATTTTTGAACTCCATGTGGCTTGTGATCCAACACACCAACTAGCTACCAAATTAGTTACACAATCAATATTTTTGTTGCAAATAATATTATCTTCACCAACAATGATCTGGAATACTCCTTCAAACAACACATAAGCATATGATGATGTCATAGGTCATGCCAACAAATAACAGTGAAAGTAGCACATGGACAACACATTTTCTATGCACGTGATGTTTTCAAGCCATGCATGATATTCATCCTTTAAAATCCAAGTTGAAGTAAAACTCAAAGTAATCAATGATGCATGCATAAAATAAATTCTTCAACCAAAATATTTCTAATGTGCAAAACTATTAATATTTTGAAAGCACTGGTCTCACAAAGCAAGAACAAGGTGCATCAAACAATCATGAAGAAATACAAGTGCTAGAAAATCAACTATGCTACTTATCGATGTGGTCGTGCTACATTCATAAGAAAATTTATATTTAACAATACTAGATCTTATTTACTAATTTGTTGAATCCCACATCGCAAGACATCAACATCCAACAGATGCTTTCAAAATCTAATATTTTACACTAATTTACATCAAAGAAGTCCATATTAGACTTTCTAATGTAACCATAGTAAGATGAGGATACAAAAACAAAAGGTCAGTAGCTACTGGAGTTGGCACGTAGGATTGCAATATTTGACTACATGCTAAATTGGTGCTAAGGTAACAACAAGAACAGGTAAGATTTCAACAATGTCATAATAAATATATTTGGCCATAAAGGTATATATCAACACACTATGCAGAAGGTATTGTCATAGAAATGAAAATGACTCTCTTTGCTTATAAAAGAAACACCAAAGCCAAAATAAGACAATCACAGACCAAAAAAATAATATGAAAATATACACCAAAATCAAGATCCATTGGTGGAATATTTCTTGTTCCTCTTTTGAACCAAATTGGCCTAGAGGAAGAGGATAATCTCTTCCAATCCAACTTTATTGTTTTGATACTAAACTTATACAGACAGAAAAACAGATAAATTTGGTAATAACAAAATGAGATTTTCATTCCAAAAGTGGCTATAAATAGCTAGACTACACTGCCTCTAAAGGATCCTTATGAAATATATTAGATAGGATCAAATTAATTTCTTTTTCAGGTAGGCCTATCTGATTTGTTAGATATTAAATTCGGAGGCCTTACTTTTAATTAAACCTTATATCAAAAAATTAAAAAGGTTGGCCTACAAATTTTATGTAACATTATTTGCTAGCCAACATACAAATATAACGAGGTCTGAAGTGTAGACCAATTGGCTCGACCAAATCCCGTAAGGGAGGCGAAGGTCCAAGGTTCAAATATCGGGCCTCGTCGGACTGAACGCTTGTCCCTTTCCTGGTGCTTTCAGTGGCGTAAAAGGTTTAAAATGATTATGGCATGGTGGTTATAGGGGTGGACTGCGTGAAGAACTATGTGACGGCTTTCGGGGCAGACAACGTAGAATACTGTGGCGGCCATAAAAGCCGGATAGCCTACCCGGATTCATGGAGGCTATCGATTCCACCATGTAAATTAAAAAAAAACATACAAATATAACATTAAACATAATATTAAATACTAATCCCTATCAACTTAAATTCCTCATTTCTACTCAAATCTACATCTATTCCATTTTGTTTAATTCTTCCAATCTATCATATATTTCTTTCTTCTTTTAGCTTTGGCTTTCATTATACTTATTTGCTATCCTTTAATTTTATTCTTGATATGTTTCATTTTGCAAAATCTGAAAATTTTTGTTTCATCAACTTTAATCTCATTCCACCATTTTTTAACATTTTCTTGAAACTCTTCATGTTTCATCAGATGAGAATTGAATTTGAACAACACATTTTTTGGAGGTTCAAATTCCTACATCTTCAATAATACTAGTGCATGGTTTGATGTTGCTCTAGACAATATAAAATACTCCATTGATATATTTATTCCTAATATGGATTCATAAACTAAAAATCTATCTAATATTTCTTGAATTAAGGCTCCTCCTCTTTTATTTGATCATGTGAAATGCCATCTTTTGGAATGATATCTACCAGGTTCCTCTCTTCCATCATATCTGATAGCATTCTTGAATTCTTCTTTAGAATCATAATTCCTCCTTTCTTCTTTAATTTGAGAATTAAATTAAAGTCTTCTATTATCCAATTTTTAATGCTATTTCCATCTTACCATATTTTTTACCAGTATTCTTTTACCAAGGATTGATGAGTGGTTCTATACACATTTGTCAAATGATATTTTTTCCTGGGTCTTTGGCATTCTAATGATATCTGTATCCAATTTGCATCTTTAACCACTTCTATAAATTTTCATTTTCTTTTGTTTCGTATTATATCAATGCCAATACATTCACTCGGGTATATATTTATATTCTATATTCCTTCCATAGTTGTCCATTCATTTTTTGTTATCTTTATTTTCTGAAGAGAAAGTATATCAGGACTGGATTCTTGAATCGTTCCCTTTAAGGTTATTTTTGTTGAGGTAGAACCTATATCTCTTCTATTCCAAGAGAATATAATCATATTCTTAAGCTATGCAATACAACCTTCTTACTTTTTCATCCATGTCCACTTGGGGGATTTAATTATGCTATCTTGTCCTCTATACTGATTTGCTTTTTAGATCCCTCCTCAATGGCTTTTTGAAAACATGTTTGCAACACCAATGAATTTATGGGTCTTCCTACCTTCTTCTTGGTACTTGTCCATAGTCTACTTGTAATTCTATTTTGATTTAGGGATAGTATACCACCCTGCATTGTTACATCATCTTCCACTTGTTTACCTTATGATTCTTATTCTTCTTCTAGATTTTCTACTTTTTTCTCTTCTTCTTTTTGAACTTCTTCAACTATTTCGAACTCCTCACTATTCATTTCTAAATTCTTTTCTCCTATTGTAATCTCTTCTTGTGGTTTTTTCTTCTCCAAGGCCTCAAATTTATTTTTCATAATGTCTTTTTTGTTATTGGTACCCACTCTAATTTTTCTTTGATACATTCATAAATCCTTCATTATCCTTCTTATTACCTTGTTCTTTTGATACTTGTCTTGCTTTGCTTGGTAGTGGGTGGATTTAAATAGGATCTGCTCATAATCTAGCTCTTATTTCTATACTTGATCCTATAGTTCAATTTTAATATGTTCTGGTAAGCCTTCCATTATGTCCATATCCATACATATTCTGGCACATATGGTTAACTTCCATTGTTTTGTTATCTTAGTTGTTTTAATGAACCACCCTAAAGAGTCTTCTATTGATTTGAAAGAGTCTTCGTACCAAAACTAATATGGGAAATACAACATCTTAACCTATATTAGAATGGAGTTCAAATTTTTTTCTCTTGGATCAAAATTATCATTCCAATACTTCATAAATAGTCCATTTCTTACCATGAACCAGGGTTCTCTCTCAAAAATAATTTCTCGATCTTTGGGATTGTTAAATGTCATAAAAAAACTCCTCTTTCTACATAAACTATCTTCGATTGTTGGGAGATTAATGCGAGCTAGTTATTTTGACCTAAGTTTCAATACCCTTGGGAGACAACCATAAGTTAAAGATTCGACATAGTAATCCATATTTAGTCAGCTTTTTATAATCCCCTATGAGGTTTTGTTCATCAAACTTTACCTTTAGAATTTGTTCTTTTCTTTTTACAAATCCATCATTTTTGGGGAAAGAAGAAATCTTCATTTTCCCTTCCTAGATTCAACCATTGTTTGTAATATTTTAATAGGTGTATTTTTTGGATCAAACCCTGAAGATGAAGATCCCCAGACAACCATTTTGGGAAACCTAAATTATTTATACTTTACTTGTTTTATCTTCTTCATTTATAATATCTCTGTTATCTGGTCTCTACTACTCAAGCCTCCTTTGGCATATTTTGATCATTGTAGTTTGAACTCTGGTTTTCTGCCTATTACCCTCCTCCATCTTCTTAGTTTTTATATACATGATTATATCTCTAATATTTTTTCATTGAGTTTACACAGGTTTGTATAAGGGGTCTCGATCCTCTCATACTGAGTGGGGTTTAAACCTTGGACCTCTCAAAGAGAGGCCAAAGCCCTTACCACTCCAATAAGCTTGTAGTTGATTATATCTCTAATATTAAAGACTATGTACCTAACATTATCTTCGATAATTAGATGCAATTATCAATCTTCATTAAAACCTCTTATGGATCCCTTTTATATGTGTAAACCATATCAATTATTTTCCACTTTAATTCTTATTTGATAGTGAATTTTTATTTTTATTTTTTTTATTTTACTTTATTTTTTTATGGGTCATATGGGATTGAAAAGGACCCCATTCTTATTACATCATATTATCATGACCACATACTAGATATTATAACAAAGTAGCAATTATGCATGTATCCTTAGGTATAATTTGAACTTAGCATTTGATTAAAAAATTAAGGTTCACCCATATTTGAACCTTGGTCTATGATATGAAATTACCACTTCCAACCAATTGCCCTAAACCTCATGGATTTTTGATAGTGATAAAGTTATTTCTATAAAAATACTTAAATTTTAGTTATCCGCTCATGTAGAGGAGTTGTAGAGCAAGTGGGTAGTTAAAACTCTCCAAGTTGAAATCGAAAGACCCAGGTTCAAATCTCTCCCCTCACATAATAATATTTATCCTTTTAAAAAAAAAACTTAAAATTATCATTAAAATACAATAAAATCAAGTTTATGACTTTTATAGAAACAAAAACAAAGAGTTTAACTTTTCTAAAACAAATAATTTATTTTTTCAAATGTTGTTTGGTTAAGAATTTAGGGAACATAAAACCCGTTTATGCAGGTCTGCTAACGTTTAAAAAAAAGCATTGCGTCCTCTGCAAGCTACTGCAAAGGAGAATCCAAGAATGTCGTTCAATTTGGGGAGAATTCATACGTTTGGAGCTGAGATAGCAAAACCGAATTTCTGGACAGAGTAACGGACAAATATTTGAATTGAGATGGCATAAGGGAAATGAATGAATTCAAAAGATTTCAGGATATCTCACAGAGTAACGTAACGGAAACATTTGAATTGAGATATTTTGGCAAGTACTAGGGCTGAGAGAGCCGTTGGTAAGAGCCATTATAAATACACAGTCCAGTCGCTTTCATTTTGACTTTCTTCTCTTTTCATTGTGCTTTCAGTTTTGCTTTTCTTTGTTTGATATGTCATGGCCATGGATCTTCCTGTTTTGGTTTTTTTTTTTTGCGTTTTAGGGTTTATGTGTTTTTTTTTGTTTGATTTACATTTGATTCAAGGAGCACACAGCAGACTTGGCCGACCATACAAAGGAGGCAAAAGAAAACCTAAGAGGCAGATGAACAGAGAAGGTAAAAGGTAAAAGTTTAAGAAGATACAGCAAAGCAGATCTGGTTCCTGTTTCTTTTTGGTTTGGAAGGGTTTTAATGCTTTGATTTGTTTACTTTAGTTTTTTTTTCATGTCTTTCGGTGTTTTAGCCCTATTTATTTAGTTTGTCTATGTCTTACACATTTACCCTGATTTTGATTTTTATTTGGAGTAGCAGAACAGAGCAAATTACATAGCTGGTCGGAGGAAAAAAAAAAAATTCCAATAGAGAAATGAACAAAGGCGGCAAAATTTCCATAAGGTAAAGGCAAAGCAGCTCATACGTATGTATTATTTTTAAAAAATTTGGTTCTTATTCCTTGCAATTGTTTTCATGTCATGTTTTGATTTGTTTTATTTTTACCATATCTTTTACTTTTTCTCCCTCAACAATCAACAATGTATAACTTAGATCAAATTCTGAAGCGTGGAATTACAGGGTTAAAGGCTCATTAAAATTTTAGTTCCGTAAAGTTAATTGAAATTTGAAATCGCTTAAACAAGATAGCCTCTAGCCTCCTTGTTCCTTTTCTTTCTTGCCTCGGTTTGAGCAGTTTCGACAAACTGACTCTTCATATACCAAACCTATTAGGAATGGACAGGCATGCAGAATCGCACCTATGGACTCCTGTAGCATATTATATACAGACCATTACATTACAGAGATGTTTGTGTTGGCGGCGGGTGGATCTCCCTCAACTCAACAATGTATAACTTAGACCAAATTCTGAAGTAAATTTACATGGATATTTGACTGGCCCTTTTTTTCATGGATATTTGTCATATTTGTCATTTTGGAAGCTAGTTATAAAGGTTAGGAACTTCCACTGTTACGCCACAGCTTAGTATAATATAAATGTAGTACAACGCTACATCACACTTCTATCACTTCATTCCCTCAAATTCCGTCTGGTCATTATCATGCGATCATGAGATGTTAGTGTTGGCGGCGGGTGGATCCCTTTAGGTTTCTTAGACCCTTTAACCCTACAATCTCTCCTGGGCAGAAGCCTTCCACAGGTGCTCTGTTTTACTTTTTCCTCTTCAACTTAGATCAAATTCTGAAGCTGTCTATATTCAAACCAAATTCTGAAGCTGTCTATATTCAAACCTATTTTTTCTGGATGTCAGATTTCTTTTTTTCTGTTTGTTTTATTTCATAACTTATGTCTCTGTTTTACTTTTTCCTCTTCAACTGAGATCAAATCCTGAAGCTGTCTATATTCAAACCTATTTTTTCTGGATGTCAGATTTTTTTTTTTTGTTTGTTTTATTTCATAACTTATGTCTGAAGCCTTTAATTTGTTGTCTACTTTTCTCCAGTTTACTTTTTCTCATTTTATTTTATTTAGGTTCTTATCATCTGTATTTCATTTATTGGATAGTGTTTAATTTTTTTTTTATCAAATTAGAATTAGTTCAAAGACATTGGTGCCATGCAACAATGGTGGTTTAAAGATATTTTTCTCTTTGTAGATAATTATAAGCTATAAATATTGGTTTTTCTTCAAGACCTTGTTAGTTTTGATGAAGCTAATTAGTTCTAGTTCTAATTATTTTCTAACTTTAGTATATCATTAGTTAAAGGATCAAGTTTACAACATTTAATATGCTTTGATGGCCAGTAATTGTTAGTGTATGTAAATCCCATCAAAATGTTTTAAATTCCATTAATATTGTTTTTTAAATATTAAGTTGGTTTTCTTTGGATTTTAAAACTAGGAAGAAATTTACTTTTTGTTTTACAAATTTTTATTACTAAATCTTTATAGTGCTTTATTATTGGTATTAAATTTAATAGACCACTAATATCTTCTTTTATTTGTTTTGCATTAACATAAAAATCAAATAAATTATTTGCTATACGAAGCTCTTCCATATATTCGAAGAATAAAGAGCTACAATAAAAATTATATAGTGTAGAGAAGTTTTGAGATCCATCTAAAGTCCAAACTAATTAATTACTTTGTAATATTGTGAATGATTATTTTTAATAAAAAATATATTTTTTTGGTGGGAGGGGTAAACTCCCCTCCTAAAGCCCTCAAGGGATGGCCATGGTCTTTCTTGAGGGTGTGTCTTTCATAGTTGTTTTATGTATTGTAAGTTGCGGATTTTAAAATTACTTTTTATTTTGAATGTCTTAAATTAAATAATAATAAAAACATAAATTTATACTCTTAAATAAAAGACTCTGAACATACAAACTATATCAATAGCAACAATACTAACAACAAAATTATTATATAATGAATTTTTAATTTATTCAGAAATAATACATATACTTTTCAAGTGCATGCATAGATTTTGGGTGTTGTAATAAAAAATACTTATTTTAATTTGTTATATTTATTTTTATGTTCTAGCATCAATATAAAAGCTATGAATGCCATTTAAATTTCAATTTGTGTTTTACATTTGTTTTACTAACATCACTAGTACTTGTATGTTCTTTATTAATTTTTAATTAATAAACATTTTGTTTACTATTTAACCAAAACATTCTAATTTTAAATGCAATTTTAAAGTTAAAATATTAACAAGCATTTTATTCACTCTTATAACCAAAACATTTATATTTTAAACTTATCTTTAATATACACAACTTAATAGTATTTGAATCTTTAATATATTTTATCCTTTGTTTTTAAATAAAATTATTTTTTAATGATATACACGGACTTGTAACATATGGAATTTGCATTTCAAGGATTAATTTTGTGTTATATTAAAAAATATTTATTTAATTTGTAATAATTAATTTTAGTGTTAAAATCATTATAAAAACAACATGAATATCATCTAAATTTAAATTTTTGTTTTGCATTTGTTTTATTAACATGATTTTGTTTACCAATTTAACTTCCTTTGTATATAAAATATTTTCATTTTTAGTTAGGCAATGTAATATTTCTTATAATATAAATATTAATTTTAGATAAATGATAATATAAAAAATATTTTTATCTTATAATGCTTGATGTTTTTATTTTTTTAAAAAGTAACAATTATTTTTCAATAAAAATGTAGTTCTTTTAAATTTATGGTTGTTTGTGTCCATAGAACAACAAACCTAACCAAGTGAAAATGATTTTCATATAATAATAAAAATAAATTTGAAATTTTTTTGTTTGAATTATAATTAATTTTAATAACCATAGTTGTTTAATATATTTCCTTACACAAATCATATATAAACTTATGTTTGTGTCTTTAATTTACATAGTTGATTTATTATGCCATTATTATATTAAAAAATTATGTACATTTGAATTGATTTGGATGGTAATAATGTATTTTAATTTTATATAAATTTGGGATCTGATGTATTTCATTAATGTTTATACTTATTATATTAGCTATATATTTTAAGTTAAAAAAAAAATTAAAGTTCAAACATAAAAGTAGATATTTGTATATTTGTTTGTATTGTGTGCTTGGTTGTATGTGTTTATTTAATATTAATTTTTTTATTAAAAGAGAGGTAAATTTTTTATTGAAATCAAAAAAACATACAAGAGTCAAGAATCAGAATACAACAAAAATACCTCATCTAGGCATATCAACTTTCAATAAACTAGTAAGAGTTTGAGAGCACGCTAAAGGAAGGTGATACCACTCCCTAACACTCCAACCTTTTTGAAATTCAGAGGCCCATCTAGCCAAGCAACCAACAACACCATTCCACTCAATTGGAATATGAGTAAAAGTGATGAACTCCATATGACAACAAAAACGAAGAATCTGCCTAACCATCCTTGCCAACCTCCAATTAACATTGGTAAGATTACTAGTATTTAATAAATTAATGATAATTTGAGAATCTGATTCATAAATTATGCTGCGCCAACCCTTGCTCCAATGCATAAAGAACAACAATGGCTTCCATATAATTATTGGTATGCCATCTAAAGTCCAAACTAATTAATTACTTTGTAATATTGTGAATGATTATTTTTAATAAAAAATATTTTTTTTTTGTGGGAGGGGTAAACTCCCCTCCTAAAGCCCTCAAGGGATGGCCATGGTCTTCCTTGAGGGTGTGTCTTTCATAGTTGTTTTATGTATTGTAAGTTGTAGATTTTAAAATTACTTTTTATTTTGCATGTCTTAAATTAAATAACAATAAAAACATAAATTTATACTCTTAAATAAAAGACTCTGAACATACAAACCATATCAATAGCAACAATACTAACAACAAAATAATTATATAATGATTTTTTAATTTATTCAGAAATAATACATATACTTTTCAAGTGCATGCATAGAATTTGGGTATTGTAATAAAAAATACTTATTTTAATTTGTTATATTTATTTTTATGTTCTAACATCAATATAAAAGCCATGAATGCCATTTAAATTTTAATTTCTGTTTTACATTTGTTTTACTAACATCACTAGTACTTTTATGTTCTTTATTGATTTTTAATTAATAAACATTTTGTTTACTATTTAACCAAAACATTCTAATTTTGAATGCAATTTTAAAGTTAAAAAATTAACAAGCATTTTGTTCACTGTTATAACCAAAACATTTATATTTAAACTTATCTTTTGCACTTTTTATTATAATCTTTAAATATTAATTTTGATATATTTTACCCTTTGTTTCTAAATTAAATTATTTTTTAATGATATATATGAACTTGTAGCATATGGAATGTGCATTTCAATGACTAATATGATATAATACTTTTATGTTTTGATTTAAAATTAATAATTGAGTCATTATCAATAGTAAATTTTATGTCATTTTTATTACATAACTCATAATTTTGTGTTATACTGAAAAAATATTGATTTAATTTATAATATTTGATTTTAGTGTTAAAATCATTATAGAAAAAATATGAATATCATCTAAATTTAAATTTTTGTTTTGTATTTATTTTATTAACATGATTTTGTTTACCAATTTGTTTTTGTTTACAATTGAACTTCCTTTTTATACCAATTTTGTTTACCAATATAACTTCCTCTATCAACATTTATATTTTTAGTTAGGTAATGTAATATTTCTCATGATATAAATATTAATTTTATATAAATAATAATATAGATACTATTTAATCTTATCATGCTTGATATTTTTATTTTTAAAAAAGTAACAATCATTTTCCAACAAAAATGTAGTTCTTTTAAATTTATGGTTGTTTGTGTCCATACAATAACAAACCTAGCCAAGTGGAAATGATTTTCTTAAAATAATAAAAACAAATTTGATTTTTTTTTGTTATAATTTTAATTCCATAGATGTTTAATATGTTTCCTTACACTAACTTATTAAAAAAACATGTTTCCTTACATACAACATTTGCAAACTTATGTTTTTGTATCTTTAATTTACATAGTTGATTTATTATGCCATATATATATATATATATATATATATATATATATATATATATATATATATATATATATATATATATATATATGTTTGAATTGATTTGAGTAGTAATAATGTGAAAGCACGAGATTCCGGGCGAAGGAAACACTAATTGCGATGCATTCAAAATCAAATACGCTTAAGTCCTAGAAATGTAGAATGCATGAAATGAAAGAGACGCATTGAAATGAGATACAAGCAAATGGAGAAAACACAGCCCTTTCATTAAACTCTCTTGATCTCTGTTACAAAGACGCCTCCTCCCTTTTCAGGGGCTAGGAGCGTTAAAAGAATTTGATTACAATCAAGACTTAAGGTTCCTCTTTCCGCGTGCCCACACTTGAGATGGGCGGGCCAAGATGATGCCGTCGCTGATGTTGATGAGTCCTTGACCTCTGCTGCTCCTCCTACGAACAAAGAAACAACGAAGATGTCAGTAGCACCTGTTGCAAATAAGAAGTGTTTGTTCTCTAAAATCGCCAAAAGATGCATGTAAACATTTGTCTGAAACAGTGAGTAAAGTGAGTCCAAATGGCCTGAAAACCTGACAGAAGACAGAAGATATTACCAGAAGGCCATTGCCACTGAGACAGTCGGCCAATCTGCCTTCACCTGGAATTCGTCCCTGGGCAGGACGAATTCTAACTGCAATTCGTCCCTGGGTGGGACGATATTGTGTTGGAAAAGCCGAACTGACACTGCTCCAATGTCGACTCCCGAGACCTCCAAAACACCTGCAAACAGAGGGGTTATGTAATTGGGGCCATTTTGGGACGACCCAGATGGTCGGATTCTCCCAATTTGGCCTCTATCCTCGGGAATTTGATATCGCCACCTGCAAGTTAGTAGGACAACAAAGCGACAAAAGGCATGATAAAATCTGATCAAAATGTTATGAAATTGAAGCTATGAGTTAACCAAATAGAATAACATAAGATGCAACATGAAAAAATAATCTAGAATGCTTTTAGAATAAAACTTAGAAAGTGCGGGGGTGCCCAAGTGGGCCTCCCACCGTTGGCACTTGATTTCGGCGCCAATCCACTAGGGATGGGCCCAAAACCTCTTAGGATTGGGATGTCTACAAATTGGTGGTGTAAGGTGGTCAAATGTTGGATTTGGGTTGGATCCACGCTTCCAAAAGCCACCCAATAACCTCCCTTGCGAAAGAGATTAGTGGATGTGAGAAGGTGAATCAAAAGGATGCAAGTGGGTAATCAATCGGACAACACTTCGTTGCTTGAAATCGCCTCCAATCTGTATCTTTTGGGTGAGAAAAGTCCCACCTTTTATAGACCCATGGGGTCTCTTTTGAGAGGGAAGCATAAGCGCCATGTGTTGGTCATAGGTGCCATGTGGCAGTCAAGTCTTCCCATGAGGGAGGGGAGTCCTCCATGACTTGGGCTTTCATAATTGCCCTTGTGACAGTCCTCTAACGGCCTATCTGTCCACCCACACACGCGTGCGAGGCAGGAGTCATCAACTGACTGTCCTGGGCTGCCACTTGGCGCCATTCTTCTTTTTGCCCGTTAAACTCAGAATTCGTCCCTACCGAGACGAATTCAGAATTCGTCTCTGGGTGAGACGGATTCCATTTTGAATTCGTCCCTGGGTGAGACGAATACTGAGCAAAGTGTCTAAATGTACCAAATTGCCTCTTGACCTTACAAAATTGCTATGAAAGTGGTTAGGACCACTGTTTGACCTCTGAGGGCTGCCCTGGGGGCTGTGTTTGTCAAAGCGATCAGTGTTTGCAGTCACATAATCGGATTGGTGCTGTTTTGGTGTCTACAGATGCCCCTTTTTGGGATGCGCTGTGCATAGCGCAGCGTCGAGCAAAAATAGATAACCAAAGCACTAATGATTAGGGTTTCTTGGTAACCTAACCAACTTTTGATGCCCCAAGCATGGAAAGGGCATGCATTCTTGAATCCTTGCTTCTGACGAGCTAAGGAGTTTGATTTCAAGTGTTAACCTGTTTTGGTGAGGTGTGACTTGAGCTTGGACATTGATCAGTCATGATTAGGCAAAGGGCGCAACCTTTTATCCTCGGGGGAACCTTGTGTTCATGATTCACGAAATGCCAAGTGTTTGATTGATTTGATTGTTGCTTGTTTACTGCCCCAAGCGGGAGCGTGATTGTCTTTGTCAATGATTCTTTGAATGCATGTCATTTTCCTTAATTGGGTGTGTGATTGTTGATTGGTGACTAAGTGTGACTACCCCCTCAAGCGACGAATCGATGAGGGAATGACCTTCATGAGAAAAGCGACGAGTCGCTTGACCCAAGATGACTTGTGCAAGGGTGCCTTTAGATGGTTTACCGTTTAAGAATGTGCAATTTTTCCAACATTTGGACCTATTTTTGGTGGGTGTTAACCCTTTTGGTGATGCCATAATGGGGTGAAATCATCAAAAACCCATCTTCCCGTGGAGCGGTCCGGCTATGGTAGCCTTCTTGGGGAAGTAGGAGAGTGAGAATTTGAACCCCGACATCGAATTTCTTTGCCTAGAGGTTAAGTGCAAGAGCACTTGTGTCCGGCAATGCTTATTGCTGTGTTTTTGTGTTGCATTTATTTGTTGTTTTTGTTGTTTTTTTTGTGACACCATTTGGGGATTAAATTATCGGAAATCCGTCTTCCCGTGGAGCGGTCCGGCTATGGTAGCCTTCTTAGGGAGTAGGATAGTGATAATTTGTGACTCCAATGTCTATTTTGTATGCGCTGGATGTCAGGTGCAGTAGCACTCCTATCGGGCAAATTTATTGTCTATTTTTAGTGCATTTTTGATCATTTTTTGATGTTTTTGAAGTTCTGGCCTGAATTCGTCCCTGGGTGGGACGAATTCCAGCTGTAGAATTCATCCCTGGGTGGGACGAGCGCTAACCAGAGCGCTCGTCCCAGTCAAGGACGAATTCCAGCTCAAAGGTCTATTTAAGGGCCAAAACTTGAATTTGGGCTCATTTGTGTCATTTTTTTTCTTGCGATTTTGGAGCTCTGGGAGGAGGAGGTAATTCTGTGAAGTGAAGCGCTGCTGGAATTCTCTCTGCCATCATGAGTGCACAATCTGGTTCGAGCGGCGGAGCCGAAGCGAAACCTGTAAGTGCCTCCTAGAGTTTATTTTTGTTTAAAATTGCACTTGTTTTATTTAATTGTTTTTGTGATGCTGTTTTTCAAAATGTGTTTTAAAACTTAAACCCTGAAACTGGATTGAAGACAACTAAGACTTATTGTACAATTAAACGTAACGTAAAACCTAGGTAAAGAATTTTGCTTATGACTAAACCCTAGGATAACGGAACGTAAAACCCTAAGACGTATTTTTTTTTTTTTTGTTTTTGAATTTTCTTTTTATGCTGTTTTTGAATTAATCAGTTAAGATTAGAAACCTTGGAACTGAAGATTTGTTTTTTTTTTATTTGAATTTTTGCTCTTGTTATTGCTGTACAGTTCTTTTCCATGATTTTTAATTTTTTTTTGTTGAATTGTTTTCTTTTGCAGGTTAGGAGCCGGTACCGTGTACCTGCTACTTTTATTGAGGCGCGGGGTGCACTGACTGATGATGATTGGGAATGGCTTGATGCCCTTGGGCTCAAGCAGGTGTCTCGACAGGGCCCGGAGCCTTCCGAGGCGATCAAACTTTGGGATCCGTGGACCAACACGTTCCATCTCCCGACAGGGGAGATGACTGTGACTTTGGAGGATGTCTATCGGTTGCTTCGGATTTCGATAGATGGACTGCCCATTAGGACATCGCCGCGTGATCAGTGGACTGCTGTACTTACGAGATGCTTTGGGCATGGGGAGCGGCTGGGTGTAGCGAACCCAGTGGAGACAGCCGAGGTGGACTGCCAGGCTGGCGGGATTTTGGTTGGCTGGTGGCAGGAGAGGGGGGTGTTAGGAGTGAGGCACGCATTCTTGATGGGCCTCATTTCTAACATGCTTCTACCTGATTCGTCAGGCGCGAGGTTCCCGTGGAACCTGCTGGATTTGGTGTGGCAGTTGGTAGAGTGCCCGATAGAGGCACCACTGATTTTGAGATGGGGACAGACATTGTTGGCACAGCTCTACGGGGAGCTGTATGGGGTCCGTTGTCGGCAACGGAAGGGGGTCAGCTGTAGTTATCTGCTGCAGTGCTGGGGTTGGCAGCACATAGCAGTTGAGAGGCCAACCGGGTTACCATGGATGACTCGGGCGATGATGGATGATGTGGAGATAGGCTATGCAGTTTTGTGGCGGCGGTCTACGGAGCAGGGGCAGAGTCGGCGATGGGCAGGTGTTGTAGAGCATTATACTGATGCCTTCTCTCGGCTCACTCTAGGGGAGGTGGTTTGGCACCCTTATCGGGACTGTCCATCTTGGCCGAAGGCTGGAGAGTGGCTCCGACGGGTACGCAAGGAGCGGTGGTTGATTGGGCGACACGGGACCGAGCATGAGTTCTTCTCATATAGCCGGGTTACACGACAGTTTGGGGTGCGCCAGGGGTTGCTTGGTGAGCTCGTGGTCTATCGACGCTGGGGTGATGAGAGGGATCTAGATCCACCGGTCACCGTGCCATTGGGCGAGGAGTCAGATGCGGTGATTGACGTCCCGGACGTAGATGACGTCGGGACTACCACTGAGTATGACTCGTGGTGGGTGCTACGACGATGGAGAGGGGAGGGGCCACTAGGAGGCGCAGAGGCGGCAGTGGAGGGTGCTGAGGCAGTAGGGGATGATTGGGGAGGTCCGTTGGATGATGCGGACATGGTGGATGTGGGGAATGAGGATGTTGATTTTGGTGCTCCGGATCAGTCGGACATGCAGGATGTGGAGGAGCAGTGGGAGCCAGAGCAGGCTGCTGTTCCAGAGGGTCCTGTTTGTCAGGCAGATACAGAGGAGATGGAGTCTGAGGTATGCGCTGAGATTGCATGACTGACAGAGCTACTGTGGATACGAGATCTGGAGCTGGGGGACGCGCTGCGGGAGAGGGATCTTTTGCGGGCCCAGCTAGCAGAGCGGGATAGGGTTCTGGCACAGCGCGATGATGCAGTATCTTACTATCATCGACGAGAGGCAGAATGGTGTAGGCACCGGCTAGACTTGGAGAGGGAGGTCATCCGCCTTGGCGGGCGGCTACCTGAGCCCTCGGGCAGTGGATCTTCACGCCGGATGAGGGATAGTGCGACTGAGCAGTCAGCATCATCTCGTCGCAGGCGATTAGATGAGGGAGGTGGTAGCAGGCATGATGCGGGGGCTAGTAGTAGCCGCCCTACAGGGTCCCATAGGACCCACACCATGGGGGGTAGTTCCCGTCGCACCGATCCTGCGTGATCATGGTGGTCGACGCCTTAGGTTGGGTTTTTGGATATGATTGCTGGGTCTGAGGACCAGTTTTGTAGCCTGCGGGCATTTTTTTGACGATATATATATATATATATATCGATTTTATTTTGTTTATGTACATGTGATGATCTGATGTTTATTCATGATGGCTAATGACTATGCATGTTTATTTATTTTGATGAATGCTTATGCAAATGATGAATGCAAATGTTTTTGATTCTTATGTGATATGCAAATGAAATGGATGAATGAAATTTGTGATGTTTGGCTATGGCACCATAGGCTGTTTTAGGATGCTTTTATTTTTGTTTTTATGCGATTGCTATGGAATGCCTATGTATATGTAGTCATGTGGTTTTCTCTTTTTGTGTATTTTTTGATGGTATTGTAAGGATGAGAAGTAGCGCAGTTGGTTTAGAAATGTAGCTAAGGTTTTTTGAGACTCAGACGGTTTTAACTCACTAGCCACGACTGTACTTTGTCTTACAAGACTTTTGAACAAGGTATGAATCGAACTTGTTTTTGACCGAGCTATTTCACATCCCTGTGTGTGCAATTGAGTTCATTTATGTGGTATTTATCGGGATACCACCAGTGCCAGATGGGCTTTCAACCGAACCTGTACTGAGGATCACCTAATTAGCTCCACTAACTCCTTTGTTGTATTCAGTTAGATTAATCTGCGATGTTATCCAGGATGCCATAAGCTAGCTCATCCACATGCAAACATTGATCTGTACGCAAGTTAATGTGACAGATATATCGTCATGCGAGAGGTTTACCGCCAGTTACCGATAGGCTATCAACCAAACCGATACTGAGGCTTGCCTCATGACCTTTTAGAATGCTGAGAGTTCCAGGGATTCAAGTTCAACTCCCTTCTTTTCTTCAATTGTATTGGGATACTTGCTCGTTTGTAGTGATAAGATCACTGTTTATTTTGATTTGTTTTTCTTTTGAGCAAGGGATTGGGGATATGGAGTGATGAAAATCACTATCGTTTGTGCCGTTTGATGTGTGCACTGTAGGATGTCAAATATTTGATTTTTGACGTTTTGCAAATTTTTGATGTTTTGCAACTATTGAGAACTAGGGATTCTTAGGGAATTGGGTAGGGAGGATGCTTGTCCTTTTGCCAACTCTCAGAATTCTTGGGGTCATTCGCACAGGGGGATGAGCAAGATAACCGTTTCGCTTTTGGTGACTTGGATTACCGTACAGGTTTCATCTTTCGTTCACACAACTTAGGAATTGTTTTATGTGTTTTAATTTGTGTTGGGATGTTACGTAACAAGGTGTATTTCAAGTGTAACTCTACCTTCGTAAAATCTATCTGACTTGATACATTACATGGCTAAAGAGCAAAATGATGACTGAATCACGAAAACTCTTGATACATTAAAAGACCACTGACTCTAGTGTGGTAAAAGCAATGCATGGTGTTTTTGTTGTTTTTGTAAAATGGAACAAGTGTGGAACAAGATGGACTAGCAGAGCAATTACAGCCTATGGTGCCTTTGACCTGTACGACCACAAATATGCAATGTATGGATGCAATGCTTAATGCAGCTACATATTTTTGTATTTTTGATGGATTGATTTTTGTGAATATGAATATGAGGTGCGAGAAGAGCTCTCTATTGATGAATTTGAGTATGCCTAGAAATGAGATGCAAATTTTTGTTGTTTTTGATTATTTTTTATTTTTGACCAAGTGATTGTGGACATCCTTGGAGCATTTTGGTGACCAAGTGATTGCGATAATCCTTGGAGCTTTTGGGGTGACCAAGTGATTGCGATAATCCTTGGAGCTTTTTGGGTGACCAAGTGATTGCGATAATCCTTGGAGCTTTTGGGTTTTGACCAAGTGATTGCGATAATCCTTGGAGCTTTTGGGGTGACCAAGTGATTGCGATAATCCTTGGAGC
The DNA here is from genome assembly GCA_028583015.1 of Wollemia nobilis. Classification (NCBI taxonomy): domain Eukaryota; kingdom Viridiplantae; phylum Streptophyta; class Pinopsida; order Araucariales; family Araucariaceae; genus Wollemia; species Wollemia nobilis. The sequence goes on along the minus strand of JAQPPZ010016989.1, from coordinate 6,479,116 downwards.
TTTTGGGGTGACCAAGTGATTGCGATAATCCTTGGAGCTTTTGGGTGACCAAGTGATTGCGATAATCCTTGGAGCTTTTTGGGTGACCAAGTGATTGCGATAATCCTTGGAGCTTTTTGGGTGACCAAGTGATTGCGATAATCCTTGGAGCTTTTTTTTTGTTTTTTTTTTTTTTGTCTTTTTTGGTGACCAAGTGATTCGATATCCTTGAGCTTTTTACCTTTCTGTTTTTTCTTTTTCTACCTTTTTGGTGACCAAGTGATTGCGATAATCCTTGGAGCTTTTGGTGACCAAGTGATTGCGATAATCCTTGGAGCTTTTGGGGTGACCAAGTGATTGGATAATCCTTGGAGCTTTTGGTGACCAAGTGATTGCGATAATCCTTGGAGCTTTTGGTGACCAAGTGATTGCGATAATCCTTGGAGCTTTTGGTGACCAAGTGATTGCGATAATCCTTGGAGCTTTTGGGTGACCAAGTGATTGCGATAATCCTTGGAGCTTTTGGGTGACCAAGTGATTGCGATAATCCTTGGAGCTTTTGGGGTGACCAAGTGATTGCGATAATCCTTGGAGCTTTTTGGGGACAAGGATTGGATAATCCTTGGAGCTTTTGGTGACCAAGTGATTGGATAATCCTTGGAGCTTTTGGGTGACCAAGTGATTGCGATAATCCTTGGAGCTTTTGGGGTGACCAAGTGATTGCGATAATCCTTGGAGCTTTTGGGGTGACCAAGTGATTGCGATAATCCTTGGAGCTTTTGGGTTGACCAAGTGATTGCGATAATCCTTGGAGCTTTTTGGGTGACCAAGTGATTGCGATAATCCTTGGAGCTTTTGGGGTGACCAAGTGATTGCGATAATCCTTGGAGCTTTTGGGGTGACCAAGTGATTGTGATAATCCTTGGAGTTTTTATTAATCTTGGAGCTTTTGGGTGACCAAGTGATTGCGATAATCCTTGGAGCTTTTGGGGTGACCAAGTGATTGCGATAATCCTTGGAGCTTTTGGGGTGACCAAGTGATTGCGATAATCCTTGGAGCTTTTGTGGGGTGACCAAGTGATTGCGATAATCCTTGGAGCTTTTTGGTTTGGATTATGGTTCTTCAAGGGATAGAGGTACCCCCAGCTTGATGGTCTTTGCGCTCTGGATCTGGCTCTGTAGGGACGGGCATGAACGGATCGGCCCTATGTGTTGATAGGAAGACGGGGTCTTCCCTTGGTACTGATGTCATGATGGGATCTCGGGGTGGACGGTGCTCATCGTGGATTTGGAGCCATGGATCCAACACTTGGTCCCACCTTGCTAGGTCTACCCACCATTCATGCCCTAGTCGTATGCCCATCTGTCCCATTAGATCTTCATGAGTTAAAGGGCGGTGATGCCATCGCGCATGTCTGAGATAGTCCATCTCAGTCTCATCTTCTTGAATCACTTTCGGAGACCCAAAAATGTTCATTCTCTTCAGCAACTGTTGCTTGCGACGTTGAGGGCTCTCCTTGTTCCAGCAAGTTAATCTGGTCCCATTGTGGTTGTTCCACTCTTGGTGGAGGGACCTGATTCTCTTGACACTGTGTTGGTTCGACTAAGGGGAATAGCTTCAAAAAGATGTCTGGAAGCCGTTGATGTTCTCTTTGAGGATTAATCTCCGAACTCTCGCCTCTCTCTAGCAAAGGAGAGGGATTACTTCTGTTGCCAAGGGTGTTTGTTGACCATGGGAGGTAATCTCCCAATGTATATTCTGTATTCGGGTTGGCATAAAGATCTGGTGCCAATCCCCCCTTGTTGCCTATTTCTAGGCCTTGCATATTTTTGACCAAGATGTCTAAGGGTAGGGGGTGGTTGAACCCTACTCCTGACTTATCATATGGCATCTGATATCTTGGTTGGCAAAGGACCCGCATCCCTTGCTCATATCTGCCTAGCCCGTATCCATGCCAATTGCATTGGCCGAGATATTTTAGGGCAAAGTCTGGGTTTGACAGATAGTTGATGTTTTCAACAAAAGGCTCTTCGTCTGCTTCCTTTTGTTTGCATGGTTCAAGACCATGATCAAGGCCCCCATACACAAAATTTGTCTGGTTTGGTGGGTAGCCTAGAGGAACAACTGTCCCTATGGGAAGGCGAGGTCTCCCCATGTCTTGTACTGACTCCAATGCGGGGGTTGCCACAACATTTTGCACTAAATACTCCCCCAGGCCCGTATTGGCCATTTCGACAGTGATTGTTGATGATTGGGTGGGAGGAAATGGGAGTCCTTCCTGAGTCCATTCCATGTTCGGCATTTTAGGAGTCTCCGCTCTGCTGTGTGAGGTGTTTCTTCTATTGATACCGTTGAAATTGTGGGCAACCCCTCTTCTAGGGGCTGAGCCTCTTCCATGATCTGTTTTCCCTTGTCCTTCTGTTTGGCCATGACAGGTGGCGTTGATAATGAAGGAGCGAGATGATGAAGACTCACCCGGCTGGGATTTTGTTGATTTGGTCACCGGTGGTGCCTGCGGTATTGGACCCTGTTTAGATGGATTTAACTGGAAATCCAAATGCGTTGAAGGGAGGGTCGATTGAGGCATGAATTGTACCGCATTGCAATACTTGAAGGGCTCTAAGTCCATTGGGACTACATGTATTTCTCCTTCAAAAGCATACTTTAAGCACTGGTGAGCGATCGAAGGGACACACTTCATGTCCCTCGATCCAAGGCCGCCCTAGCAGTATATTATAAGCCATCTCGCCTTCCAACACATGGCACAATGTAGGTATTGTCTTTTGTCCTACCCGGACAAGCGGAACAAGCTGTGCCGATCGTCGAGCATATTGCATCGTTGAAAGCTCGCAGTGTGTACGTGGAGGCTGTGATGTGAGAGGCTGGCAGCTTCAAATGTTTTAAGGCTGCAGTGGTAATGATGTTATTGGACGAGCCAGTATCTACCAACACTCTCTTGTACGGGATCCCGTTGACCCACGCGATAACGTGCAAGGGTGGATCTGCCATGTCATTCGATATTGTTTTGACTTCATCTTCTCTGAAGGTGATGACCGGCTCCGTACATCGTTTCACATGTCCCACGAAGTTGTTGAAAGAATTTGCTTCGTGAGGCTGTAATTCGATGGCTTTTAAAATGTCCATAAGAGCTTCCCTATGGGGTGCTGACTGTTGAATAAGCTCGTAAATGGACAGCCTAGCCGATGTGGTCCGCAAACTCTGCGTGAGTTTGGTCCGTATCGTGACCTCGGGTCTAGGCGGAGGCAACTGCGTTGGGCATTGTTGAGGCTGCGATGTTGTCGGAACTTCCCTCGTAGCTACCTCGGGGGCAACTGCTGGGTACTTTTTGTTCCTTGTCACTATACTAATCATTCCCACAAATCCTTGCATGGGAAGATTCTGTCGCACCTCGTTAATCTGGAGAGGTTTTGCCTGTGCTTCGTGGGCGAGGCAAAGGGTCCTTGAATACCCCCATTTGTTGATTATTTGGCGCTATGGGGTTGTCCACGGCCAATGTTCTATTGTCGATCAAATCTTGGATTAATTCTTTGAATTTCCAGCATCCATTCAAGTCGTGTCCTCTGCGCCTATGGAATCTACAATACAATTCCTCTCTGTATCCCCTAGGCTTAGGAGCGTTAGGGTCTATAGTTTGGATTTCTGGCAGAGTGACTAAATTTGCCGCTGACAAGCGGTCAAATAGGGAGTCCCTGGACTCCGTGTAAGGGGTGAATTGTCGCCTAGGGCGACGCTACTGATTCTGCTCCTGCCTTCTATTATCTCTTTCATAACCAGGAGGCACTGCCTGGTAATTAGCCTTTTGGGGCTGCATTTCTTGCACAAGCATGGGAACATTTATCGCAACTTGGTTAACCGCAGCGTGTTGTGATTGCGTTGTCCCGGTCTTAGTGGTTTTATTCCACTCTTTCTTTTTAGGCTTGGCGATTGCGCCTTCGCCTATTTTGATCTCTTCTATAACTCTGGCTTGTGCCAAAGCTTCTTCTAAGCTGGCGTATTGTTGCAGTTGCAATAGCCCAGAGATCGATTTCAAGCAACTTTTTGCGAACATCTGTGTGAGATCAGACATAGGGGGACGGTAGGGTAACTTAGAAAGCAAAGCTCTCCATCGATTCCCGTATGCTGCCATTGTTTCTTCCTCAAATTGCTTGAGGCTAGCCAGATCACTCGGTGATGCCTTCTTCCTTGTGTTGAAGGCAAAGCGTTCAAGAAACGCATCTACTAATTGATCTAGGTTGCTTATGCTGTGTTTGGGTAATTGTGTGAACCAATCCGAGGCAGGGCCTACGAATGTGGTTATGAATGTCCTAAGCAACAATGCATCATTATCTTGGATGCCGAAGCATTGACTTAGGAACCTTGTGACATGTTCTTGTGCGTCCTCTTCACCTTTAAAGATTGCCAATTGAGGCAACTTGAAGTGTTCGGGGTAAAGAGGTGTTGGCACTGAGGGATGCACTGGATGACTGCGGAGTTGACGTAACGTGGGCTTTTGATGCCCAGAAGTTTTTGTCTCCATAGACTCCAAACGCTCTAATAGCGCTTTGTATGCATCTGAAGATTTTATCTCCTCCTCTTTTGTTTGCTCCCGTTGTGCGTTATGGAAGACTGGAGGCCTATGGAGGGGTGGTCGATTGGCAGCCCTCCCGCCTTGATGGGGTGTTTCGGCCCATTCTATTTCTGGTTCGTACTCCTCATAAAATTCTTGAGGAGTCTCTAGGTGAGACCTATGACCCTGATTGAATCCCTGCTGAGGGTACCCATCATTGTTTCGGGGAGTGGCCTCCCTCTCGGGTCTATAAGGTCTCGGAGGCAAAGCTTGACGAGGTCGTGGAGACCTGTCCTGCACCAACGGATTATGCCTCTCATATTGTTTGGCTCTTTGGGTGCGAGGGGTTGGCCCCCTCTCAGGTAGTTCATAGCGTAACTCATCCGCTTCGCGTTGCATGCGCTCTCTATCCAAGCGGTGTCGATACTCTATCTCCTGATGACTTTGTTTAAGCCGCATGATTTGGGCTTGACGGGTGGCATGTCTGGCGACTATCGGGTCAATTTGGTCTACCCTATTTTTCTCAGGAGGTTGGAATGTTTCTCCTATGTGTTTGCCTCGATCTTGATGATCTAAAATTTCAATGGGTCGCTTCCCTCTGTCGAGGTAGGCGACATTTACTCGAGGCTCTGGCCTCGATGTATGATCATGATACCTAGCAAGGGCGGAAACGCAAGGTTCCCGCGCTGTTTTTTGTCCTCGAGGAATGCGATGGATTTCCTCGTACTCCCTTTCATGGGTGTGAAAGGGGCGGGCGGAGTGAGCTCGCCCTGTGTGAAGAGCCCTACGCTCTGGATTTTGTCTTTCTGTCCTGATGGGAGGTAAAGAAGGGACGCCATATCCACGTTGTCCCTCCAAATGGATAGTGTGCCTCTCTAGCGCTTCATCACGCTGTGGCCACTCATGTCTAACCTCAGAAGGCGATTCTCTTATGAATGTACACCTCAGAGGTCTACATGTAAAGCGTGCTTCCCGAAAGAGTGCTGTTTTGAATGGGTCCCCTATAGCCCCATCGAGGATTACGACATGGAGTTCTTTGTGTTAGGCCAGACCGATAAGGTGGTATGACCAAGTCCTCAGGACTGAAGCGAAGGTGACTCGTGCCTCCTTGGACATTCCCCACAGCCTCCGCCCGTGATTGGGCTTGGCTACGGGTGAGCACCATGACGATGTCTCTCTAGAAAACCCTAAAAATTTAAAATGAGTCATATGGGGCCCAAAATTGGTGTGCACATCCCTCTTATAGTAGATAAGACAAAAATGAAGTTTCAAGTCCTAGCTCTAAATACATTAGGATATATTGACATCCGAACAGCTCAAAAAGTGTAAAAAATTGGGCACGCAATTTTAGAACCTAATTTCGGGGCACTAGATGATGGAATTTGGCCCCAAAAATTGACTTTTCTGGGCAAATAGGATTCTAGGGAATCGTATTTGTTTAAAATTATCCCAACTAACTCCCTGTAAAATTTCAAGTCAATCGGAGCTACGGTTGAGAAGTTATGGCCCGGCAAGATGCACTAAAATTTAGGAAAAAAAAGTAAAATTTCCTATATTTTGTTGGATGCTCCTGCATCACTTATGGGCACCTTTGGGGTGCTTTTGGGTTGACCAAAGGGTTCATGGACACCTTTGGGGCATTTTGGAGTGACCAAGCGATTACGGGAATCCTTGGAGCTTTTGGAGAAAATGACAAAATGCGTAGATTTTTATCTTTTGTTTATGATGATTTTTCTTTTTGTTACACTAAGCAGAAATGAACACACACATACACAAACCGTGATTATCTCTTTTAAGGATTAATGGTGTGTCCTAAACTGGTTTAGTGCATTTTGATGTTTTGTTTTGTTTTTTGAATGTTTTTGAAGAACGTTTAAATGCATAATGAAGGCTCATATAACTCCCAAAATGGTCGCCCCTTCAATATACCAACGAGGCCGATATACCAACCTCTCTATATACCCGCCCTTACGAGAGGGAGACTATAGGTACGTGAGAGCAGAAGGTACGTGGTACGTAGGCGGTACGGAAGGGGGATTGTCCTGTTAATGACACCTACCATAGAAGACTTATCCTCGCGCGCATGGGAATCACCCCAGCGACACTCGGTCAGCTTTCATCAGGATTTACGCCTAACAACGGTGACAATCGGGGAAATGGATGCAAAGCTAAGCCAAGGTGGTGATGAACCCACCGTTGGTCTTGCTCAAGGGCTGGGGTCTTACGACCAGCTCCTTGGTTTAAATTACCACGTGATGTGTGTGGGATTCATTTTATTTAACGAAAATGAAACAAGCATAAATGACTTTCCCTAAGCATGCAGGATAAAATGAAAACAATCAAAGGAACAGGAACAGAAACAGAAAAATTTAACAGAGATTATAAAAATCCCTACCTCTTCTCTACCTGGACCGGTTGCTTCTGAATTTCTGCTCTGAAAATCCACAAGCAGGAATTCGTCCCTCTGTGAGACGAATTTCAGAACAGAATTCGTCCCTGCCAGAGACGAATTTGAATTCGTCTCAAGGTCAGACGAATTACAGTAAAGAATTCATCACGATCGGAGACGAATAACGATCTACAACAAAAAAATGTACCTGTCAAGCACAAAACACAAAAATTTAATCAGTTTCTATGATCTTAAAAACCGAGGAACGAGTGGTCCCACCGTGATCGCCACTGAAAGCACGAGATTTCGGGCGAAGGAAACACTAATTGCGATGCATTCAAAATCAAATACGCTTAAGTCCTAGAAATGTAGAATGCATGAAATGAAAGAGACGCATTGAAATGAGATACAAGCAAATGGAGAAAACACAGCCCTTTCATTAAACTCTCTTGATCTCTGTTACAAAGATGCCTCCTCCCTTTTCAGGGGCTAGGAGCGTTAAAAGAATTTGATTACAATCAAGACTTAAGGTTCCTCTTTCCGCGTGCCCACACTTGAAATGGGCGGGCCAAGATGATGCCACCGCTGATGTTGATGAGTCCTTGACCTCTGCTGCTCCTCCTGCGAACAAAGAAACAACGAAGATGTCAGTAGCACCTGCTGCAAATAAGAAGTGTTTGTTCTCTAAAATCGCCAAAAGATGCATGTAAACATTTGTCTGAAACAATGAGTAAAGTGAGTCCAAATGGCCTGAAAACCTGACAGAAGACAGAAGACATCACCAGAAGGCCATTGCCATCGAGACAGTCGGCCAATCTGCCTTCACCTGGAATTCGTCCCTAGGCAGGACGAATTCGAGCTGCAATTCGTCCCCGGGTGGGACGAATTCTACTGTGTTGGAAAAGCCGAACTGACACCGCTCCAATGTCGACTCCCGAGACCTCCAAAACACCTGCAAATAGGGGGTTATGTAATTGGGGCCATTTTGGGACGACCCAGATGGTCGGATTCTCCCAATTTGGCCTCTATCCTCGGGAATTCGATATCGCCACCTGCAAGTTAGTAGGACAACAAAGCGACAAAAGGCATGATAAAATCTGATCAAAATGTTATGAAATTGAAGCTATGAGTTAACCAAATAGAATAACATAAGATGCAACATGAAAAAATAATCTAGAATGCTTTTAGAATAAAACTTAGAAAGTGCGGGGGTGCCCAAGTGGGCCTCCCACCGTTGGCACTTGATTTCGGTGCCAATCCACTAGGGATGGGCCCAAAACCTCTTAGGATTGGGATGTCTGCAAATTGGTGGTGTAAGGTGGTCAAATGTTGGATTTGGGTTGGATCCACGCTTCCAAAAGCCACCCAATAACCTCCCTTGCGAAAGAGATTAGTGGATGTGAGAAGGTGAATCAAAAGGATGCAAGTGGGTAATCAATCGGACAACACTTCGTTGCTTGAAATCGCCTCCAATCTGTATCTTTTGGGTGAGAAAAGTCCCACCTTTTATAGACCCATGGGGTCTCTTTTGAGAGGGAAGCATAAGCGCCATGTGTTGGTCATAGGTGCCATGTGGCAGTCATGTCTTCCCATGAGGGAGGGGAGTCCTCCATGACTTGGGCTTTCATAACTGCCCTTGTGATAGTCCTCTAACGGCCTATCTGTCCACCCACACACGCGTGCGAGGCAGGAGTCATCAACTGACTGTCCTGGGCTGCCACTTGGCGCCATTCTTCTTTTTGCCCGTTAAACTCAGAATTCGTCCCTACCAGAGACGAATTCAGAATTCGTCTCTGGGTGAGACGGATTCCATTTTGAATTCGTCCCTGGGTGAGACGAATACTGAGCAAAGTGTCTAAATGTACCAAATTGCCTCTTGACCTTACAAAATTGCTATGAAAGTGGTTAGGACCATTGTTTGACCTCTGAGGGCTGCCCTGGGGGCTGTGTTTGTCAAAGCGATCAGTGTTTGCAGTCACATAATCGGATTGGTGCTGTTTTGGTGTCTACATAATGTATTTTATTTTTATATAAATTTTGGATGTGATGTATTTCATTAATGTTTATACTTATTATATTAACTATATATTGTGTTTTGAAAAAAATATATTTAAAGTTCAAAAATTAAATTTAATGTTTATATATTTGTTTGTATGGTGCTTGTGGTTATTTGTTTATTAAATATTTTTGATGAACACACACCCACCTCCTCACACACTTACCCATTGGATTATTACATAAAAATTTGTAAGTTTTTCGACCAATTAATTTTAATAGTCATAACTTTTATGTATTTGTTTCGATGATTTGAATGATGATAATATATTTTGTTTTCTATAAAATATTTAATTTTTTTTGTTATTTAATGTTTTAAATATGATTTTTAATTGATTATATGAGGTTGAAAGGGGCCATTATGATCATTGTTATTATAATAGCTTGGTATGCATGTGTTGTTTGATAAGATTTAAACTTAGCATTTTCTCTTTGAGGAAATTTATATTTATTTAAATTCACTTAAATGAAGATAAAATATTTTAATTAGATATATGATTTTGGCATTCAACAATTTGAAAAGCTCTTATTTCATTACTACTTCTATTTTAGGATTAATCGACCTATGTTTTTGCATGAATGGCTTAGCTTTAGATGTTACCTCTATGGTATGCTAGATTACCTCCTTGTCATAAACGCAAAGATCATTATAGCTCCATGTTATTATATCTTGGTACCATTTGCATAGTGACTTGAATCTATCTACTTCTTTCATGGAGCAACATATTTTGACCTTCAAACTTTTGTCTGGTTTAATTTGGACCTCTTTGTAAGCTTGCTCTTCTATTTTCATTTTATACCTTGTATTTTGATCATTGTTGTCAAACAAGCTTTCTAAAGTGATTAGTCCTTTTGGGATATTATTTTTCTTTAGTTGAATGACTTCTTCTTGGTCAATTTCTTGTAGAATATCTTCTTGTTGAGTTGCATAGATCACCTCTCTTGTCAAGAAATCAATGATTTTTTAATCATATTCAAACACATGCTAGAATGCTTTTGTATCTGGGATTGTTGATCTAAATATCATCTTTACCTTATTCATATTTTGACCATAATTGGAGGCAGGTGTATAATTTTCTCCTTGAGAAGTTAGTGTATCAGCTAATTTATTTTATTCCTTGGGAATGGCTTTTATACTCAATGCTTCAAAACTCTCCATCAAATACCATACCCAATTATAGTATACTTTCAAGTAGTGATGTTTACTACTATATTTCTCTATTACTTGACTAGCCATAGGCTCAGAGTCACTGTAGATTGAGACTAACTTAATGCTCACTATTTATGTTTACATCAAACCAAGATACAAGGCTTCATATTCAGATGCATTATTAATGCAACTCCACATCAACCTATAGAATAATTTTTTTATTCCTTTTGAAGGAGATATTAGCACTATCCTTACTCTAATCCCATTCTTACAACTAGATCCATGAAAGTAAAGCTTCCAAAGCTCTATTTTTTAGAGTTATTGGTTTGTCATAGAAGGGATCTATTCTTGTTTTGGCTTTATGATACAATACATGCCAATTCCCGTTTCAATCAAGGTATTGTAATATTTAAAATAGAATTCATCTTTAGTTTTCAACTCTTAAAGAATATCTTCGAGAGGGTTTATTTCTTCAATAATAATATTGATACTTTCTTTCTCAATCTTTTCTATACGATACACTATCAAATTTCTAAGAAAGATCTTAATTTATTTGCCCTTATGCGGGATTATCATATGGGAATAATCTAGGTACATATAACCTCCCAATGTCATTATGAATTACCATGAAACAAAGTTGGTCAAATTGAATTTTGATGAAGCATCTTAAAGAAATCTAAGACCAGTAAGAGGGAGAATAATTAGAACTAATGGGGGTGATATTTTATCACATTACACTTTCAATAGTGGATTGAAGTTAAAACTTGGGTAGCTTTGGAAGGATTAAAAATATGTAGACAAATGAAATGGAACAAAGTGTATGGAAGGAAATTTATTAATAGTAATAAATGCAATTTTGAAGAAAGCAAATTGTCCATGGAATATACAAGATATCATTGTGGAAATACAAGACCTTGCTATAAAGTTTGAAGAAATAAAGTTTACACATGCATTTAAGGAAGGAAACACATGTGCAGATAGGCTAGCCAAAAAGGGGTTTCAATATAGGATTGTAAACTTTAATTCTCTTTTCCATGGTTAGACATAGTAGTAATTTTAGCTAAAACTAACAGGAAAAATTTAAAAGGAGCAATTTCGAAATAATGTTCTAGAGGATAACAAAATGTTATAGGGGATAAATTTATAAATCAATGCATTAGAGGAAACTAATGGTCTAGATTTGGTAAAGCAGACTATGATTTCATGGAGTAGAAGTTTATATGTTGAAGCAAAAAAATATGATATTAGATGGGCTTCATGGTTGAATAGATTATTTGATTTGTTGGTCATTGGTTGGATTGTGGGATAAAGTATGGATTTGAACACTACTAAACTTTTTATTAAAATAATATCATTATGATTTGTTAACATATCATTATAATATGAATGAAATTCAATTTATAACTTATTAGAATGATATATTTTTTTTAAGTTGGTTATTTAGGATTAAAATGAATTCCACTTGTATTATATAATGATCCATAGTTTAATTATGCATATATCCTTTGATAAGATTTAAACATAAATATTTAATTTTTTAAGACTACTAACCTATTTATTAAAGTTCTTATGGGTGTACTTATGCTTCAGGAAGGAAACTAAAGTCTAGATTTGGTAAAGTGAATTATGATAATGCAAATTTTTGAAAATATCACTCTACTAAGATGTAGTTTTTAGACTGTAGAGGTGGAGTTTTGGTATTGTGAAGGTTGCTACAAAAAAATATCAACGATACTGAATAAAGGTAGTGTGTTATCACTCTACTAAGATGCTGTTTCTATATTGTAGAATGTGCTTAGATCTATTCATGTGAATAAAATGAAGGCATGTCTGATTCTTGATTGATATTTTAAAAAATTACATAAGAAGCATCAATATTTCTTCAAAACTAAAGTGCACTCAGATATATTCATGTGAAGAAAATTAAGGTTGGACAACTTTCTTTCTAAAATTGAAGAATGCAAAAGTTTGGGAAAATGATTTCTTATTTTTATCGAGAATGAAGAGGAAGGCTTGGAATTCTCTGAGCACCACTTTGAGAGGCAACACATATTTTCAACTCCAAGGACCAAGGGTCTAACTTTTGAACAAGACTTAGAAGTTAAGAACTTGGGATCCTTAGGTTTTTGAGTGGCCAAAATAATAATGCAGGTTATCAAAATTTAGTGGACAAAAGGAAGTCTATGTCAGTAGATTCAAATTAGGTTGGTTGTCCTATTAACTGCTCATTCTCAGGTGTATCAGAACACTCTACTCAAGTAATGGGTCTAATGAATGAGCAAGCATTTGATTGCAGGGAAGAAAAACTTGAGCAGGCTCTAAACAACCCAGACTCACTTTGTCTAATGGAGTTTCCTTTGTTTGATTCTAGTTTTATTAGTAAAAGTATTGATTCAAAGACCCTAAGTGGAGTGGGTTTAAACTTCAATCAACATAAACTATAACTCTGGTTACTAAATTGCATAAGGCACACAAAGTGCTTAAAAATACAAGATTGAATATTAGAATGGTTCTTGGGGAAGATCTAAGGATGGAATAAGTTTTAGATTTTTTGATAAAGGCCCTTATTGAGAAGTTTCATGTACATCAAATAGTTGATAATACAATAATTTGTAATTGTAGAAGCTATGGATCCCAATTTTAGGAAATGGGCTGATTTTTACTTACTTGCCAGAGGATGGATAGGTTTCCTTTTTCGATATAAGGAAGATGCACAACAAAATTTGGGAGGTCATCAGTATTGGGAGTCTTCTTTTTTGGCTTTGAAGACTTGGATGACTTGCTTTGATCCTAGGATTGAAGTTTCTAGGAGAATCCCAATCTAGGTGAAACTTTCAAGTTTGCCAATGGAGTTATGGTTAGAAAGATATTTGAAATATATTGGAGATTCATTAGGTAGAACCTTGGATAAACTAGTTTTACCTAATGAATCTTCAATCTATTAGGTAAAATCTTGATTGGAGATTCTAGTATTTTTTGGTTTGTAGCTTAGGTTTTGGTTGAGATGGATATCAGTGAAGGCTTACTAAACTATATGGAGATAGTTGTGGAGAATACAATTCATAATAAAATCCTAGACTATTTTAAGATTCTTTTTATATGTGTTTGTAGTTATATTTATGGAAATATTGTTAAGGAATGTTCTCAATATTTCACATAGAAAGTATGGAGGAGAAAACAAATGACTAGTGGGGATTTCAAATCAACTAACAATAATTAAGAGATACCTATTTTTTAGAACTCAGTAGTGCTCCTTGATTTGATAGAAACAAGCAAAAATAATGTTGTTGAACTTGGATCCATTACTCTGGAGGAAGAAATTTAGGGCCTAGATTTATCTCTATTTAACTATTTGTAGGTTGTTAGAGAAGGAGATAGAGCCATAAAGAAAATTGTGAAAGGATTGGAACCTGATACTATTAAGTTTGTTGGTCAGTAATATAAGACTTATGATAATTATTATCCAATAACTGTGGAGAATAATCGAGAATTAGGTAATAAAGAAGTTTGTACACTTATGAATTTTCGAAGAGAAGTCCCAAGGACAAGGAATTTTCTACGGATTTGGACAATCGGTTGACAACCTTTGACACATTAAAGAGGGATTGTGATCCAAACATTTCTACTATTGGGAGAAGTATTTATGGTCTATTAGGTGAATCTTCTAGGGAGGTATCTATTTTAAGGGAGGGTTGGATATGAGCTCCTCTTGTAGATATTTGTTTTGGTTTGTAGCTTAGGTTTTGGTTGAGATGGATATCAGTGAAGGCTTACTAAACTATATGGAGATAGTTGTGGAGAATACAATTCATAATAAAATCCTAGACTATTTTAAGATTCTTTTTAGATGTGTTTGTAGTTATATTTATGGAAATATTGTTAAGGAATGTTCTCAATATTTCACACAGAAAGTATGGAGGAGAAAAAAAATGACTAGTGGGGATTTCAAATCAACTAACAATAATTAAGAGATACCTATTTTTTAGAACTCAGTAGTGCTCCTTGATTTGATAGAAACAAGCAAAAATAATGTTGTTGAACTTGGATCCATTACTCTGGAGGAGGAAGAAATTTAGGGCCTAGCTTTATCTCTATTTAACTATTTGTAGGTTGTTAGAGAAGGAGATAGAGTCATAAAGAAAATTGTGAAAGGATTGGAACTTGATACTATTAAGTTTGTTGGTCAGTCATCTAAGACTTATGATAATTATTATCCAATAAATGTGGAGAATAATCAAGAATTAGGTAATAAAGAAGTTTGTACACTTCCTTATGAATTTTCGAAGAGAAGTCCCAAGGACAAGGAATTTTCTAGGGATTTGGACAATTGGTTGACAACCTTAGACACATTAAATAGGGATTGTGATCCAAATATTTATACTATTGGGAGAAGTCTTTATGGTCTATTAGGTAAATCTTCTAGGGAGGTACCTATTTTAAGGGAGGGTTGGAGATGAGCTCCTCTTGTAGATATTTGTTATGGTTTAGGAAAAGGAAATCCAAGTTGAGAACTTATGCAGTTACTAGAAGGTTAGGTTTAGATTTAGACCTTATAAAGGAATCTTGTGCTTCTTCAATAGGTAGGAAATATTTTTTGTTTCATGAACAAGATAAGGCTTTGAGAAAAATTCAACATGATAAACAAAAATCTATCAAAGGGGTCCTTAGAGCAAGTTAAAGCCCCTCTAACATGTTTAAATGATCTTGTTATCCCTTAATATTCGAGGTCTTGGTAGAACCTCTAAAATACTTGCCTTAGCCAGGATAGTGAAAATTCATAATCCATATGTTTTCCTTCTACAAGAAACCATAGGGGCAAATACAAAAGTCATTGAAGGGTTAAATAAATTGCTTAGGGACTAGGAGTTCTTGGCTCGATGCTACCAAATATTTAGGGGGTGTTTTGATTGGCTAGAAGAACTCAATATTCTTAATTAATTATTCCTTTACGGTTTTAGGTATGTGGACATAATTATTTTTTAAAGACTTGTGTTTGAGGTTATCGATTATTAATTGTTATGGTCCCTATGAAGATAGGCAGGTTTTTTGGGATGATGTTTTCTCCCAAAGGTGTGTTAGGGATAAAAGAGTTATCATTAGTGGGGACTTAAATTTTACTATGAATATAAGTGAGGTATGGGGAGAATCTACAAGACTTGATAAACTTACATATTATTTCAGGCATAAGATTGAAGAAGCTGGTGTAATTGACTTAGAACCAATAAAGTTATTGTCTACATGGAGAAATAATAGAGTTGGGGAAGCTAGGATCTCAAAGAGGTTGGAAAGAGTTTTTTTATCTCAAAGTCATTATACAATAAAATAGACAAAAAAGGGTCATGGGTTGAGTTTGGAGGTGGCTAATATTATTCTCCCATACTTCTTCAATTATAAATTTAGGAGGTAAAATCTACTACTTTTAATATCAATCCAATTTGGTTGGAGGAAGAATATTTTCAACAATTGATTAAAAATGAATGGATTGGTTATGACCAAAGTTCAAGGTTAACGATACATTTTCAATTTTTTTTTCTCTAAAAAATTAAAAGGAGTTGTGGTATCTTGGATTATAGTTAAAAAGGAGAGTATGGATAGAGATCTTAATTTGGTGGAGAAGGAATTTGGAAGTTCATAAAAAGAATGAGACTAGTTTGTTTAAAGAGGAGGAGAAAACAAGACTGATTGAAGTAGAAATTAAGAAAAATAAATTCTTGGAGTAGAGGGAAGATGAATGGAGAATGAAAAGTAAAGTCGTATGGTTAAAAATAGGGGATAAAATACTAAATTTTTTCATAATTTTTCTAATCATAGGAAGAAGGTTAACACTATCTGGGATGTGTAGAATGAATAAGGGGTCCTCATTGACACTTTCTGGGACATGCAAAATGAAGAAGTATTGAAAGAAAAATAATTAGGGAGACAAGAAATTCATGAAATTATTTAAAGTCATTCAAAATGTTAGAAAGGTTTGATGAAAAATTAAAAGAAAATTGGTGAATGAAAATATTATTGGTTCATAAGGAATATTAATGGAAATGTTTTAAATTAAAAGGAGAAGGAAAAATCCAAAAAGGAAATCTTGAAATTTTTTAGAAAGTTCAAAGAAGAAAAAATATTGAATGAGGGAGTTAAAAAGCTTTCTACTTGATAATTTAAGGATTTTTTTGAAACTTTCCCTCATCCAAGAAAACTGCAAAATATATATTTTTAAATAAATTCAAGAGGAATTTTTTTGAAAAACACTTCTTAAAAGGCACCATAGAAAATAACCCAATTAAATAAGCACATGAAACAAAAAAGGAAGAACTAGGATTCCAGGAAGTCAAAAGGAGACTGCGTAGATCAAGAAGCAAGAATCGACAACCACAACCACATGATAAAAAAAGCTTCCAACACAAAAATAAATTTGCAAGTCTTAATGAAGAAGAAAAGGAAATCACCTATCTATATGTGATGGCTTCTAAATATAAAGATAAGATACCTACAACTAAAGTTGACAACTCACTAGAGATATCAGGAGATACACCAGAGAACACAACTAGAGAATGAACTGATGGAAACTTAGAGGAAGAGAGAACACAACTAGAGAATGAATTGATGGAAACTTAGAGGAAGAGGTAAAAGAAACACAAGTGGAGGAAATAGTGATTCCTGGGGCTTGTCGACCACATGATTTGCAACTAAGGGAATAAAATCAAACCAACAACTCAGAAATGAGCAAGCACAAAAAGACTTGCAATCCAAAATGTATGTTATAATTAATGAGAGCTTCATAAAAAATAAGAAGCAATCCAAAAAATAAATATTATTGCATAGAAATTAGGGTACTAGGAAATTATCTAAAAAAACTATCTCAAAGTTCTAATACAAGAGCAAAATCCAACAATAGTATGTATTCAGAAAACAAAAATAGTAGAGGTAACACTAATTATAGAATGGAAGAAGATATGGGTACAATCAAAATTGATAATTGTTGATTCTATGGGAGCTTCAAGGGGACTGTCTTTGGCTTGGGATCCACAATAATTATTTTGTAGCTTATAATATAAGCACAATAACTGGATAGTACAAAATTCATCTTATCGAATGCAACTGGTGTATAAATAATAAATTTTTATGGTCTAAATCATCCTATCCAAAAAGAGAAGCATGGTAAAACTTAGCACAATGGCTAGACAATGAGAATTTTAACAACATAATACTGGGAGGAGATCTCAACATGATTCTCCACCATTGGGAGAATTTTGGAGAAAGTTTAGCAATGGATCTAAATAGAGATATTCTCAATCAAATTTTGGTAGATGAAATCTTAGAAGACATTCAACCGACCAAAGGAAAATACACTTGGAGTAATAAAAGAGCAGGGGTAAACTATATTGCAAAATTATTGGATAAATTATTGATTAGTAAAAATCTCCTAACACACTTTCCCCTTACTTCTAGTCACATAATTCAAAACTCTATCTCATATCATAAGCCAATTCTCTTGGATATCGGCCAAAGCCTACAACCTCAAAAATATCCTTTTAAGTACAACTCTGAATGGGTGGAAGAAGAAAATTTTAGTGAACTTGTGGAAAGCACTTGGAACCAACAAGTCCAATCCACCAACCCCTAAGAAAAGTGGAAAAACAAAATTCAAAAATTGAAGCATGTGATAAAAATGGTTGGCAAAAAATCAAGAGTTAAACCAGATAGGGAGTAGTTGATGCAACAAATAGAAACAAAAATTGGAGATAATCCTTCTCAACCATGGCAAGAAGAAGCAATAAATGACCTAATTTAGAAGCTCAATAAATTAAGCACTGAAGAAGAAACACATTGGAGGTTTAGATCTCGAATGGTTTGGCTAAGGGGGATAAAAACACCAAATATTTTCATTTGAAAACCATGCAACACTATCAAAGGAACACAATAAAGGAGATAGAGTATGAAGGAACCACTTATATAGATAGGGATAAAATTAACGAACTTTCCAAACAACATTACTTAGCTCTCCTCTCTAGAGAAAATGGTAACCCACATTCCCAAGGAATTTACTACTATAGCATATACCGATAGTATTAATTTTGGAAGACAAACAGGATCTTAGTGAACCAATCACTATGGAGGAACTTAAGAATATTATAGCAACTCTACCAAAGGACAAAGCTCCCAGACCTGATATATTCACAAACAATATTTCCCAAAAATACTTACACATCATCGGAGAAGATTTACTATGCATGATTGAGGATGTTAGGGTGAAAGGTAAGCTTCTTAGAACCATCAAATCCACCTTTCTAGCATTGATTCCTAAATAAAAAATACCACTACTTTCTCTATATTCATACCAATTTCTCTATGTAACTCTTCCTATAAATTTATTACCAAACTTTTGGCCAATAGAATAAAGAAGAAACT
Organism: Wollemia nobilis; assembly: GCA_028583015.1. NCBI lineage: Eukaryota > Viridiplantae > Streptophyta > Pinopsida > Araucariales > Araucariaceae > Wollemia > Wollemia nobilis. Next base: position 6,460,572 of record JAQPPZ010016989.1, on the reverse strand, counting down.
TGAAAAATTAATACCATAAGAGCAAGGGGCGTTCATGCCTAGAAAAAATATATATATGATAATATTATAATAGTGAATGAAGCCCTCCAGGGTAGTAGAAAATAAAAAAGATACAAATTTTTATAAAACTTGATATGGTAAATGCCTTTGAGTGAGTTAATATACAATTTGTAGAATAGGTCTTGTAAAAGTTTGGATTCCCACATTAGGTCATCAAGTGGATCAGAGTATGCTTAAAAAATCCATGGATAGCCCCCTTAATAAATGGTGAACCAAAAAATTTCTTTCGGGCTACAAGAGGAATTAGACAAGGGTGTCCACTATCACCATACCTTTACATCATTTTATCTGGGACTCTTGGAAGATTAATTAACCATATTCAAAGAGAAAGAAAAATAGTAGGGATAGATAATTCAGTAGGATGTAAAGTTGTAACACATGCCCAATTTACATATGATATCATTCTTCTAGACGAAACCACTAAGCAAAATATTAGACAATTCAAGCAATACCTAGATTGGTTCACACAAGCTACCGCGATTCATATAAACACTAAAAAGAGTAAGTTATATACACAAAATTTTGCAGCAATAAGAGTCAAACTCTTTTTATTTATCCTAAGGATTTGGCATGGCACAAAAAATACTTCAGATATCTAGGATTGCCCATGAGCTTGTACCTCAAAGCCTCAAACTACTGGACCCCAACAATGGACAAGATGTTTAGGAGGATACATAGTTACAGTATGGCTCAGTCTTGCAGAAAGGGTAACATTGATCAAATCAGTGTTATATTCTCTTCCAATCTACCAACTATTAGTATATCATGCTCCCAAGTTTATTTTACAAAATGTAAATGGTATCATACGCAACTTCCTATGGTAAGGAGGTAGTCAATCAGAAAGAAAAAAGTTCTACTTGGTCAATTGGAAGATGGTCACCAAAAGTAAAATTAAAGGAATACTGAGAATAAAAAAAATGGAGATAGTTTCAAAAGCCCTGGAAGCAAAAATTCTCTAGAATATACTTAAATAAAATTGAGCATGGTAGCGCATACTAGTGAGCAAGTATGTAAATAATCAAACAGGTATTCAAATGCTCAAGTACATAGAAAAACTTCCCAGAGCCTCATTAGTTTGGAAACATATAGTGGCTACTAAAAGCATAATAGAGGCTATAATTTCTTTTCTATCAGGAGATGGTAAGTCAATTAATTTATGGGAGGATCTGATCCTATAAAATCCACCATTAAGAAAGATAACTCCAATCAAATTGCATAATCACTTAGAAAGCCAAAGAATACTAAAATTAGATGACTTGTTTTATTGGATATCAAAAATTTTGAACTAGATCTCCCCTCCCATTCCATCTCAGCTTCAAGGATATTAGAATTATTTTAAGTCCCACGTGGTGAGCATTAGACCTCTTCATCATACGATGCCAGACAAAATTATTTGGGGTAGCATCAAAAGTAATGGGGAATACTCAGTGCATCTAGGATTTCAAAATATACAGATTGTGCCTGCTAATAAAAACTATCGAGAGTGTATAAAAATAGAGCATCACCTAAACTACAAGTATTCAGTTGGCTAGTCTCTCAAAATAAAATATTAACAGGTGATAATCTATAAAAAAGGAGAATAGTGGAGCCTCATGTTTGTTATAGGTGTAAGCAAAACAGTGAAACAATTTTCCATCTTTTGTTTGAATACCCAAAGGTATTTTTAATTTGGTTAGGAATAACTAAAACTCTTGGCACTTCCTACTCTATAAGGTTAAACGTAGATACATGTTTTACCATATGGAACAAAGAATATAAATGTAAACTGGCAGGTAAGCCCCTCCTGAAATATTTGAGGAGCTTTATACCATATTTGGCATCTGGAACATTTGGTTGGATAGAAACCAAAGGATTTTTGAAGGAAAAGGTAAGGACAACAAAACTCTAATATGAAGGATAAAAGAAGAATTAGTCCTAAATTTTAAATCTAGTTTTTGTCAAAAATAGTATGAAGAAGATCTATCACCCATAGAAAGAAGAATGATCTACCAACTTAATCTCCAAGCTTTCCTGATATAGGTAGGCTATAGAGCAAATAATTCTTTGCCTAACATATATTTTTCAATGCTCTTCTTTTATGGTACGTCCAAGTCTAATCTTGGTCAAGCAATGATAGGGGGATTGATTCTTATAGGATCCCGTGAGATCCTGCTCAAATACATGATCAACTTGGGAATAATATCTATCAATGTGACAGAGGCTATTGGATGTGAAATTTACTTAAAATTGGTGGAAAATTAAGGAATCTATTAGGTCATAGTTTACGAGGATTCTAAACATATAATAATAACTCTTGCAAAAAATAAAGATTTTAGATATTTTCAATTGAATATTATTCAAGATAGGACTAGACAACTAGGTAGGATAATTGGTAAAATATCCTATCAACACGTAAGGCAAGAATTCAAAAAAGAGGTCGATACACTAGCAAATCAAACAATAAATATAACCCTTGGTTATTACCGCCAAATCATCAAGAAGTAGAAGGGTAGGGATGGTATGCGAGGATGATGAGGACTCTAATAATGAGGTGCAGATAAGCAGTTAAGTGATGAAATAAAGCAATAATTTTGGTTACAGTCTTTGCAAAAGGGATGCAAACCTTAGGTGTAGTCAAGAACTAAAGTAAGAGGGTTGTTTGTAAACCATTTCTTTAGTTTGTGAGAAAGCCTCTTTGGTCAGAAGAAATATCTCTCAGGGATCTTTGGATTCATAGGTGGATGAACCTTTGTCCTTTATCAGTATTTTAGAGGATAAATTTGGGTTGGATTTGATTGATCATGAAGCTCGAACAATTATCTGCAAACCCAAGGGCAAAATACCAGGTTTGGAAGAGCTCAAAGTATACATTAAATATTGGTGGACCAGTACAAAATTCCAATACTTTAAAAATATAGTTGGAGGGGCAAAATGGATATTTAACAAATTGAAAGGCAAAATGTAAAAACCATTAACCGAGTTGTTACAAGATTAAGATCTTCCTATAGGAATATTCCTTAAAAATACTACCAATTATAATTTTGATGAAGTGAGGACCAAATTCACTGTCTATATACCTTCTGTATGTGAGGTGGGCTTCAAAGATTCATCAGTTGTACGATATGCCACACGAGTGACATGCTTTCTATCGAGGAGAAATCTAATAGGAATCTAATGAATGAAAACTAAAGTTATCATATGGACCAAAGTTACCATAATTTTGGTAGATGGTCCTCGATCAAGTAAGGTGCATTTTATTGTAGGAGTGAAAAAGTCAAGGTCAAGAGATGCATATGAGGTGATTCGATATGGGGTGACGGTTGATGAGTTTTAAGCTAGACAACTTTTCCTTGGGAAAGATACCTAGTTGATTTATCTTATCTATATTTGAATATGCTATACTTAACACATTGTAACCGAGGACAAGAATGGAATGAAATGTAATAACTATTCTTGTTCATGAATATTCTACTGTAGAAAATAATCTAAATATTATATCCTTTTATCTTAAAAAAAGTAAGGTCAAGACTTCACAAGAGACTTGGGATAAAATGTGCACCATATTGAGGGAAATGATGAAGCCACTATTCCACACTTACAATCATAATTGTATTTACTAAAATTTCAAGATAGTGAAAATATAGAACACTTTCTTAGAAGGATAACATATTTAATTTTGAAGCTACAAACTATGAGAGAGAAAGTAGAAGAAAAGTTTTTACCTAAGTTACACTCAAAGCACTTCCAAAATCATTTAAACCATTGGTCACATAGCTCCAAGTGTCAAATAGAAAAGTATCATTTTAAGAGTTAGTTAATATTCTTAAGGAATATGAAATAGAAAATCAAGTAAAAGATGAAATGTCAAACAATGATTTCATTTCAACAAAAAGATCATCAAATAACACAAGAAATTCTTCTATCTCATCACAAAATAAACCAAAATAGAAAAGAATATAGTCATATATGTAACAAAGGACATATTACCAAATTTTAGAGATATAATTCACTAAATCAAATTAGTAATGATATACACAAACTCAACAATAATATCTAAAATGGGAAAATAAAAAAGGACACATGGCTCAAGAGGTACAAGAATGTAATGATGAGGAAGAACATGAATCAATTCACAAGAAACTTTTGGAAAAAATAACTACAGATCTATCCACCTTTGATGAAATATTTAATAGTACATCCAAAAAGACAAATGCATATTAACAAATAGATAAAAATTGTAATATGAGTACTATATGAGAAAATGCATGGTGTGAAACTAAGGATCTTGTATAGAGAATAGTATGTGACATTCATAATTTAAGTAGTAAAGATAAGGTTGTGCAAAGAATGCTTGTGATTATATTGACCATAATGAAAAAATATTTTTAAAATTAAATCATTAAATAGGGTAAAAAATAACTCTAGTATTGATAAGCGCTGTGTTGATAAAGACAGTATTGATAATTTATTTTTTTGTATTTTACATTCAAATATAGTCAATGGTTCCAAGGATAACACTAAATGGATTTCTTCAAAGGATTATGATTTGAGGGCTTTTGAATTTGATAGTGATAATTTCAAATATGTTCATGAAAGTGCTTGTATATAAAATATTTACCTTAATTGTGTAGAGTATGTTGGACAAAATGTAGGCCAAATTGCTAATGTTGATGGAAAGTATGTTGATAATGGTTTAAAGTATTTAATTAATGGTACGGATGATGATGGCATAGGTCATTCAAAAATTTTCAATAATGATCTAAGTTATGGTAAATATTTGTATAATGACTTATTGAATTAAACCAAGACAACGATGAAATTAAAAAGTATACAAAAGTAGGTTGTACTAAATAGGGATGTAATGAAATAGGGAAAGGAATGAAAGAACATAACTCAAAATGCAAAGACTTGAGATTTACAAGATAAGCATATGAGAGTGATTTTGTGAAAAAGAATACTAATACTAGTTTTGTAATAGGGAATATTGGCACAAGTGACATTCAATATGTAATTGATAATAGCAAGACAAAAATCATTAAAAAATAATCAAGAAAAATAATTAGTCATAATAGATATAGGCATAAAACACAGACATGTTGGATCCTTTAGTGTTGTAAAATTTGTGGAGAAAATAATCAATCTCAAAAGTTTTTTCAAAAAAATAAAAACAAAACATATGTGCACTATGGATGAATAAACATAACATAATGGAATAGAATTATGGAAATTTTAAAGTGTTAAAAGAGTTGGAGGAGAGGGCAATCCTCCAAGGGAGGTCCCAGGTTTGAAAGTCCACCCTACCAAAAAATTTCAATGGGTACCAAAAATACAATTGATTATGTTGGTGCGGTTAGGGTTGGGCACGACTCCTGGGTGACTTTGACAATGTAGAACCCCCTGATCATGGTATCTCATACCAAGGAGGCCCCGCAAGGGATTTTTTGCTTAAAAAAAAGAGCTTGATAAGCATAGGTTCATCCATAAGTGATCCTCCAATGATTTTTTTTCACAAAGAAAATAAAATTCAAACATGCAAGAAAGAAATAATATGATAATTCATCAATTGATCTAGGAATAAAGTTATATTTAAAGTTAGGAAGACAACATAAAATGGACAAGAGCCAAAGTTAGTATCCGAATTAGTGCTAGAACCAAATATGGAAAGCCAAAACCAAAAACAAAAATATATAGCATACCAAAAAATGTAATACAGGGGGGTTTTGGAGTTTATTACATCATTTCATACCTTGTAAGTACATTAAGTAACTTGAAATTATTTTGTAAATACTTTGTAAATAGTTTGAGTCTAGGAGTCTTGTAAATATGCCAATTAGTAATCATTAGATGTGTCATTATTATAGAGTCAATAAATAAATTTCTCCTATGAGAAATATGAAGCTATATCTCTCATTATTTTGAGGAGATGAAGAGTTAGTTGAAGTTGATATGTCAAGGGCGTAAAGGCTATTTGTAAGAGTAGCATATAAGGGATATTGTAATGTGAAATTGCAGTTTAATATTTTGTATTGTAAAGCATTGTAATCTTGTCATCCTCATGAATATAGCGTGTGTGTGTGTGTGTGTGTGTGTGTGTGTGTGTGTGTTTATTTTAGCATTCATGAGTTGAATATATGTGTGATGTATCCTGGTATATTGTAAAGTTATTTATACTTGGTATTCGTTATTGAGTATTGAATTAAGCACAATTTCTAACAAAAGCAAGAAAATTTTAATGTAGTAGAAATTAGATTAGATCAAGGATTTTCCACTCTCAAAACTATAGTAAATAAATCACATCTCTATAATTAGATGGTGAAATCCATTAAGGTTCACTTAGATTAATCTTTAAAATAAATGAATAAGGATACAAGCCATGATAAAGTGCTCTCTACAAATTCAAATCAACATGAATGAAGATGTGAAGGCAATATCTGTAATAAATAAGGTAGAAGAGATCAAATGCAATCCAATCAAATTGTGTTTATTTTTCTCAAGTAGTATAAAATCCTCTCCTTGGAAAAATGATAATATAGAGTATACCTCTTACATTATAGAGTTTTAAGAATAATGTAATAAAGAAAGAAGTATGGAGGATATCCAAAAAAATTTATTTTTTTCATTTAATCATAAGAAAGTAAATATGAGGGAGGATAGTCCTTATACTTTAAGGTTTTCAAGGCAACATAAATAAGAAATTCATGAGGCTATTTCTTGCACTTAAATTATCATGGACAAAATAAACCTATAGATGATAATTCTCATTATGAACAATTTGTAAAATTGGAATACATTGATGAAGATAAAAGTGTAAATAGGATGAAAAATGGAGAGGAAGACTGTTAAAACAAATATAAAATAGAAATCAAAGGGATATCAATATGGGAAAATCAATAAAAAATGTTAACTAGATATGGAGCTAAGACAACATATACAAATAAAAGTAATGATAAGAATAATATCTTAGAGTATTCGGGATGAATGAGACCCCTAAAAAATTTGCAAGTGGTTGTTATAGTCCTATTGGTAGTATTTTTTACTATTATTTAAAAAAATAGTTGTGCAAATTTTGGTGCCATAATTCATAGTGGCTTCTAGAAATAGGTTAAACTAGTACATACTTTTATACTGTGTTTTTTGCACTGTAGTTTTAGTACATGAGATTAGAACATAGTTTGTAAAATAATATCTTATCTTTAAAGGCATATGACATGCCTATTTATACCTAGATCTATGAAAAATCAAAGGGCAACTTTTTTCAAATCCAAAAGAAAAAAAGATGAACTAATAAGATATATCAGAGAAGTCAAGTTGTTTTCAAATATTGAAATGAATTAACTTAGAAATCTATGATTCTTAGTTAAATTTTCTTTCATGATCTACGTTATTTGCAAGTTTATGTAAGGTCCTCATTTTTGCTAATGTAAATATATTTTATGAAAATAATGATATGAATTAACAATATCGAAATAAACTTATAGTAATAATAAAAAAGAAAACAATCCAAATTTTCTAATTATATGAACTTGTACATCGATTGAGGGAGCTTTGTATCCATAATATAGTTTTACAAAATGAATTTTGAGTTCCTATCTTGCCACTTGTCCAAGAGACTCTTGATCTTCACTTACGACATATATATATATATATATATATATATATATAATATACTTTAATACCCCCTATATTACATTGTTTGATGTGTATTTCTCTTGATCTGCATAGATGATCCCTAAATATTTGAAACTTGCTTCGACCAAGTGCCTTTGTAAAAATATTTGCAATATGATATTCGGTAGAAATATGTTTTAGCTGAATATGATGACTTTGAAAATGATCCCTAATAAAATAACATTTAGCTTCAATATGTTTTGTAATTTCATAAATGATTGGATTTTTGATCAAATTTAGTACTCCTTGATTATCATAATTTTTTTTTTTTTGTAAATAAAATTCTTCATTAATTACTAGGTTTTGCAGGTTAACCCAAAACCTATTACAATATCCATCCTTATGCTGAGATTGTAGATCCTAGTCATCCTTGAAAATTTCTTACCAGAACTTGTGTTGAATCCCCTACAAAACCTTACTAACAAGGCACACCCATACCTAAACATAACTATAAACATTACTTACATTGACAGGAAATTGAAGTTTGGAACTTTGCCCTTGTGAAACCTGTTGCTTGCCCATTTCCTCTTCTCTGTCGAAATCTTCCAAGGCTTACACCCCGTTACCTTCATTTCCAATTTGGTATGATTTAGAGGGAAACCCCATAGTTATTACCAGCTCCATGGGGAAAGAACACCCATTCATATTTATACTTAACGGGTAGGTTTGTTTTCATGACTAATAATTTTTTCCACTTCACGTGGTACACCTTGTGTCCATGTCACCAAACTACCAACATCAACACCTATGTTGGCTAATTTATCAGCTGACCTGTTGGCCTCACGGTACACGTGATGAGCCCTCGTGTTCTGTCTTGCCGCAAAAAGGATCCTCACTTCATGGATGACTCCCTCGATTCTCCATGGAGGTTTTTTGCCATTGGTTAACAGGTTGATGATGTTCATCGAATCATCTTCAATCATCAATTTACCTGAGTTTATTGGGCTACTTGCAACCCTCTCCAAAGGGCTATAGCTTCTGCTTCGTTATTAGTTCTAATTCCCAATGGTTCAACGAAGGCCTTGACCAAATTTCCTTGATGATCCCTAATTATTCCTCTAGCTCCAGCTCTTCCCGGGTTCTCCTTGGCTGCACCATCAAAATTTAGTTTAAACCAACCCTGGGGGGGTGGCTCCCAAGAAATCCCATTTCTGGGATTGGGCAAAGGAATGGAAGGTTTGTCCTCAATACCTAAGGCCCGAGCTAATTGTTTTTCTTGTGGAGGAATTGAGTGGTTCTCACCCACTAATGTGCTAAGGTTTTCTTTCGCAAAGACAATAATCCTATTGAGGATGGTTTTTGGGTTGTGAATGGTATCCTTAAAGGCTCTATGGTTCCTTTCTAGCCAAATCTGCCAAAGAAAATGATGCCAACAAATTTTCCATAGATACTTAAATTTTAGGCTAACAAAGGGTTGAGGCCATTGATGGAACACTTCAGATATAAGAGCAGGCTTAACCCACGAGATCCTAAAGGCTTGTAAAAGTTCATCCAAGATGGACTCCGCTACCGGACACTCCAAAAACAAGTGTTGAGTAGTCTCCCATCCTGCCATGCACATGTAGCAATGGTTAGCAATAACCATACCTTTGGATAACATATTATCCATAGTGAGGATTTTTCCTTGAATCACCAGCCATGAAAAAATGGATATTTTAGGAATTAAGCCTTTGATCCAAACCAAACTCGGTTGAAATTTTTGACCTTCCACATTGATAAGAAAATTATAGGCAGTCTTAACTGTGAAGTCACCACTTTCAGTCTTGATCCAAACAATGTGATCTTCATCCTCTCTAGAGGGAATAATTTGCTGAGTTACAATGTTATAAAGCTCTTCAGACTCCGCTTCAAAACCCTGTACTCCGATGTGTTTCCACCTGTTGATATTTATATCCTACCACATATAATTTTCAACCTTCTTCCCAATATGCTACTCCATATGCTCTTGAATCCTAGACAAACGAGGATTCTGGGATAACTCCTCAGCTCTCACCCACCGATCCTTCCAAAAGTCTATTGTTTGCCCATTTCCTAGAATCCATCTAAGACCTTTCTTGACAAGATCCCTGCTCATGTGGGATAAAGTATGGATTTGAACACTACTAAACTTTTTATTAAAATAATATCATTATAATTTGTTAATATATCATTATAATATGAATGAGATTCATTTTATAACTTATTAGAATGATATATTTTTTTAAGTTGGTTATTTAGGATTAAAATGAATTCCACTTGTATTATATAATGATCCATAGTTTAATTATGCATATATCCTTTGATAAGATTTAAACATAAATATTTAATTTTTTAAGACTACTAACCTATTTATTAAAGTTCTTATGGGTGTACTTATGCTTCATAAGGAAACTAAAGTCTAGATTTGGTAAAGTGAATTATGATAACGCAAATTTTTGAAAATATCACTCTACTAAGATGTAGTGTTTATACTGTAGAGGTGGAGTTTTGGTATTGTGAATGCTGCTACAAAAAAATATCAACAATACTGAATAAAGGTAGTGTGTTATCACTCTACTAAGATGCAGTGTCTATATTGTAGAATGTGCTTAGATCTATTCATGTGAATAAAATGAAGGCATGTCTAATTCTTGATTGATATTTTAAAAAATGACATAAGAAGCATCAATATTTCTTCAAAACTAAAGTGCACTCAAATATATTCATGTGAAGAAAATTAAGGTTAGAAAAATTTCTTTCTAAATTTGAAGAATGCAAAAGTTTGGGAAAATGATTTCTTATTTTGATTGAGAATGAAGAGGAAGGCTTGGAATTCTCAGAGCACCCCTTTGAGAGGCAACACATCTTTTCAAATCCAAGGACCAAGGGTCTAACTTTTGAACAAGACTTAGAAGTTAAGAACTTGGGATCCTTAGATTTTTGAGTGGCCAAAATAATAATGTGGGTTATCAAAATTTAGTGGAAAAAAGGAATTCTATGTCAGTAGATTCATATTAGGTTGGTTGTCCTATTGAATGCTCATTTTCATGTGTATCATAACACTCTACTCAAGTAACGGGTCTAATGAATGAGCAAGCATTTGATTGCAAGGAAGAAAAACTTGAGCAGGCTCTAAAAAACCTAGACTCACTTTGTCTAATGGAGTTTTCTTTGTTTGATTCTAGTTTTATTAGTAAAAGTCTTGATTCAAAGACCCTAAGTGGAGTGGGTTTAAACTTCAATCAACATAAACTATAACTCTGGTTACTAAATTGCGTAAGGCACACAAAGTGCTTAAAAATAAAATATTGAATATTAGAATGGTTCTTTGGGAAGATCTAAGGATGGAATAAGTTTTGGATTTTTTGATAAAGGCCCTTATTGAGAAGTTTCATGGACACAAAATAGTTGATAATACAATAATTTGTAATTGTAGAAGCTATGGATCCCAATTTTAGGAAATGGGCTGATTTTTACTTACTTGCCATAGGATGGATAGGTTTCCTTTTTCGATATAAGGAATATGCACAACAAAATTTGGGAGGTCATCAGTATTGGGAGTCTTCTTTTTTGGCTTTGAAGACTTGGATGACTTGCTTTGATCCTAGGATTGAAGTTTCTAGGAGAATCCCAATCTAGGTGAAACTTCCAAGTTTGCCAATGGAGTTATGGTTAGAAAGAGATTTGAAATAGATTGGAGATTCATTAGGTAGAACCTTGGATAAACTAGTTTTACCTAATGAATCTCCAATCTATTAGGTAAAATATTGATTGGAGATTCTTGTATTTTTTGGTTTGTAGCTTAGGTTTTGGTTGAGATGGATATCAGTGAAGGCTTACTAAACTATATGGAGATAGTTGTAGAGAATACAATTCATAATAAAATCCTAGACTATTTTAAGATTCTTTATAAAAGCTATGGAGGTATCTATTTTAAGGGAGGGTTGAAGATGAGCTCCTCTTGTAGATATTTGTTATGGTTTAGGAAAATGAAATCCAAGTTGAGAAATTATGCAGTTACTAGAAGGTTAGGTTTATATTCAGACCTTATAAAGGACTCTTTTGCTTCTTCAATTGGTAGGAAATATCTTTTTTTTCATGAACAAGAGAAGGCTTTGAGAAAAATTCAACATGATAAACAAAAATCTATCAAAGGGGTCCTTAGAGCAGGTTAAAACCCCTATAATATGTTTAAATGATCTTGTTATCCCTTAATATTCGAGGTCTTGGTAGAACCTCTAAAATACTTGCCTTAGCCAGGATAGTGAAAATTCATAATCCATATGTTTTCCTTCTACAAGAAACCATAGGGGCAAATACAAAAGTCATTGAAGGGTTAAGTAAATTGCTTAGGGACTAGGAGTTCTTGGCTCGATGCTACCAAATATTTAGGGGGTGTTTTGATTGGCTAGAAGAACTCAATATTCTTAATTAATTATTCCTTTATGGTTTTAGGTATGTGGACATTATTATTTTTTAAAGACTTGTGTTTGAGGTTATCGATTATTAATTGTTATGGTCCCTATGAAGATAGGCAGGTTTTTTGGGATGATGTTTTCTCCCAAAGGTGTGTTAGGGATAAAATTTATCATTAGTGGGGACTTAAATTTTACTATGAATATAAGTGAGGTATGGGGAGAATCTACAAGACTTGATAATCTTACATATTATTTCAGACATAAGATTGAAGAAGCTGGTTTAATTGACTTAGAACCAATAAAGTTATTGTATACATGGAGAAATAATAGATTTGGGGAAGCTAGGATATCAAAGAGGTTGGAAAGAGTTTTTTAATCTCAAAGTAATTATACAATAAAATACAATACTATCTTTTTCAACACAACGCTTATCAGTACTAGAGTTTTTTTTTACCCTATTTAATGAATTAATTTTAAAAATATTTTTTCATTATGGTCAATATAATCACAAGCATTCTTTGCACAACCTTATCTTTACTGCTTAAATTTTGAATGTTACATACTATCCTCTATATAAGATCCTTAGTTTCATACTGTGCATTTACTCATATAGCACTCATATTACAATTTTCATCTATTTGTTGATATGCATTTGTCTTTTTGGATGTACTATTCAATATTTCAACAAAAGTGGATAGATCTGTAGTTATTTTTTCCATAAGTATCTTGTGAATTGATTCATGTTCTTCCTCATCATTATATTCTTGTACCTCTTGAGTCATGTGCCCTTTTTTATTATCCCATTTTAGATAATATTGTTGAGTTTTTGTATATCATTGTTAATTTGATTAATATTGTCTCTATAGATATATTTGAAAAAGTCTATGCATTTAATTCAATTGATTTAGTGAATTATATCTCTAAATTTTTTTGATATGTCCTTTGTTACATATATGACTATCTTATTTTCCATTTTAGTTTATTTTGTGATGAGATAGAATAATTTCTTTGATGATCTTTTTTTTGAAATGAAAGCATTATTTGATATTTCATCTTTGACTTGATTTTCTATTTCATATTCCTTAATAATATTAACTAAATATTTAAATGACACTTTTCTATTTGATACTTGGAGCTATGTGACCAATGGTTTAAATGATTTTGGAAGTACTTTAAGTGTAACTTAGGCAAGAAACTTTTCTTCTACTTTCTCTCATAGTTTGTAGCTTCAATTTTAAATTTGTTATCCTTCTAAGAAAGTGTTCTATATTTTCATTATATTGAACTTTTAGTGAATAAAATTATGATTGTAAGTGTGGAATAGTGGCTTCTGTATTTCCCTCAATATGGTGCATAGTTTATCCCAAGCCTCTTGTGAAGTCTTGACCTCACTTTTTTTTAAGATAGAAGGATACAATATTTAGATTATTTTCTACAATAGAATATTCATGAACAAGAATAGTTATTACATTTCATTCCATTCTTGTCCTTGGTTACAATGTGCTAAGTATAGAATCTTCAAATATAGATAAGATAAATCAACTAGGTATATTTCCCAAGGAAAAGTTGTTGAGCTTAAAAATCATCAAACATCACCCCATCTTGAAGCACCTCATATGCATATTTTGGCCTTGAATTTTTCACACCTGTAGTGAAATACACCTTACTTGATCAAGGACCATCTATCAAAATTATGGTAACTTTGGTCCATATGACAACATTAGTTTTCATTCACTATATTCCTATTAGCTTTCACCTCAATAGAAATCATGTCACTCGTGTGGCATATCTTACAATTGATGAATATTTGAATCCCACCTCACATACAAAAGGTATATAGACAGTGGATTTAGTCCTCACTTCATCAAAATTATAATTGGTAGTATTTTTAAGGAATATTCCTGGAGGAAGATCATAATATTGTAACAACTCAATTAATGGTTTTTGCATTTTGCCTTTCAATTTGTTAAATATCCATTTTGCCCCTCCTTCAACTGTATTTGTAAAGTATTAGAATTTTGAACTTGTCCACCAATATTTAATGTATCATTTTGAGCTCCTCCATACCTAGTCTTTTGCCCTTAAGTTTGCAGATAATTGTTCAGGCTTCATGATCAATAAAATCCAACCCAAATTCATCCTCTAAAATACTGATAAAGGACAAAGGTTCATCCAGCTGTGAATCCAAAGATCTTGGAGAGATATTTCTTCAGACCAAAGATGATTTCTCATAAACTAAAGAAATGGTTTGCAAACAAGCCTCTTCCTTCAATGCTTGACTACACCTAAGTTTTGCACCCTTTTTGTGAAGAGTAAATAAAATTATTACTTTGTTTCATCGCTTAACTTCTTAACTGCACCACATTATTGGAGTCCTCATTATCCTCGTATATCATCCCTACCCTTATGCTTATTGATGATTTGGTGGCAATAACCAGAGGCTATATTTATTACCTAATTTTCTAGTGTGTCAACCTCTTTGTTGAATTCCTGCCTTATGTATTGATAGAATATTTTACAAATTATCCTACCTAGTTGTCTAGTCCTATCTTGAATAATATTCAATTGTAAAGATATAAAATCTTTATTTTTGGCAAGAGCTTTTATTATCAGTTTAGAATCCTTGTAAACTGTGACCTGGGTGATTCATTAATTTGCCACCAATTTTAAGTCAATTTCACATCCAATAGCCTCTACCACATTGTTAGATGTTGTTCCCAAGTTGATCATGTATTTGAGCAGGATCTCACAGGATCCTGTAAGAATCAATCCCCCTACCATTGCTTGACCAAGATTGGACTTGGAGGCACCATCAAATAAGAGCATCAAAAAACATATGTTAGGCAAAGAATTGTTTGCTCTATATCCTCCCTATGTCAGGAAATATTGGATATTAAGTTGGTAGATCATTCTTCTTTCTATGGGTGATAAATATTCTTCATACTGTTGTTGAAAAAAACTAGATTTGAAATTTAGGACTAATTCTTATTTTATCCTTTGTATTAGAGTTTTGTTGTCCTCACATTTTCCCTAAAAAATCCTTTGATATTTGTCCAACCAAATGTTCCAGATGACAAAATATGGTATAGAGCTCCATAGATATTTCAGGAGGGGCTTACCTTCTAGTTTACATTTATATTATTTGTTCCACTTGGTAAAACATGTATCTATGTTTAACCTTATAGAGTAGGAAGTACCAAGAATTTTAGTTATTCCTAACCAAATTAAAATTACCTTTGGGTATTCAAACAAAAGATGGAAAATTGTTTCATTGTTTTGCATGCACCTATAACAAACACAAGGCCCCACTATTATCCTCTTTTGCAGATTATCACCTGTTAATATTTTATTTTGAGAGACTAGCCAAATAAATACTTGTAGTTTAGGTGGTGCTCTATTTTTCCACACTATCAATAGTTTTTATTGGCAGGACCAATCTGCATATTTTTAACTCCTAGATGCACTAAGTATTCCCCATTAATGTTGATGTTATCCCAAATAAGTTTTTCAGGAATCATACAATGAATATATCTAATGCTACCCGAAATTAGTTTGTAAGGACT
Source organism: Wollemia nobilis (assembly GCA_028583015.1). Lineage (NCBI taxonomy): Eukaryota > Viridiplantae > Streptophyta > Pinopsida > Araucariales > Araucariaceae > Wollemia > Wollemia nobilis. The sequence continues at coordinate 6,444,926 of JAQPPZ010016989.1, read as the reverse complement.
TAAAGTAATCCCAATACCCTTGAAGCTGAGATAGAATGGGTTGGAAGATCTAGTTCAAATTTTTTGATGTCCAATAAAACAAGTCATCTAGTTTGAGTATTCTTTGGCTTTCTAAGTGATTATGCAATTTTATTGGATTTATCTCTCTTAGTGATGGATTTTCTAGGATTGGATCCTCCCATAAATTAATTGACTTACCATCTCTTGATACACAAGAAATTATATCTTCTATTATGCTTTTTGCAACCACTATATGTTTCCAAACCAATGAGACTCTGGGAAGTTTTTTTGTGTTTGAGCATTTGAATACTTATTTGATTATTTACATACTTGTTGACTAGTATGCATTGCCATGCTCGATTGTATTTAAGCATGTTCTAGATAATTTTTGCTCCCAGTGCTTTTGAAACTATCTCCATTTTTTTAATTTCTAATCTTTCTTTAATTTTACTTTTTGTGACCATCTTTCAATTGACCAAGTAGAACTTTTTTATTTCTAATTGACTACCTCCTTGCCATAGGAAGTTACGTATGATACCATATACCTTTTTCAAAATAAAATTGGGAGCATGATATACTAATAGTTGGTATACTGGAAGAGAAGCTAACACTAATTTGATCAATATTGCCATTCCTGCAAGACTGAGCCAACTATTACTGTAACTATGTATCCTCCTAACCATATTGTCCATTTTTGGGGTCCAGTAGTCTAAGGCTTTGAGGTGCAAGCTCATGGGCACTCCTAGATATCTGAAGCATTTTTTGTGCTATACCAAAATCCTAGGATAATGAAAAAGAGTTTGAATATTATTGCTACAATATTTTGTTTGTAGAATTATTCTTTTTAGTGTTTATATGAACCCTCATAGCTTGTATGAACCAATCTAGGTATTGCTTGAATTATCTAACATTTTTCTTGGTGGATTTTCCTAGAAGAATGATATTATCTATAAATTAGGCATGTGTTACAACTTTACATCCTACTGCATTTTCTATCTCTGCTATTTTTCTTTCTCTTCAAATATGGTTAATTAATCTTCCAAGAGTCTCAGCTAAAATGATGTAAAGGTATGGTGATAGTGGACACCCTTGTCTAATTCCTCTTGTAGCCCAAAAGAATTTTTTTGGTTCACCATTTATTAAGGGGGCTATCCATAGGATTTTATGCATGCTCTGATCCACTTGATGACCTGATGTGGGAATCTAAAATTTTACAAGACTTGTTCTACAAATTGCATATTAACTCGCTCAAAGGCATTTGTCATATCATGTTTTATAACAATTTGTATCTTTTTTATTTTCTACTACTGTGGAGGGCTTGATGCACTGTTATGATATTATCATATATATTTTTTCTAGGCATGAACCCTCCTTGCTCTTCTGGTATTAATTTTTCAAGTTTCTATTTTATTCTATTGGCCAATAGTTTGGTAATAATTTTATAGGAAGAGTTACATTGAGAAATTGGTCTAAATCTAGAGAAAGTAGTGGTATTTTTTCTTAAGGAATCAATGCTAGAAAGGTGGATTTGATGGTTCTAAGAAGCTTACCTTTCAGCCTAACATCCTCAATCATGCATAGCAAATCTTCTTTGATGATGTGTAAGTATTGCTAGTAAAATTTGTTTGTGAATCCATCTAGTCCAGGAGATTTGTCCTTTGGTAGAGTTGCTATAATCTCCTTAAGTTCCTCCATAATGATTGGTTTATTGAGATCCTGTTTATCTTCCAAATTTAATACTATCAGTATATGCTATAGTAGTATTCCTTAGGAATGTGGGTTATCATTTTCACTAGAGAGGAGAGCTGAGTAATGTTTTTTTTTTTAACATGGTGGAATTGGTAGCCACCATGAATCTGGGTAGGTTGTCCAGCTTTTATGGCTGCCATAGTATTCTGTAGTGTCCACCCTGGAAGCCGCCACACAGATATTCATGCAGTCCACCCCTATAACCGCCATGCCAAAATCATTTAAAACCTTTTAGACCGCTGAAAGCACCAAGAAAGGGAGAAGCGTTCAGTCCGACGAGGCCCAAGATTTGAACCTTGGACCTCTGCCCCCCTTATGGGGTTTGGATGAACCAATTTTTCTACAACTCAGACCTTGAGAGCTGAGTAATATTGATTGGCAAGTTCCTTAATTTTCTCCCTATCTATATAAGTGGTTCCTTCATGTTCTCTATCTCCTTCATTGTGTTCATTTGATAGCATTGCATTTTTTTAAGATAAAAAATATTTGGTGTTTCTATCCCCCTTCCTTAGCCAAACCATTCGAGATCTAAGCCTCCAATGTGTTTCTTATTCAGTGCTTAATTTATTGAGCTTCTGAATCAGGTCATTTCTTGCATCTTCTTACCATGGTTGAGGAGAATGATCCCCAATTTTTATTTCTAGTTTTTGCATCAACTTCTCTTTGTCTAGTTTGACTCTTGATTTTTTGCCAACCATTTTATCACGTGCTTCAATTTTTAAATTTTTATTTTCCACTTTTCTTGGGGGGTTGGTGGATTGGACATGTTTGTTCCAAGTGCTTTCAACAAGTTCACTGAAATCTTCTTCTTCCACCCATATAGAGTTGTACTTAAAATGATTTTTTTGAGGTTGTATGATTTGGCTGCTATCCAAGAGAATTGGATTATGATCTAAGATAAAATACTGAATGATGTGATTGGAAGTGAGGGGAAAGTGTGTTAGGATATTTTCAATGATCAATAATTTATCCAATCTTTCTGCAATATAGTTTACCCTTTCTCTTTTATTGCTCCAAGAGTATTTTCCTTTGGTCGGTCGAATGTATTATAAGATTTCATTTGCCAAAATTTGATTGAGCAGATCTCTATTTGGATCCATTGCTAAACTTCCTCCAACATTCTCCCAGTGGTAGAGAATCATTTTAAGATCTTCTTCCAGTATTATGTTGTCAAACTTCTCATTGTCTAGCCATTATGCTAAGTTTTACCATGCTTATATTTTTTGGATAGGATGATTTGGACCATAAAAAATTATTATTTCTACACTAGTTTCATCTGGTAGGATGAATTTTATACCTATCTAGTTATTATGCTTATATTATAAGCTACAAACTAATTATTGTGGATCCCAAGCCAAATCCAGTCCCCCTAAAGCTCCTATAGAATCAACAGTTATCAATTTTGATTGTGCCCATATCTTCTTGCATTTTATGGTTAGTGTTACCTCTACTATTTTTGTTTCCTAAATATAAACTATTGTTGGATTTTGCTCTTGTATTAGAACTTTGAGATAGTTTTTGAAGAGTATTTTCCGGTCCCCTACAATTCTATGACATAATATTTATTTTTTGATTACTTCTTATTTTTTACGAAGCTCTCCTCAATTCTAACCTGCATTTTGGATTACAAGTCTTTTTGTGCTTTCCCATTTCTGAGTTGTTGGTTCGATTTTCTTTCCTTCGATGTATATCATGTGGTCAGCAAGTCGTAGGAATCACTATTTTCCCCACTTGTGTTTCTTCTACCTCTTCCTCTGAGTTTCCATCAGTTTCTTCTCTAGTTGTTATGTTCTTTGGTGTATCTCCTAAGATCTCTAGTGAGTTGTCAGCTTCAGTTGTAGGTATCTTCTCTTTATCTTTAGGAGCCATCACATCTAAAGAGGTGATTTCCTTTTCTCCTTCATTAAGACTTACATTTTTTTTTTTGTGCTATAAGATATTTTTATCATGTGGTTGTCATTGTCGATTCTTGCTTCTTGATCTATGTGGTCTCCTTTCGACTTCTTGGAATCCTAGTCTTTCCTTTTTTGTTTCTTGTGTTTTTTTAATTGGGTAGTTTTAGGAGAAATTTTCATGGTCATGGTAGGTTATACACTTGAATGGTATATGCTCATAGTCCAAGGTTTGGTTATGGATCCAATGAAACACCTTTATTTTAATATGCTCAAGCAAATCCTTTTTCAAATTAACTTACACACAAATATGTGTGCATATAGCGTTATTGGCCTTTAGGGAAGCCTAGTCAATGAAAATTCCAATATCATTCCCTATTAATTCCATCAAAGGTTTTTTCCATAGGTGCAACGACAGAAAAGGCAATCTCACCCAGACAACAAATTCTTTAGGCTCCTCCTCTTAAGGATCAAATATCATGCTCTATAAGGTCATGTAGAATGGGTTTTATCCCAGAAACCAAGGATATCCATGAAAATTAGTGCTCTTGTCATCCATAGAGATTAATGTAATGACAAATTATCCTCTACATATCATCATAAATTCATAAGAGGAGACTTTTCCCTCCCAATTTGTGTTAATCCATTTATGGATTGTGATTGGACTAGGCCATATTACCACAAATTTATATGCAAGGGCTTGGGTAGAAAGTGTGAGCAAAGGCTATTGGATAAAGGTTGGGGGCACCTCAATCATAGGAGACTCATCTAACTTGGGCACAAAGGTACCATTGTTAGTGAAAGCACGAGGATACGGAAACAAAAAGGGAAAACTCCAAGCACGATGCAAGAACGAAACTAAACTTGATGCTACAAATTAAAAATGCGTAAAATGGAGAAAGCATAGACAAATTGGAACCCAAATGGAATGAAACAACCCTCTTCTTTTATTGATGTATTTCAAATTCGGTTACAATTCGCTTCCTCCCTTTTTAGGGGCGAGGAGCATCAAACTTGTCTCTTGGTCACATCAATGGAAAGCCATCCCTCTTCTGCGTGCCCACATGTAAGATGGGCGGACCAAACGTCATCGCCGCTTGTGTATACGAGTGTTGATTCCTTGCTGCTCTTCCGATGTTTAGACCCTGTGTTCAAAGGAACAAGAAACCGTTAGTAGCACCTGCGAATAAGACAAAGCATGCGATCCTCAAACCTACAATAAGCGGATGAGAAAATGAATTAAACTGTAACTAAAACTTATCCAAATGACATGAAAACTTGGCAAAGACATAGAAACATCACCAAGAAGGCATTGCAAAAGGAACAGTCGAGAAATTCCTCACCGATTTGAATTCGCTCCTGGGCGGGACGGATTCGACTGTAATTCGTTCCGGGGTAGGACGAATTCACCTGCAACAAAGCGCCGAAGTGATACTGCCCCAAATGTCGCATCTAGGGAGCTCCAAAAGACCTGCAAACTTGGGGTTAGCTAATTGGAGGCATTTTGGGAAGACCCAGATGGTCAGATTTCCCCAATTTGGCCTCCATCAATGGGAATTTGATGCTGCTACCTGCAAGTTAGTGAGGACAACAAAAGCGATAAAACATGATAAGATTTGATCAAAGCATTATGAAATCGGAATTACAAGCTATTTAAGCAGCATAATATGGAATGCAAAATAAAAAAAATGACAAAAAGAACAATCTACCATGAATTCCCAATCGTTCTTAAAAAAGAAGATTAGGCTCGCAGCCGGTGCGGGCCGCCCACCGTTGGAACTTGATTTCGGCACCAATCCACTTGGGATGGGCCCAAAATCTCTTGTAATGTGTTGTCGGCGAATTGGTAGATCGATGTGGTCAAGTGTCGGGTTTTGGATCCGGATTCACACTTCCAATAACCACCCAATGACCTCCCTTGCGAAAGAGATCAAGGATGTGGAAGAGGTGAATCAAAGGTAAAGCATGGTATTAATTTGGCAGCACTTCGTTGCTTAAAAATGCTTCCAACCTCTCCTTTTTTTGGGGTGAGGAAGCTCACCAATTTATAGACCCAAGGGGTCTCTTTGGATGGGCATGCAGGGGCGCCACTTGGCGGCCATGCCTTCCCAAGAGGGAGGAGATTCCTCCCTGACTTGGGCTTCCATGACTGCCCTTGTGACAGTCCTCTAACGTTCAATTTGCTCACCTACGCGCGCATGCAAGGCAGGGAGCATTAATTGACTGTCCTTGGCTGCCATTTGGCGCAATTTCTCTTTTTGCCCGTTGAACCTGGAATTCGCCCTACCCTGGAGCGAATTCAGAATTCGTCCCTGGGTGGGGCGAATCCCATTTTGAATTCGTCCCAGGGTGGGACGGATACTGAGCAAAGTGCCTGAATGTGCCAAATTGATCTTTGACCTTCCAAAATTGTTGTAAAAGTGGTTAGGACCACTGTTTAACCTCTGGGGGCTGCCCTTGGGGCTGTGTGTGTCAAAGCGATTAGTGTTTGCAGTCACATAATCGGATTGGTGCTGTTTTGGTGTCTACAGATGCCCCTTTTTGGAAAGCGCTACGGGTGACGCAGTGCTGAGCAAAAATAGATAACCAAAGCACTAATGATTAGGATTTCTTGGTAACCTAACCAACTTTTGATGCCCCAAGCATGGAAAGGGCATGCATTCTTGAATCCTTGCTTCTGACGAGCGAAGGCACTCAATTCAAGTGTTAACCTTTTTCGGTGAGGTGTTACTTGACCTTGGACATTGATCGATCATGAATAGGCAAAGGGCGCAACCTTTTGTCTGTGAGAACCTTGAGTTCATGATTCACGAAATGCCAAGTGATTTGATCAGATTGTGATTATTGCTTGTTTACTGCCCCAAGCAGGAGCGTAATTGTCTTTGTCAATGATTCTTTGAATGCATGCCATTTTCCTTAATTGGGTGTGTGTTTGCTGATTGGTGACTAAGTGTGACTACCCCCTCAAGCGACGAATCGATGAGGGAATGACCTTCATGAGAAAAGCGACGAGTCGCTTGACTCAAGATGACTTGTGCAAGGGTGCCCTTAGATGGTTTAGCGTTAAGTGTGTGCAGTTTTTCGACATTTAGACCTATTTTTGGTGGGTGGTAACCCTTTTTGCGACGCTTTTTGGAGCTAAAATTGGCAAAAATCCATCCTCCCGTGGAGCGGTCCGGCTAAGGTAGCCTTCTTAGGGAGTAGGATAGTGACAATTTGTGACCCCAATATCTATTTTGCATGCCCGGGATGTCAAGTGCAACAGCACTCTCATCGGGCAAGTTTATTAGCTTTTTTAGTGCATTTTTGTTCAATTTTTGTTATTTTTTGAAATTTTTGCCCTGAATTCGTCCCAGGGTGGGACGAATACCAGCTTAGTATTCATCCCAGGGTGGGACGAGCGCTAACCAGAGCGCTCATCCTAGGGGGGAACGAATATAAGCTCAAAAGGCCTATTTAAAGGCCAAAACTAGGGTTTGGGCTCATTTGCATCTGAATTTTCTTGCGATTTGGAGCTCTGGGGAGGAGGAGGTTAATTCTGTGAAGCGAAGCATTGCCGAATTTCTCCTGACATCATGAGTGCATAAACCGGATCGAGCGGCGGAGCCGAAGCGAGACCAGTAAGTGCTCCCTAGTGTTATTACTTTTGTTTAAAACTGCAAGTGTTTTGTTTAATTTTCTTTGTGATGATGTTTTTCAAAATTTAAAATTGAAACCCTGAAACTGAGCTGAACATAACCAAGACTTAGTGTACAACTAAATGACAAATGTAGTGAAAACCTAGGTAAAGAATTGTTATTTTGCTTATAACTAAAACCCTAGGATAAACGGAACGTAAAACCCTAGTTCTTAGGTTGAGCTGGTCAGTTTTAAAACGTAGGTTAAAAGCCTAGGTTTAAAACTGTTATTTTAATTTTATTTTGTTTGTGCAGACTTTTTAGACTTAGAATACCGAAATCCTACGACTGACAATAGGACTGACAAAATATTTGTGTTTTTGTTAATTAATCAGTTTAGAGTTTAAAAACCCTAGGGCTGACAAATTAATTTTTGAATTTTGTTTTGTTTTTGAATTTATCAGTTAGGATTAGAAACCCTAGGACTGACAAATTAATTTTTGTTTTGTTTTTTTTATTAGTAGGATTAGAAACCCTAGGACTGACAAATTAATTTTTGAATTTTGTTTTGTTTTTAAATTTATCAGTTAGGATTAGAAACCCTAGGACTGACAAATTAATTTTTGAATTTTGTTTTGTTTTGTTTTGTTTTTGGAATTTATCAGTTAGGATTAGAAACCCTAGGACTGACAAATTAATTTTGTTTGAATTTTTATGTTTGTTTTTGTTGTACATTGGTAGGCAATGTTGTATATTCATGTTATTGTTGTACAATTTTTTTCCATGATTTTAATGTTTTTGAATTGTTTTCTTTTGTAGGTTGTTAAGAGCCGGTACCGTGTACCTACTGCTTTTGCTGAAGCATGGGGGCGCTAACTGTGGCTGACTGGGAGTGGCTTGATGCCCTTGGGCTCAAGCAGGTGGCTCGACTGGAGCCTGTGGTCGGGGATCGGGCTTATCTGACGGCCTTGATCAATCTATGGGATCCTCGGACCAACACCTTCCATCTCCCAATAGGGGAGATGACAGTGACCTTGGAGGATGTCTATCGGCTTCTGCGGATTTTGATAGATGGACTGCCGATCAGACGTCATCGCGTGATCAGCGGACAACTGTACTATCGATGCGATGCTTCGGGCATGGGGAGGAGCTGGGTGTGGAGGATCCAGTGGAGAGGGCAGAGGGCGACTACCAGATTGGCAGGATTTTGGTCCGATGGTGGCTGGAGAGGGGGGTGTTGGGAGTGAGGCACGCATTCCTTATGGGCCTCATTTCCAACATGTTGCTACCTGACTCGTCAGGCATGAGGTTCCCATGGAACCTACTGGATTTGGTTTGGCGGTTGGTAGAGTGCTCGATAGAGGCACCGCTAATCATGAGGTGGGGACAGACGTTGCTGGCATAGCTCTATGGTGAGTTGTACGAGGTCCGCTACCGAAAGTGAAAGGGGATTAGCTGTAGCTATCTATTGTAGAGTTGGGCTTGGCAGCACATAGCGGTGGAGAGGCCGCTAGGTTACCATGGATGACTCGGGGGAGATGGAGGATAGGGAGATAGGCTATGCGGTTCTATGGTGGCGGTCTGGGGAGCAGGGATAGAGTCGACGATGGGTAGGTGTCGTAGGGCACTATGCCGATGCCCTCACTCGGCTTACTCTAGGGGAGGTGCTCTGCTGCCCTTATCAGGACTGTCCAACCTGGCCGAAGGCTGGAGAGTGGCTCCGATGGGTACGTAGAGAGCGGTGGCTGATTGGGCGACATGGGACCGAGCATGAGTTCTTCCCCTACAGTCGGGTGACATGATAGTTTGGGGTGTGCCAGGGGTTTTGGTGAGCCCATGGTCTATCGACATCGGGGGATGAGAGAACTCGGACCGATCGGTCATCGCGCCACTGGGCGAGGATTCAGACATGGTGATCGATGTCCCAGATGTGGATGACGTCGGGACTACCGTAGAGTATGACCAGTGGTGGGTACTATGGTGATGGTGGGGAGAGGGGCCACTGGGAGGCGCGGAGGCGAGGGTGGGAGGGTGCCGAGGCACCAGGGGATGATTGGGGAGCTCCTCGGGAGGATGCAGACATGGTGGAGGTGGAGGATGAGGATGCGGATTTGGGGGTTTCGGATCGACGAAGAATGCAGGACATCACGGAGCAGTGGGAGCCAGAGCAGGCTGCTGTTCCAGAGATGCCCATGCCTCAGGCGGATGCGGAGGACATGGAGTCCAGGTTACGCACTGAGAATGCACGGTTGGAGGGGCTATTGCGGAGGCATGATGAGGAGTTGGGGGATGCGCTGCAGGAGAGGGATCTCCTACGCATGCAGCTGGTGGAGCGAGAGAATGCATTGGCTGCTTACCATCGATAGGATGGGGGTACTGATGCTGCACGAGAGAGGGATCTCCTACGGATGCAGCTGGCAGAGAGGGATAGGGTTTTGGCATAGCGCGATGATGCAGTAGCTTATTACCATCGATGGGAGACAGAGTGGTTGCAACGGGAGATAGATTGGTCTCGGCATCGGATGGATATGGAGGGAGAGATTATCCACCTCGGTGGGCGGTTACCTGAGCCCTTGGGAGGTGGATCGTCATGCCGAACGAGGGGCAGTGATACTGAGCAGTCAGCATCATCTCATCGCAGGCGACTGGATGAGGGAGGGGGTAGCAGGCATGATGCGGGGGCTAGCAGTAGCCACCCTGAGGGGTCCCATAGGACCCACACCATGGGGGGTAGTTCCCATCGCACCGATCCTATGTGATCATGGTGGCCGATGCCCTAGGCTTGGGGGTTTTGAGCTTTTGGATTGTGCGGGGTCAGATGACCGGTTATTGTAGCCTACGGGCATTTTTGATGATATATACAGATGACTTTATTTTGTTTATGCGAGTGATGATTTGATTTTATGCATGATGAGTGATGAGTATGGATGTATGCATGTTAATTTATTTTGATGGATGCATATGTTATGATGAATGAATGGTTTTGGTTTTATATGTGATATGTAAAATTGTAATGGATGAATTGAATTTGTGTTGTTTTGCGAGGGCACCATAGACTGTTTAGGACTTTGTGATTTTGTTTTTTAGGCGATTGCTGTGGTAAATGACTTTGCATGTATACATGTGGTTTTTTGTATTTTCTGATGGTAATGTGAGGATGAAAAGTAGCGCAGTTGGTTTAGAAATGTAGCTAAGGTTTTCTGAGACTCAGACGGTTTTAACTCACTAGCCACGATTGTACTTTATCTTACAAGACTTTTGAACAAGGTATGAATCGGACTTGTCTTTGACCAAGCTATTTCACATCCCTGTGTGTGCAATTGAGTTCATTTATGTGGTATTTGTCAGGATACCGCCAGTGCCAGATAGGTTATCAACCAAACTTGTACTGAGGATCACCTAATTAGCTCCACTAACTCCTTTGTTGTATTTAGTCAGATTAATCTGCGGTGCTATCTAGGATACCATAAGCTAGCTCATCCACATGCAAACATTGATCTGTACACGAGTTAATGTGATAGATATATCGTCATGCGGGAGGTTTACCGCCAATGACCGATAGGCTATCCACCAAACCGGTATCGAGGTTTGCCTCATGACCTGTCGGAATGCTGAGAGTTCCAGGGATTCAAGTTCGACTCCCTTCTTTTCTTCAATTGTATTGGGATACTTGCTCGTTTGTAGTGATAAAAATCACTGTTTATTTTTATATATTTTTCTTTTGAGCAAGGGATTTGGATTTTGAGTGATAAGAATCACTATTGTATGTGCCTTTTGATGTATGCACTCTGGTGGTGATGTCAAATTTTTGGAGTTTTGACTTTTTGCAAAATTTTGATGTTTGCAACTTTTTTGAGAACTTGGGATTCTTGGGGAATTGGGTAGGGAAGATGCTTGTCCTTTTGCCAACTCTCAGAATTCTTGGGGTCATTCGCATAGGGGGATGAGCAAGATAACCATTTCGCTTATGGTGACCTGGATTACTATGCAAGTTTCATCTTTCATTCACACAACTTGGGAATTTTTATGTGTTTTAATTTGTGTTGGGATGCTACGTAACAAGGTGTGATCCAAGTAGAACTCTACCTTCATAAAATCTGTCTGACTTGGTACAGTACGTGGCTAGAAAGCAAAATGATGACTGAAAGATGAAAACTCTTGATACATTAGAAGACCACTGACTCTAGTGTGGTAAAAAGCAATGAATGGCATTTATTTTTTTTTGGACTGCTTATAAAATGGAAAAATGTGGAACAAGATGGACTAGCAGAGTAATTACAGTCTATGGTGCCTTTGACCTGTACGACCACAAATATGCAATGTATGGGTGTGATGCTTAATGCAGCTACATATTTTTGTATTTTTGATGGATTGATTTTTGTGAATATGAAGATGAGATGCGAGAAGAGCTTTTTATTGATGAATTTGAGCATGCCTGGAAATGAGATGCAAATTTTTGTTGTTTTTGATGATTTTACTATTTTTGAATTTTCTTATTTTTGACCAAGCGATTGTGGGAATCCTTGGAGCATTTTGGGATTGACCAAGTGATTGTAGGAATCCTTGGAGCATTTTGGGATTGACCAAGCGATTGTAGGAATCCTTGGAGCATTTTGGGATTGACCAAGCGATTATAGGAATCCTTGGAGCATTTTGGGATTGACCAAGTGATTATAGGAATCCTTGGAGCATTTTGGGATTGACCAAGTGATTGTAGGAATCCTTGGAGCATTTTGGGATTGACCAAGCGATTGTAGGAATCCTTGGAGCATTTTGGGATTGACCAAAGGATTGTAGGAATCCTTGGAGCATTTTGGGATTGACCAAGCGATTGTAGGAATCCTTGGAGCATTTTGGGATATGGCTCTCTTAGATATGGAATGGTCACAAATGACTGATGTTCAAGGGTTCTGTTTCCTTGATTCCATCAAGAGAGGCTAGCCGGTACGTCTCGGGTCCTATTTTGCTATCAATTACATATGGACCTAACCAATTTGCCATGAACTTGTCCCTTAGGTGGGATGACAAACTAGAGTTCTGTTGGTTTTCCTTCAAGACCAAATCACCAACCCGAAAGTCCCTCAGGTGAACTTTCATGTTGTAAGCTTTCTTAAGTCGCTCTTGATAGATACGTAAATGCTCGAGAGCATTAACGCATCATTCATCAAGCAACGTAAGCTGGTCTAACCGGGCCTGCCATGCAGCGTCATCATCGATGAACTCTTGCATTGATATGCGTAGGGAAGGAATTTCCAACTCGAGAGGCATGACTGCCTCGGAGCCATACACGAGCGAAAATGGAGTTGCCCTAGTGGGCATCCGAATGCTAGTGCGATAAGCCCATAGGGCAAGTGGGATTTGGATGTGCCAATCCTTATGACTATCTATGACCATATTTTTAAGGATGGCAACTAGCATTTTGTTTGACGCCTCTGCTTGCCCATTTGCCTACGGATAATAGGGTGTCAAAAAACTATGCTGAATTTTGTACTTTGTGGTCAAAGCACGCACGTCTTTGTTCTTGAATGACATCCCATTATCCGAGACTATTTTGGATGGAATACCAAAATGACATATGATGTTATGCAAAATGAACTCCACAATGCGGGGTCCTATCGTAGAGGTAAGCGGAACTGCTTCCACCCATTTGGTGAAATACTCTGTGGCCGTTATGATAAATGTGTGATGGCCTGACGATGTAGGGGAGATCTTTCCAATTAGATCGAAGCCCCACTACAAAAATGGCCAAGCGGACTGGACTATTCGCAAGGCCTGGGAAGGTACGTGCATCAAATTGGCATGATGTTGACACTTCATGCACTTCCTGACATATGCACAACAATCTCGCTCTAAAAATGGCCAATAATAGCCCATGCAAAGAATGCGCTTTGCGATGGCCATACCACTGAAGTGGCCACCACATGTACCATCGTGCGCTTGGGCGATCGCCCAAGTGGACTCTTGCTGGTCCAAGCAATGAAGGAGGATTCCTTCATAGCTACGATGGTACAAAATGTCTCCTATCAAGACATACTTAGCCACTTTCTGCTTGAATGCTCATTTTGTGGCATGCATCAATCCAAGCGGGAGATTACCTAACTTGAGGTAGTCTCTAATGGGTAAATACCAATCCTGCTGATCGAAAGCCTCGATGGTATGAACAACCAATCCCTCTTGAAGTTCATCCCTAGCAAATGCTGAGCGGGAGAGAACTTGTAAGAATAGCGTTGTGTTGCTATTAATGGGAGTAGGGGAGAACAAGGACCCCTAGTTGGCATGTTTCAGATGATCATGGATTCGAGAGAACTTATCCGAGGATGGTTCAATCTGGATCATGTGGATTCCTGGCATCAAGTCAGAGCTTGCACGCTCCATCACGGATTGTGATAGGGTTTTGACTTGAATGGTTGTCATATCACCAGAAAGGTCTTGCGGGATTAGTGACCCCAAGGAGGCCATTGTGTCCACAAAATGATTCGATGACCGAGGGAGTGCCTCGATGTCGTACCACTCAAGTTTTTCTAAGAATTTGTCCACAAGGGCTTTATAAGCCTGTAGAACTGGGCATTTGCATTGGAATACCCCTTTGACTTGATTGACAATTAACAGTGAATCACCAAAGATGTTCAGTCATTTGATGTTCATGGTGATTGTTGTCTGAAGACCTATGAGCAAGGCTTCATACTCTGCATTATTGTTGGTGCATGGGAAATTTAATTTAAATGATAGGGGCATTGGAGCGCCCTACGGTGTGAAGAATACTATTCCCGTGCCACCACCTTGCTCACATTTAGAACCATCAAAAAATAGGGTTATGTCAGCCTGTGACTCAGGCTCATCAAAATCTGGCGATTCTGAGACATGGAAGACCCCATCATCGGGTAGTTCTATGACTAGAGGCTGATCGTCTTCGAGAGGAGCCTCTGCTAGTTGATCGGCTATGACCTATCCTTTGATGGATTTCTGTCCAATAAACTCTATGTCAAATTCCATCAACAACATGATCCATTTCGTCGTGCGACTACTATGATAAGTACGACTCATCATGTATCGCAATGGATTCTCCTTAGACACAACATACGTAGTGTTGCTCAAGCATGTAGTGGCATAGCTTTTTGGTAGCAAACACCACTGCCAAGCAGAGTTTCTCGACGTATGCATAGTTAAGTTCATAACTGACCAGGGTGCGGCTAAGATAGTAAGTAGCCTATTCTTTGTGAAGTTCATTCTTCTGGGCTAGCATGGCACCCAATGCCACCTCAGTAGCTGAGATGTATAAGTAGAATGACACTCCTGGTCTAGGTGGTGCCAATACTGGCGATGAAGCCAAGTATCATTTGATGTCATCAAAGGCTGACTGGCACTCGTCATCCCAGTGAAATGCTACCCCCTTGTGCAATAATTTGTTCATGGGTCGGCACTTGTCAGATAGCTGCGCTATGAAGCGCTTAATTGACGTGACCTTTCCCTGTAGACTTTTGAGCTGCTTAATGGTAGTTGGGGGAACCATTTCAAGGATTGCCTTGACTTTGTTTGGGTCCACCTCGATGCCTCGCTTTGAGACTATGAAACCCAAGAGTTTTCTAGATGTGATACCAAATACGCACTTCTTGGGATTCAAGTCGACTTTATGCTCCATGAGGCGATCGAGGATCTTGCTTAAGTCATCGAGATGATCTGGGCACAAAAGAGACTTGGCCAACAAATCATCCATGTAATCTTCCAAAGTTTTATGCATGTAATCATGGAAGATGTACGTCATGGCACGTTGGTAGGTGGCGCCAGCATTTTTAAGGCCAAAGGGCATGACCTTATAACAAAATGTCCCCCAAGGCATTGTGAACGCCATTTTTAGTTGGTCCTCGAGATTGATACGAATTTGATTGTATCCCGAGAAACCATCCATGAGGGATAGCATTTCGTGACCTGCTGTAGCATCTACCAATGCGTCGATGCTTGGCAAGGGGAAATCATCCTTAGGACTCGCTTTGTTTAGATCTCAAAAATTAGTGCATATGCGAATCCTCCCATCGAGATTTTTGATGGGCACCATGTTGGACAGCCATGGCGGATAATCCACGTAGATGACAAACTGTGCATCCAACAACTTTTGCAATTCATCTTTGACCATCAAGGCCACTGTTGGGTGCATCTTACGTAGTTTTTGCTTAACTGGCTTGATTTTCGGATCAAGCGTTAGATTATGCGTGACTAGCTATGGATCTAGCCCCGACATGTCTCTGTATGACCATGCAAAAACCTCCTTCTTCTCTTTGAGAAGGGCAATGTAGTCGGCTTGCTCTTTGGGGGATAAGCTTACCCCCAGCTTGATAATCTATGGATTCATTGGATCCAAGCCGATGTCTACGTCAGTCATCTCCTCGATCGACATGTGGGATCCATCCTCCAACTGATGTGGAGTTGGGATCAAATGGATATCATTAGCTGAGTTTAAATCTGCGTTGGGAACCTCGGGTTCCTCTTCGACATGAAAGATATCCTGAGTTGTCCCTGGGGTAAAATGAAGCATTTTATC
Source organism: Wollemia nobilis (assembly GCA_028583015.1). Lineage (NCBI taxonomy): Eukaryota > Viridiplantae > Streptophyta > Pinopsida > Araucariales > Araucariaceae > Wollemia > Wollemia nobilis. The sequence goes on along the minus strand of JAQPPZ010016989.1, from coordinate 6,429,132 downwards.
GAAAGGCCAATACTCTGATGGGGATGGAGGTGAATTGACGTGATCCCAATCAATGGCATCTATGTCTAGATGCAAGGACCATGCTGGATCGACCGGATTGCGGATGGGTGCGGTTAAGTCAATGGAGATCATGTGGATGAAATGATTTTGGTCTCCATTACCATGGGTGTGATGACTCAAACATTTTGGATGTTCTCTGTGTTCTGGATCTGGCTCTAGAGGTACTGGCATGAATGGATCGGCCCTATGTGCTAATAGGAGGACAGGGTCTACCCTCGGCACTGATATCACCCTAGGGTCTCGGAGTGGAAGGTGCTCTTCGTGTACCTGGAGCAACGGATCCAACACTTGATCCCACCCTGCTGGGTCTACGTACCACTCGTGCCCTGGCACTATGCCCATCTGTGCAAATATGTCATTAATCTCCAAGGGGTATCGTTGTTGCATTTGTCGCATGTGGTTGAGATAGGCCATCTCAGTTTCATCTTTCGAATCACTATCGGAGATCCAAAAGCGTTCATTAGCTCCAACAACTGCTTGAGGCATATGAGGCTCATCCTGCTCAAGCAAATTAATTTGGCCCCATTGTTGTTGGTCCACGCTCCATGGGGGGACCTGATTCTCTTGACGTGGCACTGGCTCGATTGGAGCCTCTAGAGGGAACAGGGTCAAAAGGATCTCTTGATAGTTATTCATGGGAATCCCTTGTGAGTGATCACTATCGGATTCGAAGGGATCATATGACACTGGTTCATATTCTGATTCATCCTTCGAAGATCCTTCTGGACACTGCTTATACCTTCCTTGAAAGTGAGTTCCCAAACTTTCGCCTCTCTCTAGCAAAGGAGAAGGGTTATTGATGTTAACAAGGGTGGTTGTTGACCATGGGAGGTAATCTCCCAATGTATATGTTGTGTTTGGGTTGGCATAAGGATCTGATGCCAATCCACCCTTGTTGCCTATTCCTAGGCCTTGCATGTTTTCCACCAAGATGTCCAAGGGCAGGGGGTGGTTGAACCCTACTCCCGACTTGTCATAAGGCATTTGGTATCTTGGCTGGCAAAGGACACACACTCCTTGCTCATACCTACCTAGCCCGTATCCATGCCAATTGCATTGGCCAAGATATCTCAGAGCGAAGTCCGGGTTAGACAGATAGTTGACATCTTCTGCAAAAGGCTCTTCATCCTCGTCCTTTTGCATGCATGGCTCAACACCATGGTCAAGGCCCCCATACACAAAATTGGTCTAGTTCGGTGGGTAGCCTAAAGGAACAATTGTCCCGATGGGGAGGCGAGGTCTCCCCATGTCTTGCACTGACTCTAGCATGGTCGTTGCTATGACATTCCACACTAGATACTCCCCCAGGCCCGTACTGGCCATTTCAATAGTAATTGTTGGCGATTGAGAGGGAGGGAATGAAAGCTCTTCCTGAGTCCATTCCATGTTGGGTGGACTAGGAGCCTCAACTTCCATTGTGCTAGGCATCTCTTCGGTTGAGATGGTTGATATTGTTGGCAGCGCCTCTTCCAGGGGTTGAGCCTCTTCCAAGATTTGCTTCCCTTTGTCCTTCTGTTTAGCCATGATAGGTGGCATTGGTAGTGAAGGAGCTGACGATGAAGATGCACCTGGCTGGGGTTTTGATGGATTTATCACCAGTGGTGCTTGCGGCATCGGACCCTGTCTAGATGGATTTAACTAAAAATCCAAGTGCGTCGATGGGAGGGTCGATTGCGGCATCAACTGCACCGCATTGCAATATTTGAAGGGTTCTAAGTCCATCGGGACTACATGTACTTCCCCTTCAAATGCATACTTCAAACACTGGTGAGCTATCGAAGGGACACACTTCATGTCCCTGATCCATGGCCGCCCTAGCAATATGTTGTATGCCATCTCGCCTTCCAAAATATGGCACAATGTAGGTATCATCTTTTGTCCTACCTGAATGGGTAGAACAATTGTGCCAACTATCGAGCATATCACATCATTGAATGCTCGTAGTGTGTAAGTGGAAGCCATGATGTGAGAGGCTGGCAACTTCAGATGTTTCAATGCTGCTGTAGTAATGATGTTACTGGACGAGCCAGTGTCTATCAACACCCTCTTATACGGGATCCCGTTGACCCATGCGATAATGTGCAGGGGTGGATCTGCCATGTCATCAGACACTGATTTAACTTCATCTTCTCGAAAGGTAATGACTGGCTTCGTGCATCATTTTACATGTCCCATGAAGTTATTGAAGGAATTCGCTTCATGGGGCTGCAACTCGATGGCTTTCAAAATCTCCATGAGAGCCTCCCGATGGGGCACTGATTGCTGTATAAGCTCATATATGGAGAGCCTAGCCGACGTGGTCCACAAACTCTACGTGAGTTTGGTCCGTATCGTGGCCGCGGGTCTAGGCGGAGGTAGCTGCACAGGGTGTTGTTGAGGTTGTGACGTCGATGGAACCTCTCTTGTGGCTGCCTCGGGGGCAACTCCTGGGTATTTCTTGTTCCTAGTCACTATGCTTATCATTCCCACATACCCTTGCATGGGGAAATTCTGTTGCACCTCATTGACCTAAAGGGGTTTTGCCTGTGCCTCATGGGCAGGCAAGGGGTCCTTGAAAACCCCCATCTACTGGTTGTTTGGCGCTACGGGGTTGTCCACTACCAATGTCTTATTGTCAATCAGGTCTTGTATCAATCCTTTGAACTTCCAACATGCGTTCAGGTCATGTCCCCTTCACCTGTGGAACCTACAATACAAGTCCTCTCTGTATCCCTTAGGCTTGGGAGCGTTAGGATCTATGGTTTGAATCTCTGGAAGGGTGATCAAGTTTTCCGCTGACAAGCGGTCAAATAGGGAGTCCCTAGACTCCGTATAAGGGGTGTACTGTCGCTTAGGGTGACGCTGCTGATTTTGCTCCTATTTTTGATTTTCTCTTTCATAATTGTTAGGAGGCACTACCTGATAATTAGCCTTTTGAGGTTGTATTTCTTGTGCAGGCTTAGGGACATTTATAGCAACTTGATTAACCACAACGGGTTTTTGTTGCGTAGTCCCTGTCTTTGTGTTCTTGTTCCACTCTTTCTTCTTAGGTTTGGCAATTTTGCCATCCTGTATTTTGATCTCTTCGATAATTCTGGCTTGCGCCAGAGCTTCTTCTAAGGTGGCATATTGTTGCAGCTACAATAGCATAGAGATCGATCTCAAACAACTTCGTGAGAACATTTGTGTAAGGTCGGACATAGGGGGAAGGTAGGGTAGCTTGGAAAGCAGAGTCCTCCACCGATTCTCGTAGGCCACCATGGTCTCCTCCTCATATTTCCTGAGGCTGGCCAGGTCACTCAGTGACGCCTTCTTCTTGGTGTTGAAGGTGAAGCATTCAAGGAACGCATCCACTAACTGATCCAAGTTATTGATGTTGTGCTTTGACAACTGGGTGAACCAATCCGAGGTAGGGCCCATGAATGTGGTTATAAATGTCCTTAGCAATAATGCATCATTATCCTGAATGCCAAAGCATTGGCTTAGGAATCTTGTCACATGCTCTTGGGCATCCTCTTCACCCTTAAAGACTACCAACTGAGGCAGCTTGAAGTGTTCGGGGTAAGGAGGTGCAGGCACTGACGGATGCACAGGGTGACTACGGAGTTGGCATAACATGGGCTTTTGGGGCCCAGAAGCTTTGGTTTCCATAGACTCCAAATGCTCTAACAACGCTTTGTATGCATCGAAAGATTTAATCTCTTCCTCTTTAGTTTGCTCCCGTTGTGGGTTGTGGGAGACTTGAGGCCTATGGGGGGGTGGCCGGATAGCAACCCCTCCGCCTTGGTAGGGCATTTCGGCCCACTCTACTTCTTGTTCATACTCCTCGTAAACTTCCTGAGGAGTCTCTGGGTGAGACCTATGACCCTGAGTGGGTCCCCACGGAGGGTACCCATCATTGTTTCGGGGAGTGGCCTCCCTCTCAGGTCTATGGGGTCTCGGAGGCAAAACTTGATGAGGTCACGGAGACCTATCCCGCACCAAGGGATTATGCCTCTCATATGGTTCCACTCTTTGGGTGCGAGGGGTTGGAACCCTCTCAGGTAGGTTATGAAGCAGCTCATCTGTTTGGCGCTGAATGCGCTCCTTGCTAAGGTGGTATAGACGCTCTAGCTGCTATTGATCTTGCTCAAGCCGCATGATCTGGGCTTGGCGGGCGGCATGTCTGGTGACTGCCAGGTCAATTTGGTCTACCATCTTGGGCCTAGGAGGCCTGAATGCCTCTCCTATGCATTTGCCTCGGTCGTGATGATCCGAGATCTCAATGGGTTGCTTCCCTCTGTCGAGGTTGGCGGCATTTACCCGAGGCTCTGGCCTCAGTGGGTAACCATGGTATCTAGCAGGTGCGGAAGCGCAAGGCTCCCATGCTATATATTGCTCTCGAGGAATGTGATGGTCTTCCTCGTACTCCCTTTCGTAGGTGTGAAAGGGGTGGGCGGAGTTAGCTTGCCCTGTTTGGAGAGCCCTACGCTCTGGGGTTTGTCTATTGGTTCTAACAGTGATGGGAGGCAAAGGAGGGATGCCATAGTCATGTGGCCTCTCCTCATGGACACTATGCCTCTCTAGCACTTCATCATGTGGTGGCCACTCATATCTAGCTTCTAAGGGAGCTTTTCTGTCTACGTTGAGTGCCACGTGTAAAGATTCTTCCCGAAAGGGGCTGTGATGAACGGGCGTGTCCCCCAGAGGGGTGTCCCTATAATTCCACCTTGACATGGAATGATGTGGACTCTCTTGTGGGTCAGGCCGCCAAGGCGGTATGGCCAAGTCCTTAGGGCTAAAGCGGAGGTGACTTGTGCCCGCTCCTTGTACACTTTTCGTAGCTTCTGCCCTTGATTGGGCTTGGCTACGGGTGTACACCATGGTGGTGCTCTTCTACAAGCTAAGCAGATTTTTATCTCTTTTATGATTTTTTTATGCTACACTTAAACAGAAAAGAACACACACATACACAAATGGTGATTATCTCGTTTAAAGGTTGAAAGTGTGTCCTAAAACTGGTTTAGTGTGTTTTGTTGTTGTTTTTGAGGTTTTTGTAAAGAATGTTTAAATGCAAAATGAAGGCTCTTATGGCTCCCAAAATTGGTCGCCCCTTCGATATACCATTGCCAGACCGATATACCAACCTCTCTATATACCCGCCCTTACGTGAGGGAAACTATAGGTACGTGAGAGCAGATGGTACATGGAACATAGGCGGTACGAAAGGGGAATCACTCTATTTATGACACCTACCATAGAAGACTTATCCTCGCATGTTGGGAATCACCCCAGCTACACTCGGTCAGCTTTCATCAGGATTTACGTCTAGCAACAGTCACGATCGGGGTGATGTATGCAAATATTCAAGCCAACGTGGTGATGAAATCCACCGTTGGTCTTGCTCAAGGGCTGGGGTTTTACGACCAGCGCCTTGGTTTAAAAGTGCCACGTGATGTGTGTGGGGTTTATTTTAAGAAAATTGAAACAAGCAACAACATCTTTACCTAAGCAAGCAAGAATGGATAGAAAACAAAAAATAGAAACAAGAAAATGACAGGAACTGTTAAAAACTGTTACCTCTTTTCCGCCCAAATCGGCTATCTCTGACTCTCGGCCCTGAAACTGCATAGACAAAAATTCATCTCTGGGTGAGATGAATACTAGAACAGAATTCATCCCAGGCTGAGATGAATTCGAATTCATCCTAGGGTCAGACGAATTCCAGTACTGTATTCGCCACAGGCTGGAACGAACAACAGTCAGAGTTCAAAAAATGGCACCTATAAGCAAGAAAACACAAATTTTGATCAGTTTCTTGATCTCAAAAATTAGGGGACAGTGTCCCACCGTGATCGCCACTGAAAACATGAGATTCCAGAAGTTGAAAAGAAACACTAAAGCTATGCAATGCAAAACGAAATGTAACTTTTATCCTAGAAATTTGAGATGCATGAAATAAGGAAAGCAGAGACAAATTGAGAACCCAAATGAAAGAAGTATAGAAAGCACAACCCTTTCTTTTATTTATACTATCTCAATATCGGTTACAATTACGTCTCCCACCTTTTTAGGGGCTAGGAGCGTCAAACATGTCTCTTGGTCACAATAGTGACTAGTGATCCTCCTTCCGCGTGCCCACATGTAAAATGGGCGGGCCAAAGTGTTGCCACCACTGGTGTGAATGAATATTTGATCCTTGCTGCTCCTCCTGCATTCAAAGAAACAACAAAATCGTTAGTAGCACCTACGAATAAGACAAAGCATGCGATCCTCAAACCTACAATAAGCGGATGAGAAAATGAATTAAACTGTAACTAAAACTTATCCAAATGACATGAAAACTTGGCAAAGACATAGAAACATCACCAAGAAGGCATTGCAAAAGGAACAGTCAGGAAATTCCTCACCGATTTGAATTCGCTCCTGGGCGGGACGGATTCGACTGTAATTCGTTTCGGGGTAGGACGAATTCACCTGCAACAAAGCGCCGAAGTGATACTGCCCCAAATGTCATGTCTAGGGAGCTCCAAAAGACCTACAAACTTGGGGTTAGCTAATTGGAGGCATTTTGGGAAGACCCAGATGGTCAGATTTCCCCAATTTGGCCTCCATCAATGGGAATTTGATGCTGCTACCTGCAAGTTAGTGAGGACAACAAAAGCGATAAAACATGATAAGATTTGATCAAAGCATTATGAAATCGAAATTACAAGCTATTTAAGCAGCATAAGATGGAATGCAAAATAAAAAAATGACAAAAAGAACAATCTACCATGAATTCCCAATCGTTCTTAAAAAAGAAGATTAGGCTCGCAGCAGTGCGGGGCGCCCGGGCGGGCCGCCCACCGTTGGAACCTGATTTCGGCACCAATCCACTTGGGATGGGCCCAAAATCTCTTGTAATGTGTTGTCGATGAATTGGTAGATCGATGTGGTCAAGTGTCGGGTTTTGGATCCGGATTCACACTTCCAATAACCACCCAATGACCTCCCTTGCGAAAGAGATCAAGGATGTGGAAGAGGTGAATCAAAGGTAAAGCGTGGTATTAATTTGGCAGCACTTCGTTGCTTAAAAATGCTTCCAACCTATCCTCTTTTGGGGTGAGGAAGCTCACCAATTTATAGACCCAAGGGGTCTCTTTGGATGGGCATGCAGGGGCGCCACTTGGCGGCCATGCCTTCCCAAGAGGGAGGAGATTCCTCCCTGACTTGGGCTTCCATGACTGCCCTTGTGACAGTCCTCTAACGTTCAATTTGCTCACCTACGCGCGCATGCAAGGCAGGGAGCATTAATTGACTGTCCTTGGCTGCCATTTGGCACAATTTCTCTTTTTGCCCGTTGAACCTGGAATTCGCCCTACCCAGGAGCGAATTCAGAATTCGTCCCTGGGTGGGGCGAATCCCATTTTGAATTCGTCCCAGGGTGGGACGGATACTGAGCAAAGTGCCTGAATGTGCCAAATTGATCTTTGACCTTCCAAAATTGCTGTGAAAGTGGTTAGGACCACTGTTTAACCTCCCGAGGGCTGCCCTTGGGGCTGTGTGTGTCAAAGCGATCAGTGTTTGCAGTCACATAATCGGATTGGTGCTGTTTTGGTGTCTACAGTTAGAGTGAGTAGGTGGTTTTGGATGGGATGTTTTCCTCACTTTAAGCACTTAATGCATATGATCCAACTTCTCCTTGTCAAAGGGAAACTATTGTGAAAACATAAAGAAGGTCTCATTTTCTACTATTTTTAAAAGTGAGGTTGTTGTCGTCATTGCAACCAATAGACTACCATAAATCACTTCCTAAAGAACAGGTCCCTATTTTTAAAGCCCTGATCAATGAAATATTTTTAAAGCTAAAGCCAAAGAAGTACCATACCTGAAATGATACTCGTGATCTCTCCTGGAAAAATCGATCGATGCTAGCATTTTTTGTCTTCCCTAAAATTTGATCTTCTTCCAGCATATGATTTTTTTTCAAAAAATAAATTACTATCACTTGTGTTTTTTAAAAATTTTCTTTGTTCTTCACTTTGCAAACCCTAGCTTTGTTGCATGCACTCCATAATTCTAGCCAAACAAACTTCTTCAAACTGTTGTTTACATGTACAAAAAAATAATATATAGATTTTCAACTATCACCATGGCCGCAACCTCCTAGGGTTTCCTTAACCTCACTTATGTGTGCTTGTATTTCATATTATATCCCAAATGTTATTAATATTAGGATTTTGCATCTTCTTCTTTATATTTTTGTCTACCTATGATATCTTCTGGAATGTTTTCGTCTCTAGTTACTATTTCCCAAAGTTTTTTCACAATAAGTATTGACTTCATCATATTTTTCTAGGGAGTAAAATTTGGTCCCTTTAGTAACTTAGATTTTGAGAGAAATATTTTTGTATTTTCTATGGTGCCTTTTAATAAGTGTTTTTCAAAAAATGTCCTCTTGAATTTATTTAAAAAAATATCTTTTGCAATTTGCTAGGATGAGAAAAAGTTTCAAAAAATTCCTTTAATTATCAAGTAGAAACCTTTCTAACTCCCTCATTCAAAATTTTTCCTTCTTTGAACTTTCAAATAAAAATTCAAAGTTTTATTTTTTGATTTTGCCTTCTCCTTTTAATTTAAAAAATTTCCATTAATATTCCTTATGGATCAATAATATTTTTGTAGACACCAAAATCCAGCCACTTGTAAGTCATCTATACCTTCCTGTTAGCCACGTGTCAGTCATCCACCTTCCCGCCATTATTTGGCCCAATTTCACCTTTCTCGCCATTTTTCATCCCCAAATTTATTTAAATTATTATTTATATATATATTTTAATATTTTAATATATTTTAATATATATATAAATATAGTTTAAGTGATTTAATCTAAGCCGTCCATCCTTCATTTAATCTCATCCGTCCATCCATCTTAATCCGTTTCACAACCTAGATTTATTCTCTACCCTTGGATCCACTTTAATCTTAGCCACACGTTCAAAGTGTCGTTAAAACCCTAAAGTGTGCCCTAAGAGTGGATTATAAATTGAGTCACTTTGATGGCTCAAACCCTATCTTCTTCTCCTATCTTTGCTATCTTTGCTATCTTTTGGACCTATCTCTTCTATTTCATCTATCTCTTCAGCTATCCATCGTCGCATCCTTTTCTCCGCATCCATCGCCACATCCATCGTCGCATCCATCGCCAACTTCGTCGCCATCTCTTCTACAGCACTCTGCAGAATCCCCCATTCTTGTCGCAAGTGCCCGCGGGCGTTTACCAAGTGCCCACGGGCGTTTACCCGCAGCCACAGACTCAGACCGACGTCTGAAACCTTGATCCAGAAGCACGCGGGCGTTCAGCGAGTGCACCAGGGCGCCTTCTCGGCCGATTTGATGGCCACATTACTTCCAGGTGCCGCTTGGTCTAGCCGCGTTAACAGAGAACAGGTATAAATCAGCTTAAAGCAAGTAACTTCTTTTCTTTTATTAATCTATTGTTGAATTCCTGCATTCTATTTTTCTAGGGTTTTAAATTGTTTACGAGGGCTCACACAGTGGAGCCCTCTTATTAATTTCTAACTCCTTGATAGTGTTAATGTGTGCAGGATTTTAATGGCGGATCTGGTGTGTTGATAGCAGCTGTTTAAGCTGGAGTGGTCCGAGCCAAAGGATACAACAAAACCCACTCACTTTGTTGGGATTAAGGATACGTCTTCGGAAACGCCACCACTTTATGCCAGCTAGGGTTTCGGAGAACCCTAGCACAAACTGTAATTTGTGTATCACAAAAAGGGTTACAGGCCCTGTTGTACTCAAAAGGAGTTTTTAAACTCCATTGATTAATAAAAATTGTTTGTTTTGTGCAACTTTCCTGTATTCCATTATTGTGGTTTTATTTCTGTTTGGCATTGTATTTTTAATCTACAAATGGCGATCACGGTGGGACCCCCTAGGGTTTCATGTTTTTAATACTTGCTTTACTAATCTATTCCTGTTTTTGTTTTATTTTGCAGGTTCCAAAAATCGTGAAATTCGCTGTTCCAGTGAACTAGGGTTTCTGAGCTTGCAGAAAACGCAACAGACGCAGAGCGGCGTCTGGAAGTCCAATACGAAACACAGAGGTGCGTTTCAGCCTATGCAGACTCCCGTGGGCGTTTGAAGGCAGTTTTACAGAAAAGCGTAGGCTTCCGAGTAAGTGCATTTTTCTTTCTTTGTTAATGTACTTTTTACGTTTTTGGTTTTTCTGCTGTATTCTGTTTCTTTTTCAGATCATTGCTTTAAAATGAATAAAAACTAAGTAATCTGGAAAAGAATAGTTATTTTTAGTTACATTTTTCTGCATTGCATTATTGGTTGTTGCTTGCATAAAAAAAAAAAAATTGCATACCTAGCTGCATATTAGAATAGCTACGAATTATCTTGTTTTAGTTATCTAAGTAGGACTATTGATTGGATGTCAATAGTACTCCTGCCATTGGGTGATTCCGAGCGAGAGAAGTGGACGAACCTTCCGGTTGCTCCTTTGATATTTGATATCATCGGTAGGCGGGGGGTTTTAAACGGTGTACTCCACTTCTTCGAGAGGAAATGGCATGTTTTCGGTAGCCTCTTGCTTAGATCATTAGAACTTTTGATTTATAGCTTTGTATGTATACATTAGACAACTAAAAACACTTAAAATAAAATTTATTGCATTTCATATTGCATTTAAAACAGTAATATCTGGATTTCATCACCAGGTATTGCTTGAAGTTTAGTGACGGTGGAATTCATCTCCATCCATTAAAATTTCGCCTTAGACACCATAGGTCACCCCCGAGCAAACTTGCTTGGATTTCATCACCGGTAAGAATCTCGTTGTCCTTTCCTAGCCATAGTTTTTACCTTTTTTGTGAATAATTCAAGATTAGATCACATGCAAAACTCATAAACCGGACACTTAAAATTTACTACAGATTAAGATCGAGAAAATAATTAATTAACCGCAGGTAAGACACATTGGTTGAAACCTAGGTTGTGATTGTTTTCTGATAATTTCTTTAGTGTAAATTTATCATTCAAGTTTTGCATTCTTCTTTTCTGAATTTGTTTAGATTTATTGCTTTATGGTCTTAACAAGGAATCAATCTAAAATGTTAAATCTAAATAATCAAATGGGTAATTCACAGAACATCCCCACCACCAACATGACCACTTATCCTAGTGAATTTCGAGGCGGGTTCGCCTACGGGTCTTTCACGTCCTTCTACCGTCTATCGCATGGCCATGCCCATGGAGGAAGACAATTCCTGTCATATTACCCACATTGATATGGCCCAAGTGCAAACTCACTTAAGAGATGGCACTGGTTATGTCCTTGAGCCAATCCAAGATTCCCCTATGCAAGATTCTATTTTTCAGTAGGATATTGCATCAACCATACCCGTTGGTTTCACTCAGGGTCTACACTAACCCTTTTTTTGAGGCTAATGTTGTATCCGCTCAGCCGGCTTCATCTCCAACATCTTCCCGGATGCTCAATTGTCCTCCTTTGGAGACAAATGTAGTGTCTTCCCGACCACTTTCTCCTCCATTTACCTGGGTGTACACCAATTCTCTCTATGAGGCTGGTGGAACCTCCTCTAGCCATGACCAATTTCAACCCTCTTCTTCCCAAACCATTTATGGTTTCACCCTACCTGGGGCACAGTCTACTATTTCTTCCTAGGTACCGCCTACTTCAGCCACCTTCATTGCCCCTGCTACGCAGTCTCCTGTGACTACCATGGCAGCCTGCCCTCCACCTTCATCCAATCATCCCACATCCCTTGGGTTAGAAATTAATAAGGTTAGGGAGTATCTCGACAAGTTGCTTCTGCAACAACAGCAACAAAATGCTCAACCACCTGTCGTAGTAAATCCTACACCTCAACCAATTTCTACCCAGCCAGCTTTTATTAGCTCAGGCCCCACCTGGGTACCCCAATCTTCGGTGGTGTCCATTCCTACCCCACCTTTCTCCCAACCTAGTCCAATTCATCATCCACCAGCCACCAATGGTGGCCCCCAATCACCTTCTTTTCGGTATCATCCATACCAACAACCTGTCCATTCCACATCGCCTAATCCAGGCAATTTCATCCCATCTCATCATTTTTCCACTCCTCCATTGCATCATCATAATCATCAAACGAATCAAAATTTTCATGAAGATTCTCGACTCCATGCTATGCAACAACAGATTGACAACCTTATGCTCAACATGCCTGGCTCATCTAGTCAGAAACCTATGCTAAGGTCGTTGATCAATCAACCAATTCATCCTTCGGTACCTTCACCGCCATATCCGACTGATTTCACATTACCGAAGTTTGACAAATTTCGAGGAACTAAGGATCCTCATGAACATGTGAGCTCATTCATGCATGCCTGCTTTAGAATCCAAAATAATGACGCTCTTATGCTCAGAACTTTTCCTCAGACATTAGGGGGAGATCGTTGTACAATGGTACAATCATTTAGCTCACCATAGCATTTATGCTTACGAACAATTGATTAATCTATTTTTAGAACGATTCTCCCTAAATGTACAAAGGAAAGTCTCATTGTCCGACTTATACAAGCTCAAGCAACATGACGATGAGATTGTTTATGACTTTGGAAACCGTTGGAGGGCTATCATTAATAAATTGCCATTCTCCCTACCAATGGAGGAGTTAACCAAAATGTTCACCCAGAGTTGTCTAAAACCTATCTCTTGGTTACTCCAATTACAACAATACGGGACTTTTGAAGAGGCTTTGGCCCAAGCAAGTATCATAGAAGACATTAAAGTCCAAGAGGGTGTTTTAAAACCCCATAGAAAAGAATGGCAACAAAAGGGCCAACAACGAAATAATAATTATGGCCAAAACAAACAAGCACAGGCTAGTATAGCCTCAAATGTTAACCAAGTTAATCAAGTGGTGGCGAGTCAGCCCGTAATGGCTCAACAACAACAAGTAATGCAAAGTCAACCGCAACCAATTGCTTATCATGCGGTACCCGCCCCTCCTCAACTAGCTCACAACATTGGGCCAACCATGGAAACTCGACCTTGGCAAACAAATCGTCCCAAGCGACAGTTCACACCTTTAGATGAACCATATGCGGTCATATTCAACAAGTTATATAGCACAAATCAGTTAACTTTACCTGAGTTTAAACCTTTAGAACCATCTAGAAGGGGGAAGTATTACAAGGAGTACCTATTTTGTCCTTATCATAGGCAAAATGGACACGATATCAATAATTGTACAACTTTCAAACATGTGATCCAAGATCTTATTGAGATTGGAGCCATTAAATTGGATAGCCCCTTAGCCCAACAAAATCAAAATCTTGGTGTATTTCAAACACCCCTTCCACATCGGGAGGAAGCTCCAACAACTTCGGGGGGGAGTAACTCGGGTAACTCCTCCTAATCAAGTCAACCATGTACAACAATACCAAGGTTTTGTGGGTACTATTAACGTAGTAACCCGGGGTCAAAGGGCGAACCAACCAAATCGAGGCTGAACCACGACCACCTATACAAACCCCCAGTCCACCTCGGGTAACAGTGACCCAACGACGTGCTAGTACTTCTCAACAACCGCTAAATCATTCTACTCAACGCCAATGACCCATCATGTCATTGAGTAGCCGGTTAACTACCAGTTTAAAAATGGCTTATGCCAAGTTATCGATCTATGACCTCATTCAACAATCTCCCCCGCATAGAGAGGCATTAATGGAAATATTAAAGTCAATCGAGCTTCAAACTCAAGATACTAATGCCTTCAACAACTTTGTGGGGAGTATTCAAACATGCATGGAGCCCTCCATCACTTTCTATGATTTTGAAATCAAACCTATGTCAACAGAAAGTATAGATCCTCCACTTGCATATCATGGCCAAGATCGATAACAAGCCATTCAAGAGAGTCTTAATTGACACCGGTTCCTCAATCAATATCATTACAACATCGGCGTTGAGTCATCTAAAGTTGTCGCCATCCCTTATCACAAAGTCGACTTTTACTCTTAAAGCATTCAATGATGCTTTATCTTCCACGGTTGGCACGGTTATCTTGCCCATTGAGGTAGGGGCCCGAACTTTGCATACCTTGTTTCACATCTTGGAAGGGTCCATGGCATACAATGTATTGCTTGGACGACCTTGGCTTAGGGAGATGAGATGTGTCCCTTCTATACTGCATCAATGTCTGAAGTATGTATATGAGGGACAGGTTCATTGTGTACCTGCTGACATTGAACCCTTCAAACATTGCAACTATGTCTCAAATCCTTATGAGATTGTGTTGCCATCCACTCATCTTTTCTTGACCCCATCTACTTCTTCTATACCATCTTCTTCTAGAGCTCCCATTCCTGAAGAGCTACCCATCATATCGCAACCATCTTCCTCTTCCGCTATTCCATCTCATTCACCACTTTCTTCATCTCCTAATCTTCCTTCTTCTTCATCAGTGACCACATGCACATGTGGCCATGACCAATCATCTCTTTCCACGTCATTACCCCCTTCTTCTACACCTTCTTCAACATCACCTATTATTCCTCCATCTTCCCAACCATCACCGAGTGATGTTTCACAAGTTAGTGAAGCATCAACCCAACCAAATCCTTCCAATTCTTCTATCCCACATTCTTCTATTCCATCATCTAGTCCATCTCCCTCCCAAGTCAAGGTCCATCTCACCGATGTAGGTATTGGTGAGTATGCCATCCAAGATGTCCACATCACACCGTTCAATGTGCAAACAGTTAAATATTTTGGTCGTCCACATGACCAACATTTATCCATTGGATCGGTTTATAACATGGGTTCTATGCCAAATTCCATTAATTTTGTATATGGGGGAATAGAGTCATCTTCTAGTCCTACCACCATACTAGAACCTAAGCATCCGAGTCCCTGCCAATATCGAAAGGATGGAGGGTTTTCCCTCTCGCTATTTCCACAGACATAATTGGCAGCAATTTGGCCTAGGTCGATACGAGCAAGGGGTAACTGAACGCATCGATATGCCATATCAGAGACCCATTGAGCGTTTTGGTCTGGGCTACCAACCACTTCCATCCCTTTCTTCTTTTGAACGAGCTTTTCAAAGCATTAATCTTAATTCAGAAGAAGAAATCCTCCACCCCGACGAATCTGAAGATGAAGCCTATGAAGAATTTGATGTCATGGCAAATGGTGATGAATCTGAAGAAGAGTCGGTGCCAATTGTTACCCTCAATGAACAAGATGAGTTTTATCTCCAATTGTTCCCTCTCCAAGAAGCCATCTTTCGCTTGTTTCTTCCACAAGAACGAGGTGAACCACCCCCTCCGCCACATCCATAAGCCATAATCCAAACCTGTATTATATGTATATACTAAAATAGTGGTTTTCACCACTACAAAAAAAAAAAAAAAAACTCAAAAAAAAAAAAAAAATTGAAAAACTATGTTGTTTTGCATCTCAGGTCTTCCGAGGTCTTCACCGGTTTTCCCTTCCATTCCGCCCATCCTTTCTACCATAAGTCGACAATGAATTTCGAAGACTTATTCACCCCGCTCCATAATCCATATGATCCGGATAAGCCTAAGAAATGTGTCTTTGGTGTTACCTCAGGCAAACTCCTAGGTTTTTCTTATCTCTAAATGAGGTATTGAGGTGGACCCAAACAAGGTCAAAGCCATTATGGAAATGTGTCCCCCAAATAATTTGAAGGAGTTGCGTAGTTTACAAGGAAAGATTAATTCAATCCGTCGCTTTATTGCACAACTTTCTGATAAATGTAGGCCATTTTGCCACCTACTACAAAAGGGGGTACAATTTTAATGGACATATGAGTGTCAGAAAGCCTTTTATGACATCAAGTAGTACTTAGCATCTCCGCCAGTCTTAGCTCCACCTCGTCGAGATCCCTTCCTTGCAAATTTCTTTGCAGGAATTTATTGATGATGATACTGCTAGACAAGCACGTCTTGATCAACTCACACTCATAGATGAAAAACGAATCAATGCTTTAGAGCATTTGTGAGTTTATCAAGACCGATTGAAACGTGCTTACAATGCCAAAGTTCATCTAAGAGAATTTCAAGTAGGAAAGAGAATCAACAAAACACCAATGCATTGCCGCATCTTCGAGATAAATTCGCGGCTAATTGGTTAGGTCCATATATGGTCACTGAAAGAGTGGGTAATGGAACTTATAGACTTTCCAGTTTAGAGGGAGAGGAAGAACCCGAACCACTTAATGTTATACACTTGAGGGCATTCTACGCATAGTTTGAATTTTATATGTACATATATACATGGCTTGTACAAAAAAAAAAAAAAAACACATAATAAAATAAAAAGAATTTGCGTTTCATTGTTAGTTGCATACATCTCATTCAAAAACATTGCATTTCATGTGCATACATCTCATTGAAAACCATAACATTTCATTTCCAGCCATATTTGCATATCATGTTAGAGACCATTCTATCTTTTGGATATAAAATTTGGTCAAGCAAAAGTCATGTTGCCTTAATCAGGGGCACCGTCATAAAATCCATCAAACCGAATTGTCATTCGTACACCCATTTTCCATTTGCACATATTTACATTGCCAAAATGTTTTCAGTAACTCAGCCATTCATCATACTTCGGTTGAGAATTCGTTTCCCCAAAGCTCTAAGGAAATGAACATTTTTCACACACCACTGATCCCAAATAAGTTGTAAGGATCGTACTACTTGTCCAGTCAGATGGATAGGTAGTCATCCCCAAGGCTTACAAAGGTCAAAAACAACATGGACTATGGAGTTAACCTTCATCGGGGCTATAGACGCTTGACTGGCAGTGGAGTATACTCATAGCGTGGCGACATGTCTCTCCTCAAAAAGAGACCTCTGAATGCTCATATGGACAAACTAGCTTCGGGGTCTTCTCCATAACAGGGTTACCTAATTTATGCAAGATGAGGTTAATGAACACACTTGCACACACAGGTTTTTGATTGCCTAGAGTCACTACCATGCTTCTGATTTGGTTAATGAACTCGCATGCACACACATTTGGTCCTAGTTGAATTAGGCGGTATTAGTAAGTTTGTTTGATACCACTAGCATGTTTTGAGTCTTTGTAAAACAGTATTCCATATCAACCTCCATATCTTCCTCCATACCTTCTTCCATATTCATGTCATTCCATACGTCATCCATTCACAAGCCACCAAGTTCGGTGCCCCTGAGTAAACAATTATGGTAACAGTTGGCTAAATCTAACTATCTAAAAATATGAGTGCTTCTTAGTGCATATTTCATTTACTTAGTCTTGCATTAATCATCCATAAATTTGTATGTTATATACTTAGTCTCGCATTAATCATCTATAAGTTTGCATTCCATTCCATCACATATGCATCAAAAACATTAAAACATATAAAAACATGCATCACAAAAACATAGGCATTCACACAAAAGAGAGTAAAACACCAAATAAATAAAAGCCATGTATATATATGTGTATAAAGGTCAAACTGTACAATGAATGCCAAAAGGCTACAATATACAATAGAGCACCAAGGCTCATAAAGAGTGCATCTAAGCACTAAGCTAACCATCAAGCGTCACCGTCATCTCTCCAGTCGGGAGCTGGAACGTCCCCCGATCTGGATCCCACCTCTCGGCCAAAGCCGAGAGGTACCCCTCATCCGCCCGAACTACCTCCAACTGGGATACCTCCGCTAGCCCCACTGCCTCCAATATCTCCCAGTCAGCCTGGGACAATGACCTCCTCATCCCCAAAATAATAGGGGAGAATCGGTGTCGTGCCTCTAACACCCTAAGCTGCAAAACAACAAAACAAAAATTCATCATCAATTATTTCACTGTTTGAAAATTGGAAATCAATTTTGGGTATTCTACTTTTCAAGTGACCTCATACCAAGATTAATTTGCTCAACAGTCGTCATTGATAGCCTAGTTCATGGGGCCTTAAACATGGACAATCTTTAATATCATCATTATTTTGACTCTTGCTAGAGATTGAGGCTACCTAGGTTGATTGGTTCCGACCCGAGGAATTATCTATACAGTCACTAGGAGCATCTCTGAGTTCTGGACTCTTTCATGCATCTTTCATCTCTGCATATCAATGGCGCCAACAAGGCAATTTCATCAACAGTACGAATTCACACACAGGAGTTGGGGCATCCGTTATCAATTTCTAATTTTCCTATAATGGAATTCATCTTACATGATCTTGGAGTTTACAGTTTGGCAAAAATCCCTTTATAACCATTGGGGTATAAAACGGTCCATCTTTCACATCACTCATATTCTTTTCTGGTTTGTACACCAACCCCTTTCCTGTTGGAACATAAACAGATGGTTCATACACCAACCTTTTTTTTTCACCGTTGGGGCAAAAAACGGTTCATTTTCTTCCAAATTTCTTCCAATTGGCTTGTGAGAACCATTCTCGCTCGCCAATTGAGGGGGTAAGCTGATAAAATTTTAAATGTTCTTTTATTCTTTGGTCTTCAAAGTTGTGCTTTAGTCTTGAGAGAGAGTTGCGTCTGATCCAGCTTTTCAGGTGTCTTAAGTTTTTGTGCTGCATTGTGTCTTCACACAAAGCAGCTCAAAAAGGGGCATCTGTAGACACCAAAATCTAGCCACTTGTAAGTCATCTATACCTTCCTATTAGCCACATGTCAGTCATCCACCTTCCCGCCATTATTTGGCCCAAATCCACACCTTCCCGCCATTATTTGGCCCAATTTCACCTTTCCCGCCATTTTTCATTCCCAAATTTATTTAAATTAATATTT
Organism: Wollemia nobilis; assembly: GCA_028583015.1. NCBI lineage: Eukaryota > Viridiplantae > Streptophyta > Pinopsida > Araucariales > Araucariaceae > Wollemia > Wollemia nobilis. The sequence goes on along the minus strand of JAQPPZ010016989.1, from coordinate 6,410,299 downwards.
ATATATATTTTAATATTTTAATATATTTTAATATATATATAAAGATACTTTAAGTGATTTAATCTGAGACGTCCATCCTTCATTTAATCTCATCCGTCCATCCATATTAATCCGTTTCACAACCTAGATTTATTCTCTACCCTTGGATCCACTTTAATCTTAGCCACACGTTCAAAGTGTCGTTAAAACCCTAAAGTGTGCCCTAAGAGTAGATTATAAATTGAGTCACCTTGATGGCTCAAACCCTATCTTCTTCTCCTATCTTTTCTATCTTTGCTATCTTTTGGACCTATCTCTTCTATTTCATCTATCTCTTCAGCTATCCATCGTCGCATCCTTTTCTCCGCATCCATCGCCGCATCCATCGTCACATCCATCGCCAACTTCATCGCCATCTCTTCTGCAACACTCTGCAGAATCCCCCATTCTTGTCGCAAGTGCCCGTGGGCGTTTACCAAGTGCCCACGGGCATTTACCCGTAGCCACAGACTCAGACCGACATCTGAAACCTTGATCCAGAAGCATGCGGGCATTCAACAAGTGCACCAGGGCGCCTTCTGCAGCCGATTTGACAGCCACATTGCTTCCAGGTGTCGCTTGGTCTAGCCGCGTTAACAGAGAACAGGTATAAATCAGCTTAAAGCAAGTAACTTCTTTTCTTTTATTAATCTGTTGTTGAATTCCTGCATTCTATTTTTCTAGGGTTTTAAATTGTTTCTGAGGGCTCACACGAGTGGAGCCCTCTTATTAATTTCTAACTCCTTGATAGTGTTAATGTGTGCGGGATTTTAATGGCAGATCCGGTGTGTTGATAGCAGCTATTTAAGCTGGAGTGGTCCGAGCCAAAGGATACAACAAAACCCACTCACTTTGTTGGGATTAAGGATACATCTTCGAAAACGCCACCACTTTATGCCAGCTAGGGTTTCGGAGAACCCTAGCACAAACTGTAATTTGTGTATCACAAAAAGGGTTACAGGCCCTGTTGTACTCAAAAGGAGTTTTTAAACTCCACTGATTAATAAAAATTGTTTGTTTTGTGCAACTTTCCTGTATTCCATTATTGTGGTTTTATTTCTGTTTGGCATTGTATTTTTAATCTACAATTTTCATTCAGCAATTTCCTTTTAAATTTTCATTAAACCTTTCTAACATTTTGAATAACTTTAAATAATTTCATGAATTACTTATCTCCCTAATTATTTTTCTTTCAATAATTCATTCTGCATGTCCCAGATAGTGTTAACGAGGACCTCTTCTTCATTCTATACATCCCAAATAGTGTTAACCTTATTCCTATGATTAGAAAAAATATGAAAAAAGTTAGTTTGTTTATCCCCTTTTTTAACCATACAACTTTACTTTTCATTATCCATTCAACATCCCTCCACTCCAAGAATTTGTTCTTCTTAATTTCTACTTCAATCAGTCTTGTTTTCTCCTCCTCTTTAAATAAACCAACCTCATTCCTTTTATGAACTTCTAAATTTCCTTCTCCACCAACTTAAGATCTCTATCCATACTCTCCTTTTTAACTATAATCCAAGATGCCACAACTCCTTTTAATTTTTTCAAAGCAATAACAAATTGAAAACTTATCGATAACCTTGAACTTTGGTCATAACCAATCCACTCTTTTTTATTCAGTTGTTGAATATCTTCTTCCTCCAACCAAATTAGATTGAGCTTAAAAGGACTAGTAGGTTTTACCTCCTAACTTTCTAATTGAAGAAGTATGGGAGAATAATCCGAGCCACCTCCAAACTCAACCCATGACCCTTTTTTGTCTATTTCATTGTATAATGACTCTGAGATAAAAAAATCTTTCCAACCTCTTTGAGATCCTAGCTTCCCCAACTCTATTATTTCTCCATGTAGACAATAACTTTATTGGTTCCAAATCAATTAAACCAGCTTCTTCAATCTTATGTCTAAAATAATATGTAAGTTTATCAAGTCTTGTAGATTCTCCCCATACCTCACTTCTATTCATAGTAAAATTTAAGTCCCCACTAATGATAACTCTTTCATCCCTAACACACCTTTGGGAGAAAACATCATCTTAAAAAACTTGCATATCTTCATAGGGGCCATAACAATTAATAACCGATAACCTCAAACCCAAGTCTTTAAAAAAGAATTATGTCCACATACCTAAAACCATAAAGGAATAATTAATTAAGAATATTGAGTTCTTCTAGCCAATCAAAACACCCCCTAAATTTTTGGTAGCATCTAGAGCCAAGAACTCCCAATCCCTAAGCAATTTACTTAACCCTTCAATGACTTTTGTATTTGCCCCCATGGTTTCTTGTAGAAGGAAAACATTTGGATTATGAATTTTCACTAGCCTGGCTAAGGCAAGTCTTTTAGAGGTTCTACCAAGACCTTGGATATTAAGGGATAACAATATCATTTAAACATCTTAGAGGGGTTTTATCCTGCTCTAAGGACCCCTTTGATAGATTTTTGTTTACCCCGTTGACTTTTCCTCAAAGCCTTCTCTTGTGCATGAAACAAAAAATATTTCCTACCTATTGAAGAAGCAAAAGAGTCCTTTATAAGGTCCAAATCTAAACCTAACCTTCCAATAACTGCATAAGTTCTCAACTCGGATTCCCTTTTCCTAGACCATAACAAATATCTGCAAGAGGAGCTCATCTCCAAACCCTCCCTTGAAATAGATACCTCCCTAGAAGATTCACCTGATAGGTCAAAAAGACTTCTCCCAATAGCAAAAATATTTGGATCACAATCCCTATTCAATGTGTTTGAGGTTGTCGATCCATTGTCCAAATCCCTAGAAAAGTCCTTGTCCTTGGGACTTCTCTTCAAAAATTCATAAGGAAGTGTACAAACTTCTTTATTACCTAATTCTATATTATTCTCCACATGTATTGGACAATAATTTTTATAATGCTTAGATGACTGACCAACAAATTTAATAGTATCGGGTTTCAATCCTTTCATAATTTTCTTTATGATTTTATCTCCTTCTATAAAAACCTATGAACAGTTAAATAGAGATAAAGATAGGCCCTAAATTTCTTCCTCCTTCAGATTTATGGGTCTAAGTTCAACAACATTATTTTTCTTGTTTATGTCGAATCAAGGAGCACAACTGAGTTCTAAAAAATGGGTATCTCTTGATTGTTGTTAGCTGACTTGAAATCTCCACTAGTCATTTGTTTTCTCCTCCATACTTTCTGTGTGAAAGATTGAGAATATTCCTTAGCAATATGTCCATAAATATAACAACAAACACATCTAAAAGAAATCTTCAAATAGTCTAGGATTTGATTATGAATTGTATTCACCATAACTATCTCCATACAGTTTAGTAAGCCTTCATTGATATCCATCTCAACCAAAACCTAAGCTACAAACCAAAAAATACTAGATTTGAAAGAAACATCTATATCCAAGGTTTTACCTAATGAATCTCCAATCTATTTCAAATCTCTTTCTAACCATAACTCCATTGGCAAACTTGGAAGTTTCACCTAGATTGGGATTCTCCTAGCAACTTCAATCCTAGGATCAAAGCAAGTCGTCCAAGCCTTCAAAGCCAAAAAAGAAGATGCCCAATACCAATGACCTCCCAAATATTTTTGTGCATCTTCCTTAGATTGAAAAAGGAAACCTATACATTCTCTATAAAGTGAAAAATCAACCCATTTCCTAAAATTGGGACCCATACCTTCTACAACTACTCATTTAGTGTATTATCAACTATTTGATGTCCATGAAACTTCCCAATAAGGGCCTTCCTCGAAAACTCCAAAACTTATTCCATCCTTAGGTCTTCCCCAAGTACCATTCTAATCTTTGATCTTTTCTTTTTAAGCACTTTGTGTGCCTTATGCAATTTAGTAACCAAAGTTGTAGTTTATGTTGATTGAAAGATTAGACCCACTCCATTTAGGGCCTCTGAATCAAGACTTTTACTAATAAAACTAGAACCAAACAAAGAAAACTCTATTAGATAAAGTGAGTCTAGGTTGTTTGGAGCATGCTCAAGTTTTCGTTCCCCACAATCAAATGCTTGCTCATTCATTAGACCTATTACTTGAGTAGAGTGTTCTGATACACCTGAGAGTGAGCAGTCAATAGGACAACCGACCTAATCTGAACCTACTAACATAGACTCCCCTTTGTCCACTAAATTTTGATAACTTGCAATATTATTCTGGCCACTCAAAAAACCTAAGGACCCCCAGTTCTCAACTTCTAAGTCTTGTCCAAAAATTGGACCCTTGGCCCTTGGAGTTGAAAAGATGTGTTACCTCTCAAAGGGATCCTCTGAGAATTCCAAGCATTCCTCTTCATTCTCCATCAAAATAAGAAATCAATTTTCCAAACTTTTGCATGCTCCGATTCTAGAAAGAAAGTTGTCCAACCTTCATTTTCTTCACATGAACATATTTGAGTGCACTTCGATTTTGAAGAAATGTTGATGCTTCTTATATCATTTTTTTTTAATATCAATCAAGAATTAGACCTACCTTAATTTTATTCGCATGAATAGATCTAAGAATATTCTACAATCTAGATATTGCATCTTAGTAAAGTGATAATACACTACCTTTATTCAACATCCTTCTTGATATTTTTCTGTAGCAGCCTTCACAATACCAAAACTCTACCTCTATAGTCTACACACTACATCTTAGTAGAGTGATATTTCTAAAACTTTGCATTATCATAATTTGCTTTACCAACTCTAGACTTTAGTTTCCTTCCTGAAGCATAAGTGCACCCACGAGAACTATAATAAATAGGTTAGTAGTCTTAAAAAGTTAAAAATTTGTGTTTAAATCTTATCAAAGGATATATGCATAATTAAACTATGGATCATTATATAATACAAGTGGAATTCATTTTAATCCCAAATAACCAATTTACAAAAAAATTATCATTTTAATGAGTTATGAAATGAATCTCATTCATATTATAATGATATGTTAACAAATCATAATGGTATTATCTTAATAAATAGTTTAGTAGTGTTCAAATCCATACTTTGTCCCACAATCCAACCAATGACCAACAACTCAAATAATCTATTCAACCATGAAGCCCATCTAATATCATATTTTTTTGCTTCAACATACAAACTTCTACTCACTTCATGAAATCATAGTCTGCTTTACCAAATATAGACCATTAGTTTCCTCTAATGCATTGATCTATAAATTTATCCCCTATAACATTTTGTAATCCTCTAGAATATTATTTTGAATTTGCTCCTTTCAAAATTTTCTTGTTAGTTTTAGCTAAACTTACTACTATGTCTAACCATGGAAAAGATAATTTAAGTTCATGATCCTATACTGAAACCTCTTTTTGGCTAGCCTATCTGCACATGTGTTCCCTTCCCTAAATGCATGTGTAAACTTTATTTCTTCAAACTCTATAGCAAGGTCTTGTATTTCCACAATGATCTCTTGTATATTCCATGGAGCCTTTGCTTTCCTCAAAATTGCATTTATTACTATTAATAAATTTCCTTCCATACATTTTATTCCATTTCATTTGTCTACATATTTTTAATCCTTCCAAAGATACCCAAGTTTTAACTTCATTATTTATCTTCAATCCACTATTGAAAGTGTAATGTGACAAAATCTCACCCCTATTATTTCTAATTATTCCCCCTCTTACTGGTCTTAGATTTTCTTAAGATGCTTCATCAAAATTCAATTTGACCAACTCTGCTTCATGGTAATTCATAGCGAAATTGGGAGGTTATATGTACCTAGATTATTCCCATATGATAATCCTGCATAAGGGTAAATAAATTAAGATATTTCCCAAAAAATTGATAGTGTATCATATAGAAAAGATTGAGAAAGAAAGTATCAATATTATTATTGAAGAAATAGACCCTCTAGAAGATATTCTTTAAGAGTTGTAAACTAAAGATGAATTCTTTTTGAAATATTACAATGCCTTGATTGAAATGATGATTGGCATGTATCATATCATAAAGCCAAAATAAGAAAAGATCCCATCTATGATAAACCAAGAACTCTAAAAAATAGAGCTTTGGAAGCTTTACTTTCATGGATCTAGTTGTAAGAATGGGGTTAGAGTAAGCATAGTGCTAATATCTCCTTCAAAAGGAATAAAAAATTTATTCTATAGGTTGATGTGGAGTTGCACTAATAATGCATCTGAATATGAAGCCTTGTGTCTTGGTTTGATGTAAACATAAAGAGTGGGCATTAAGTTACTCTCAATCTACGGTGACTATGAGCTTATGGTTAGTCAAGTGATAGAGAAATGTAGCAGTAAACATCACTACTTGAAAGTATACTATAATTGGGTATGGGATTTGATGGAGAGTTTTGAAGCGTTGAGTATAAAAGCCATTCCCAAGGAACAAAATAAATTAGAAAACACACTAACTTCTCAAGGAACAAATTACATACCTACCTCCAATTATGGTCAAAAGATGAATAAGGTAAAGATGATATTCAGATCAGCAATCCCAAATAAAGAAGTATTCTAGCATGTGTTTGAAGATGATAAAAAAATCATTGATTTCTTGACAAGAGAGGTATTCTATGCAACTCAACAAGAAGAGATTCTACAAGAAATTGACCAAGAAGTCATTCAACTAAAAAAATCATATCCCAAAAGGACTAATCACTTTAGAAAGCTTGTTTGATAACAATGACCGAGAGCAAGCTTACAAAGAGGTCCAAATTAAACCAGGCAAAAGTTTGAAGGTCAAAATCTATTGCTCTATGAAAGAAGTAGATAGATTCAAGTCACTATGCAAATGGTACCAAGACATAATAACATGGAGCTATAATGATCTTTGGGTTTATGACAAGGAGGTAATCTAGCATACCATAGAGCTAACACCTAAAGCCAAGCCATTCACTCAAAAACATAGGCCAATTAATCCCAAAATAGAAGTAGTAATGAAATAGGAGCTTCTCAAATTGTTGAATGCCAAAATCATGTATCTAATTAAAATATTTTATCTTCATTTAAGTGAATTTAAATAAATATAAATTTACTCAAAGAGGAAATGCTAAGTTCAAATCTTATCAAACAACACATACATACCAAGCTATTATAATAACAATGGTCATAATGACCCCTTTCAACCTCATATAATCATTAAAAATCATATTTAAAACATTATATAATAAAAAAATTAAAATATTTTATAGAAAACAAAATATATTATCATCATTCAAATCATCCAAACAAACACATAAAAGAAGTTATTACTATTAAAATTAATTAGTCAAAAAACATACAAATTTTTATGTAATAACCCAATTTTACATTAAAATATAAAATATAATAAACAATACAAATTAATATTTAATAAACAAATACAACCACAAGCACAATACAAACAAATATACAAACATCAAATTTAATTTTTGAACTTTAAAATTTATTTTTTTCAAAACATAAAATATATAGTTAATATAATAAGTATAAACATTAATGAAATACATCACATCCAAAATTTATATAAAATTAAAATACATTATTACTATTCAAATCAATTCAAACATACATAATTTTTTATATATATAATAATGGCATAATAAATCAACTATGTAAATTAAAGACACAAAAACGTAAGTTTAGACGTGTGTAAGGAAACATGGTTTTTTAATAAGTTAGTGTAAGGAGACATGTTAAACACCTATGGTTATTTAAATTAATAAAAATTATAACAAAAAAAAGTCAAATTTATTTTTATTATTATAAGAAAATCATTTTCACTTGGCTAGGTTTGTTGTTGTATGGACACAAACAACCATAAATTTAAAAGAACTACATTTTTATTGGAAAATAATTGTTACTTTTTGAAAAATAAAAATATCAAGCATGATAAGATAAAATACTATTTATATTATTATTTATCTAAAATTAATATTTATATCATGAGAAATATTACATTACCTAACTAAAAATGTAAATGTTTTATATACAAAGGAAGTTATATTGGTAAACAAAATTGGTATACAAAGGAAGTTCAATTGTAAACAAAAACAAATTGGTAAACAAAATCATGTTAATAAAACAAATGCAAAACAAAAATTTAAATTTAGATGATATTCAAGTTGTTTCTATTATGATTTTAACACTAAAATCAAATATTATAAATTAAATCAATATTTTTTTAGTATAACACAAAATTATGAGTTATGTAATAAAAATGACATAAAAATTTACTATTGATAATGACTCAATTATTAACTTTAAATCAAAACATAAAAGTATTATATCATAGCAGTCATTGAAATCCACATTCCATATGCTACAAGTCCATATATATCATTAAAAAATAATTTAATTTAGAAACAAAGGGTAAAATATATCAAAATTAATATTTACCCATTATAATAAAAAGTGCAAAAGATAAGTTTAAAATATAAATGTTTTGGTTATAAGAGGGAACAAAATGCTTGTTAATTTTTTAACTTTAAAATTGCATTCAAAATTAGAATGTTTTGGTTAAATAGTAAACAAAATGTTTATTAATTAAAAATCAATAAAGAACATACAAGTACTAGTCATGTTAGTAAAACAAAAATTAAAATTTAAATGGTATTCATGGCTTTTATATTGATGTTAAAACATAAAAACAAATATAACAAGTTAAAATAAGTATTTTTATTACAACACCCAAATTCTATGCATGCACTTGAAAAGTATATTTATTATTTCGAAATAAATTAAAAATTCAGTATATAATAATTTTGTTGTTAGTATTGTTGCTATTGATATGGTTTGTATGTTCACAGTATTTTATTTAAGAGTATAAATTTATGTTTTTATTATTATTTAATTTAAGACATTCAAAAGAAAAAGTAATTTTAAAATTTGCAACTTACAACACATAAAACAACTATGAAAGACACACCTTCAAGGAAGACCATGGCCATCCCTTGAGGGCTTTAGGAGGGGGGTTTACCTCCCCAACAGAAAAAAATATTTTTTTTATTAAAAACAATATTACAAAGTAATTAATTAGTTTGGACATAAAATGGATCTCAAAACTTCTTTACACTATATAATTTTTATTGTAGCTCCTTATTCTTCTAATCATCTTTATATATTGAAGAGATTCATATAACAAATAATTTATTTGATTTTTATGTTACTGCAAAACAAATAAAAGAAGATATTAGTGGTCCATTAAATTTAATACCAATAATAAAGCACTATATAGATTTAGTTATAAAAATTTGTAAAACAAAAAATAAATTTCTTCATAGTTTTAAAATCCAAAGAAAACCAACTTAATATTTAAAAAATAATATTAATGGAATTTAAACATTTTGATGGGATTTTGAAAGCACGAGATTCCGGGCAAAGGAAACACTAATTGCAATATAACCAAAACCAAATGCGCTTAAGTCCTAGAAACGTAAAGTGCATGAAATGGAAAAGAAACGCATTGGAAGAGACACAAGCAAATGGAGAAAACACAGCCCTTTCATTAATATCCCTTGATCTCTGTTACAATGACGTCTCCTCCCTTTTCGGGGGCTAGGAGCGTTAAAAGAATTCGATTACAATCACTCAATGTTCCTCTTTCCGCGTGCCCACGATTGCAATGGGCGGGCCAAGATGATGCCGCCGCTGATGTCGATGAGTTCTTCACCTCCGCTGCTTCTCCTGCGAACAAAGAAACAACCAAGATGTCAGTAGCACCTGCTGCAAGTGAAAAGTGTTCGTTCTTCTAAAATCATCAAAAGATGCATGCAAACATTTATCTAAAACGGTAAACAAAATGATTCTAAACAGCCTGAAAACTTGACAGAAGACGAGAAAAAGTTACCAACGAGGCCATTGCCACCGAGACGGTCGGCCAATCTGCTTTCAACTAGAAATCGTCCCTGGGTAGGACGATTTTGATCGTAAATCGTCCCTGGGTGGGACGATTTCTTCTGTGTTGGGGAAGCCGAGCTGACACGCTCCAATGTCGACTCCCGAGGTCTCCAAAACACCTGCAGACAGAGGGGTTATGTAATTGGGGCCATTTTGGGACGACCCAGATGGTCGGATTCTCCCAATTTGGCCTCTACCCTCGGGAATTTGATATCGCCTCCTCCAAGTTAGTGAAACTACAAAACGACACAAAACATACTAGAATCCGATCAAAGGTTACGAAATTGCAGCTATGAATTCACCAAACAGAAAACACAATATGCGGCATGAGAAAATAAACTAGAATGCTTCTGAAATAAAACTTAAGAAAAGTGCGGGGATGCCCAAGTGGGCCTCCCACCGTTGGCACTTGATTCCGGCGCCAATCCACTAGGGATGGGCCCAAAACCTCTTAGGATTGGGGGGTCGGCGAATTGGTTGATTCAGGTGTCCATGTGTTGGATTTAGGTCCGATTCAAGCTTCCAAAAGCCACCCAACAACCTCCCTTGCAAAAGAGATTGGTGGATGTGGGAAGGTGAACCAAAAGGGATGCAAGTGGGTCTTCAACCCGGCGACATTTCGTTGCTTGAAATCTCCTTCAACTTTGTATATCTTGGGTGAGAAAAGTCCCACCTTTTATAGACCCATGGGGTCTCTTTTGGGAGGGAAGCACAAATGCCATGTGTTGGTCATAGGCGCCATGTGGCAGTCTTGTCTTCCCATGAGGGAGGGGAGTCCTCCATTGACTTGGGCTTTCATAATCGCCCTTGTGACGGTCCTCAAACGGCCTATTTGTCCACTCACACATGCGTGCGAGGCGGGGAGTCATCAAGCGAGCTGTTACGGGCTGCCACTTGGCCTCATTTGTCTTTTTGCCCGTTAAACTTGGAAATCGTCCTTATCGGAGACGATTTCAGAAATCGTCCCTGGGTGAGACGATTTCAAGTTAGCAATCGTCCCTGGGTGAGACGATTACTAGGCAAAGTGTCTAAGTGTGCCAAATTGCTTCTTGACCTCACAAAATTGCTATGAAAGTGGTTAAGACCACTGTTTGACCTCCGAGGGCTGCCCTGGGGGCTGTGTTTGTCAAAGCGATCAGTGTTTGCGGTCACATAATCGGATTGGTGCTGTTTTGGTGTCTACAGATGCCCCTTTTTGGGAAGCGCTGCGGGTGACGCAGTTTTGAGCAAAAATAGATAACCAAAGCACTAATGATTAGGGTTTCTTGGTAACCTAACCAACTTTTGATGCCCCAAGTATGGAAAGGGCATGCATTCTTGAATCCTTGCTTCGACGAGCTAAGGAATTTGATTTCAAGTATTAACCTATTTTGGTGAGGTGTGACTTGAACTTAGACATTGATCGGTCATGAGCGAGGCAAAGGGCATTTTTATCCTCGGGGGGAACCTTGTGTTCATGATTCACGAAATGCCAAGTGTTTGATTGATTTGATTGTTGCTTGTTTACTTGCCCCAAGCGGGAGCGTGATTGTCTTTGTCAATGATTCTTTGAATGCATGTCGTTTTCCTTAATTGGGTGTGTGATTGTTGGTTGGTGACTAAGTGTGACTACCCCCTCAAGCGACGAATCGATGAGGGAATGACCTTCGTGAGAGAAGCGACGAGTCGCTTGACCCAAGATGACTTGTGCAAGGGTGCCTTTAGAGGGTTTACCGTTAAGCGTGTGCAATTTTTCCAACATTTGGACCTATTTTTGGTGGGTGTTAACCCTTTTGGTGATGCCGTAATGAGGTGAAATCATCGAAAATCTAACTTCCCGTGGAAGCGGTCCGGCTATTGTAGCCTTCTTGGGGAAGTAGGAGAGCGATAATTTGGACCTCGACATCAATTTTATATGCTAAGAGGTTAAGTGCAAGAGCACTTGTGTGGCGAATGTTTATTTGTTTTTGTTGTTTTTTTGATCGTGGTGAAATCGGCTATTGTAGCCTTCTTGGGAGTAGGATAGTGATAATTTGGACCTCGACATCAATTTTTTCCCGGAGTTTAAGTGGAAGAGCACTTGTGTCCGGCAATGTTTTTTTTGTTGTCTGTTTTTGTTGAATTTTTTTATTGTTTTTGTTGTTTTGTGTGACGCATGTGGGGATAAAATTGTTGTAATCTTCTTCTCGTGGAGCGGTCCGGCTATGGTAGCCTTCTTGGGGAGTGAGATAGCGACAATATATGACCCCAACGTCTATTTTGATTGCCTTGGATTGCGAGTGTAACAGCATTCTATTAGGCAACTTTATTTGTTGTTTTTAGTGCATTTTTGTTGATTTTTTGATGTTTTGACTTTTAGCTGGAAATCGTCCCTGGGTGGGACGATTTCCAATTCAAAATCGTCCCTGGGTGGGACGAGGCTGACCGAGCGCTCGTCCCAGCCAAGGACGATTTCCGGTTGGTAGGCTTATTTAAGGCCCAAAACTTGGATTTGGGCTCATTTGTGTCATTTTTTCTTGCGATTTGGGAGCTCGGGAGGAGGAGGTAATTGCGAAGCGAAGCGCTGTCGGAATTCTCTCTGTCATCATGAGTGCACAAACTGGTTCGAGCGGCGGAGCGGAGGCGAAACCCGTAAGTGCATTTTTTTTTTGTAATTATCAGTTAAGGTTAGGAACCCTAAATCTGAAAAATTAGTTTTGAATTTTTGTGTGTTATTGTTTTGCAGGTTAGGAGCCGGTACCGTGTACCGCCGCATTCGCTGAGGCACGGTCGCGCGACGATGTTGGTCGGCAGTGGCTTGATGCCCTTGGGCTCAAGCAGGTGGCTCGACTGGAGCCTGTGGTCCCGGATCAGGCCTATCTGATGGCCCTGATCAAAGTTTGGGATCCGCGGACCAACACTTTCCATCTTTCGACAGGGGAGATGACTGTGACACTGGAGGACGTTTATCGGTTGCTTCGGATTTCGATAGATGGACTGCCCATTAGGACATCGCCGCGTGATCAGCGGACTGCTATACTGACGAGATGTTTTGGGCATGCGGAGCGGCTGGGTGTAACGAACCCAGTGGAGACAGTCGAGGTGGACTGTCAGGCTAGCGGGATTTTGTTAGCTGGTGGCAGGAGAGGGGGTGTTAGGAGTGAGGCACGCATTCTTGATGGGCCTCATTTCTAACATGCTTCTACCTGATTCGTCAGGCGGGAGGTTCCCGTGGAACCTGCTGGAGTTGGTATGGCAGTTGGTAGAGTGCCCGATAGAGGCACCGTTGATTTATGGATGGGGACAGACATTGTTGGCACAGCTCTACGGGGAGCTGTACGGCGTCCGCGTCGGCAGCGGAAGGGGGTGAGTTGCGGTTATCTTCTTCGGTCTTGGGGTTGGCAGCACATAGCGGTGGAGAGGCCGACCGGGTTACCGTGGATGACTCAGGAAATGATGGATGACGAGGAGATTGGCTATGCGGCTTTGTGGCGGCGGTCTACGGGAGCGGGGCGAGTCGGCGATGGGCGGGTGTTGTACAACACTATGCGATGCCTTCTCTCTGCTCACTCCAGGGGAGGTGGTTTGGCATCCTTATCGGGACTGTCCAGTCGGCGGAGGTTGGAGAGTGGCTCCAACGGGTACGCAGGGAGCGGTGGTTGACTAGGCGGCACGGGACGGAGCATGAGTTCTTTCCGTACCATCGGGTTACACGACAGTTTGGGGTGCGCCAGGGGTTTCCTGGTGAGCCCGTGGTCTATCGGCGTCGGGGAGATGAGAGGGATCTGGAGCCACCGGTCACCGCGCCATTGGGCGAGGAGTCGGATGCGGTGATTGAGGTCCCGGATGTGGATGACATCGGGACTACCAGAGTATGACTCGTGGTGGGTGCTACGGTGCTGGAGAGGAGAGGGGCCTCTGGGAGGCGCGGAGGCGGAGGTGGAGGATGCTGAGGCAGGCGGGGGTGATTGGGGGGTCCGTTGGATGATGCGGACATGGTGGATGTGGGAGATGAGGATGTGGACTTGGGTGTTCCGGAGCAGCCGGACATGCAGGATGTGGAGGAGTAGTGGGAGCCTGAGCAGGCTACTGTCCCCGTGAGTCCTATGCGTCCGGCAGATACAGAGGAGGTGGGGTCGGATGTAGGCATTGAGATTGTGATCGACGAGCTACTCGGATGCGGGATCGGAGTTGGGGGATGCGAGGCGGGAGGGGGGATGCGCGGGGAGAGGGATCTTCTCGGGCTCAGTTGGCGGAGCGGGATAGAGTTTTGGCGCAGCGCGATGATGCATTGTCTATTTATCATCGACGAGAGGCGAGTGGTGTCTGTATCGGATAGACTTGGAGAGGGAGGTCATCCGCCTTGGTGGGCAGCTACAAGCCTTCAGTCGGTGGATCTTCGCGGCGGACAAGGGATAGTCCGCGAGCGGTCGGCATCATCTCGTCGCAGGCGGTTAGATGAGGGGGTGGTAGCCAGGCATGATGCGGGGGCTAGTAGTAGCCGCCCTGCAGGGTCCCGTAGGACCCACACCACGGGGGGTAGTTCCCGTCGCACCGATCCTGCGTGATCATGGTGGTCGACGCCTTAGGTTGGGTTTTTGGATATGATTGCGGGGTCTGAGGACCGGTTTTGTAGCCTGCGGGCATCTTTTTGATGATATATATATATATATACCGATTTTATTGTGGTTTTGTACATGTGATGATGTGATTTTTGTTATGCATGTTTATTCATTTTGATGAATGCAGATGTTATGATGAATGCAAATGTTTTAGATGTCTATGTGATATGCGAAGTGAAATGGATGAATGATATTTGTGGTGATTGCATTGTAGGCTGTTTAAGAAGCTCTTTATTTACATGGTTTTTCTATTTTTGTATTTTCTGATGGTATCATAAGGATGATAAGTAGCGCGAGATGGTTTTGGAATGAATGTAAGGTTTTATGAGATTCAGTCAGTTTTAACTCACCATCCATGCTGTACTTTATCTTACAAGACTTTTTGACCAAGGTATGAATCGGACTTGTTTTTGACCCAGTTATTTTTCACATCCTTGTGTGTGCAATTGAGTTCATTTAGTGGTATTTGTTAGGATACCGCCAGTGCCAGATGGGCTTTCAACCGAACCTGTATTGAGGATCACCTAATTAGCTCCACGAATTCCTTTGTTGTATGTACTAAGATTAATCTGCGGTGTAATCCAGGATGCCATAAGCTAGCTCATCCACATGCAAACATTGATCTGTACGCAAGTTAATGTGATAGATATATCGTCATGCGGGAGGTTTACTTATGTTACCGATAGGCTATCAACCAAATTGGTACTAAAGCTTGCCTTATGACCTATAGAATGCTCTGAGAGTTCCAGGGATTCAAGGTCAACTCCCTTCTTTTCTTCAATTGTATTGGGATACTTGCTCATTGTAGTGATGAGATCACTGTTTATTTTGATTTGTTTTTCTTTCGAGCAAGGGATTGGGGTCATGGAGTGACGAAAATCACTGTTGTTTGTGCCTTTTGATGTGTGCACTGTAGTTTGTCAAATTTGGAGTTTTGACATTTTGCAACTTTTTTGTGTTTTGCAACTATTGAGAACTTTAGGGATTCTTAGGGAATTGGGTAGGGAGGATGCTTGTCCTTTTGCCAACTCTCAGCATTCTAGGGGTCATTCGCACAGGGGGATGAGCAAGATAACCGTTTCGCTTGTGGTGACCTAGATTATTTTGCAGGTTTCGTCTCGTTCACACAATTTGGGAATTTTTAGTGTTTTGATTTGTGTTGGGATGTTACGTAACATGGTGTATTTCAAGTATGACTCTACCTTCGTAAAATCTGTTCGACTTGATACGCTACATGGCTAAAGAGGAAAATGATGACTGAATCACTGAAACTCTTGGTACATTCCTAGACCACTGACTGTAGTGTGGTAAAAGTTATGCATGGTGTTTTTGTTGTTTTTGTAACATGAGACAATGCGGAACAAGATGGACTATCAGAGCTATTGCAGCCTATGGTATTTGACCCGTATGACTACAAATATGCAAT
Source organism: Wollemia nobilis (assembly GCA_028583015.1). Lineage (NCBI taxonomy): Eukaryota > Viridiplantae > Streptophyta > Pinopsida > Araucariales > Araucariaceae > Wollemia > Wollemia nobilis. Next base: position 6,394,420 of record JAQPPZ010016989.1, on the reverse strand, counting down.
GTATGGATGCAATGCTTAATGCGGCTATGTATTTTTGTAATTTTGATGGATTGTTTTTGGTGAAGTTGAAGATGAGGTGCGAGAATATGAATTTTATGATGAATTTGAGTATGCCTAGAATTGAGATGCAAATCTTTGTTGTTTTTGATGATTTTTGTTGTTTTGTTTTTTTTTTTTTTTTTTTGACCAAGCGATTGCGATAATCGTTGGAGCTTTTTGGGTTTGACCAAGTGATTGCGATAATCCTTGGAGCTTTTGGGGTGACCAAGTGATTGCGATAATCCTTGGAGCTTTTTTGGGATTGACCAAGAGATTGCGATAATCCTTGGAGCTTTTTGGATTGACCAAGAGATTGCGATAATCCTTGGAGCTTTTGGGATGACCAAGAGATTGCGATAATCCTTGGAGCTTTTTGGGTGACCAAGAGATTGCGATAATCTTGGAGCTTTTTGGGATTGACCAAGAGATTGCGATAATCCTTGGAGCTTTTTGGGTGACCAAGAGATTGCGATAATCCTTGGAGCTTTTTTGGAGTGACCAAGAGATTGCGATAATCCTTGGAGCTTTTTGGGTGACCAAGAGATTGCGATAATCCTTGGAGCTTTTTGGGTGACCAAGAGATTGCGATAATCCTTGGAGCTTTTTGGGGTGACCAAGAGATTGAGGAATCCTTGGAGCATTTTTTTTTTTTGGATATGGCTTTCTTAGATATGAAATGGTCGCAAATGATTGATATTCAAGGGTTCTGTTTCCTTGATACCGTCAAGAGAAGCTAGCTTGTACGTCCCGGGTCCTATTTTGCTATCAATGACATAAGGACCTAACCAATTTGCCATGAATTTGTCCCTCATATGGGACGGCAAATTAGAGTTTTGTTGGTTTTCCTTCAGAACCAAATCACCAACCTGAAAGTCTCTTAGGTGAACTTTCATGTTGTAAGCTTTCTTAAGCCGCTCTTGATAGATACGTAAGTGCTCGAGAGCATTAACGCGTCGTTCGTCAAGCAACGTAAGTTGGTCCAATCGGGCTTGCCGCGCAGTGTTATCATCGATGAACTCCTGCATTGATATGCGTAGGGAAGGAATTTCCAACTCGAGAGGCATTACTGCCTCTGAGCCATACACTAGTGAAAACGGAGTTGCCCCAGTGGGCGTCCGAATGCTAGTGCGATAAGCCCAAAGGGCAAGTGGGATTTGTATGTGCCAATCCTTATGACTGTCTGCGACGGTCTTTTTAAGGATGGCGACTAGCGTTTTGTTTGACGCCTCTGCTTGCCCATTTGCTTGCGGATAATAGGGTGTTGAAAAGTTGTGCTGAATTTTGTACTTTGTGGTTAAAGCACGCACGTCTTTGTTCTTGAATGATGGCCCATTATCCGAGATTATTTTGGATGGAATACCAAAATGACATATGATGTGATGCAAGATGAACTCCGCAATACGGGGTCCTTTCGTTGAGGTTAACGGAATTGCTTCCACCCATTTGGTAAAATATTCTGTGGCCGTTATGATAAACGTGTGACGGCTTGACGATGTAGGGGAGATCTTTTTGATTAGATCGAGGCCCCACTATGAAAATGGCCAAGCGGATTGGATGTCTGTAGGGCGCGGGAAGGTGCGTGCATTAAATTGGCATGATGTTGACATTTCACGCACCTCTTGACATACGCGCAGCAATCTCGCTCTAAAGATGGCCAATAATAGCCCATGCGAAGAATGCGCTTTGCAATGGCCATACCACTGAAGTGGCCGCCACATGTACCGTCATGCGCTTGGGCGACTTGCCCAAGTGGACTCTTGCTGGTCCAAGCAACGAAGAAGAATTCCGTCGTAGCTGCGATGATACAAAATGTCTCCTATCAAGACATATTTTGCCGCTTTCTGTTTGAATGTTCGTTTTGCGGCGTGCGTCAATCCAAAGGGTAGATTACCTAACTTGAGGTAGTCTCTTATGGGTAAATACCAGTCTTGTTGATCGGATACCTCGACAGTTTGAACAGCCAATCCCTTTTGGAGTTCTTCCCTAACAAATGCTGATTGGGATAGAACTTGTAAGAATAGCGTTGTGTTGCTATTAATGGGAGTGGGGGAAAACAAAGACCCCTAGTTGGCCCATTTCAAACAGTCTCGGATTCGAAAGAACTTATCCGAAGATGGTTCGATCTGGATCATGTGGACTCCTGGCGTGAAGTCTGAGCTTGCGCGCTCCATCGCGGGTTGCGATAAGGTTTTGACCTCAATGGTTGTTATATCACCGAAAAGGTCTTGCGGGATTAGTGACCCCAAGGAGGCCATTGTATCCGCAAAATGGTTTGATGATCGAGGGAGTGCCTCGATGTCATACCACTCAAGTTTTGCCAGGAATTTGTCCACAAGGGCTTTATAGGCCTTCAGGACTGGGCATTTGCATTGATATACCCCTTTGACTTGATTGATGATTAACAGCGAATCGCCAAAGATGTTCAATCTTTTGATGTTCATGGCGATTGTTGTCTGAAGACCTAGGAGCAAGGCTTCATATTCTGCATTGTTGTTGGTGCACTGGAAGTTTAATTTAAATGACAGGGGCATTGGAGCGCCCTGCGGTGTGAAGAATACAATTCCTGCGCCACCCCCTTGCTTGCATTTAGAACCATCAAAAAATAAGGTTATGTCGGCCTGAGACTCAGGCTCATCAGAATCTGGCGATTCTGAGACATGGAAGACCCCATCATCGGGTAGTTCTATGACCAGAGGCTGATCGTCTTCAAGAGGAGCCTCTGCTAGTTGATCGGCTATGACTTGTCCTTTTATAGATTTTTGCCCAATAAACTCAATGTCAAATTCCGTCAACAACATGATCCATTTCGCCGTGCGACTACTATGATAAGTACGACTCATCATGTATCGCAATGGATTCTCCTTAGACACAACATACGTAGTGTTGCTCGGCATGTAGTGGCGTAGCCTCTTGGTAGCAAACACCATTGCCAAGCAGAGTTTCTCAACGTATGCATAGTTAAGTTCGTAGCCGACCAGGGTGCGGCTAAGATAGTAAGTAGCCTATTCTTTGTGAAGTTCATTCTTACGGGCTAGCATGGCTCCCAGTGCCACCTCGATAAGCTGAGATGTATAAGTAGAACGGCACTCCTGGTCTAGGTGGTGCCAATACTGGCGGCGAAGCCAAGTATTGTTTGATTTCGTCAAAGGTTGACTGGCACTCGTCATCCCAATGAAATGTGACCCCCTTGTGCAATAATTTGTTCATTGGTCGGCATTTGTCAAGATAATTGCGCTATGAAGCGTTTAATCGACGCGACCTTTCCTTGCGGACTTCGAAGCTGCTTAATAGTGGTTGGGGGAGCCATTTCAAGGATTGCCTTGACTTTGTTTGGGTCCACTTCGATGCCTCGTTTTGAGACTATAAAACCTAAGAGTTTTCCGGATGTGACGCCGAACACGCACTTCTTGGGATTCAGATTGACCTTATGCTCTATGAGGCGATCGAGAATCTTGCTTAAGTCATCGAGATGATCTGAGCGCAAGAGAGACTTGGCTAACAAATCATCCATGTAATCTTCCAAAGTTTTGTGCATGTAATCGTGGAAGATATAAGTCATAGCACGTTGGTATGTAGCGCCAGCGTTTTTAAGGCCAAAAGGCATGACCTTATAGCAAAATGTCCCCCAAGGCGTTGTGAATGCCGTTTTGAGTTGGTCTTCAGGATTGATACGAATTTGATTGTATCTTGAGAAACCGTCCATTAGGGAGAGCATTTCGTGACCTGCTGTAGCGTCTACCAATGCGTCGATGCTTGGCAAGGGAAAATCATCCTTAGGACTCGCTTTGTTTAGGTCTCGAAAGTCGGTGCATATGCGAATCCTCCCGTCGGGCTTCTTGACGGGAACCATGTTGGACAACCATGGCGGATAATCCACGTAGATGACAAATTGTGCATCCAACAGCTTTTGCAATTCGTCTTTGACCATCAAGGCCACTGTTGGGTGCATCTTTCTTAGTTTTTGCTTTACAGGCTTGATTGTCGGATCAAGCGTTAAATTGTGCATGACTAGCTGCGGGTCTAGTCCTGGCATATCCTTGTACGACCATGCAAAAACCTCCTTCTTTTCTTTAAGAAGGGCAATGTAATCGGCTTGCTCTTCGGGGGAAAGGCTTACCCCTAGCTTGAGAATCCATGGATTCATTGGATCTGTGCCGATGTCTACGTCGGTCGTCTCCTCGGCTGACATGTGGGATCCGTCCTCCAAGCGATGTGGAGTTGGGATTAAATGGATATCATCAGCTGAGTTAAGATCTACGTTTGGAACCTCGGGTCCCTCTTCAGCTTGAAAAATATCTTGAGTTGTCCTTGGGGTAAAATGAAGCATTTCACCGAAAGGCCAATACTACGATGGTGACAATGGTGAATTGACGCGATCCCAGTCGATGGCATCCATGTCTAGATGCAATGACCATGATGGATCGGTCGGATTGCGGATGGGTGCGGTCAAATCAATGGAGATCATGTGGATGGAATGAATTTGGTCTCCAGAACCGCGGGTGTGATAACTTGTTTCTTCTAGATGCTCCCTATACTCTGGATCTGGCTCTACGGGAACAGAGCACGAATGGATCCTCCCTAGGTGCAAATTTTGTGAAAAGGAGGGCGGGGTCTTCCCTCGGCACTTCTTGTCATGATGGGATCTCGAGGTGGACGATGCTCATCTTGAATTTGGAGCCATGGATCCAACACTTGGTCCCACCTCGTTGGGTCTACATGCCATTCATGCCCCAGTAGTATGCCCATCTGTCCCATTAGATCTTCATGAGTTAGAGCGCGGTGATGTCGTCGCGCATGTCTGAGATAGTCCATTTCGGTTTCATCTTCTGAATCGCTTTCATAGATCCAAAATTGTTCATCCTCTTCAGCATCTGTTGCTTGCGACGTTGAGGACTCTTCTTGTTCCAGTGAATTAATCTGGTCCCATTGCGATTGTTCCACTCTTGGTGGAGGGACCTGATTCTCTTGGTACTGTATTGTTTCATCTGGAACCTCTAAGGGGAACAGCTTCAGAAAGATGTCCGACAGCCATTGATGTTCTCTTTGAGGATTACTATCCGAACTTTCACCTCTCTCTAGCAAAGGAGAGGGATTATTGTTGTTTCTAGGGGTGTTTGTTGACCATGGGAGGTAATCTCCCAATGTGTATTCTGTATTTGGATTGGCATACGGGTCTTGTGCCAATCCCCCCTTGTTGCCTATTTCTAGGCCTTGCATATTTTCAACCAAGATGTCTAATGGCAGGGGATGGTTGAACCCTACCCCTGACTTGTCATATGGCATCTGATATCTTGGTTGGCAAAGGATCCGCATCCCTTGCTCATATCTGCCTAGCCCGTATCCATGCCAATTGCATTGGCCTAGATATTTTAGGGCAAATTCTGGGTTTGATAGATAATTGATGTTTTCAACAAAAGGTTCTTCGTCTGTTTCCTTTTGTTGGCATGGTTCAAGACCATGATCAAGGCCCCCATACACAAAATTTGTCTGGTTCGGTGGGTAGCCTAGAGGAACAATTGTCCCTATGGGAAGGCGAGGTCTTCCCATGTCTTGTACTTGACTCCAATGTGGGGGTTGCCACAATGTTTTGCACTAAGTACTCCCCCAGGCCCGTACTGGCCATTTCAACAGTGATTGTTGATGATTGGGTGGGAGGAAACGGTAGTCCTTCCTGAGTCCATTCCATGTTTGGTTGTTCAGGAGTCTTGGTTTCTGTTGTGTTGGGTGTTTCCTCTGTTGATATCGTTGAGATTGTGGGCAACCTTTCTTCTAGAGGCTTAACCTCTTCCATGATTTGTTTTCCCTTGTCCTTCTGTTGGGCCATGATAGGTGGCGTTGATGATGAAGGAGCAGGTGATGAAGTCTCACCTGGCTGGGATTTTGTCTTGTTGGCCACCAGTGGTGCCTGCGGTATTGGACCCTGTTTAGATGGATTTAATTGGAAATCCAAATGCGTTGAAGGGAGGGTCGATTGAGGTATGAATTGTACCGCATTGCAATACTTGAAGGGCTCTAAGTCCATTGGGACTACATGTATTTCCCCTTCATAAGCATACTTTAAGCATCGGTGGGCGATCGAAGGGACACACTTCATGTCCCTGATCCAAGGCCGCCCTAGCAGTATATTATAAGCCATTTCACCTTCCAGCACATGGCACAGTGTAGGTATTGACTTTTGTCCTACCTGGATTGGCAGAATGACTGTGTCGACTGTCGAGCATATTGCATCATTAAAAGCTCGCAGTGTGTACGTGGAGGCTGTGATGTGAGAGGCTGGCGACTTCAAATGCTTTAAGGCTGCAGTGGTTATGATGTTCCTTGGACGAGCCGGTATCTATCAGCACTCTCTTGTACGGAATCCCGTTGACCCGCGCGATAACGTGCAGGGGTGGATCTGCCATGTCATTTGATATCGTTTTGACCTCATCTTCTCCGAATGTGATGACCGGCTCCGTACATTGTTTCACATGTCCCACGAAGGCGTTGAAAGAATTTGCCTCGTGGGGTTGTAATTCAATGGCTTTTAAAATGTCCATAAGAGCTTCTCTATGGGGAGCTGATTGTTGAATAAGCTCGTAGATGGACAGCCTAGCCGACGTGGTCCGCAAACTCTGCGTGAGTTTGGTTCGTATCGTGACCTCAGGTCTAGGCGGAGGTAACTGCGTTGGGCGTTGTTGAGGATGCGATGTTGCCGGAACTTCCCTCGTAGCTACCTTGGGGGCAGTTGTCGGGTACCTTCTGTTCCTTGTTACTATGCTAATCATTCCCACAAATCCTTGTGTGGGAAGATCTTGTCGCACCTCGTTAATCTGTAGTGGTTTTGTCTGTGCCTCGTGGGCTGGCAAGGGGTCCTTGAATACCCCCATTTGTTGGTTGTTTGGTGCGATGGGGTTGTCCACAACCAATGTTATATTGTCGATCAAATCCTGGACTAGGTCTTTGAATTTCCAGCACCCATTCAAGTCATGTCCTCTGCGCCTATGGAATCTACAATACAATTCCTCTCTGTACCCCCTAGGCTTGGGAATGTTAGGGTCTATAATTTGGATTTTCGGTAGAGTGACTAAATTTGCCGCTGACAAGCGGTCAAATAAGGAGTCCCTAGACTCCGCATATGGGGTGAAATTTTGCCTAGGGCGACGCGGGTAATTCTGCTCCTGTCTTCTATTATCTCTTTCATAAGCAGGAGGCACTGCCTAGTAGTTAGCCTTTTGAGGCTGCGTTTCTTGCACGAGCGCGGGAACATTTATCGCAACTTGGTTGACTGCAGCGTGTTGTGGTTGCGTTGTCCCAGTTTTAGTGGTTTTATTCCACTCTTTCTTCTTAGGCTTGGCAATTGCGCCTTCGCCTATCTTAATCTCTTCTATGACTCGGCTTGCGCCAAAGCTTCTTCTAAGTTGTCGTATTGTCGCAGCAACAATAGACCGAGAGATTGATTTTAAGCAACTTTTTGCGAACATCTGCGTGAGATCAGACATAGGAGGACGGTAGGGTAACCTAGAAAGCAAAGCTCTCCATCGATTCCCGTACGCTGCCATTGTTTCCTCTTCAAATTGCTTGAGGCTCGCTAAATCACTTAGTGATGCCTTCTTCCTTGTGTTGAAGGCAAAGCGTTCAAGAAACGCGTCTACTAATTGATCTAAATTGCTTATCCTGTGTTTGGGCGGTTGTGTGAACCAATCTGAGGCGGGGCCTGCGAATGTGGTTATGAATGTTCTAAGCAACAATGCGTCATTATCTTGGATGCCGAAGCATTGGCTTAGAAATCGTGTAACGTGTTCTTGTGCGTCCTCTTCACCTTTAAAAACTGCCAATTGAGGCAACTTGAAGTGTTCGGGGTAAAGAGGTGTAGGCACTAAGGGATGCACCGGATTACTGCGGAGTAGACGTAATGTGGGTTTTTGATGCCCAGCAACTTTTGTCTCCACAGACTCCAAACGCTCCAATAGCGCTTGGTATGCATCGAAAGATTTTATTTCTTCCTCTCTTGTTCGCTCTTGTTGCAAGTTACGGTAAACTGGAGGCCTATGGAGGGGTGGCCGAATGGCATCCCTCCTGCCTTGATGGGGAGTTTCAACATATTCCTCTTCCGGTTCATACTCCTCGTAAAATTCTTGAGGAGTCTCTGGGCGAAACCTATGACCCCGATCAAGCTCTTGCTGGAAGGTACCCATCATTGTTTCGGGGAGTTGCCTCCCTCTCGAATCTATGAGGTCTTGGAGGCCGAGCTTGACGAGGTCGTGGAGACCTGTCCTGCACCAACGGATTACGCCTCTCATACTTGTTTAGCTATTTGGATGCGAGGGGTTGGCCCCCTCTCAGGTATTTCATAGCGTAACTCATCCGCTTCGCGTTGCATGCGTTCTCTATCCAAGCGGTGTCGGTACTCTATTTCTTGATAACTTGGTTTAAGCCGCATGGTTTGGGCTTGACGGGTGGTATATCTGGCGACAGCTGGGTCAATTTGGTCTACCCTATTTTGCTCAGGAGGTTCGAATGTTTCTCCTATGTGTTTACCTCGAGTTTGCTGATCTAAGGTTTCAATGGGTCGCTTCCCTCTGTCGAGGTAAGCGGTATGTGCTCGAGGTTATGGCCTCAAGGGGTGATCATGATATCCTGCTGGTGCGGAAATGCAAGGTTCCCGCGTTGTTTGTTGCCCTCGAGGAATGCGATGGCTTTCCTCGTACTCCCTTTCACGGGTGTGAAGGGGGTGGGCGGAGTTAGGTCGCCCTATGTAAGGAGCCCTGCGCTCCGGATTTGGTCTCTCTATTCCGATGATAGGTAAAGAAGGGACGCCATATCCATGTTGCCCCTCCAAATGGACGGTGTTCCTGTCTAGCGCTTCATCGCGCGGTGGCCACTCATGCCTAACTTCAAGAGGTGATTCTCTATTTATGTCAAGGTCTACATGTAAGGCATCTTCCCGAAAGGGGCTGCTTTGAATAGGCATACCCCACCGAGGATTCTGAATTGGATTCTTTTGTAGGTTAGACCTATAAGGCGGTATGACCAAATCCTCAGGACTGAAGCGAAGGCGACTTGTGCCTGCTTCTTGTGTACCTTCCGGAGCTTCCGCCCTTGATTGGGCTTGACTGCGGGTGTACACCATTGCGGTGCTTCTATGCTATCTAAATAAGTTTTTATCTCGTTTATGATTTTTTTGTCTACACTAAGCGAATTAAGCACACACATTCACAAAACCGTGATTATCTCTTTTAAGGATTATTGGTGTGCCCTAAGCTGGTTTAGTGCATTTTGGTGTTTTGTTTTGTTTTTGTAGGTTTTGAAGATCGTTTAAATGCATTATGACGGCTCATATAACTCCCAAAATGGTAGCCCCTTCAATATACCAACCGGGCCGATATACCAACCTCTCTATATACCCGCCCTTACGAGAGGGAGACTATAGGTACGTGAGAGCGAGAAGGTACATGGTACGTAGGCGGTACGGAAGGGGGATTGTCCTGTTAATGGCACCTACCATAGAAAACTTATCCTCGCGTGCATGGGAATCACCCCAGCGACACTCGGTCTGTCTTCGTCAGGATTTACGCCTAACAACGGTTGACAATCGGGAAATGGATGCAAATCAAGCCAAGGTGGTGATGAAATCCACCAATGGTCTTGATAAAGGGCTGAGGTCTTACGACCGGCTCCTTGGTTTAAAATTGTTACGTGGAGTGTGTGAGGTTCATTTTATTTAGTGAAAATGAAACAAGCATGAATGATTTTCCCTAAGTATGCAGGATAAAATGAAAACAGATCAAAGAAACAGAAAACAGAAACAAAAAATTTAACGAGAGATGATAAAATCCCTACCTCTTCTCTGCTTGCTCCAGTTGCCTCTGAATTTCTGCTCTGAAAATCTGCAGACAGAAAATCGTCCCCTGGTGAGACGATTTACAGAACAAAAATCGTCCCTGGCAGAGACGATTTTAAAATCGTCTCAGGGTGAGACGATTTCCAGTAAAGTAATCGTAACAGTCAGAGACGGTTAACAGTCTGCAAAAAAAAATGTACCTGTAAAACACAAAACACAAAAACCCGATTAGTTTTATGTGATCTTAAAAATAGGGAACAGGTCCCACCGTGATCGCCATTGAAAGCACGAGATTCCGGGCAAAGGAAACACTAATTGCGATATAACCAAAATCAAATGCGCTTAAGTCCTAGAAACGTAAAGTGCATGAAATGGAAAAGAAACGCATTGGAAGAGACACAAGCAAATGGAGAAAACACAGCCCTTTCATTAATATCCCTTGATCTCTGTTACAATGACGTCTCCTCCCTTTTCGGGGGCTAGGAGCGTTAAAAGAATTCGATTACAATCACTCAATGTTCCTCTTTCCGCGTGCCCACGATTGCAATGGGCGGGCCAAGATGATGCCGTCGCTGATGTCGATGAGTTCTTCACCTCCGCTGCTTCTCCTACGAACAAAGAAACAACCAAGATGTCAGTAGCACCTGCTGCAAGTGAAAAGTGTTCGTTCTTCTAAAATCATCAAAAGATGCATGCAAACATTTATCTAAAACAGTAAACAAAATGATTCTAAACAGCCTGAAAACTTGCCAGAAGACAGAAAATGTTACCAACAGGCCATTGCCACTGAGACAGTCGGCCAATCTACTTTCAACTGGAAATCGTCCCTGGGTAGGACGATTTCTGACTGTAAATCGTCCCTGGGTGGGACGATTTCTTCTGTGTTGGGGAAGCCGAACTGACACGCTCCAATGTCGACTCCCGAGGTCTCCAAAACACCTGCAGACAGAGGGGTTATGTAATTGGGGCCATTTTGGGATGACCCAGATGGTCGGATTCTCCCAATTTGGCCTCTACCCTCGGGAATTTGATATCGCCTCCTCCAAGTTAGTGAAACTACAAAACGACACAAAACATACTAGAATCTGATCAAAGGTTACGAAATTGCAGCTATGAATTCACCAAACAGAAAACACAATATGCAGCATGAGAAAATAAACTAGAATGCTTCTGAAATAAAACTTAAGAAAAGTGCGGGGATGCCCAAGTGGGCCTCCCACCGTTGGCACTTGATTCCGGCGCCAATCCACTAGGGATGGGCCCAAAACCTCTTAGGATTGGGGGGTCGGCGAATTGGTTGATTCAGGTGTCCATGTGTTGGATTTAGGTCCGATTCAAGCTTCCAAAAGCCACCCAACAACCTCCCTTGCAAAAGAGATTGGTGGATGTGGGAAGGTGAACCAAAAGGGATGCAAGTGGGTCTTCAACTCGGCAGAACTTCGTTGCTTGAAAACTCCTTCAACCTTGTATATTTTGGGTGAGAAAAGTCCCACCTTTTATAGACCCATGGGGTCTCTTTTGGGAGGGAAGCACAAATGCCATGTGTTGGTCATAGGCGCCATGTGGCAGTCTTGTCTTCCCATGAGGGAGGGGAGTCCTCCATTGACTTGGGCTTTCATAACTGCCCTTGTGACGGTCCTCAAACGGCCTATTTGTCCACTCACACACGCGTGCGAGGCAGGAGTCATCAACTGACTGTTCTGGGCTGCCACTTGGCCTCATTTGTCTTTTTGCCTGTTAAACTTGGAAATCGTCCTCGGGCTGCCCTGGGGCCTGTGTTTGTCAAAGCGATCAGTGTTTGCAGTCACATAATCAGATTGGTGCTGTTTTGGTGTCTACAGATTTACATATACTAACAATTAGTGGCCATCAAAGCATATTATATGTTGTAAACTTGTCATGTTACTAAAAGCCATGCAACTTCATCCTTTAACTAATGATATACTAAAGTTAGAAAATAATTAGAGCTAGAACTAATTAGCTTCATCAAAACTAGCAAGATCTTGAAGAAAAACTGCAACTTCATCCTTTAACTAATGATATACTAAAGTTAGAAAATAATTAGAGCTAGAACTAATTAGCTTCATCAAAACTAGCAAGATCTTGAAGAAAAACCAATATTTATAACTTATAATTATCTACAAAGAGAAAAATATCTTTAAATCATAAATAGACTATTGTTGCATGACACCAATGTTTTTGAACTAATTCTAATTTGATAAAAAAAAATTAAACACAATCCAATAAATGAAATACAGATGATCAGAACCTAAATAAAATAAAATGAGAAAAGTAGACAACAAATTAAAGGCTTCAGATGTAGACATAAGTTATGAAATAAAACAAATGGAAAAAAGAAATCTACATCAAAAAAATAGGTTAAATATAGACAGCTTTAGAATTTAATCTAAGTTGAACAAGAAAAAGTAAAACAGAGCAGCTATGGAAGGCTTATGCCAAGGAGAGATTGTAGGGTTAAAGGGTCTAAGAAACCTAAAGAGATTCGCCCGCCCACCAACACTAACATCTCATGATCGCATGATGACCAGACGGAATTTGAGGGAATGAAGTGATAGAAAGTGTGATGTAGCGTTCTACTACATATGGCCCTGCGCCACCTCACCCCATGGTCCCAACTCATCACCATCACCTGAAGCGATAGTGGTTTTGGTTGGTAGGTGGGTAAAGACATGAACCAGGCGAGACAATTAAATATTTTTCCAAGAATTTTGCATTTTGGAATTTAATAAATATTTAAATTTCAAATTAAAATTATATTTAAAATTATATTTTGCAAGGTAGATTATTGGGTATCAGGGTGGGTGACGAAATTTTAATGCACCTGCAGTTTGTGGATGACACTGGTTTGGTGGGAGTGGCCAGCTTCAGGGAAGCTAGAATGATTAGGGATACTCTTAATGTATATCTCGGGGCTACTCAACGAGGTCATTAATGACAAGAAATCCAAAGTGGTTTTTTTTAATCCGGAGCAAAGGCTTGGAACAGAATTTTAGAAATCCTGGGATTCACAAGGACTTCTCTCCCGGTGGTTTACTTGGGGGTCCCCTTGCACTTTAAGAAGCTAAAATTAGACACATGGAGGAATCGATGGAGTGTATCAAGGACAGAATTAATCATTGGTCTCACAAGTGGTTAAGTTATGGTGGTAGAGTAACGTTCTTACGGTCGATCATTCAAGCCATGCCAATTTACAAATTCTCTATCTCGGCTGCCCCGATTCCAATATGGAAAGAGTTGGACAGGATGGCTAGAAAGTTTTTATGGGAAGGAGCAAAGGGAGAGAGAAAGTGGGCCTTAGTGGGCTGGGACAAAGTTACCCGGCCCAAGGTTAAAGGAGGTATGGGTTTGAGAAAATCTAAGCTGAATAATAAAGCTTTGGCTGGAAAGCTGTCTTGGAGATGGATCTCCCAACCCACCTCCCTTTTCAGTAGAATCCTAACTAGAAAATACCTAGGATAGGCCAACCCAAACGATGTAGCTCGCATCCCCTTGGATGGTACTGGGTCCCTAGTTTGGCAGGCTCTCAAGTTAGGGTCTCAGGTTGTTAAAGACCGTTTATTTTGGAAAGTGGGAAGAGGGGAGAAGGCTCGTTTCTGGATAGATTCTTGGGATCAGTTCCCACCCATCATTGCTGAATTTCCAAAATTATAGCCAATAAAAGTAGCCATTGAAGCCAAGGGATGGATCCGTATTGAAATTTATTTCACAACTACTCAGTTGGGGGAGTGTAAGTTTAAGCAGTTCAAGAAGTTGGATGAGTGGCCCATTTCAATCCCTCCGGATTTGACTCCCATCATGACTAAAATTCTGACAGAAAGATTTCTTACAGGGGAGAGGTGGAGGATGAATTAGCTTGGGGCTTTGGGAGTCTTAGCGTCTATACAGTAAAGGACGGATATGACAACATTCTCCCAGAGCCCCCCCATCATACTTTTTAGGTTGAGGACTGGAGGAAAATCTGGCACTCTACAGGCTGGCCGAAAGTTAACTTTTTTGCCTGGCAGTGCATGCACAATGGAATCCTCACTTTTGATAATATCAGATCAAAAGGTATCATCGACCCTTCTCAATGTGTACTATGCTACAAGAGCGAGGAAATTGCTGACCATTTGTTGTTTGGTTGCCCTTTCACCCGACAAATTTGGCTACGTTGGTTTGCATACTTTAAAATTCAAGTAAGTGGTGACCTGAACCGGATGAATATCTGGGCAAAATGGCAAAAAGGTAGATTCAAATCTAAAGCTCTTCGTATTGGTTGGGAGCTTGGTTTAAGCTTTATCTGGTGGCAAGTATGGCTGGAAAGAAATGCCAAAATTTTTAGAGAAACTTTTCTTGCTCTAGACGGGGTTTGGCATACCATTTGGAGCAAGGTTACCGAAACTGTGGTTGTTCATGTTGAGGAGGAAGCTCAAATTGACATTGGAGCTATGGAATAACGCGTTGAACTGCAAGAGGGATAGGACATAAATTGTTGGAAACCTCCCCTTGAAGGTTGGATTAAAATCAATACTGATGGAGCTGCAAAAGGCAATCCGGGTAGAGCCGGAATTGGAGTGGTGTGCCGGAACCATGCTGGGACTGTGCTCTATTGGGAATTGCAAGGCCTGGGAAGAACCACTAACAATGAAGCCGAAGCCATTGCCATCAAGTCTGCTTCTGTTTGGACAGTGAAACATGGCCATCGTAGGATTATTCTTGAATCAGACTCGCAAATAATGGTTGGAGCTCTAGACTGCATGAGGAACTTTGATCTGAAAGCTTGGAGGTTGAGGGCTCTTGTTACCCAAATTAAAGAATTATGGAAGGGATTGGAGGACATGATCCCAGTTTATGCGAGTAGAGATTTGAACAAAGCGGCTGACTTTTTGGCTAAGATGGGTGCGGAAAAGGAGGTTGGAGTTCAGTTGCACAGTGACATGGATATTGAGGATGAGGTGATTAGACAGGGTCTTGAAAGGTCCTTGAGCTAATGACCTTCGAAAAATCAGAGTACGATGGGGGACCCCTTGGCAGCTAGTTTTTGGTTCACGAAAATTGGCTCCGGTGCAGTTCTTCCTTTACTATTGTATGACTGTGTCCTCTCGGACTTCGGCTGGGAAGAGGCTCTTCCCACATTGTAATTGTTCTATGTCTTAATACAAGTTTTTTTCAAAATTGTCAAAAAAATAAAAGAATATTTTTTACAAATTAAAATCTATTTTTAACTTTAACATTTATATTATGTTATGCTGTGGCGTAACAGGGGAAGTTCCTAACCTTTTGTAACTAGCTTCCAAATATAAAAAATATGACAAATATCCATGAAAAAAGGGCCAGTCAAATATCCATGTAAATTTACTTGAGAGTTAGGTCTAAGTTATAGATTGTTGAGTTGAGGGAGATCCACCCGCCGCCAACACTAACATCTCTGTAATGTAATGGTCTGTATATAATATGCTACAGGAGTCCATAGGTGCGATTCTGCATGCCTGTCCATTCCTAATAGGTTTGGTACATTAAGAGTCAGTTTGTCGAAACTGCTCAAACCGAGGCAAGAAAGAAAAGGAACAAGGAGGCTAGAGGATATCTTGTTTAAGCGATTTCAGAATTTGATCTAAGTTATACATTGTGAGGAAGAAAAAGTAAAAGATATGGTAGAAATAAAACCAACCTAAACAAATCAAAACATAAAACAATAAGAACCAAAATTTTCCAAAATTAGACATACTTATGAGGTGCTTTGCCTTTACCTTATGGAAATTTTGCCGCCTCTGTTCATTTCTCTATTGTATTTTTTTTTTCTCTTTTACCCAACCAGCTATGTGATTAGACATGGAAAAAAAAATTGAAGTAAACAAATCAAAGCATTAAAACCCTTGCAAACCGAAAAGAAACAGGAACCAGATCTGCTTTGCTTTATCTTCTTAAACTTTTACCTTCTCTGTTCATCTGCCTCTTAGGTTTTCTTTTGCCTCCTTTGTATGGTCGGCCAAGTCTGCTGTGTGCTCCTTGAAAACACATAAACCCTAAAACGCAAAAACAAACGAAAAAGAGGAAGATCCATGGCGATGACATATCAAACAAAGAAAGCAAACTGAAAGCACAATGAAAAGAGAAGAAAATCAGACTGAAAGCGAATGGACTGTCGAAGTATTTATAATCCCTCTTACCAAAGGCCGTCTCAGCCCTGGTGCTTCCGAAAATATCTCAATTCAAATGGTTCGGTTACTCTGTGACATATCCTGAAATATTTTGATTTCCCTTATGCCATCTCAATTCAAATATTTGTCCGTTACTCTGTCTAAAAATTTGGTTATGCTATCTCAGCTCCAAACGTATGAATTCTCCCCAAATTGAACGACATTCTTGGATTCTCCTTTGCAGTAGCTTGGAGAGGACGCAATTCTTTTTTTAAACGTTCAGGTACCTGTTTTATGTTCCCTACATTCCTAAACAAACATCATTTGAAAATTAAATTATTTGTTTTTAGAAAAGTTAAACTTTTTGTTTTTTTGTTTTAGAAAAAGTTATAAACATGATTTGATTTCATTATATTTTAATGATAAAGTTGGATTTGTATCTAATTTTAAGGCAAGTTAAACCCAAAAAAAATTAAAAAAATAAATAGTAAAATCAAAATCCTAAATAAATAGGAGAGGTGTTTTAAAAATTTATAAATTAAATTTTTTTTATTATAAAAAGTTATGTTAAAATTTTAAGTATTTTTTAAATTGGTTACGCTGGATTGAAGGTTGTAAGTAATGATCATATAATAGTAACTGTTTAGTAACTATGCATGTATTGTTTAGAAAGATTGAACCTAGGTTTTCTTCTTGAAGTTGAGAAATATAATTGGTTGAGCTAATGCCATTGGATAATTTTATTTTTTGTAGAATTAAAATTTAAGTATTTTTGTAGAAGTAACTTTATCCCTATCAAAATCCAGGAAGTTTAATGTAATTGGTTTGAAGTAGTAATTTCATATCATAGACCAAAGTTCAAATATGGGTGAACCTTAATATTTTAATCAAATGGAAGTTCAAATTATACCTAAAGATACATAAAGATACATACATAATCGCTACTTTGTTATTGTATCTAGTATATGGTCATGATAATATGATATAATACAAATGGGATCGTTTCAATTCCATATGACCCATTAAAAAATTAAACAAAATAAAAAATAAAAATAAACATTAACTATCAAAATAAAGAATTAATGTGGAAAATAATTAATTTGTTCATGTAGAGGAGTTGGAGAGCAAGCGGGTAGTTAAAACTCTTCGGATGGAATTGAGAGGCCCCAAGTTCAAATCTCCCCTCACATGTTGCATATATGCTATGTACACAAAATTACAAATATAAATATATATATATATATATATATATATATATATAAAGAGTTTTAAAAAAATGAGAAATAATTATACCACCGAGATTGAATATGTCATTTGAAGCGAATAATGGTTTGTTTACGATAAGATCGAAACCTAAGATGGTCAAGAAATGCTTCCTTGAATTCAAACCATGACTACATGAATGTCTTAGAAAGAAGAATATGGTGTTCATAGATTTGAGATCTACGAAAATTGATTAAAGCCAGGACAAAGTATCGACTGTGAAAGGAATCCTTACTACACGTAGGCATGCTTTTAAGAAAGCAAGTCCTTTGCCATTCCTATCAGGCAATTAGGTCATAATATTTTATAATGTAAAGTTGAAAAAGAAAGTGTACATATGCTTCGTAGACTCGTAGACTTAGCTTGATTGAAAATATAGAGTCATATTTATTGTTACAACATTTACATATAAAAGGGATTCATAACAGATTTTAATGAAGATTGACAATTGCATTTAATTATGGAAAGAAGATAATGTTAGGTACATAGTCTTTAGTATTAGAGATATAATCAACTGCAAGCTTATTGCAGTGGTAAGGGCTTTAATCTCTCTTAGAGAAATCCAAGGTTAACCGCACTCAGTATGAGGGGATCGAGACCCCTTATACAAACATGTGTAAACTCAATGGAAAAATATTAGAGATATAATCATGTATATAGAGAACCAAGAAGATGGAGGAGGGCAATAGGCAGAAAACCAGAGTTCAAACTACAATGATCAAAATATGTCAAAGGAGGCTTCAGTAGTAGAGACCAGACAATAGAGATCTAATATTAGAAATGAAGAAGATAAAACAAGTAAAATATAAATAATTTAGGTTTCCCAAAATGGTTGTCTGGGGATCTTCATCTTCAGGGGTTGATCCACAAAAGACACCTATTGAAATATTACAAACAATGGTTGAATATAGGAAGAGAAAATAAAGATTTCTTCTTTCCCCAAAAATGATAGATTTGTAAAAAGAAAAGAATAAATCCTACAAAACCTCATAAGGTATTATAACAAGCTGGCTAAATATGGACTACTATATCGAATATTTAACTTATGGTTGTCTCCCAAGGGTATTGAAACTTGGATCAAAATAACTAGCTTGCATTAATCTCACAATAACCAGAGATAGTTTATGTAGGAAGAGGAGTTTTTTTATGACATTTACCAATCCCAAAGATAGATAAATTATTTTTGAGAGAGAACCCTGGTTCATGGGAAGAAATAGACTCTTTATGAAGTATTGAGATGATAATTTTGACCCAACAAAAGAAATTTTAAACTCCATTCCAATATAGGTAAATATTTTTTATTTCACATATTATTTTTGGTAGGAAGACTATTTCAAATCAATAAAAGACTCTTTAGGGTGGTTTATTAAAACAACTAAGATTATAAAACAATGGAAGTTAACCATATGTGTGAGAGTATATATGGAGATGGACATAATGGAAGGCTTACCAAAGCATATTAAAATTGAACTATAGGATCAAGTATAGAAATAAGAGCTAGATTATGAGCAGATCCTATTTAAATCCATCCACTACCAAGTAAATCACGACAAATATCAAAATAACAAGGAAATGATAAGGTTAATGAAGGATTTATGAATGTATCAAATAAAAAGCAGAGTGGGTACCAATAACAAATTTTTTTTTATGAAAAATCAATTTGAGGATTTGGAGAAGGAAAAACCACAAGAAGATATTGCAATAGGGGAAAATAATTTAGAAATGAATAATGAGGAGTTCGAAATAATTGAATAAGAGAAAAAAAGAGAAGATAAAAAAGTAGAAAATCGAGAAGAAGAATAAGCAACATAAAGTAAAAAAGTGAAAGATGATGTAACAATGTAGGGTGGTATACTATACCTAAATCAAATAGAATTACAAGTAGACTATGGACAAGTACCAAGAATAAGGTAGGAAGACCCATAAATTTAGTGTTGTTACAAATATATTTGCAAAAAGCCATTGAGGAGGGATCTCAAAAGTAAATCAGTGTAGAGGACAAGATAACATAATTAAATCCCCCAAGTGGATAGAGAGGAAAAAGTAAGAAGGTTGTATTGCATAGCTTAATAAAATGATTATATTCTCTTGGAATAGAAGAGATTTGGGTTCTACCTCAACAAAAAGAATCTTAAAGGGAAAATGTTTCATCAACTCTAGCACATTCTCAATTTTAGCCAATGGAGGATCATATAATTTTTTCAACTCTTCTAGAGGCATAATACAAGGCTACCTATTATCACCAAATTATATGTCATGATTAAGGTATTAAGCTATCTTAACAAGTAGGTTGAAAAATATAAAAGAGTGAAATATCTCCATGCAAGCTTACACGTGGAGAATTGATTCCAGATCCTTCAGGTTAAAGAAGCATTGAAAGAGCATACACGAGAAGCTAAAATAGAAGCGAGCAAGAAACAAGAACCTACAATGATATTGTAGGTTTTAAATCATCGAAAATGGAAGGCAACTATGGAATCAAAATATGAAACATCGATGAAAAATAAAACATGGAATCTAGTTGATTTACCCCTAGGGAAGAAAATAGTTGGTTGTTAATGGATCTACAATATAAATTATAAAGCAAATGGTTCACTTGACAAGTACAAGGCTTGACTAGTTATAAAAGGATACACTCAAACAAAAGGAATTGATTATGAAGAAACTTTTGCACCAACAACAAGAATGACTACTATTAGAATAATTTGTGCTTTGGTAGCACATCATGGATGGAAACTTCATCATATGGATGTAAAAAATGAATTTATTAATGGTGATATTGAAGAAGAAGTTTTTATGTCATAACGAGAAGGATTTGTGATTAAGGAACAAGAATACAAATTTTGTAAGTTAAACAAATATTTTTATAGTCTAAAGCAAGCACCAAGAGCATTGTATATAAAAATTAACAATCATCTATTACAACACAACTTTAAAAAAAAAAATTTCAGATCCAAATCTCTATACAAAAAATATTAGGAATGATACAATAATACTCGTGGTGTATGTTGATGATATAGTAATTACAAGAAGCTCAAAAGGTTTGATAAATCAAGTAAAAAATGACCTAGAAAAATATTTTGAGATGACAAATTTGGGATTTTTTCATTTTTGTCTTGGTTTAGAAATTTTTAAAAATGAAAACAATATTACAATAACACAAACAAAGTATGCAAAATCTCTACTTGAGAAATACAGGATGAATAATTGCAAATCCAAGGATACTCCTATAGAACAAAGATTGCAGTTATCAAGATATGGTGAGACATTTTTAGTTTCAGCTACAATCTATCATCAATTAACTAGAAGTCTCTTATATTTAATAAATATTTGACCAAATATAGTTTTATTATAAATTATCTTTTAATATTTATGCAAGAACCCAAAGAACTTCACTAGAAAGCTACAAAAATAATATTACAATATATCAATAAGACTACAAAATATGGACTTACATACAAAAATAATGATAAGAAATATTTTCTACATGGATATTTAGATTATGATTATGCTAGATCTATAGATGATAGAAAATCTATATCATGCTACATTTTTTATATTTGTTTAGTACCAATTTCTTGGTATAGTTAAAAACAACATGCAATAGCACTTTTATCTATAGAATCAGAGTATCATGCAACTAAGAATGTAGTCTGTGAAGCATTATGATTACAATACATTTGGTCAAAATATGGAAATCAAAAGATCTCCAATAATAATAAATTATGATAATCAAGGAGTATTAAATTTGATCAAAAATTTATGAAGGAACAAAACATATTGAAGCTAAATGTTATATTATTAGGGATCATTTTAAAATTCATCATATTCAGTTGAAACATATTTCTATCGAAGATCAGATTGCAAATATGTTTACAAAGGTACTTGATCGAAGTAGGTTTCAAATATTTAGGGATCATCTATGTATATCAAGAGATATACACATCAAAAAATGTAATATATGGGGGTATTAGAGTATATATATATATATATATATCCTAAGTGAAGATCAAGAGTCTCTTAGACAAGTGGCAAGATAAGAATTCATAAGTCATTTTCTAAAACTATATTATGGAGACAAAGCTCCCTAAATTGATGTACAAGTTCATATAAGGAAAGGATTTAGATTTTATTCTTTCTAATTATTATTATAAGTTCCTTTCTATATTATAAATTCATATCATGATTTTCATATAATTAAATTGTGGCTACATTATATTCGATCCTATGATATTTGTGGTAGTATTAAGGCTTAAAAAGCCATCATAAAATATGTTTACATAAAAAAAAAGAGGACCTTACATAGAATTGCAAATAACACAGATCATGAAAGAAAATTTAACTAAGAATCATAGATTTCTAAGTTAAGTCACTTCAATTGATGAAAACAACTTGACTGCTCTGATATATCTTATTATTTCATCCTTTTTTCTTTTGGATTTGAAAAAAGCTTCCCTTTGTTTTTCATAGACCTAGGTATAAATAGGCATGTCATATGCCTTTAAAGATAAGATGTTATTTTACAAACTATGTTCTAATATCATGTACTAAAACTACAGTGCAAAAATCATAGTATAAAACTATGTACTAACAACCTATTTCTAGAAGCCACTATGAGTTATGGCACCAAAATTTGTACAACTATTGTTTTTAAATAATAGCAAAAAATACTACCAACAGGACTATAAAAACCACTTGCAAATTTTTTAGGGGTCTCATTCACCTCGAATACTCTAATATATTGTTCTTATCATTACTTTTATTTGTATATGTTGTCTTAGCTCCATATCTGGTTAACATTTTTAATTAATTTTCCCATCTTGATATCCCTTTGGTTTTTATTTTATCTTTGTTTTGATGATATTCCTCTCTATTTTTCATCCTATTCGTACTTTTATCTTCATCAATGTTTTCAAATTTTAGAAATTGTTCATAATGAGAATTATCAACTATTGGTTTATTCTGTCCGTGAGAATTTAAGTGCAAGAAATAGCCTCATGAATTTCTTCTTTATGTTACCTTGGAAACCTTAAAGTGTAAGGACTATCCTCCCTCATATTTACTTTCTTATGCTTAAATATAAAAATAAATTTTCATTGATATCCTCCCTACTTATTTCTTTATTATATTATTCTTAAAACTCTATAATGTAAGAGATATACTCTATATTATCATATTCTCCAAGGAGAGGATTTTATACTACTTAAGGAAAATAAACACAATTTGATTGGATTGCATTTGATCTCTTCTACCTTCTTTATTACAAATATTATCTTCACATATTCATTCATATTGATTTGAATTTGTAGAGTGCATTTTCTCATGAATTATATCGTTCTTTGTTTCTTTTAAAGATTAATCTGAGTGAACCTTAATGGATTTCACCAACTAATGATAGAGATGTGATTTCTTTGCTATCATTTTGGGAGTGGAATATCCATGATCTAATCCAATTTCTACTACAACAAAATTTTCTTGCTTTTGTTAGAAATTGTGCTTAATTCAATACTCAATAATGAATACCAAGTACAAATAACTTCACAATGTACCAAGATACATCACACATATATTCAAATAATGAATGCTAAAATGAACACACACTATTCATGTGGATGACAAGATTACAATGCTTTACAATACAGATTATTATACTACAATTTCACATTACAATATCCCTTATATGCTACTCTTACAAATAGCCTTTACAAGGAGGCTCTTGACATTTCAACTTCAACTAACTCTTCATCTCCTCAAAATCATGAGAGATATAACTTCATATTTCTCATAGGAGAAATTTATTTATTGACTCCATAATAATGATACATATAATGATTACTAAATGACATATTTATAAGACTCTTAGACACAAACTATTTACAAATTATTTACAAAATATTTTCAAGTTACTTACAATGTACTTACAAGGTACGAAATAATGTAATAAACTCCAACACCCCCTGTATTACATTATTTGGTATGTTATAGATATTTGTTTTTGGTTTTGACTTTCCATCTTTGGTTCTAGCACTATTTCTGATACTAACGTTGGCTCTTGTCCTTTTGATTTTGTCTTCCTAACTTTAACTTGAAATTTATTCCTAGATCAACTGATGAATTATCATATTATTTCTTTCTTGCATGTTTGAATATTATTTCCTTTGTGAGAAAAATCATTGTAGGATCATTTATGTATGAACCTATGATTATCAAGCTCTTTTAACACTTTAACATTTCCATAATTCTATTCCATTATGTTATGTTTATTCATCCATAGTACACACACACACACACACACACACATATATATATATATATATATATATATATATATATATATATATATATATATTTTTTTTTTGAGATTGATTATTTTCTCCATAAATTTTACAACAATGGAGGATCCAACATTTCTCTATTTTATGCCCATGTCTATTATGACTAATTAATTTTCTTAATTATTTTTAATGATCTTTGTCTTGTTATTATCAGTTACATATTCAATGTCACTTTTACCAACATTTCCTGTTACAAAACTGATATTAGCATTCTTTGTCATAAAATCACTCTCATACGCTTGTCTTGTAAATATCAGGTCTTTGCATTTTGAGTTATATTCTTTCATTCCTTTCCCTATTTCATTACATCCCTATTTAGTACCAACTACTTTTGTGTACTTTTTAATTTCATCGTGTTCTTGGTTTAATGCAATAAGTCATTACACGAGTATTTACCATAACTTAGATCATTATTGATAAATTTTGAATGACCTATACCATCATCATCCTTACTAGTAATTAAAGACTTTAAACCATTATTAACATACTATCCACCAACACTAGCAATTTGGCCTACATTTTGACCAACATACTCTACACAATTAAGGCAAATATTTTCTATACAAGCACTTTTATGAACATATTTGAAACTATCACTATCAAATTCAAAAGCCCTCAAATCATAATCCTTTGGATAAACCCATTTAGTGCTATCCTTGGAACCACTGACTATATTTGAATGTAAAATACCAAAAAATGAACTGTCAATACTATCTTTGTCAACACAACATTTATCAATACTAGAGTTATTTTTTACCCTATTTAATGATTTAATTTTGAAAATGTTTTTCATTATGATCAATATAATCACAAGTATTATTTGCATAACCTTATCTTTACTATTTAAATTCTGAATGTCACATACTATACTCTATACAAGATCCTTAGTTTCACACCATGCATTTGCTCATATAGCACTCATATTACAATTTTCATCTATTTCTTGATATGAATTTATCTTTTTGGATGTACTATTTAATATTTCATCAAAGGTGGATAGATTTGTATTTATTTTTTCCATAAGTGTCTTGTGAATTGATTCATGTTCTTCCTCATCATTATATTCTTGTACCTCTTGAACCATGTGCCCTTTTTTATTTTTCCATTTTAGATATTATTGTTGAGTTTGTGTATATCATTGCTAATTTGATTGATATTGTCTCTATAGATATCATTGAAAAAGTCTATATCTATAAAATTTGGTGATATATCCTTTGTTACATATATGACTATATTATTTTCCATTTTAGTTGATTTTGTGATGAGATAGAAGAGTTTCTTGTGTTATTTGATGATCTTTTTGTTGAAATGAAAGCATTGTTTGACATTTCATCTTTGACTTGATTTTCTATTTCATATTCCTGAAGAATATTAACTAACTCTTCAAATGAAACTTTTCTATTTGAAACTTGGAGCTATGTGACCAATGGTTTAAATGATTTTGGAAGTGCTTTGAGTGTAACTTAGGCAAAAAATGTTTTTTCTACTTTCTCTCTCATAGTTTGTAGCTTCAATTTTAAATCTGTTATTCTTCTAAGAAAGTGTTCTATAATTTCACTATCTTGAACTTTCAATGAGTACAATTATGCTTGTAAGTGTGGAATAGTGGATTAATTATTTCCCTCAATATGGTGCATAGTTTAGCCCAAGTCTCTTGTGAAGTCTTGACCTCACTTTTTTTTTAAAAAGAAGACAATATTTAGATTAATTTCTACAATAGAATATTTATGAATAAGAATAAATTTCATTCCATTCTTTTCCTCGGTTGAAATAAAATGTTAGATAATGCGAGTGTATTTTCTTACCATGTCAGAAACCCTAAACATCTAAAGCACCATATTGGTAGCATTCAAATTCAAATATTAAAATATCAACTAAATCATTTAAGCATTATTTTTAAGGAGGCCAGAACATCATCAGTAACATCATCATCTTTCATGTATCGCTAAAACCCCTATGGTTAAAAAACATGAGCACCAAGTGCAAGTTTCCAAAAGTGTGTAGGTATTCTAAGTTTATTAAGTTTGAAATAAAAATTTTGACCTTAGAATAAATGGATAAATAAGAGATAGTTAATTTTACAAGACCTAATTTTAGATTGGCCATTCTATTATTGAGAGTATGAAGAATGTAAGATTATACTGAGAGGGGGGGTGAACAATATAAGACCACTTTTTCTTTTCTTTCTCAATCAATATTATACAATGTATAGATAACAATATCAATAGCAGTAATAAAATTAATGCACAAATCACCACACACAATAGAGACACAAAATTTATGTGGTTCATCCAATGTGGGTTACTCTACAGAGAAAATATTTTACTAAAAACTTTCTCAATCAATCTCTTGGGAATCCTTTTCCAATTACAATTTTTATGGACCTCTGTACAAAGGAGACACCAATTCCCTAATCAAGTTTATGGATCTCTATACACAAGAGAACTCCTTTCTCCTCTTGCTATGGCTGGTGATCTTCTAGAAGAATTGTTACCTCCATTGCTCTGGCTAATGGATCTCTATCCACTAAAGACACCTATCCTAACTACCCTGGATTAATGGATCTCTATCCACTAGAGACTGTCTTCCTATGTACTCTATCACCTCCAAAGCTCTATTTCAATTATATACTAAACATAGTCCTTCAATCTAACACAAATTTTCTTAGTCTCTGTCTTTGATCTATCACAAACCTGTCCTTAAATCTGCACCAAAATATGTCCTAAAATTTATACTAAACACAGTCCTTCGGTCTAGCACAAATCTATCCTCAATATTCGTCCTCAAGCTTTAACTTAAAGCTTAACTAAATCTCAAGTCAACTCTTATGGATCTGCCCCAAATCTTAACTCAAGGTTTGAACAAATCAATCAATAAATTCTACTCACAAGTCTTATCAAAAACTTATCTTAAATATGCCTTGTAAGCTTCCACAAAAGCTCAAACTAATTTATCTACAAGTCCTCTCTAGAACTTGTCTAATATACTCAATAATTCCTCACAAGAACTTATCCAAATCTGCTCTCAATTTGTATTGTAAGCTTCATCAAAAGCTTACCCAAATCTATCCACAAGTCTTCTCAAAGACTTACCTCAAATCTGCTAAAAAAATCCACACTAGAACTTGTCCAATCTCATAGAAATATAAAGAGAATTGTTAGAGACTCAATATGCTCTACATTCATCACAATGCTTAATCACTTTCAATCACTCTCTTAGAAACATATAGATAATTGTTAGAGACTCAATATACTTCACATTCACCTCAATACTCAATCACTTTCAATCACTCTCTTAGAAACATATAGAGAATTTTTAGAGACTCAATATGCTTCACATTCACCTCAATACTCAATTACTTTCAATCACTCTCTTAGAAACATATAGAGAATTATTAGAGACTCAATATGCTTCACACTCACAAGACTCAAACTCTTTCTCAAAATAATTCATAATATAGAATCATTTGTTTTATAGAACTTGAGCTATCACTTCACACATCCACTTGACTAGGCTTAACCAACTCTATCCAATAATTCACTCAATGAAATAATCCTTGCTTACAAACCCTAGTCCAAGCATATAAACCTTCCCTCAAAATATTTCCAAGAATGCTTATCAACCAATCTCACATAACAATGATATTCATGTTCTTTTCAAACCTTATTTAATTTTTTTCACTTAACCAATGGCTTCAACAACAATGCTTATCAAACAAGGTTTTAACAACTCTTTATTCTAGGAAACTTTGAAGCATTAACTCAACACACTCAATAAGAAAACCTACTAAAGGCCTTTTCACTCCAAACTTGTTTTCCAGAAAACCAACCAATCAACTAACAACTCTTTATTCTAGGAAACTTTGAAGCATTAACTCAACACACTCAATAAGAAAACCTACTAAAGTCCTTTTCACTCCAAACTTGTTTTCCAAAAAACCAACCAATCAACTCAACTATGGAAGAATGTGCCCATACCTTTTATTTGATGATGAAGGAACCTCAAAAATATACCACAACCAGCAAACACATTTTTGTCAAGCTCAAGAAAGTTAGAAGATTATAAAATCTCTCAAATATACAATGCAAATATCAAAATACACATACACCTTATCACTCCATATTGAATAAAGCATCCATAAACATATACAAAAATACTTGACTAAATACACCTTATAATCTCCCAGTTAAAATAATATCCAACATCAAAAAATAATGTCAATACAATCACCTTTTCAAAATAACTCAATGGCAAGAAAACCTCTCAAAATCTAACCAACACTTTAATCCACTTATTTATCCAATTACTCAAAATAATGACCAAATAAAATACCTCTTATTTACCCCTTTTAAATCCCTAGAATATTATGTCAAACCTTAGGTATTATAAAATATAAAAAAAAATTATTACCTTCGCGTTGGTGAGACTCAAACCCTTGATGTCGCCTTCCCTTTCATCCTAGTTGCGATATTTGTTGCCACATGTGCTAGGTGCTCGTTTAGGGAGAAAAGAGCACCACGTGCTATATATTACTCTCCTTTTATGCCTAAGACAAAAAACCACACGTCGCTTCCTTCGACGCTTCAAACACAACACAACAAAATACTGCTATCGTGAATCGATCGCGGGCCAGTCCATGCCCAAAGGCCTTACCCCTCAACCACTTGCCACTAGGCCACACTGCCTAGGTGGATATGGGATTTTAGCCCTTGATGATCTTATCCCATTTCACTGGAACCTAATACAAGAACCTTATATTCTTCCTCGCACAAATTCTCTTCAACACACGCTTGCCTCTTTCTCTTGTTCGAACAAAGGATAATTCGAATTCCACTAAGGCATATAGTTTATGTATCATTTTCCACCTTTAAACTTGAACTTCAGTGCAAATTTAATTGCCTTACAACCCTAACATTAGGGTAATTATAATTTAATCAATAATAACATTATTATAATTAACTTATTGAAAGCACGAGATTCCGGGCAAAGGAAACACTAATTGCGATGCATCCAAAATCAAATACGCTTAAGTCCTAGAAATGTAAATTGCATGAAATGAAAGAAACGCATTGGAAGAGACACAAGCAAATGGAGAAAACATAGCCCTTTCATTAAACTTTCTTGATCTCTGTTACAAATACGCCTCCTCCCTTTTCAGGGGCTAGGAGCGTTAAAAGAATTTGACTACAATCGAGACTTAAGGTTCCTCTTTCCGCGTGCCCACACTTGAAATGGACGGGCCAAGATGATGCCGCCGCTGATGTCGATGAGTCCTTGACCTCTGCTGCTCCTCCTACGAACAAAGAAACAACGAAGATGTCAGTAGCACCTGTTGCAAATAAGAAGTGTTTGTTCTCTAAAATCGCCAAAAGATGCATGCAAACATTTGTCTGAAACAGTGAGTAAAATGACTCTAAATGACCTAAAAACCTGACAGAGGATAGAAAACATCACCAGAAGGCCATCGCCATCGAGACAATCGGCCAATCTGCCTTCAACTGGAATTCGTCCCTGGGCAGGATGAATTCTGACTGCAATTCGTCCCTGGGTGGGACGAATTCTTCTATGTTGGAAAAGCCGACCTGATGCTGCTCCAATGTCGAATCCCGAGACCTGCAAAACGCCTGCAAACAGAGGGGTTATGTAATTGGGGCCATTTTGGGATGACCCAGATGGTCGGATTCTCCCAATTTGGCCTCTATCCTCGGGAATTCGATATCGCCACCTGCAAGTTAGTGAAACAACAAAGCGACACAAAGCATGATAAAATCTGATCGAAATGTTATGAAATTGAAGCTATGAGTTAACCAAATAGAATAACATGAAATGCAACCTGAAACAATAATCTAGAATGCTTTTGGAATAAAACTTAGAAAGTGCGGGGGTGCCCAAGTGGGCCTCCCACCGTTGGCACTTGATCTTGGCGCCAATCCACTAGGGATGGGCCCAAAACCTCTTAGGATTGGGATGTCTGCAAATTGGTTGATTCAGGTGTCCATATGTTGGATTTGGGTCAGATTCAAGCTTCCAAAAGCCACCCAACAACCTCCCTTGCAAAAGAGATTGGTGGATGTGAGAAGGTGAATCAAAGGGGATGCAAGTGGGTGTTCAACTCGGCAGCACTTCGTTGCTTGAAATCTCCTTCAATCTGTATCTTTTGGGTGAGAAAAGTCCCACCTTTTATAGACCCATGGGGTCTCTTTTGAGAGGGAAGCATAAGTGCCATGTGTTGGTCATAGGTGCCATGTGGCGGTCATGTCTTCCCATGAGGGAGGGGAGTCCTCCATGACTTGGGCTTTCATAAGTGTCCTTGTGACAGTCCTCTAACGGCCTATCTGTCCACCCACACACGCGTGCGAGGCATGAGTCATCAACTGACTGTCTTGGGCTGCCACTTGGCACCATTCTTCTTTTTTCCCGTTAAACTCAGAATTCGTCCCTACGTAGAGACGAATTCAGAATTCGTCCCTGGGTGAGACGAATTCCGGTTAGTATTCGTCCCTGGGTGAGACGAATAGTGAGCAAAGTGTCTAAATGTGCCAAATTGCTTCCTGACCTTACAAAATTGCTATGAAAGTGGTTAGGACCACTTGTTTGACCTCCGAGGGCTGCCCCGGGGGCTGTGTTTGTCAAAGCGATCGGTGTTTGCGATCACATAATCGGATTGGTGCTGTTTTGGTGTCTACGAGATGCCCCTTTTTGGGATGCGCTGTGCATAGCGCAGCGCCGAGCAAAAATAGATAACCAAAGCACTAATGATTAGGGTTTCTTGGTAACCTAACCAACTTTTGATGCCCCAAGCATGGAAAGGGCATGCATTCTTGAATCCTTGCTTCTGACGAGCTAAGGAGTTTGATTTCAAGTGTTAACCTATTTTGGTGAGGTGTGACTTGAGCTTGGACATTGATCAGTCATGATTAGGCAAAGGGCGCAACCTTTTATCCTCAGGGGAACCTTGTGTTCATGATTCACGAAATGCCAAGTGTTTGATTGATTTGATTGTTGCTTGTTTACTGCCCCAAGCGGGAGCGTGATTGTCTTTGTCAATGATTCTTTGAATGCATGTCGTTTTCCTTAATTGGGTGTGTGATTGTTGATTGGTGACTAAGTGTGACTACCCCCTCAAGCGACGAATCGATGAGGGAATGACCTTCATGAGAAAAGCGACGAGTCGCTTGACCCAAGATGACTTGTGCAAGGGTGCCTTTAGATGTTTTACCGTTTAAGAATGTGCAATTTTTCCAACATTTGGACCTATTTTTGGTGGGTGTTAACCCTTTTGGTGATGCCATAATGGGGTGAAATCATCGAAAACCCATCTTCCCGTGGAGCGGTCCGGCTATGGTAGCCTTCTTGGGGAAGTAGGAGAGTGACAATTTGAACCCCGACATCGATTTTCTTTGCCTAGAGGTTAAGTGCAAGAGCACTTGTGTCCGGCAATGCTTATTGCTTTGTTTTTATGTTGCATTTTTTTGTTGTTTTTGTTGTTTTTTTGTGACACCATTTGGGGATTAAATTGTCAAAAATCCGTCTTCCCGTGGAGCGGTCCGGCTATGGTAGCCTTCTTAGGGAGTAGGATAGTGATAATTTGTGACTCCAATGTCTATTTTGTATGCACTGGATGTCAGGTGCGGTAGCACTCTTATCGGGCAAATTTATTGTCTGTTTTTAGTGCATTTTTGATCATTTTTTGATGTTTTTGAAGTCTCTGGTTTGAATTCGTCCCTGGGTGGGACGAATTCCAGCTGTAGAATTCGTCCCTGGGTGGGACGAGTGCTAACCTGAGTGCTCATCCCAGTCAAGGATGAATTCCAGCTCAAAAGGCCTATTTAAGGGCCAAAACTTGCATTTGGGCTCATTTGTGTCATTTTTTTCTTGTGATTTTGGGGCTCTGGGAGGAGGAGGTAATTCTGCGAAGCGAAGCGCTACTGGAATTCTCTCTGCCATCATGAGTGCACAAACTGGTTCGAGCGGCGGAGCCGAAGCGAAACCTGTAAGTGTCTTCTAGAGCTTATTTTTGTTTAAATTTGCACTTGTTTTATTTAATTGTTTTTTTGTGATGCTGTTTTTCAAAATGTGTTTTAAAACTTAAACTCGAAACTGGATTGAAGACACTAAGACTTATTGTACAATTAAACGTAGTTAAACCTAGGCAAAGAATTTTGCTTACGACTAAACCCTAGGTTAACGGAACGTAAACCCTAAGACGTATATTTTTTTTTGTGTTTTTGAATTTCTTTTTATTCTGTTTTTGAATTAATCAGTTAAGATTAGAAATCTTGGAACTGAAGGTTTGTTTTTGTTTTGTTTATTTGATTTTTTTTGCTTTTGTTATTGTTGTACAGTTCTTTTCCATGATTTTTAATTTTTTTTTGTTGAATTGTTTTCTTTTGCAGGTTAGGAGCCGGTACCGTGTACCTACCGCCTTTACTGAGGCGCGGGGTGCACTGACTGATGATGATTGGGAATGGCTTGATGCCCTTGGGCTCAAGCAGGTGTCTCGACTGGAGCCTGTGGTCCCGGATCAGGCCTATCTGATGGCCTTGATCAAACTTTGGGATCCGCGGACCAACACGTTCCATCTCCCGACAGGGGAGATGACTGTAACTTTGGAGGATGTCTATCGGTTGCTTCGGATTCCGATAGACGGACTGCCTATTAGGACATCGCCGCGTGATCAGTGGACTACTGTACTTACGAGATGCTTTGGGCATGGGGAGCGGCTGGGTGTAACGAACCCAGTGGAGACAGCTGAGGTGGACTGCCAGAATGGCGGGATTTTGGTTGGTTGGTGGCAGGAGAGGGGGGTGTTAGGAGTGAGACACGCATTCTTGATGGGCCTCATTTCTAACATGCTTCTCCCTGATTCGTCAGGCGCGAGGTTCCCGTGGAACCTGCTGGATTTGGTATGGCAGTTGGTAGAGTGCCCGATAGAGGCACCACTGATTTTGAGGTGGGGACAGACATTGTTGGCACAGCTCTACGGGGAGCTGTATGGGGTCCGCTGTCGGCAGTGAAAGGGCGTCAGTTGCAGTTATCTGCTGCAATGCTGGGGTTGGTAGCACATAGTAGTGGAGAGGCCGACCGGGTTACCGTGGATGACTCGGGCGGCGATGGATGACACGGAGATAGGCTATGCAGTTTTGTGGCGGCGGTCTGCGGAGCAGGGGCAGAGTCGGCGATGGGCAGGTGCTGTAGAGCACTATACCGATGCCTTTTCTCGGCTCACTCTAGGGGAGGTGGTTTGGCACCCTTATCGGGACTGTCCCGGCCTGGCCCAGAGGTTGGAGAGTGGCTCCATCGGGTATGCAGGGAGCGGTGGTTGATCGGGAGGCACGGGACCGAGCATGAGTTCTTTTCATACAGCCGGGTTACACGACAGTTTGGGGTGCGCCAGGGGTTTCTTGGTGAGCCCGTGGTCTATCGATGATGGGGAGATGAGAGGGATTTAGATCCACCGGTCACCGTGCCATTGGGCGAGGAGTCAGATGCGGTTATTGACGTCCCGGACGTAGATGACGTCGGGACTACCACTGAGTATGACTCGTGGTGGGTACTACGGCGATGGAGAGGAGAGGGGCCATTGGGAGGTGCAGAGGCGGTAGTGGAGGGTGCTGAGGCAGCAGGGGATGATTGGGGAGGTCCGTTGGATGATGCGGACATGTTGGATGTGGGGGATGAGGATGTAGACTTGGGCGCTCCGGATCAGCCGGACATGCAGGATGTGGAGGAGCAGTGGGAGCCAGAGTAGGCTACTGTTCCAGAGGGTCCTGTTCGTCAGGCAGATACAGAGGAGGTGGAGTCTGAGATACGCGCTGAAAATGCGCGACTGATAGAGCTACTGTGGATACGGGATCTGGAGTTGGGGGATGCAAGGCGGGATCTGGGGGACACGCTGCGGGAGAGGGATCTCCTGCGGGCTGAGCTGGCAGAGCGGGATAGGGTTCTGGCACAGCGCGATGATGCGGTGTCATACTATCATCGACGAGAGGCAGAGTGGTGTCGGCACCGGATAGACTTGGAGAGGGAGGTCATCCGCCTTGGTGGGCGGCTACCTGAGCCCTCGGTCAGTGGATCTTCATGCCGGACGAGGGATAGTGCGACTGAGCAGTCAGCATCATCTCGTCACCGACGATTAGATGAGGGAGGCGGTAGCAGGCATGATGCGGGGGCTGGCAGTAGCCGCCCTACGAGGGTCCCATAGGACCCACACCACAGGGGGTAGTTCCCGTCGCACCGATCCTGCGTGATCATGGTGGTCGACGCTTTAGGTTGGGTTTTTGGATATGATTGCTGGGTCTGAGGACCAGTTTTGTAGCCTGCGGGCATTTTTTTTTTGACGATATATATATATACCGGTTTTATTTTGTTTATTTACATGTGATGATCTGATGTTTATTCATGATGGCTAATGACTATGCATGTTTATTTATTTTGATGAATGCTTATGCAAATGATGAATGCAAATGTTTTTTATTTTTATGTGATATGCAAAATGAAATGGATGAATGGAATTTGTGATGTTTGGCTATGGCACCATAGACTGTTTAAGATTCTGTTTATTTTGTTTTTAGACGATTGCTATGGTAAATGACTTGGTATGTATATATGTGGTTTTCTCTTTTTGTATTTTCTGATGGTATTGTAAGGATGAAAAGTAGCGCAGTTGGTTTAGAAATGTAGCTAAGGTTTTCCGAGACTCAGACATTTTAACTCACTAGCCACGACTGTACTTTGTCTTACAAGACTTTTGAACAAGGTATGAATCAGACTTGTTTTTGACCAAGCTATTTCACATCCCTGTGTGTGCAATTGAGTTCATTATTGTGGTATTTATCAGGATACCGCCAGTGCCAGATGGGCTTTCAACCGAACCTGTACTGAGGATCACCTAATTAGCTCCACTAACTCCTTTGTTGTATTTAGTTAGATTAATCTACGGTGTTATCCAGGATGCCATAAGCTAGCTCATCCACATGCAAACATTGATCTGTACGCAAGTTAATGTGACAGATATATCGTCATGCGAGAGGTTTACCGCCAGTTATCGATAGGCTATCAACCAAATCGGTACTGAGGCTTGCCTTATGACCTTTTAGAATGCTGAGAGTTCCAGGGATTCAAGTTCCACTCCCTTCTTTTCTTCAATTGTATTGGGATACTTGCTCGTTTGTAGTGATAAGATCACTTGTTTATTTTGATTTGTTTTTCTTTTGAGCAAGGGATTGGGGATATGTAGTGATGAAAATCACTATCGTTTGTGCCCTTTGATGTGTGCACTGTATGATGTCAAATATTTGATTTTTGACGTTTTGCAAATTTTTGATGTTTTGCAACTATTGAGAACTAGGGATTCTTAGGGAATTGGGTAGGGAGGATGCTTGTCCTTTTGCCAACTCTCAGCATTCTTGGGGTCATTCGCATGGGGGATGAGCAAGATAACCGTTTCGCTTTTGGTGACTTGGATTACTGTGCGGGTTTCATCTTTCGTTCACACAACTTAGGAATTGTTTTATGTGTTTTAATTTGTGTTGGGATGTTACGTAACAAGGTGTATTTCAAGTGTAACTCTACCTTCGTAAAATCTGTTTGACTTGATACATTACATGGCTAAAGAGGAAAATGATGACTGAATCACGAAAACTCTTGATACATTAAAAGACCACTGACTCTAGTGTGGTAAAAAGCAATGCATGGTGTTTTTGTTGTTTTTGTAAAATGGAACAGTGTGGAACAAGATGGACTAGCGGAGCAATTACAGCCTATGGTGCCTTTGACCTATACGACCACAAATATGCAATGTATGGATGCAATGCTTAATGCAGCTACATATTTTTGTATTTTTGATGGATTGATTTTTGTGAATATGAATATGAGGTGCGAGAAGAGCTCTCTATTGATGAATTTGAGTATGCCTAGATATGAGATGCAAATTTTTGTTGTTTTTGATTATTTTTTATTTTTGACCAAGTGATTGTGGAAATCCTTGGAGCATTTTGGTTTGACCAAGTGATTGCGATAATCCTTGGAGTTTTTGGGGTTTTGACCAAGTGATTGCGATAATCCTTGGAGCTTTTTGGGTTTGACCAAGTGATTGCGATAATCCTTGGAGCTTTTGGGGTTTGACCAAGTGATTGCGATAATCCTTGGAGCTTTTTGGGTTTTGACCAAGTGATTGCGATAATCCTTGGAGCTTTTTGGGTTTTGACCAAGTGATTGCGATAATCCTTGGAGCTTTTGGGGTTTGACCAAGTGATTGGATAAATCCATTGGAGTTTTTTGGATTGTGTTGAGATTTGTTTTGAATCTTTGGAGCTTTTTGGGTGTGTTGGCAAGTGATTGCGATAATCCTTGGAGCTTTGTTTGGTGTGAACAAGTGATTGCGATAATCCTTGGAGCTTTTTGGGGTGACCAAGTTGGAGATTGCGGATAATCCTTGGATTGATAGTTTTGTATTGTTTTGACCAAGGTTGATTGGGATAATCCTTGGAGCTTTTGTTTTGGGTGAAAGTGATTGTCGGATCAAGCGTTGAGATTTGGGTGATAAGTGGTTGTGATGTTGTGTGATTGCGAATTTTTTTTGTGAGCAAGTGATTGCGATATATCTTGGATTGCTTTTGGGTGTACCAAGTTGATTGCGATAATCCTTGGAGTTTTTGGGGTGACTAAGCGATTTGCGATAATTCCTTGAGGACATTTGGGATGACCTCAATGTGTTGGAGTTGGGATGCAATTTGAGATAATCATTAGGTGAAGTTTAGATTGTTTGGATAATCCTTGTAGTTTTTAGTGTGATAAGATAATCTTGAGTTTTTTGGGGTGAAATGAAGCGATATTCATGATAATTGTTGAGATTTGTTGGTGATCAAGGTGAATTGACGATAATCCTTGGAGCTTTGTTTGGTGACCAAGTGATTGTGATAGATCGTTGGATTTGTGGATGGAAGTGATGGATAATCCTTGGAGATTTTGTGGTTGGATTAATTTGGTCTTCGGAATAGAGGGTGATAACCCGATCTTGATGGTCTTTGCACTCCGGATCCGGCTCTACGGGAACGGGCACGAATGGATCTTCCCTAGGTGCAAATTTGTCCCTATTTGCGAATAGGATGGCGGGGTCTTCCCTCGGCATTGATGTCATGATGGGATCTCGGGGTGGACGGTGCTCATCTTGGATTTGGAGCCATGGATCCAATACTTGGTCCCACCTTGCAGGGTCTACCCACCATTCATGCCCTAGCAGTATGCCCATCTGTCCCATTAGATCTTCATGAGTTAAAGGGCGGTGATGTCGTCGCGCATGTCTGAGATAGTCCATCTCAGTCTCATCTTCCGAATCACTTTCGGAGACCCAAAAATGTTCATTCTCTTCAGCAACTGTTGCTTGCGACGTTGAGGACCCTCCTTGTTCCAGTAAGTTAATCTGGTCCCATTGTGGTTGTTCCACTCTTGGTGGAGGGACCTGATTCTCTTGACACTGTATTGTTTCATCTGGAACCTCTAAGGGGAACAGCTTCAGAAAGATGTCCGGAAGTCGTTGATGTTCTCTTTGAGGATTAATCTCTGAACTTTCGCCTCTCTCTAGCAAAGGAGAGGGATTACTACTATTTCCAAGGGTGTTTGTTGACCATGGGAGGTAGTCTCCCAATGTGTATTCTGTATTTGGATTGGCATAAGGATCTTGTGCCAATCCCCCCTTGTTGCCTATTTCTAGGCCTTGCATATTTTCGACCAAGATGTCTAAGGGCAGGGGTGGTTGAACCCTACTCCCGACTTGTCATATGGCATCTGATATCTTGGTTGGCAAAGGACCCGCATCCCTTGCTCATATCTGCCTAGCCCGTATCCATGCCAATTGCATTGGCCGAGATATTTTAGGGCAAAGTCTGGGTTTGACAGATAGTTGATGTTTTCAACAAAAGGCTCTTCGTCTGCTTCCTTTTGTTTGCATGGTTCAAGACCATGATCAAGGCCCCCATACACGAAATTCGTCTGGTTTGGAGGGTAGCCTAGAGGAACAACTGTCCCTATGGGAAGGCGAGGTCTTCCCATGTCTTGTACTGACTCCAATGCTGGCGTTGCCACAACATTTTGCACTAAATATTCCCCCAGGCCCGTACTGGCCATTTCAACAGTGATTGTTGATGATTGGGTGGGAGGAAACGGGAGTCCTTCCTGAGTCCATTCCATGTTTGGCATTTTAGGAGTCTCCACTTCCGTTGTGCGAGGTGTTTCTTCTGTTGATACCGTTGAAATTGTGGGCAACCCCTCTTCTAGGGGCTTAGCCTCTTCCATGATCTGTTTTCCCTTGTCCTTTTGTTTGGCCATGACAGGTGGCGTTGATGATGAAGGAGCAGATGATGAAGTCTCACCTGGCTGGGATTTTGCCTTGTTGGTCACCAGTGGTGCCTGCGGTATCGGACCCTGTTTAGATGGATTTAACTGGAAATCCAAATGCGTTGAAGGGAGGGTCGATTGAGGCATAAATTGTACCGCATTGCAATACTTGAAGGGCTCTAAGTCCATTGGGACTACATGTATTTCTCCTTCAAAAGCATACTTTAAGCACTGGTGGGCGATCGAAGGGACACACTTCATGTCCCTGATCCAAGGCCGCCCTAGCAGTATATTATAAGCCATCTCGCCTTCCAACACATGGCACAATGTAGGTATTGACTTTTGTCCTACCTGGACAGGCAGAACAACTGTGCCGACTGTCGAGCATATTGCATCGTTAAAAGCTCGCGGTGTGTACGTGGAGGCTGTGATGTGAGAGGCTGGCAACTTCAAATGTTTTAAGGCTGCAGTGGTAATGATGTTACTGGACGAGCCAGTATCTACCAACACTCTCTTGTACGGAATCCCGTTGACCCGCGCGATAACGTGCAGGGGTGGATCTGCCATGTCATTCGATATCGTTTTGACCTCATCTTCTCTGAATGTGATGACCGGCTCCGTACATTGTTTCACATGTCCCACGAAGTTGTTGAAAGAATTTGCTTCGTGAGGTTGTAATTCGATGGCTTTTAAAATGTCCATAAGAGCTTCCCTATGGGGTGTTGACTGTTGAATAAGCTCGTAAATGGACAGCCTAGCCGATGTGGTCCGCAAACTCTGCGTGAGTTTGGTCCGTATCGTGACCTCGGGTCTAGGCGGAGGCAACTGCGTTGGGCGTTGTTGAGGCTGCGATGTTGTCGAAACTTCCCTCGTAGCTACCTCGGGGGCAACTGCTGGGTACCTTCTGTTCCTTGTCACTATGCTAATCATTCCCACAAATCCTTGCATGGGAAGATTCTGTCGCACCTCGTTAATGCGGAGTGGTTTTGCCTGTGCCTCGTGGGCAGGCAAAGGGTCCTTGAATACCCCCATTTGTTGGTTGTTTGGCGCTATGGGGTTGTCCACGGCCAATGTTCTATTGTCGATCAAATCTTGGATTAGTTCTTTGAACTTCCAAGCATCCATTCAAGTCGTGTCCTCTGCGCCTATGGAATCTACAATACAATTCCTCTCTGTATCCCCTAGGCTTAGGAGCATTAGGGTCTATAGTTTGGATTTCTGGCAGAGTGACTAAATTTGCCGTTGACAAGCGGTCAAATAGGGAGTCCCTGGACTCCGTGTAAGGGGTGAATTGTCGCCTAGGGCGACGTTGCTGATTCTGCTCCTGTCTTCTATTATCTCTTTCATAAGCGGGAGAGCCTTTGCCTGGTAATTAGCCTTTTGAGGCTGCATTTCTTGCACAGGCGTGGGAACATTTATCGCAACTTGGTTGACCGCAGCGTGTTGTGATTGCGTTGTCCCGATCTTAGTGGTTTTATTCCACTCTTTCTTTTTAGGCTTGGCGATTGCGCCTTCGCCTATCTTAATCTCTTCTATAACTCTGGCTTGCGCCAAAGCTTCTTCTAAGCTGTCGTATTGTCGCAACAACAATAGACCAGAGATTGATTTTAAGCAACTTTTTGCGAACATCTATGTGAGATCAGACATAGGGGGACGGTAGGGTAACTTAGAAAGCAAAGCTCTCCATCGATTCCCGTATGCTGCCATTGTTTCTTCCTCAAATTGCTTGAGGCTCGCCAGATCACTCAGTGATGCCTTCTTCCTTGTGTTGAAGGCAAAGCGTTCAAGAAACGCATCTACTAATTGATCTAAGTTGCTTATGCTGTGTTTGGGTAGTTGTGTGAACCAATCCGAGGCGGGGCCTGCGAATGTGGTTATGAATGTTCTAAGCAACAATGCGTCATTATCTTGGATGCCGAAGCATTGGCTTAGAAATCTTGTAACATGTTCTTGTGCGTCCTCTTCACCTTTAAAGATTGCCAATTGAGGCAACTTGAAGTGTTCGGGGTAAAGAGGTGTAGGCACTGAGGGATGCACCGGATTACTACGGAGTTGACGTAATGTGGGTTTTTGATGCCCAGCAACTTTTGTCTCCACAGACTCCAAACGCTCTAATAGCGCTTGGTATGCATCGAAAGATTTTATTTCTTCCTCTCTTGTTCGCTCCCGTTGTAAGTTATGGTAAACTAGGGGCCTATGGAGGGGTGGCCGAATGGCAATCCTCCTGCCTTGATGGGGAGTTTCAGCATATTCTATTTCTGGTTCGTACTCCTCATAAAGTTCTTGAGGAGTCTCTGGGCGAGACCTATGACCTTGATCGAGTCCTCGCTGAAGGTACCCATCATTGTTTCGGGGAGTGGCCTCCCTCTCGGGTCTATAAGGTCTCGGAGGCAAAGCTTGACGAGGTCGTGGAGACCTGTCCTGCACCAACGGATTATGCCTCTCATATTGTTCGGCCCTTTGGATGCGAGGGGTTGGCTCCCTCTTAGGTAGTTCATAGCGTAACTCATCCGCTTCGCGTTGCATGCGCTCTCTATCCAAGCGGTGTCGATACTCTATCTCCTGATGACTTTGTTTAAGCCGCATGATTTGGGCTTGACGGGTGGCATGTCTAGCGACTATCGGGTCAATTTGGTCTACCCTATTTTTCTCAGGAGGTTCGAATGTTTCTCCTATGTGTTTGCCTCGAGTTTGATGATCTAAAATTTCAATGGGTCGCTTCCCTCTGTCGAGGTGGGCGACATTTACTCGAGGCTCTGGCCTCGATGTATGATCATGATACCTAGCAAGTGCGGAAACGCAAGGTTCCCACGCTATTTTGTTGTCCTCGAGGAATGCGATGGCTTTCCTCGTACTCTCTTTCATGGGTTTGGAAGGGGCGGGCGGAGTTAGCTCGCCCTGTGTAAGGAGCCCTACGCTCTAGATTTTGTCTTTCCATCTTGATGGGAGGTAAAGAAGGGACGCCATATCCACGTTGTCCCTCCAAATGGATAGTGTGCCTCTCTAGCGCTCCATCGTGCTGTGGCCACTCATGTCTAACCTCAGAAGGTGATTCTCTGTTTACATCAAGGTCTACATGTAGGGCGTCTTCCCGAAAGGGGCTGCTTTGAATGGGCATACCCCACCGAGGATTCTGAATTGGATTCTTTTGTAGGCCAGACCGATAAGGCGGTATGACCAAGTCCTCAGGACTGAAGCGAAGGCGACTTGTGCCTGCTTCTTGTGTACCTTTCGGAGCTTCTGCCCTTGATTGGGCTTGGCTACGGGTGTACACCATTGCGTTGCTTCTATACTATCTAAGTAGATTTTTATCTCGTTTATGATGATTTTTCTTTTTGTCTACACTAAGAAGAAATAAACACACGCATACACAAACCGTGATTATCTCTTTTAAGGATTATTGGTGTGCCCTAAACTGGTTTAGTGCATTTTGATGTTTTGTTTTGTTTTTGTAGGTTTTGAAGAACGTTTAAATGCATTATGACGGCTCATATAACTCCCAAAATGGTAGCCCCTTCAATATACCAACCGGGCCGATATACCAACCTCTCTATATACCCGCCCTTACGAGAGGGAGACTATAGGTACGTGAGAGCGAGAAGGTACATGGTACGTAGGTGGTACGGAAGGGGGATTGTCCTGTTAATGGCACCTACCATAGAAGACTTATCCTCGCGCGCATGGGAATCACCCCAGCGACACTCGGTCGGCTTTCGTCAGGATTTACGCCTAACAACAGTTGACAATCGGGAAATGGATGCAAAGCTAAGCCAAGGTGGTGATGAACCCACCGTTGGTCTTGCTCAAGGGCTGGGGTCTTACGACCAGCTCCTTGGTTTAAAGTTGTTGCGTGATGTGTGTGTGATTCATTTTATTTAGCGAAAATGAAACAAGCATAAATGACTTTTCCTAATGCAATGCAGGATTAAATGAAAACAATTAAAGAAACAGAAACAAAAACAGAAAATTTAACAGAGATTATGAAAATCCCTACCTCTTCTCTGCCTGGACCGGTTGCTTCTGAAATTTTGCTCTAAAAATCTACAAGCGGGAATTCGTCCCTCTGTGAGACGAATTACAGAACAGAATTCGTCCCTGCCGAGAGACGAATTTGAATTCGTCTCGGGGTCGGACGAATTTCGATAAAGAATTCGCCACAGCCGAGAGACGAATAACAGTCAACAACAAAAAAATGTACCTGTCAAGCACAAAACACAAAAATTTAATCAGTTTTTGTGATCTTAAAACCAGGGAACGAGGGTCCCACCGTGATCGCCACTGAAAGCACGAGATTTCGGGCGAAGGAAACACTAATTGCGATGCATTCAAAATCAAATACGCTTAAGTCCTAGAAATGTAAATTGCATGAAATGAAAGAAACGCATTGGAAGAGACACAAGCAAATGGAGAAAACACAGCCCTTTCATTAAACTTTCTTGATCTCTATTACAAATACGCCTCCTCCCTTTTCAGGGGCTAGGAGCGTTAAAAGAATTTGACTACAATCGAGACTTAAGGTTCCTCTTTCCGCGTGCCCACACTTGAAATGGACGGGCCAAGATGATGCCACCGCTGATGTCGATGAGTCTTTGACCTCTGCTGCTCCTCCTGCGAACAAAGAAACAACGAAGATGTCAGTAGCACCTGCTGCACATAAGAAGTGTTTGTTCTCTAAAATCGCCAAAAGATGCATGCAAACATTTG
Source organism: Wollemia nobilis (assembly GCA_028583015.1). Classification (NCBI taxonomy): domain Eukaryota; kingdom Viridiplantae; phylum Streptophyta; class Pinopsida; order Araucariales; family Araucariaceae; genus Wollemia; species Wollemia nobilis. The sequence goes on along the minus strand of JAQPPZ010016989.1, from coordinate 6,351,782 downwards.
TCTGAAACAGTGAGTAAAATGACTCTAAATGACCTGAAAACCTGACAGAGGATAGAAAACATCACCAGAAGGCCACTGCCACTGAGACAGTCGGCCAATCTGCCTTCAACTGGAATTCGTCCCTAGGCAGGACGAATTCTGACTGCAATTCGTCCCTGGGTGGGACGAATTCTTCTGTGTTGGAAAAGCCGACCTGATGCTGCTCCAATGTCGAATCCCGAGACCTGCAAAATGCCTACAAACAGAGGGGTTATGTAATTGGGGCCATTTTGGGACGACCCAGATGGTCGGATTCTCCCAATTTGGCCTCTATCCTCGGGAATTCGATATCGCCACCTGCAAGTTAGTGAAACAACAAAGCGACACAAAGCATGATAAAATCTGATCAGAATGTTATGAAATTGAAGCTATGAGTTAACCAAATAGAATAACATGAGATGCAACCTGAAACAATAATCTAGAATGCTTTTGGAATAAAACTTAGAAAGTGCGGGGGTGCCCAAGTGGGCCTCCCACCGTTGGCACTTGATCTTGGCGCCAATCCACTAGGGATGGGCCCAAAACCTCTTAGGATTGGGGTGTCTACAAATTGGTTGATTCAGGTGTCCATATGTTGGATTTGGGTCAGATTCAAGCTTCCAAAAGCCACCCAACAACCTCCCTTGCAAAAGAGATTGGTGGATGTGAGAAGGTGAATCAAAGGGGATGCAAGTGGGTGTTCAACTCGGCAGCACTTCGTTGCTTGAAATCTCCTTCAATCTGTATCCTTTGGGTGAGAAAAGTCCCACCTTTTATAGACCCATGGGGTCTCTTTTGAGAGGGAAGCATAAGTGCCATGTGTTGGTCATAGGTGCCATGTGGCGGTCATGTCTTCCCATGAGGGAGGAGAGTCCTCCATGACTTGGGCTTTCATAACTGCCCTTGTGACAGTCCTCTAACGGCCTATCTGTCCACCCACACATGCGTGCGAGGCGAGAGTCATCAACTGACTGTCCTGGGCTGCCACTTGGCACCATTCTTCTTTTTGCCCGTTAAACTCAGAATTCGTCCCTACCGTGAGACGATTTCAGAATTCGTCCCCGGGTGAGACGAATTCCGGTTAGTATTCGTCCCTGGGTGAGACGAATACTGAGCAAAGTGTCTAAATGTGCCAAATTGCTTCCTGACCTTACAAAATTGCTATGAAAGTGGTTAGGACCACTGTTTGACCTCTGAGGGCTGCCCTGGGGGCTGTGTTTGTCAACACGATCAGTGTTTGCAGTCACATAATCGGATTGGTGCTGTTTTGGTGTCTACACTTATAATTAATTTAATAAAGGTCCGAGGTGTAGACCAATTGGTTCATCCAAATCCCACAAGGGGGGCAGAGGTCCAAGGTTCAAATATCAGGACTCATCGAACTGAATGCTTGTCCCTTTCCTAGTGCTTTCAGCAATGTAAAAGGTTTAAAATGATTGTGGCATGGTGGTTATAGGGGCGGACTGCATGAAGATCTGTTTGGCGACTTATGGGGTAGACAACACAGAATACTATGGTAGCCATAAAAAGTTGGACAACCTACCCGGATTCGTGGCGACTACCGATTCCACTATGTAAATTAAAAAAAAAAAATTAATTTAATAACCACTGGTTAATTAAATTAAATTACAAATTAATATATAATGAAATTATAATTAAATATAATTTATTTAACTCCCATAGGTCTATCCAATTGGTTTTAAATAAAAGACCATGTATTTTGCAATCATGGGTTTGAATAAAAACCTTTATTTCTACCATACATAATATCAAAAAGAATATTATGACACCTTCTTCATCAATATTTTGCATTGCTCCTTTTGGCCTTCTAGCATCAGTGGTGGTTCACTTTTTGGCATCAATGACAACTTCATGCCTTGACATAAATGACAACTCTATGGACTCAAAATGTCCAACAATCTCCCCCTTTGTCATTGATGGCAACCCAAATTATTTTTTACCAAAATTAACCTTTTCTTTGTTCTACTCCCCCTGGTTCAATGCTCTTTTCAAATCTCCTCTTTACTGAAATACCAAATATCTCCCCCTTACTCAAATATCTCGCCCTTTGACATCAATGGCAAAGGGTCACCTTTGGGACTCGGGGCTAAGAATGATTTTCTTAGCTTAGCCCCTCCCCCACCTCCTCTTGAGGTGGTTAATTTTGGAGTGGGATTATTTATACTCCCAACAAGCACTAGTCTTTACCTTTGTCTTATTTTCTTCTTATCTTATCCTTTTGATTCCTTTGACTATTCCTTTCCATATCCATATTTCTTTTCCTATTCTTGTTCATGTTTATATACATGTTCATGTTCCTGTTATTGTTCATATTCATATCCCTTTTCCTGTTCCTGTTCTTGTTCCTATTCATACTTGATTCTGGAATGTCTACTCTACACCACTTTGTTGTGTGTCCATCATTATTGCACTTATAACACTTAATGTTATTATTCCTTGGAGGTGAAAATATCTTAGGATTTCTCCTAGTGAAGCCATATCATTTTCTATCATGAACCCTGCAATTCATTGCCTTGTGACCAAATTGATTACATGAGTAGCAATACCCATGGAAAAACTGCCTGTTTCTTAAATTCCCATTTTTTTGTCTTTCATGTGTCCTGCACTATGAAGCCATGTGTCCAAACCTGTGACATGAAAAACATCTTCCATTGAAGTTTCCTTTTCTTGACCTCATTGGTATTTTAGTCTCTTTTAACCTATTATGATTGTTGTTCCATTTATTTCTTCTTTGTGCATTGTTCCTATCCTTGTTGAACTTTTTGTTGTCCAACTCATCCTCATATGTCTCACTTTCTCTTACACTGTCTTCTTATGAAGTTTATTCTTTTGAATTTTCTTCTCCTTTAGAACTTGAGGTTGAATTCTCTTTTTGTTTCTTTTGAGTCTATTAAAAATCAAGACATGTTTTGTTTGTTGACATTCTTTGTACCTTGATCATCTTATCCAAAATCTTTGAGCTCTTTCCAAACTTTTGTAGCTTACTCTTGAAATTTTCTAAATATTCCCTTAGTAGGGCTACTTCTTGTTCCAACGTTTCACATTCTAAGACCTTTACTTCTAAATTATCCTTGAAATTCTTTGTCTTAGCTTTTGATTTGTCTAGATCCTCTACAAGAATTCTTCTCTCTTCATCATATTCTTGAAACTGAAACTCAAGTTTAGAGTTTTGCTTTCTTACCTTATTTATTGTGTCAAGAGCATAAATAATTTCTCCCTTGAGATCATATTTTCTTTATAGAATTCTTCCTCTATTTTTTTACCTTTGTCTATATATTTATTTTCTTTTGACTTGTCTTCTATAGGATTACCTTCTTCTTCTAGTGCCATTAGTATATTCTCTTCTGGTCCTTCAAGTGTATCCTCATATTCATAATCACTGAAACTATAACCATTCCGTGTACAACTATATTAAAGATATCCAAAGTTACCACATCTAAAAAAATTGAGAATTATTTGTCACCTTTTCTTGACCTCTTTTTCTTCAATCATAAATATGACTTCATCTTTATAATTTTCTAAAAAACTATCATCACTATCACTTGAGTACATACTTACCTTATCTGCATAGTAGATCCTCTTTTGCCTTTAAAATAACTTTTTTCCTTATCTTCTTTGTCCATCCTTGCTTTTCTTTTGGTACCTGTATCTTTCTAATTCTCTATTTTTGTGATCCTAGTTATCTTCATCATTATTATTTTTAGCTTCTTGATAATCAGTTGCATAGTGACCATACTTTCCACAATTGAAACATTTAATAGATTTTGTATCTTTAAATCTTATTGGATCCTTATTCCTTCTACCATAATTTGCTTCTTCATCATTGGATGACTCATTTCTTGATTTTGACTTCTTACCCTTTGTCTTCTTGATTACTTTAAAGGTTACTTCCTTCTGGGGATTAGGTTATTTGTTCTTAACTCAAAAGTTGTAAGAATACCAAGAAACATATCTCTTGTCAAAGAATCACCATCCTTTTATTCTTCTATATCAAAAACATTTTCACTAAATATTTTTGGAAGAGATCTTAAGATCTTATCACAAACATCCAATTATTCAATCTTAAGTCCAATTCCTTGTATAGCATTAACAACCTCATCAACTCGAAGTAGATAAGTACTAATGTTTTCCTCATACTTAATTCTTAATTCTTCAAGTTGTCCTTTGACATTTCATATATTTTCTTTCTTGACACCTTTATCTCCTTCATATACACTTTCCAACTTATCCCATATTCCTTTTGCATCTTGACAATGCATAACTTTTATGGACTCTGTTCTATGCGAACCTCTCAAAATTGAATTCATTTATTTTGAATTGTAATGTTGTAGAAGCTTACCTTACTTATCTGTAGGTGGATCAACTAGTGGTATGTATCCATTTTCAACTACTTCTCAAATTTCATTGCCAAGTGCCATCAGATAAATCTTCATTCTCATACTCCAATATATAATCACTTCCATAAAATACTGGTGCTGAATTATCTGATGATCCATTCTTATAATCCATTGTGTTCTTGTAGGCTTTTCCTTCAATATGTTAAACTCTTCCGAAGGAATCCACTCTGATACCAATTGAATAACACAAGCTTATACTAAGAGGCGGGTGAAAAATATAAGACCACTTTTTCATTTATTTCCCAAAACATATTTTGCAATGTATAGATAACAGTAGCAATAGTAGTAATCAAAGTAATGCACAAATCACCACAAAAAATAAAGACACAAAATTTACATGGTTCACCTAATGTGGGCTACTCCACGGAGAAAATATTTTACTCAACTATTTCAATCAATCTCTTGGGAATCCTTTCCTAATTACAATTTTTATGGACCTCTATCCAAAGGAGACAACAATCCCCTAATCAAGTTCATGGATCTCTATCCATAGGAGAACTCCTTTCTCATTTTGCTTTGACTGGTGATCTTCTAGAAGAATTGTTACTCCCTTTGCTCTAACTAATGGATATCTATCCACTGAAGATACCTATCCTCACTACCCTAGCTTAATGTATCTCTATTCATTGGATATTGTCATCCTCTATACTCTATCACCTCCAAAGCTTTATCTCAAATCTATACTAAACATAGTCCTTCAGTCTAGCACACATTTACTCAGTCTTTATATTTGGTCTGACACAAACCTATCCTCAAATATGCACCAAAGTCTATCTTTGAATATGTACTAAACACAGTCCTTCGGTCTAGCACAAATATGTCCTCAATCTCCATACTCAAGCCTTAAATCTTGACTCAATCTCAAATCAACTCTGTTGGATTTGCCCCAAACCTTAACTCAAGGTTTGAACAAATCAATCAATCAAATCTGCTCACAAGTCTTCTCAAAGAATTATCTCAAATCTACCTTGTAATATTCCACAAAATCTCACACTAATATTTCCACAAGTCCTCTCTAGAACTTATCCAAATCTACTCTCAATCTGTATTGTAAGCTTCCACAAAAGCTTACCAAAATCTATCCATAAATCTTCTCAAATACTTACCTCAAATTTTCTCAACAAGTCCACACTAGAACTTGTCTAATCTCATAGAAACATAAAAATAATTGTTAGAGACTCAATATGCTCTACATTCATCACAATGCTTAATCAATTTTATTCACTCTCTTAGAAACATATAGAGAATTTTTAGAGACTCAATATTCTTCACATTCACCTCAATACTCAATCACTTTCAATCACTCTCTTAGAAACATATAGAGAATTGTTAGAGACTCAATATGCTTCACATTCACCTCAATACTCAATCACTTTCAATCACTCTCTTAGAAACATATAGAGAATTTTTAGAGACTCAATATGCTTCACACTCATAAGACTCAAAATATTTCTCAAAAAAATTCAAAATATAGAATAATTTATTTTATAGAACTTGAGTTATCACTTCACACATCCACTTGACTAGGCTTAACCAACTCTATGCAATCATTCACTCAATGAAATAATCCTTTCTTACAAACCGTAGTCCAAGCATATAACCTTCACTCAAAATGTTTCCAAAAATTCTTATCAACCACTCTCACATAAAAATGATACTCATGTTCTTTTCAAACCTTAGTTCAAATTTTTCACTTAACCAATGGCTTCAACAACAATGCTTATCAAACAAGGTTTTAACAACTCTTTATTCAAGAAAACCTTGAAGTATTAACTCAACACACTCAATAAGGAAACCTAATTAAGTCCTTTTCACTCCAAAATTATTTTCCAGAAAACCAACCAATCAACTCAACTATGGAAGAATGTGCCCATACCTTTTATTTGATGATGAAGGAACCTCAAAAATTTACCACAACCAACAAACACTTCTTTACCAAGCTCAAGAAAGTTAGAAGATGATAAACTCTCTCAAAGATACAATGCAAATATCAAAACACATATACACATTATCAATCCATCTTGAAGAAAGCATCCATCAACATATACAAAAATAATTGACCAAATACACCTTATAATATCCTAGTTAAAATGACATCCAACATCAAAAAATAATGTCAATACAATCACCTTTTCAAAATAACTCAATAGCAAGAAATCCTCTCAAAATCTAACCAACACTTTAATCCACTTATTTCTCCAATTACTCAAAATAATGAACAAATAAAATACCTTTTATTTACCGCTTTTAACTTCCTAGAATCTTATGTCAAACCTTAGGCATTATAAAATATAACAAAAATTTATTACCTCTTCCTTGGTGAGACTTGAACCCTTGACGCTGCCTTCCAGTGCGCTCTAGCTGCGGTCTTGGATGTCGCGTGCACTAGGCACTCATTTAGGGAGCAAAGAGCACCGCATGTTCTATATTCCTCCCATTTTTCACCTAAGCCAAAAAACCACACGTCGCTTCCTTCGATGCTTCAAACACAATACACCAAAATGCTGCTGCTGCGAATTGCCAAGTAGGCCAATTGTTACATACACACATGTAATTATTTTGAGGTTATGGTGGCAAATGGAGGGACCTTACCTTACAAAGGTAAATTTCATAATGTTAAATTTAAAATAGAGAATTATGATATCTAACAATATATGTTTGTTCTTCAATTAGGGGGATGTAATATTGTATTTTAGGCACCATCGCATAAAATTTTGTAGAATTATGGATGCAATTTTCATAGAATGAATAGTATTACACTCTTCAGGATTCAAAAACAGAGTCTCTATAGATTATCAGCTCAATCTGTATGAAAATTTGTTAAAAAAATCTTCTTGTTGGGTCACAATGTAAATATTTGCAATCCAACCACCTACTACATAAGTGGACCAAATTCCTAAAGATTCACAACTTGTTTTGACAAAGCACAATGCAGTTTTTGTTGGACCAATAGACTTGTCACCAAGTCACCCCCATGACCATGTCATTCCATTGGTACCTGATAGTGTACTATCTAATGTCAGGTTGTACCGATATACTCATGTCCTTAAGTCAGAGATAGAGAAGTTAGTGTAGAAATTAGTAAAAGTTGTAGTCACTTGCCCAAGTAACAAACCTTACTCTTATCCTGACTTATTGGTGCAAAAATAAAGATGGATCATGCTGATTATGCATTGATTTTCATGAGCTCAATAATCTCATCATTAAATATAAGTTTTATATTCTGGTGGTGGATGAATTACTGGATAAGTTGCATGGGACTATGTTTTTCTCTAAATTAGATCTTTGCTCTAGGTACCATCAGATCAGACTCAAGGATGAAGATATTCATAAAATTGCATTTCGTACTCATGAGGGTCATTATGAGTTCTTGGTGATGCTGTTTGGCTTGACCAATGAACCTTCCACATTTCAAAGCCTCATGAACAATATTTTTCATCTATTTCTTCATAAATCCATTATAGTTTTATTTGATGAATTCTAGTTTATAGTCACTCTTGGGAAGAGCACCTCTTCCATGTGGTTTAGACTCTTCAAATTTTGGCACAACATCAAATTTATGCTAAGCAGTCCAAGTGTTCTTTCGGGTTGATGAAAGTGGAATATTTTGGATAGATTTTCATTAAAGATAGCGTTAAAGTTGATCCTAGGAATAGTTAGGCGGTTCAAGAGTGGTCGAAACCTCGCACTCTAAAAGGTCTTCATGGATTTTTAGGGCTTACAGGCTATTACAATAAATTTATTTGTAATTATAAAAAAATGGTTGCTCTCTTAACATCCATGTTAAAAAAATATTCTTTTACTTAGACTAGTCTATCTGAACAAGCTTTCCTAGAGTTGAAGCATGCTATGATAACCACTTTAGTCTTATCAATAACTAATTTTTCCAAGCCTTTTGTAATTGAAAATGATACTTTCAACAATGATATTAGTTCGATATTGATGTATGATGGGTGCCCATTGGATTTCACTAGTAAAGCACTTTCCAGTTGTAATCTAGGAAAATCCACTTATGCATACGATCACTCATTGGTGATCTTACCTCATTAGGCATCATTTCTCTATTAAAACAGATTATCAAAGTCTCAAATATTTCATAGAGCAGCGGGTTGCCACCCTTGAAAAATAGAAGTGGATCTCTAAGCTCATGGGCTATGATTATGATATTACTTATAAAAATGGCAAGGAGAACATTATGGCAAATGCCATATCTCGTCAATTTGAGACTCATAGTATACTATGTGCCATTTCTTCACCCATTTCCCAATGGTTAAATTATCTTCTTGATGAGGTGCTTAAGGGTTCAGGCTTACAGTGTAAGGTATCCAAGATAGGTACTTAATAATTAATAACATAATATTGTATTGTATAATGGTATGAGCCATAAATTAATTATTGAGTAAGGAAGGCCACATGTCAAATTAGAAATATGTATGTCATAGAATTATATTTGTAATCATTGGGGAATAATTTATTGATTGATAGTATAAGGGGTTTTAAAAGGGTCCCCAAACCTATTACAAGTAAGGTTTTGAAAGAAACCCCCAAACCTTGGATCTAGCAATAAGACATCAAGAAAGACTAAGCTATATTCCATGAATCAAACCCGAAAATCCAATAAAACAACCTCCTAACAAACAAGCCATAGATTTTTATCGAGCAAATACAAGAGATTGTCCTGATAGAATTTTCCAAGTATAGACATGCAAAGCATTACAAGAAATATGAAAATAATAGTAGAACTGATTGATTATTCCATGGATCAACTTTGTATAAATAACAAAGTTAATCATTAATAGCCGTTGGATTATAATAACTCATCAAATATGATGTAGACTATAACTTAGAGTTCACCTGACTCATGAAGGAGTGGAAACTCCAATAAGTCTATTCTAGTAGAACTTAAGAGAATAATTACTTATTCTAACACCCTCCCTTAAGTGATACTAGGGGTGTGTTATATAAATGAGTCCCGACAACAGATCCTGATGAGATACTCATGTACAAAGGTTTCTTTTTTGAAGAGATGGTAAAAACCCCATGAGGAAAACCATCTATCAAAAAAGGAAGAAAAAAGGAAGAGGCATGTCTTTGGTTTGCGAAGATTGTCCTCTTAATACAAAAAAAAAGGTGAGTCCCAACAACATGGCCTAATGAGGTACTCATTTACAATATATATGGGATATGGTGAAAAACCACATGGTAAAAACCATATGCTATGAAATAAAGAGGCATGTCTTAGGATGGTGAATATTATCCTTAATGACAAACAAAAAAAATGAGTCCCGAAAACATGGCCTGATGAGGTACTCTTATACGGTATTTAAGGGAGAGATGATAAAAAAAACCACATGGGAAAAAACCATCCTCCAAGGAATACAATAATAAAAGGAGAGGTGAAAAAGACCTCTGTTTCAATGTAGATATAATACTCCAAGTTTCTCTCGCAACTGTATGTAACATGAAGAAGAAAATGACTTGGTGAAGATATCTGCAACTTGATTATCAATTTGAATATAGTCCAAGTATATGTCCCCATTCTGAATATGTTGTTGAATGAAGTGCATGTGTATCTCAATGTGCTTGGTGTGTTGATTCTCAACTGGATTGTGTGCAATTTGAATTGTGCTCTGATTGTCACACCAAAGAGTAATAAGTTTGTCATGGAAAAACTAAATTATCTTAGAATCTGATGAAGCCATAGAGCTTCCTGACTTGCTAAAATTCCTACCCTATATTTTGCCTCTATAGATGATAAGGACACTGCTTTTTGTTTTTTGCATAACCAAGCAATTGACGAAGAACCAAGATAAAAGACATAGCCAAAATTTGAGCATTTGTATTCTACTGAACCTGCCCAATATGAATTCGTGTAGCCAATGTTATTCATGTATTTTCTCTCATATAAGAGCCCAAAGTGAGTAGTTCCTTGCAAGTAGTAGAGGATTCTTTTTGTTGCTTGCCAGTGACTGAAATGAGGTTGATGTGAGAATCTGGATATTAAGCCAACAACATATGAGATATCTGGATGAGTATGAGTAAGGTATAATAGACTCCCTACAAGTTGACGGTATAGAGTTGCATCACATAGAGGGGATGTGTAGGAAGTACTTAGAGTAACTCTAGACTGGAAAGGTGTAGGAGAAGGTTTGCAGTCTATCATTTTAAACCTTTGAAGAAGATCTAGAGTATTTTTATTGACACAATGAAATTCCTACATCTGTTTGATTTACTTGGATCCCAAGGAAATAATGAGCTCGACCCAGATCAACCATATCAAATTTTTCATAGAGAGAGTCTTTTATAGTCTGAATGTGAGTGAATTCACTACTAGTGAGTAGTAGATAATCAACATATAGAACAAGTATGGTGATTTTTACTTCATCTCTCCAAATGTAGACTGTGTTATCATACTCACAATGAGAAAAACCTGAGGAAAGAAGGAAGGAGTCCATTTTTTCATACCAAGCTCTAGGAGCTTTTTTGAGGCCATAGAGAGACTTCTTTAGCCTACAAACAAGAGAGGAGTCTTGAGTGAAACTAAATTGTTGTTCTATGAATATCTCTTCATTTAAATCCTCATATAAGGAAACACTTTTTACATCCATTTGAAAGACATGCCACTTTTGGAAAGCAACTAGAGCAAGGACTAGTGTAACAAAATTTATTTTTGCAACTGGTGCAAGGTTTTAGCATAATCAATTCCTTCAATTTGAGAGAAACCTTTGGCTACTAGGCGAGCTTTGTGTTTGTCAATTTATCCATTAGGTCCATATTTTATTCTATAAATCCATTTACAACGAACTAATTTCCTTCCTTTAGGTAGGGGAACTAAATCCCAAGTTTCATTTTTTATTAAGGAAGAGAATTCATTTTCGATGGCATCATCCCATTCTTTAATACCAGTGGCTTATTTGAAGGATTGAGGATAAGATAAAATAGACTGACAGACAAGACCAGTGCCTATCGAGTTGGTTAATCTGGATGATGGAAGATTTTGGATGTAAGGAGTAGCTTCTTTAACAATGGTGTGGGCTCATTTTGGCATAATGGAAGGAGTAGAAGGAGTGGAAAGAGTTTGAGTTGGAGTTATAGGTTCCTAATATTGATCATCATTCTATAAATTAATATCTAAAATTGGTTCCTCATTATATTGAGGTTCTACTATAGGAGAAGATTCAATAGAGGAAGATGATGGTTGAGGATATTTCTGAGGGAATGTTTCATCAAATTGGACATTCCTATGAAAAAAGACCTCATGAGTTGTGGGATCAAGGAGCCTGTATGCTTTCATTTCCTCACAATAACCAACAAAGATAAGATTTTTACTTTTATTATGTAGAGCCTTCTTTTTCTTCTTTGGGATGTGTGCCCAAGTAGTACACCCAAAAATATTGAAGAAGGAGACATCCGATTTTGAGCCAGTCCATGCTTCTTCAATATTTAAATGGTCAAGAGCTTTATGAGGTGTGATATTTTGAATATAGTTTGCATAGTTAATAGCTTCTGCCCAAAAAACTTTTGGAAGATCTCTAGAATGGAGCATACATTTTGCCATTTCCTTTAATGTTTGGTTTTTTCTCTCTGTAATTCCATTTTGCTACGGATTATGAGAGACCGAATGCTGATGAATGATGCCATGACTTGATAGAAAGATTGAGAATTCATTACTACAATATTCCCCCCCATTATCTGTGCAAATTTTATTGATGTTGACAGAAGCCTGATTTTCAACTAAGGCTTTGAAGATTTTGAAGTGGGATAGAATATCACTTTTGTATTTTAGGAAGTAGACCTAAGTTATTCCAGAAAAGTCATCAATGAAGGTTAGAGCATATTTTGCTCCTTTGAAAGAAGGCTCTAGGAAAAACATGAAGTCACTATGGGTTAACTCTAGAGAGGATGAGGCTTTTAGAGAACAACTTGGGTGGAAAGGATCTTGATGTTGCTTTCTAAGAGCACACCCAGGACATACTCCATCAATATAAGAGACTTGAGATAAACCTGTTACCATATCATGGGTGTTTAATTTCTTTAGGTAGTTATAATTGATATGACCAGACCTTTCATGCCAAATTCGCTTTCAAGATCTCCATGAGCCACAAAATAGGAAGTCCCTTCTAGATTTTTGAATCCTTTAAAGTGAAATAGGTGAGTTTTGTGATCAATATCTCCTTTGGCTATAAGAGAGTGGGGGTCTTAAAAGTCTCTTATCTCAACTCATGTTGGAGAGAAGAGAACAGTCTTCCCCTTTCTAGAAGGACAAATCTGATAGACGAAGAAGAGATTTGTTGCAATTTTTGGAACATAGAGAACATTATTGATAGAGCCACCATAAATGGATATATCACCCTTTCATTTGACTGGGATGAAGTAAGAGTCACCAACTTCTATGCTACATGTTGAACTTGAGGAGATAGAAGAGAATGATTCATCTGAAGTAGTCATGTGATGAGTTGCTCCAAAATATAGGACCCAGTAATTAGATGAAGTATTGGTGGTCTTTCCTTGAATATTTAGGGCTTTTACTATTTGCTTTTTATTGTCTATATTTTGATCCTTTATAGCTGACTCTAGTTGTTGTAATCTTCTCCAGCATTTATTTGCAGAATGACCATTCTTTTTGCAGTGAGTACAATTTATGGTACTTCTTTCTTTCTTTTTGAATTTTTCTTTAGTGGAGGTGGATGCTACTAAGGCTTTAGATGAGGAGGAAGAGATCTCATACTTTGCAAGTTTTATTTCTTCTCTAGTTAGTCTCTCAAAAAATTCTTCGAAGGAGGGCATTTTGAAACTTGCACGAAGAGCATCTTTTATAGATAGAAATATGGTTGAAAATATTTGAAAAACACCATTTAATTTATAAAGAATTAGATAGATGCATTATTCATATTTTTTATCCTTTCCACTACCTTTAAATTGAGTAAGGACTTCTTTAAATTTTGTGAGAAAGTCAATAATATTGCTAAAGTCTTCGGGAGATAATGTTGTTAATTCTGCGTTTATTTGATCTACCTTTCCAAATAAGTTCTTTAGTTTCTCTCAACTTTCTTAAGGAGTTTTACAATCCGTAATGTGAAACCATAAGATTTCATTTATATTAGTGCTTATAATACCCATTGTTTCATACATCTTGCATTTATGAATAATTTTTTCATCTTCTTTTTTAAATTTAGGTTGCTTCTCTTCTAGCAAGTGAGTTAGCCCTTTTTGAGCAATGAGATTTAATATTTTTAGTTTCCATGTATGATAGTTATGAGGGGTGAGAGGCTCAATTGTATTCATTTTACTAAATATATTTGAAGTGAACCAGAATTGATCCCCCCTTTAACTTCAATTGTTTTAGTAAATTACAGATTTGTTTTTAAAGAAGAATACATAAGTCAGATTCTAAGACCAATCCTTTCAATTTACCCAACCTAACTAGAGGGAAACTATAAGTAAATTATTAGATTTGATATGTTGAATTTAGGCAAAATCTTCAAAAAAAATTGGCCTTTATACCTATTCTTCTCAAATACCCGCCCTTACGAGAGGGAAACTATAAGTATCGAGTTGAATGATACGTGGAACATAGGTTTTTTTGATGAAGTGCTTTCAACTAGACCTCGATATTAGAGTTTCTTAACAACCCGCCCTTACGAGAGGGAAACTATAAGTTGTTGAGGAGTCTAATACTTTGATTTAGCTAATTAGAAATATTTGTACCTTCAAAAAAAAGAATTATTTTTTGAATTTGAATGTTAATGAAAGTTATAAATTAACATATATGACAAAGAGGAATATGCTATACATTGAATGTTGATTTAATGAGACCAAAAATAAAAGGATTATTATAAACTTTATTTTTTAAAAATTAAAACAAAGGAATATTTTAATAATATCTTATATAATTGCTGAGATATATGAAAGCATAAATTAAATTTATAAACCTAGACATCCAAATTAATATAAATGAGATTTATGAAAGCATAAAAATAAAAATAAAAATAAAACAAAGTTCAAAATAAAGAATGAGGAACTAGACAAAACCAAAAATATAACAACCCCCTAGGTTTAGAAAAGGTGTGAATGCACATTAATAAAAACCCTTTAAAAAGAATTATTTTATTATGGTTTGTTTTAAAAAGCGGCTTCTTTGAGACAGATCGAAGTACTTACAAAATTATAGAGAGAGTTTGTATACGATGGAGTCCCTTGGAAGACTTTACAACCTCTAAATATTTTGATAAGATCATAAAAGGAGCAAAGATCAACGAAACTCCGAGTCTTAACGAGAATTATTATCATTAATACGCCATGAAACAATAGGTGGCCCACAATAGCAACAGACATGGGCCACTTCAACATATCATCCACCGATTTTGAATGGGAGCAAAGAAAATATTAATTAATGCACCAATTAATCTAGAGATCCATGCCAGATGGAATTTTTTTTGAAAAATGCGGTATTCTCAAAAAAAGGTGAGGCTAAGAGGATTTTTTCCACGAAATTAAAAAAAGCAAGCTCATGATTTTAGCTCCTGACGGTAGCGCCTGTTATGAATTCGAAAAAGAGAACGAAGGATAAAAAAAGAGTGAAAGCTACAAAAATGAAATCTCTCCTTTTAATATAGGCTACGTAGAACGACACTGGGCACGCAAATGAGGATAACATTTTATCATAAGAAAATATGGGATTTAATGAGTAGCTTTACAAAGAAGGATTTTAGAGCTATGGTAACATATAGCTTTAAGAGTTAAAAAAAAATGGTTAATAATATTTTCCAACAACAAAAAATAATAATTCTGTTGAGAAAAAAACTAGGGATAAAATTGACTATGCACAAGTTTTAAGCAATTTTATTCAAAAAAAATATCAAAAGCAAAAGAAACCAGGGTTATGCATAGTGGTGAATATTCTTCATTTGGGCGAATATTAGCATTTTTAAAATTGGAAACTGGCGAATATGAGGATCCTAGATGTCGGTCCATTCACCTAAAATTTTTAGGACCAATTTTTTCTTAGGGTCAATTTGCCACAATATATATCCAAACATAGACATATTTGTACTCGTTGGAAATCTCTTTTCAAACCTGATCTAATGGTGGTGTTTTTATGAAGTTATAAGATGATTTAATAGGTCAAAAGTGGTCCAAAAGATGATATTACATTTTAGGGCTTCAAATACCTCAAATTTTGGTATGAAGATGCTCGATTTGATTTTCTTAGGATTCTCCATGATTCACCTAGATTTTGATTAGGATTCACCATTTTTTACAAGTACATTTTAAGTCCAATCCCTTATGCATAACCTTGAAAGAAACCATATATATACAAAATTACATATGGATAAAAAAGTTGTCTACTGCACAAGTTTCAAGCAAGTTAGTCAAAAAAAACTTATCCAAAGCAAATGAACCAGATCTTCTAAATACTTGAACACATGCAAAATCTATCCTTGCTCTGGTACCATGTTATAATTCCTCAATTATAGACATGCAAAGCATTACAAGAACTATGAAAAGAAGAGTAGAACTGATTGATTATTCCATGGATCAACTTTGTATAAATAACAAAGTTGATCATTGAGAGCCGTTGGATTACAACAACTCATCAAATATGATGTAGACTATAAATAAGAGTTCACCTGACTCATGAAGGAGTGGAAACTCCAGTAAGTCTATCCTAGTAGAACTTAAAAGAATAATTACTTATTCTAACATGTCCCTAGTAGAACTTAACAATTCTATTTGAATCTAAAGCAATGGAGAAAATAATATAATAATAAAAATGCTACTAGTTAAAAATAAATTTACAAATAAAAATTGCCCAAACCGAAGCATTTATCGCCTAACATGAAAGGAGAATAGAGAAATCCTATCATCACAATCAACAAATCTATCCAAAAAAAAACATAACAGGAGAACCCCTCATGAGAATAGTCAGTTTAAGAAAATAACACTAGAAATACTGGCCAACAAAATCCACAACATATAAACCATCGAGGAGATCTGCATAAGAAATTCCATGAAACCTGTAAATCCTGTTGAATCCAACCAAAAAACTTTTGAGAACAACCACTCTCAAGTACAAGAAAAAAGATATAGCAACATTATGCACTGCACCTGAGAGGGAGAAGGGTAAGATCAAGAAAAATAAGCCTTAGAACCTTAGGATCAAAGACATCACCACTGCTGAAATTGAAGAAATAGACCTCTACATATCACCAAAGCTAGGAAACCTACCACAGATATGGGGTCAAAAACCAAATACCATCACAACATAATAACCCTCTTTCACCACAACTGGTTTGGGTCGGTATATGGCCCTATCTCCCTAGAACAACCATATACAATAAGAAATTACCAAACCCAGAAGAAAGTGGCACAAACCATCCATGAATCCACTACTAGTAGAGAACCCTAGCAATAGAGCCATCTAAGCACCATCCAACCAAAGCAGCCAAGCCATCATATTTGAAGCTAGCCAAGGAAACACTATTAGATTTTTGCATCCAAAAACCATACCAAGATCACCCCAATAGGTTTGGGTTAGTAGATGGCCCATTCATCTCCTTGGAAATATAGAAAAAACATGAAACTACCAAATCCACAATAAATCTTGCACAATCCAACCAAGTCCCTGAAACTAGCAAACAACCTAAGAAACGCAGCCACCCAACACACCCACCAATGAGAGTAAGAGCTAGCCAAGAGTTCAACAACTAGAATTTTCCACTGTATTATAACGGCCCAGGTTAACCTCTATAGGTTTGGATCTTCATTCAACCCTCTACCCTAGATATGAGTGATAATGCCAAACGCATAAGAGAGCATAACATGTTAGCAATACCCCCAACAATAAAAATACCTTGGTCACAAACCATAGTAGAGAAACTAAATATGACTAGTAGCTAGATCCAGAATGAGAGAAAGGAGGCCTCCCATTCAAAGGGTTTCATAGCATCGAAGTCAAAACATGAGTGAAACCCTCACGGAGGAAGCCATCACAAAGGGAACCCTCACGGGATCTCTCTGCCATGGTGAGCCTCGTTACTTTGTTAGGGGAATATTGTCATATGTAAATGCAAGGAATATTATCATATTATTATGCACTTTTTAACTCATGGAAGGTAAAACACCACATGAGTGATCTTGTAACTCATGGAAGGTGAACCATTACACTCTTGTATAAAGAGAGATGTATCCCCATTGTAATGGGAATCTATGATGTATTCTTGGAGAAGTCTTGGCTCGTGGAGCTAGATATCTTGTGGAGTGGCTTCCTTCCAAAAGGAGCATTGTATGGTGTTACCCTACCTCAAGGGTATAATAAATCTCTATTTTATTGAGCAATTTATTATGTAATTATTTTATTTGTGGATGCATGTTGAATATTTTGATATATTGTTGAAAGATATATGGAATGAGAAGAGAGGTTCACTACATTTGGTATTAGAGCAGCGATTTGGGCAAAGTGAGTATGTTTTTGGCAAGCTAGGGAACATTTTTTAAGAAAACTATCACATTTTGTGGAGGCCATAATTTTTAATTCAATAGTCAATTTCAAATGGTTTTTGATCCATTGTATAGATTTTTTTGAGTAATACAAAAATTCGTGAATTTTATTTGGCTACGTGAATTTTCTTTTAGAAAATAAAAAATTCGTATTAAATTTTTTAGTAGTCATTTCTAGAATATTTTTGCATCAGCATGCAAGTTATTTTGAGTACTAAGTTATTTTGAGTACTACAACAATGACTACTTACTTGGTAAATTATGATAAGAAACGAGGGATTTATAGTTGTTGCAAGTTGGGCATTTGGTGTTGTTTTTTTTGTTGCTAGCAAAAGGGAAAAAAATTATAACTTTCAATCCGAGTAAGCAAATCAATTGTCATTTGTTTTGTTTTGAATAAAATTTACAGATTTAATTGTTGAAGAAGAGAATAGATGATATTTTGGAAATTTTAATTATTGATTTTTTTATAGTTATTTAAAACCCTAACTACTTTGAAAAAAGAATATCATGAATTTTCCATAATTCACCGAAAGATATGATAGTAATGCCAAGGTGTAGACACCAAAACAACACCAATCTGATTATGTGGCTACAAACACTGATCGAATTGGCATACACAGTCCCTAGGGCAGCCCCTAGAGGTTAAACAGTGGTCCTAACCACTCTCACAACAGTTTTGGAAGGTCAAAGTTCAATTTTACACCCTTCAGGCACTCTGCTCCCTACTCGTTCCACCTTGGGATGATTACAAACTGGTATTTGTCCCACACTGGGATGATTAGTAGCATTCGCTCCAAGGTGGGGCAAATAGCAGGTTTGACGGGAAAAAGATCAAACCTTGACAAATGGCATCTCAGATCCACCACTTAACTCCTCCTTCAATGCATGGAGTGTGAGTGAGAGTTTTTGAGCTAAAAGAGGCAGTCATGGAGCCCTTAATCAGGGAGGAATCTTCTTCCCCCTGGCAAGGCATGATGGCCAAGTGGTGCCTCTGCATGCTCATTCATAGAGACCCTAAGGTCTATAAAATGGTGAGTCTTCTCACCCCAAAATGAGAATAGAGTAGGAGAATTTGGAGCAACGGAGTGCTGCAAAATTACATCCTCAACCATCGTTTGTGCTTCTTACATCCTGGATCTCTCTTTTGGAAGGGAGGTTATTGGGTGATTATTAGAAGTGCAATTCGAACCCAAAACCCAAACATTTGGCCATAATACCCCACCTAATTTGCTAACACAACCCCATAAGAGGTTTTGGACCCATCCCAAGTGGATTGGTGCCGATATCGAGCCCCAAACAACGGGCGTCCTGCCCCCGGGTGCCCCCCGCATTGCTGCAGTCCTAATCGCCCCACCCCAAAGTGATTAGAAATCTATGGTATATTTACCTACTATTTATTTTGTGTTTGATTCTAGGTCATCCATATATGCTGTAATTTAAATTTCATGTCATTTGGATGAGTTTTGACTATGCTTTCAATGTTTCTCGCTTTCACTAACATATAGATAGCATCATCGAATACACTATGATCGAAGTCGTATATGCAAAATCCGATCTTTTGGGTCATTCCAAAATGCCTCGTTTTGCCTAACCCTAACTTTGCAGGTGTTTTGGAGGCCCCTGTATGGGACATTTAGGAGGTCACATTTTGACGTTTTGTGACAGTCCTAATAGTCCCACCCCGGAGTGATTAGAAATATGTGGTAGATTTCTTGATTGTTCCTTTTGCAGTGTGTTCCTGGTAATGTTCAATTTCTTCTATCAAAATTTCAGCTTATTATGATATGTTTTAGTTATCATTTTAATTATTTTACGCATGCATCAACCGTAGGCCTTGGGGATCGCATGTTTCCTTCCATATGTAGATGCTACTAATCGTTTACTATTTCTTTGAACATGGGATCTCAACACCGGAGGGGCAGGAAGGAACTACAGACGCATTCACACAAGCGATGGTGATGTTTGGTCTGCCCATTTTCAATGTGGGCACGTGGAAGATCCCAAAGGAGAATATATCATTTGTGGTGTAACGAAACTATGTCCAACGCTCCCAGCCCCTGAAAAGGGAGGAGACATATTGTAACCTGATCTTGAGCAAACTAATAAAATAAAGGGATGCACTTTTACATTTGCTTTAAATCTCGTTTCAATTTGTTTGTTGTCCTTCTTCTCATGCATTCTTGTTCGTAGGACTTAGCGTTACATTTCCATTTTTGCTTTCGTATCCTCGTGCTTTCAAAGGGAATGGTTGAAGAAGTTAAAATATTTAGATAATTTTGAGAAACTATGGAGAATTCATTTTTTTTGTTCTTTTAGAGGAATCTTTATCTTGGTTTATAATGCTTTCTAGTAAAACATGGGAAGAATTTGAAGTTGCATTTTTTAACAAATGGGCATAAAAAGGATGAATTTGTGTAGGCTACTGAAAATACACCTTATGTGTCAAGGCTAAACAGTGGTCAAAAATATTTGTTTGAATGCAAAAATTCTATTTTGCAAATTCATGGTTTCAGTCAAAATCAAAAAATTATTGTTTCTATTAACCCTAGTAGCAAATATAATTTTATAAATATGTCTTTGACTAAGAGGTTGCAAGTTCATTCAAATAAAATCAAAGACATATAGCTTGAGGGTAACAATGTTAAAATTTTTGAAGATTTGAAAATCATCATGGATAAATATGTTTTGCATTTAGATTTTCATGCTACTGAGATGAATGATGTAGATATTGTCCTTGGTTATTCTTGGTTGCATTATTTGAGTATTATTAACATTAATGTGTAAAAACAATTCATGAAATTATGGTACAAGAAGAAGAAGATAACATTACAAGATAGTTTTCAATGTAAGGACAAACAAGTAGCTATTGCAGGGAAACAAAGTAAAGAACAAACAAAAGAACCTGAAATAGAACCTAAGGAGGAGGCAATAACAAAAATCAAAGAAGAAACAAAATCAAAAGATGCACCAAAATAAGGAAGAAAGAGAGCAAAGAAAAAATAGGTTGAACATCAGGCTAAGGTTGGAGTATATAACCATCCACACCACCATGAGAGGTGACAATCATGGAAGCATGGCTTAAGATAACAATATTACTACATGGAATCAACAAGGCACCAACAATGGCAAGTTTTGGCAATAAAACATAGTGAGTCTTGTTTTCAAAGTGGTGTAGCTACATCACAAAATAAATGGACTCATCCTCAAAGTAGATCAATGGAAGCATGGAGTAAATCCAAAAATTTTGGCTACTCAAATGGACACGTGGCATATCATCATAAACGAAGACCACCACCAATCATAGTTTCCATAGGATGGATGGACAATCAAGATTGGTACTAATACTCAACATCTTCGAAGATCATATTATTTAGCCTATTCTAATATTTCGAGGACAAAATATTTTCTAAGGGGGATGGAATGTAAAGTACCCAATATAGGTGCTTAATTATTAATAATTTAATATTATATTATATAATGGTATGAGTCATAAATTAATTATTGATTAAGGAAGGGCACATTTCAAATTAGAAATAGGTATGTCATAGAATCGTATTTTTAATTATTGGGGGAATATTTTCATATGAAACCATAAGGATTATTGTCATATTATTATGCACTTTGTAACTCATGGAAGGTGAACCAGCACATGTGTGATCTTGTAACTCATCGAAGGTGAACCATCACACTCTTGTATAAAGAGAGATGTACACCCATTGTAATGGAAATCTATGATGTATTCTTGGATAACTATTGGCTCGTGGATCTAGAGATATTGTGGAGTGGCTTCCTTCCAAAAGTAGCATTGCATGTTGTTGCCCTACCGCAAGGGTATAATCAATCCCTATTTTATTGAGCAATTTATTGTGTAATTAATTTATTTGTGGACGCATGTTAAATATTTTGATATATTGTTGAAAGATATATAGAATCAGAAGAGAGGTTCACTATGTTGGTATCATAGTAGCAATTTTGACAAAGTGGGTTTGTTTTTTGCAAAAGGGCACATTTTTTAGAAAAACATCACATTTTGTGGAGGTCATATTTTTTAATTCAACAGTTATTTTTAGATGGTTTTTGATCCATTATGTAGATCATTTTGAGTAATACAAAAACTACTGATCATTTATTAAATTTGGATGTGTATTGAGAAAGTTATGGTTGTTTGAAGTTGAGTTATTTATGTTGTTTTTTTACCATACAATTTTTTTTTTCAAAATAAAAAAATTGTATTAATTTTTTTAGCATTTATTTATAGAATATTATGGCACCAACATATAGATTATTTTGAGTACTATAAAAATGAATGCTCATATGTGGATTTCTGAAATGTTTTGAGAGAGTTACAGTTATTTGAAGTTGGGTTGTTCAAGTTGTTTTTTGGTTGCGTGAATTTTGTTTTCAAAAAGAAAAAAAATTGTATTAAATTTTTTAGTAGTCATTTTCAAAATATTTTTACATAAACATGCAGGTTATTTTGAGTACTACAACAATGACTACTTACTTGTTAAATTCTGATAAGTAATGAGGGAGTTATAGTTTTTGCAAGTTGGCCACTTGGTGTTGTTTTTTGGGTTGCCAGCAAAAGGGGAAAAATTCATAACTTTCAATTTGGGTAAGAAAATCAGTTTCCATTTAAATTACAGATTTAATTGTTGAAGAAGAGAATAGATGAGCTTTCAAAAAAATTAATTGTTAAATTTTTCTAGTTATTTAAAACCCTAGCTACTTTGAAAAAAAATCATGAAGTTGTCGGAATTCACTAGAAGAGATGATAGTAATGCCAAGGAATGGTTGAAGAAGTTAAAATATTTAGATAATTTTGAGAAACTATGGAGACTTCATGTTTTTTGTTCTTTGAGAGAGGAAGCTTTATCTTGGTTTATAATGCTTTCTAGTGAAACATGGGAAGAATTTGAAGTTGCATTTTTAAGTAAATGGGCATCAAAAGAAAAGGATGAAAATGTGCAGGCTATTGAAAATACACCTTGTGTGTCAAGGCCAAACAATGGTCAAAAATATTTGTTTGAATGTAAAAATTCTATTTTGCAAATTCATGGTTGCATTCAAAATCAAAAACTTATTGTTTCCATTAACCCTAGTAGAAAATATAATTTTATAAATATGTCTTTAACTAAGAGATTGCAAGTTTAAGCAAATAAAATCAAAGACATACAGTTTGAGGGTCACAATGTTCAAATTTTTGAAGATTTAAAAATCACCATGGATAAATATGTTTTGCATTCATATTTTCATGCTACTGAGATGAATTATGTAGTTATTGTCCTTGGTTATTCTTGGTTGTATTCTTTGGATATTATTAACATTAATGTGCAAAAATAATTCATGAAGTTATGGTACAAGAAGAAGAAGATAATATTACAAGACATTTCTGAATGTAAGAACAAACAAGTAGTTGTTACAAGTAAACAAACTAGAGAAATACCAAAAGAACCTGAAATAGAACCTAAGGAGGAGGCAATAAAAAAATCAAAGAAGAAACAAAATCAAAAGATGCACCAAAAGAAGAGAATAAGAGAGAAAAGCAAAAACAGGTTGAACATCAATCTAAGGTTGGAGTATATCATCATCCACACCACCATGAGAGAAAAAAATCATGGAGGCATGTCTTAAGGCAATAATCTTATTGTTATATATGGAATTAGCAAAGCACCAAAAATTGTAAGGTTTGGTAAAGAAAGTATAGTGAGTCTCATTTTCAAAGTGGTGTAGCTGCATCACAAAACAAATGGAATCATCATCAAAGTAGATCAACAGCAGCATGGAGCAAATCCAACAATTTTGGCTACTCAAATGGACACATGGCATATCATCATCAACGAAGACCACCACAAATAATAGTTTTCATATGATGGATGGATGATCAATATGGGTATCAATACTCAACATGGCTTTGAAGATCATATTATTTAGCCTCTTCTAATGTTTTGGTGATAAAACATTTTATAAGGGGGATGAAATGTAAGGTACCCAAGATAGGTACTTAATAATTAATAATTTAATATTGTATTGTATAATGGTATGAGCTATAAATTGTAGAGCAAATCAACAAGTTTGTTGATAATCAAATGATTTAAATAATACACCAATGGTCTAGAATAGCCCGGAGGTTACGAAACCACCCGAGGCTTAAGTAGAAATTGTTACAACAAATTAACAATAGTCTAAAATAATAAAATAATAAGTTACGCTAACATCCCCCCTTATTACATTATTTGGGTAATAAGATAACTACTAGCTATACTAACATCCCCCCTGATTACATCATTTTGCAATACATAGAGACCTGTGAAACAATTCAAATTTGACATGGGCAAGTGCCTTAGTGAAAATGTCTGCAACTTGAGCATTGGTGGAGATGTACTGAAGCTAAATTTGGTGCATTGGAACTTAGTCTCAAATGAAGTGGCATTGTGTGTCAATGTGCTTGGTTTTCTCATGGTGCACTAGATTCTTAACAAGGTTCAAAACACCCTGGTTATCGTAGAACAAGTGTATTGGAGATTTTTATGGATGACCCATACTTGTCAGAATGCGATGCAACCATATCACTTCACACTCAACTTCACGTGTGGTGCGATATTCTATCTCTGTAGATGAGATAGCAAGCAACCACCTATTACTTCTTGCTATGCCAAGAGACAGGACCGGATCCAAGATGAAATATATATCCTGAAGTTGACTGACAATCATTTATGACCTGACATAGTCAGAGTCTGTGTATCCTTGCAAGAAGAATTTATCATTCCTCTTGTATTATAATCCATATTCCATTGTTCCATGAACATAGTGAAGAACTCATTTTGTTGCTTTTCAGTGAGCAGTCGTAGGTTCCTGCATGAACCTCTAAAGATAGTTGATAGTAAATACAATATCTGGTCTAGTATTAGTTAGATATATGATACTCCCAATAAACTTATGATAGAGAGTATCATCTACCTGAGGTGAATCGTCATATCGTGATAATTGAAGCCCTGATTCCATCAAAGTTGCCATCGACTTGCAATCAATCATGTGATATTTTTCTAACAGTGTCTTGGCATATTTTTTTTGAGACACTTTGATGTAGTGCTCCTTCTGGTTCACTTTCAAACCAAGAAAGTACTGGAGAAGTCTAAGATCTATCATCTCAAAATATTTACACAAGTCCTTTTTGACAGTAGAGATCATAGATTCTGAACTCCATGTAATGAGCAGATCATCAACATAGAGTACAAGCAAAACTATCTCAGAACCTTGTTTCTTAAAATAGAGGTTTGCATTTGATAGACATCTCTTGAATCCATGTTGTAGGAGGTGATTATCCATTTTTATATACCAAGCTCGAGAAGCTTATTTTAAACCATATAAGGATTTTACCAACTTGCACACTTTTTGCTCTTGGCCTTCCACTTCAAATACTTTAGGTTGAGTTATGTAGACTTCCTCTTAGAGATAACCATTCAAAAAAGCACTCTTGAAATCGATTTGGTGAAATTTCCATCCATAATGTGCTACCATAGCACAAAGAACTTGAATGGTGGTCATCCGAGCAATAGGTGCAAAAGTTTCCTCATATTCAATGCCTTCCTTTTATGTATAGTCCTTTGTAATAAGACGGGACTTATGCTTATCTATTGTCCCATTTACCTTGTACTTGACTTTGTACACCCATTTGTAGCCTATGGGCTTCTTTCTGTATGGCAGATTGACAAGCTCCCAGGTTTTGTTTTTCATCAGAGACTTATACTCAGCATCCATAACGGCCTTCCATTTTGGCTCACTAAGGGCATATTGTACAGAAGTAGGTTCATGTTCATTAATTGAAGACATAAAAACCCTGTCATCATCTATATCCATATCCTCTATTTCTCTATATGGATCTACAGAAAGTTCCTCAAAATATTGACAAATATCATCAACCTCAGTAGTCTCTGCTGCTGCTTTATCCTTTTTGCTATGCTACGAGTATGAGGTCTATCCAAAGTCAAATCTGGTGGAGTGGATAATTTTGAGTCTCTGATTGTATTTGTATACCATTTTGGATTCTTCTTCTATGGTGGTGAAGAAGATGAAGAAGTAGATGGTCCTCCAGTATTTGATGACGAAGGAGACTTCTCAACTTTAGATTCCACAAGATCTAGGTATACATCTAATGTGCTTTGTGATGTGAAAGCCTCATCAAAAACAACATCTCTACTGACATGAATCTTCTTGGTCAAGGGATCTATCAAACGATAACCCTTAGAGTGCTCATCATAGCCAAGAAGAATACACTTAAATGTCTTCTCATCTAGCTTCTTCCTTTTCTATTTTGGTATGTGCATGAAAGCTTTACATCCAAAAATGCGTAGATGAAATATGGAGGGTTTTCGACCACTCCAAACTTCCTATGGAGTCATTCCTTGTAGGGCCTTTGTGGGTGCCCTATTCAACAGATAGACTATTGTGGTGACAACTTCTACCCAATATTATTACCCAAGACTAGCTCTTGTGAGCATACAACGAACCATTTCCATGATTGAACGATTCCTCCCTTCAACAACTCCATTTTTCTAAGGAGTATAAGCAGTAGTTAACTGTCTCGTGATCCCATGTGCTAATCAAGAATGCAAAAAATTCTTTAGAGGTAAATTCTCCCCCTTAATCTGAGTGGAGGGTCTTTATAGAAGTCCCTGACACCTCAACAAATTTCTTGAATTGCTAGAAGAAATCGAATGCCTCAGATTTTAGATTAAGAAAGAAAACCAACATATTGTGTGAGTAATCATCCACAAACAACTAAAAATACCTCTTCCCCCCATAACTAATGGGTGTGAAAGGACCGCACAGATTGATGTGAATCAACTCCAGAGGTTTCTTTGCTTTTGTAGAGCTTTTCTCAAAAGGTACTCTATGTTGCTTTCCTACTAAGCAGACAGAGCATACTGGAAATGTGGAAGAAAGGGAAGGGAGACACTTTACCATCTCACACTTACTAAGCTCAAGTAAGTAGCCAGAACTAAGATGCTCATATCTCTTGTGCCATAGGGAAGTTACCTCTTTGGTAGAGACTGTCATGGCTATATGTGGAGTAGATATAGCATCTAAGGTAAATAATCCATGCTTATATGAAGCGGTTGCAATATTATTACCTCTCCTGGTAATAGAACAACACTTCTTGCCTCCCTCAACACTAAAGTTCACAACCATATTTTTATCCAGAATTTGTGTGACTAACAACAAATTGTTCGCCAATCCTGGAACATAGAGGAATTTTTTAATCTGACACTTACCATCAGGAAGAGTGACTAAAACTGTACCTTCTCCTTGAACCTTATAGGTTTTATCATCAGCAATAGTGATAGGTTTGTCCTCTTTGGCCTCAAAGGACTCAAACCATGATTTATCATCAGTCGTGTGCTTACTAGCACTAGAATCGACATACGATATAGGATCCTTCTACTTGGAAACTGTGGTAGTCATAAGCACCTTGTGTGCCCTCTCAGAATCTGAGTCAGAATCTTCAAAAACAACATTCACTCTTGGTTGCTTATTCTTATTTTGTGGTTTGTTCTAGTCTTTCTATTTAGGTTGTTTATTCTTATGCCAACATATTTTTGTATCATGACCCTCTTTGTCACCGATCCTACAATATCTTTTTGTTTGTTGAGGTTGTTTCCATTTTGAATCTTGTTAGAATTTACTCCTTTCTAAAAATTACCCTTCTTAGGACCCTTCCTGTTGGAATAGAGGGTTGTGTTAGAAGAATCATCTCTCTGAATTTGGCGTGCCTCCTCCTCTTGAAGCATATTGACCAACTCAACAAATGTAACTTTTCGTTGTGACAACTAAATGGAAATGATCAACACCCTATAAGAATCAGGTAAAGCTCTCAATACAATTTATGTAAGGAGCTTGTCATCAATAGGTTCTCCCAAAGAATTCAACTTTACTTTCAATTTAGACACTCGGCAAAGAAAGTGTTCAACTGTCTCTCCCTGCTTCATGCTTAGACTGTGTAATTGATATTGAAGAAAAAGAATAGTGGAATAATTATTTCCCTCATATATAGTTTTAAGGGCATCTCATGCCCCTTTAATATGTGCACAGTCAACAATATGGGGTTGAACTTCGTCTGAAATAGCAAGCAAGATGAGCACTTTTACCTTGTTGTCTTTCTTATCAAAGTCTATCTGAGCAACAGATGGAGTTGTGGTTGTTGTTGATCCAAAAATAGGTTAAGGTCCGATTTTTGCTTTAGAAACAACATCTTATAAGTGATCCATGACTAGGATTGCCTTCATCTTGTTTTTCCATGGTGTGTAGTTAGGACCTTTCAACAACTGATCAACATCAGTTATTAATTTTGCATACATTGTGAAGGTTCCTTATATCATAAAATGGTCCCCCCTTCGATATACATTAATTCTAGGTCGTTATACCATACAAAATACCCGTCCTTATGTGAGGGAGACTATAAGTATTTTGAAAAAACCAAAAAAATTATCCGCCCTTACGTGAGGGAGACTATAGGTAATTTCAATGATTATACAATACGTGATACTTAGGTGGTATTGAAAAGGAATCGCCTTCTTGATGGCACCCACCTTAGAAAGTCGTCAATCCACATGCGTGGGGCGTAAATTCCCCTAAACACTTTGGATTTTTGAACATTCGTCAGGATTTAAGCCTAAACACGAGAGCGATTAGGGTAGTGGAAATGGAGTAAAAACATACAAAAATGACGTACTTATTCCTCCCCGATGATTGATAGAGAACAAGCTCAGACATCATTTTGGCAGCTATATTATGTGGCGAATACAATAGCACAATCACGATAACATTAACTGTAATTGTTGGCCAGAGGTATCACAAATACTAAACGTTGCAGTGCAATAAATTGCACAGATGGGTTTTATTTATTCCGAGGACTTAGGGAGTGATTTTGATTTTTAACTTTAATGAAGTAGTGCATAAAGGAATGAAAATGCTACATACAACAAAAAAGTGCCCATAGAAATAAACCCATAGGTGTCGGGTGCTGCCGAAAATGCACCTTTACAATTTTGCCAATTTGCCTTTTTCAATGCTAAAAAAATTACTCACTATTCCCCCTTAATTTTTTTGGTTTCGAAAAAAAAAATTTGGCCCCCATTTAAGTTTTTGAAAAAAAATCTTTCCTAAAGTATTTTTAAAGAATTTCATTTATAAAATTTAATTCAATCAAATAAATGCTTTTTTTTTTTTAAATCATTAAAAAAAAAAAATTATAATGAGAAAATAATTAAATTATAATTTAATTAAACTAAATATGAAATAATAAAAAAAGAACTTAAAAAAAAAAAAATTAACAAAACTTAAAAAAAAAATAATATAACTTCATAAAAGGTACGCGAAGGGGAGTCAACGGGAGTTGATCCTGCGACCTCTTGCTCGTCGTACACCTTAACGTCGAGGCCACCTACCAATCGAGCTAGGTGCCTTGGTGAAAGTAAAGGGGAAGATTCCCTTACTTGATCTCTGTTTGGTAGTCCCTTGGAGGAGCGGGACACCCTGACGGCGCTACCAAGCAGCGCGTTGGTAGCGCGACGTGATGGCATCATCTGCTTCACGGGTGGCATCTGTAGCGGAGCTCGATGCCTACTGTGTCTGAGCCTTCTACTTCTCCAACAACCACAATAGAGCCTATTAGCTTCCTCTACGTAGACTAGCAATAAATCCTTGATCGACCTCCAAAATTTCACCTCAACCTACAGAAAAAATCAAATATCACTACAAATATTAACGGCCAGGGACAACGATGAAAGGTTGGGCAATAAAAAAATGGAGGTGTTTCAAGATTTTAATCTGGATAAAATCACTGGATGGATCATTAGATCAGATCGAGAAAGAAAAGATCCAGATCCATGCACTGTGGAGGTAAGAAAAAAATGATTATCTTCAGCAAGGTTGACGCATGTGAGCAGGTTGTTGACGTCGATGAACGGTTTGGTTTTTTTTTAGACAAGTTATCCCACATGCATGGGGGAGTGGGCAACATGAGTGTTTAAAAGAAAAAACACTCACATTGTAGAGTGTCTCCTCTCGAGAAGACACTGCCCACTTGGAGCCTCACCTGCATGGGGCCGCCTAGCTGCCACGCTAGGGGGGCTCATCTTCTATGTGGGGGATGCACTCCACCTTCGATCTCTCTCCTCCCCATTGCATTCCCAAAGTTTTGGCCTTGTTCGAGCCTACGTTATCATCCGTGTCAGCCTTATCTGGACCTTCATCCGAGTCAGTCTATGTCAGTCGTGTCGATTCGACCAGTTTGGCCCATCCACGTGCACCTCTTGTCCGATCCTTGCATCGCTCAAGATGTAGGTCCAATCCTACCTTGGGTTACGTGTCGATTCCAAAGTCAAAATAGCCTGAGCAAAAAAAATATGTGCCCAAAATAAACTGCTCAGATACCATGTAGAGTGAATCAATACGTTTATTGATAATCAAATGATTTAAATAATACACCAATGGTCTAGAATAGCCCGGAGGTTACAGAACCACCCGAGGCATAATTAGACATTGTTACAACAAATTAACAATAGTCTAAAATAATGAAATAATTATTAAGGAAGGACACATGTCAAATAAGAAATAGGTATGTCATATAATCATATTTGTAATCATTGGGGAATATTGTTATATGTAACCGTGAGTAATATTATCATATTATTATGCACTTTGTAACTCATGGAAGGTGAACCACCACATGGGTTATGTTGTAACTCATGGAAGGTGAACCATCACTCTCTTGTATAAAGAGAGATGTACCCTCATTGTAACGAGAATCTATGATGTATTCTTGGAGAAGTCTTGGCTTATGGAGATATAGATCTTGTAGAGTGGCTTCCTTCCAAAAGGAGCATCACATGGTGTTGCCTTACCTCAAGGGTATAATCAATCTCTATTTTATTGAGAAATTTATTATGTAATTAATTTATTTGTGGATGCATATAGAATATTTTAATATATTATTGAAAGATATATGGAATGAGAAGAGAGGTTTACTACATACAAACTTTGGTTGCCTCCCTTCAAACAGAGCCTACCTCATTTCTTGGATACACTTGGGATGGACAATATTTACGCTACCACTAGCACCTTGTTTTTCCTCACATATTTCCACTTCATGAACTTCACATGAAGGAAATGTGTGCTTCCCCCATTGTAGGCAATTTAGGTTTCCTTGAAATATATGAGTAAATTAAGTGTACCTTTTCTTGGAAGGGTATGAAGAAATACATACATAATTTTGTGGCAACGTGTGACACCAATCAACAAATGGAAGTAAAAACAATGCATTCTCTAAGAACTCTACAATCCTTGCCTATTACTAAATAAGATTGAACAAATATTTCAATGGACTTTATTGAAGGATTACCTAATTCTAGAGGTAAATTAGTTATTTTAATGGTAGTGGATCGTCTTTCGAAGTATGCTCATTTGTGTTCTCTCTCCTATACTTACACGACCTCCATAGTCACCCAATTTTTTCTTGATTCTATATTTCAACTTCATGGAATACCCACCTTCATTATGTTTTATCGTGACCCTACATTCACTAGTAATTTTTGGCAAGAATTATTTAAGTTGCAGGGAACTTAGTTCAAATGAGTTCAACTTACCATCCATAAATAGATGGCTAAACTAAGATTATCAACAAATATTTGGAGATCTACCTTCATTGCTTTGCCTTTGATCATCCTACACAATGGGGAAAGTGACTTCCCTTGGTTGAGTGGTTGTATAATACTTTCAATAACATGACAACCAAGATCACCCCTTTTAAAGCAATTTTTGATTAGCCTTCATTCATGCCTTCCTCCTACATTCCAGGTAGCTCTAAGTTCCATGTAGTTGACACTATAATCAACCAATATGTTGAGGTACTTCATCAAATGAAGATGAATTTGGAAGAAACCCAGAACTAGATGTGACAACATGTTGATCAACATCATTATGAGCATAGCTTTGATGTTGGTGATATGGTCTTCCTTCACTTACAGTCATATAAATAGTCATCCCTCCAGCTTTGTAGGTGCCAAAAACTCACATACAATTACTATAGAACCTACCAGGTTTTACAATGGATTTGTGCCATGAACTACAAATTGACCCCATCGTCGACATCCAAACTCCATTTTTTTCATGTATCTTCTCTCAAGAAGATTATGGGAAATCAAGTACAAGTTCAATCTACCCTCTTAGAATTGGATGAAGACGCTTCTATCTTGCTAGAGCTAAAATAATTATATGATAGTAGGATGCGTACTCTTCACAACAAAATCATTACTAATGTCCTTATTCAATGGTGTGGTTTACAATCAAAAGATGCTACATGTGTGTCTCTCCACCAACTCCAATACTAGTTTCCTCATCCATAGCTTTGAGGACAAAACTTTTTGAAGGGGAAGGACATGTTAGGACCCTATCCTAATATTATTTTTGTAATTCTCAATTGATTATGTAATGACCAATGTCATATGTAAAGACCCCCTTATAATATTATTTTGTAATACTTTTGTAATGGTATGTGGCAAGTAAGGTGCCTAGCTCGAGTGAGATTTTGCATGTAAGTCAACTCTTGAGCTTAGGATTAGGGTTGCTTGAAGATTTTCTTTAAAAGACATGTAGCCATGTACAAATGTATATTTTTACAAGTTAATGAAATATTGAAGGAGGTTGCCCCCTTGAAGAGGCCCACAATACTGAGTTATTTTGTAATATTTTTCAATTCTGCAATTACTTTCTACATAGTGTTATTATGTTAATTGATGCAATTATGTTTATTTACAATATTTTGTGTGATTTTATTTTTATTAGTATATTTCTAACACTTGGATAGAGATTCTTTTATCCTATTAGTTTTTGATATGCAAAAAAATAAGTCCTTTGACTAATATTTCCTTAAATGACTTAAATACAAGTCAATCCTTCTTAGTCCACTACTTCCAAAAATCATTATATCTTGGTTAATTATCTCATCAATGATAATCACTTTTTAGAAAATTATTTGTGGCTTTGACAATATTAGAATTATGACATTGTAGACACCAAAACAGCACCAATCCAATTATGTGACTGCAAACACTGATCGCTTTGGCAAACACAGCCCCCCAGGGCAGCCCTCAGAGGTTAAACAAAGTGGTCTTAACCACTTTCATAGCAATTTTGTGAGGTCAAGAAGCAATTTGGCACACTTGGACACTTTGCCCAGCATTCGCCTCACCCAGGGACGAATTCAAAATAGAATCCGTCCCACCCCAGGACGAATTCTCGAATCCGTCCCCGGGTGGGACGAATTCTAAGCTTAACGGGCAAAAAGACAAATGGTGCCAAGTGGCAGCCCGGAACAGCCGCTTAATGACTCCCGCCTTGCACGCGTGTGTAGGTGGACAGAGGGGCCGTTAGAAGACAGTCACAAAAGGCATTTATCAAAGCCCAAGTCAACGGAGGACTCCCCTCCCTCATGGGAAGACAAGACCGCCACATGGCGCCTATGACCAACACATGGCATTTGTGCTTCCCTCCCAAAAGAGACCCCATGGGTCTATAAAAGGTGGGACTTTTCTCACCCAAAATATACAGAGTTGAAGGAGTTTTCAAGCAACGAAGTGCTGCGGAGTTGAAGACCCACTTGCATCCCTTTTGGTTCACCTTCCCACATCCACCAATCTCTTTTGCAAGGGAGGTTGTTGGGTGGCCTTTGGAAGCTCGAACCTGACCCAAATCCAACACATGGACACCTGAACCAACCAATTCACCGACCCCCCAATCCTAAGAGGTTTTGGGCCCATCCCTAGTGGATTGGCTCCAAAATCAAGTGCCAACGGTGGGAGGCCCACTTGGGCACCCCCGCACTTCCCAAGTCCTATTTTAAGTTTTAGAGCATTTTAGATTACTTTTTCAGGTTGCATTTTGTGTTATTAGGTTTGATTAACCCATAGCTGCAATTTTGTAACTTTTGGTCGATTCTAGTATGTTTTGTGTCGCTTTGTTGTTTCGCTGACTTGCAGGTGTCGAGATCAAATTCCCGAGGGTAGAGGCCAAATTGGGAGAATCCGACCATCTGGGTCGTCCCAAAATGGCCCCAATTACATAACCCCCCTGTTTGCAGGTGTTTTGCAGGTCTCGGGATTCGACATTGGAGCAGAGATAGGTCGGTTTCTTCAACACGAAGAATTCGTCCCACCCAGGGACGAATTGAGTCGAATTCGTCCTGCCCAGGGACGAATTCCAGTTGAAGGTAGATTGGCCAACTGTCTCAGTGGCAGTGGCCTTCTGGTAACTTTTCCTATCTTCTGTCAAGTTTTGAAGCCATTTGGACTCACTGTATTTACTGTTTCTGCAAATGTTTACATGCATATTTCGTTAGTTTTAGAGAACAAACACTTTTCATTTGCGGCAGATGCTACTGACATCTTGGTTGTTTCTTTGTTCGTAGGAGAAGCAAGCGGAGGTTAAGAACTCATCGACATCATCGACGGCATCATCTTGGCCCGCCCATTGCAATCGTGGGCACGCGGAAGGAGGAAGACTAAGTCACACATTGTAACAAAGACAAATTTAACGCTCCTAGCCCCTAAAAAGGGAGGAGACGTCTATGTAACCGAGGATAAGATATTTGAATAAAGAGGGCTGTGATTTCTTTACATCTTTTCTTTCCTTTCCAAATTGTCTCTTTCCTTTGTTTTGGTGCATAAGGTTAAAGCGTTACATTTCGTCTTACATTGCATAATTAGTGTTTCCTTTGCCCAGAATCTCGTGCTTTCAGTGGCGATCACGGTGGGACCCTGTTCCTTGGTTTTTAAAATCATAGAAACTGATTAAATTTTTGTGTTTTGTGCTTGACAGGTACATTTTTTTTTGTTGCAGACTACTAATATCTGTTCTGAAATTCGTCTGACCCTGGGACGAATTCAAATTCGTCTCTGGGAGGGACGAATTCTGTTCTGCAATTCGTCTCCCAGAGGGACGAATTCCTGCCTGCAGATTTTCAGAGCAGAAATTCAAAGACAACAGGAGCAGGCAGAGAAGAGGTAGGGATTTTCATGATCTCTGTTATATTTTTTGTTTCTGTTTCTGTTCCTTTGATTGTTTTCATCTTGTCCTGCATTGCATAAGAAAAGTCATGTATGCTTGTTTCATTTTTGTTGAATAAAACGAATCCCACACACATCACGAAACAATTTTAAACCAAGGAGCCGGTCGTAAGACCTCAGCCCTTGATCAAGACCATTGGTGGATTTCATCACCACCTTGGCTTGATTTGCATCCATTTCTCGATTGTCAACTCGTTGTTAGGCGTAAATCCCGACGAAGACAGACCGAGTGTCGCCGGGGTGATTCCCATGCGCGCGAGGATAAGTTTTCTATGGTAGGTGCCATTAACGAGACAATCCCCCTTCCGTACCGCCTACGTACCACGTACCTTCTCCTCTCACGTACCTATAGTCTCCCTCTCGTAAGGGCGGGTATATAGAGAGGTTGGTATATCGGCCTCGGTTGGTATATTGAAGGGGCTACCGTTTTGGGAGTTATATGAGCCGTCATAATGCATTTAAACGATCTTCAAAACCTACAAAAACAAAACAAAACATCAAAATGCACTAAACCAGCTTTAGGACACACCATTTAATCCTTAAAAGAGATAATCACGGTTTTGTGAATGTGTGTGCTTAATTCTGCTTAGTGTAGACAAAAAAAAAAATCATAAACGAGATAAAAACTTATTTAGATAGCATAGAAGCACCGCAATGGTGTACACCCGCAATCAAGCCCAATCAAGGGCAAAAGCTCCGGAAGGTACACAAAAAGCAGGCACAAGTCGCCTTCACTTCAGTCCTGAGGATTTGGTCATACCGCCTTATAGGTCTAACCTACAAAAGAATCCAATTCAGAATCCTCGATGGGGTATGCCTATTCAAAGCAGCCCCTTTCGGGAAGATGCCTTACATGTAGACCTTGACATAAATAGAGAATCACCTCTTGAAGTTAGGCATGAGTGGCCACCGCGCGATGAAGCGCTAGACAGGCACACCGTCCATTTGGAGGGGCAACGTGGATATGGCGTCCCTTCTTTACCTATCATCATAACAGAGAGACCAAATCCGGAGCGCACGGCTCCTTACATAGGGCGACCTAACTCCGCCCACCCCCTTTACACCCATGAAAGGGAGTACGAGGAAAGCCATCGCATTCCTCGAGGGCAACAAACAATGCGGGAACCTTGCATTTCCGCACCAACAGGATATCATGATCACCCCTTGAGGCCAGAACCTCGAGCACATACCGCCTACCTCGACAGAGGGAAGCGACCCCTTGAGACCTTAGAGCATCAAAACCGAGGTAAACCCATAGGAGGAACATTTGAACCTTCTGAACAAAATAGGGTAGACCAAATTGACCCAACTGTCGCCAGATATACCACCCGTCAAGCCCAAATCATGCGGCTTAAACAAAGTCATCAAGAGATAGAGTATCAATACCGCTTGGATAAAGAACGCATGCAACGCGAAGCGGATGAGTTACGCTATGAAATACCTGAGAG
This sequence comes from Wollemia nobilis, assembly GCA_028583015.1. NCBI lineage: Eukaryota > Viridiplantae > Streptophyta > Pinopsida > Araucariales > Araucariaceae > Wollemia > Wollemia nobilis. The sequence goes on along the minus strand of JAQPPZ010016989.1, from coordinate 6,315,272 downwards.
GGGGCCAACCCCTCGCATCCAAAGAGCTGAACAGTATGAGAGGCGTAATCCGTTGGTGCAGGACAGGTCTCCACGACCTCGTCAAGCTCTGCCTCCAAGACCTCATAGATTCGAGAGGGAGGCAACTCCCCAAAACAATGATGGGTACCTTCAGCAAGAGCTTGATCAGGGTCATAGGTTTCGCCCAGAGACTCCTCAAGAATTTTACGAGGAGTATGAACCAGAAGAGGAATATGTTGAAACTCCCCATCAAGGCAGGAAGGATGCCATTCGGCCACCCCTCCATAGGCCTCCAGTTTACCGTAACTTGCAACAAGAGCGAACAAGAGAGGAAGAAATAAAATCTTCCGATGCATACCAAGCGCTATTGGAGCGTTTGGAGTCTATGGAGACAAAAGCTCGTCGGGCATCAAAAACCCACATTACGTCTACTCCGCAGTAATCCGGTGCATCCCTCGGTGCCTACACCTCTTTACCCCGAACACTTCAAGTTGCCTCAATTGGCAGTTTTTAAAGGTGAAGAGGACGCACAGGAACACGTTACACGATTTCTAAGCCAATGCTTCGGCATCCAAGATAATGACGCATTGTTGCTTAGAACATTCATAACCACATTCGCAGGCCCCGCCTCGGATTGGTTCACACAACCGCCCAAACACAAGCATAAGCAATTTAGATCAATTAGTAGACGCGTTTCTTGAACGCTTTGCCTTCAACACAAGGAAGAAGGCATCACTAAGTGATTTAGCGAGCCTCAAGCAATTTGAAGAGGAAACAATGGCAGCGTACGGGAATCGATGGAGAGCTTTGCTTTCTAGGTTACCCTACCGTCCTCCTATGTCTGATCTCACGCAGATGTTCGCAAAAAGTTGCTTAAAATCAATCTCCCGGTCTATTGTTACTGCGACAATACGACAGACTTAGAAGAAGCTTTGGCGCAAGCCGTAGTCATAGAAGAGATTAAGATAGGCGAAGGCGCAATTGCCAAGCCTAAGAAGAAAGAGTGGAATAAAACCACTAAAATCGGGACAACGCAACCACAACATGCCGCAATCAACCAAGTTGCGATAAATGTTCCCGCGCCCGTGCAAGAAATGCAGCCTCAAAAGGCTAACTACTGTGCAGTGCCTCCCCGCTTACGAAAGAGATAATAGAAGATAGGAGCAAAGATTAGCCAGCGTCGCCCTAGGCGACAATTCACCCCATATGCGGAGTCTAGGGACTCCTTATTTGACCGCTTGTCGCCGGAAAATTTAGTTACTCGCCGTAAATCCAAATTTTTGACCCTAACATTCCCAAGCCTAGGGGGTATAGGGAGGAATTGTATTGCAGATTCCATAGGCGCAGAGGACATGACCTAAATGGGTGCTGGAAATTCAAAGAACTAGTCCAGGATTTGATCGACAACATAACATTGGTCGTGGACAACCCCATCGCACCAAACAACCAACAAATGGGGGTATTCAAGGACCCCTTGCCTGCCCACGAGGCACAAAAAAACCGCTCCAGATTAACGAGGTGCGACAAGATCTTCCCGCACAAGGATTTGTGGGAATGATTAGCATTGTAACAAGGAACAGAAGATACCCAGCAGTTGCCCCCGAGGTAGCTGCGAGGGAAGTTCCGTCGACATCGCATCCTCAACAACGCCCAACGCAGTTACCTCCGCCTAGACCTGAGGTCACGATACGAACCAAACTCACGCAGAGTCTGCGGACCACGTCGGCTAGGCTGTCCATCTACGAGCTTATTCAACAATCAGCTCCCCATAGAGAAGCTCTTATGGACATTTTAAAAGCCATTGAAGTACAACCCCACGAGGCAAATTCTTTCAACGCCTTCGTGGGACATGTGAAACAATGTACGGAGCCTGTCATCACATTCAGAGAAGATGAGGTCAAAACGATATCAAATGACATGGCGGATCCACCCCTGCACGTTATCGCGTGGGTCAACGGGATCCCGTACAAGAGAGTGCTGATAGATACTGGCTCGTCCAAGGAACATCATAACCACCGCAGCCTTAAAGCATTTAAAGCCGCCAACCTCTCACATCACAGCCTCCACGTACACACCGCGAGCTTTTAATGATGCAATATGCTCGACAATCGGCACGATCGCTGCTCGCCATCCGGTAGGACAAAAGTCAATACCTACACTCGTGCCATGTGCCGGAAGGTGAAATGGCTTATAATATACCGCTAGGGCGGCCTTGGATCGTGGATATGAAATGTGTCCCTTCGATCGCCCACCAATGCTTGAAGTATGCTTATGAAGGAGAAATACATGTAGTCCCAATGGACTTAGAGCCCTTCAAGTATTGCAATGCGGTACAATTCATACCTCAATCGACCCTCCCTTCAACGCATTTGGATTTTCAATTAAATCCATCTAAACAGTGGTCCAATACCGCAGCACCACTGGTGGCCAATAAGGCAAAATCCCAACCAGGTGAGACTTCATCATCGGCTCCTTCATCATCAACGCCACCTATCACGGCCCAACAGAAGGACAAGGGAAAACAAATCATGGAAGAGGTTAAGCCCTTAGAAGAAAGGTTGCCCACAATTTCAACAATAACAACAGAGGAAGCGCCCAACGCAACGGAAACCAAGATTCCTGAACCACCAAACATGGAATGGACTCGGAAGGACTACCGCTTCCTCCCACCCAATCATCAACAATCATCGTTGAAATGGCCAGGACAGGCCCTGGGGGAATACTTAGTGCAAAATGTTGTGGCAACCCCCACACTGGAGTCGATACAAGACATGGGAAGACCTCGCCTTCCCATTGGAACAATCGTCCCTCTAGGCTACCCACCGAACCAAACAAATTTTGTGTATGGGGGCTTTGATCATGGTCTTGAACCATGCCAACAAAAGGAAACAGACGAAGAGCCTTTTGTTGAAAACATCAATTATCTGTCAAACCCAAAATTTGCCCTAAAATATCTCGACCAATGCAATTGGCATGGATACGGGCTCGACAGATATGAGCAAGGGATGCGGATCCTTTGCCAACCAAGATATCAGATGCCATATGACAAGTCAGGGGTAGGGTTCAACCATCCCCTGCCATTAGACATCTTGGTTGAAAATATGCAAGGCCTAGAAATAGGCAACAAGGGGGGATTGGCACAAGACCTGTATGCCAATCCAAATACAGAATACACATTGGGAGACTACCTCCCATGGTCAACAAACACCCCTGGAAACAACAATAATCCCTCTCCTTTGCTAGAGAGAGGCGAAATTTCAGAGATAAATACTCAAAGAGAACATCAACGACTGCCAGACATTTTTCTGAAACTGTTCCCCTTAGAGGTTCCAGACGAAATAACACAGTCTCAAAAGAATCAGGTCCCTCCACTAAGAGTGGAACAACCGCAATGGGACCAGATTAATTCACTGGAACAGGAAGAGTCCTCAACGTCGCAAGCAACAGATGTCGAAGAGGATGAACAATTTTGGATCTATGAAAGCGATTCAGAAGATGAAACCGAAATGGACTATCTCGTACATGCGCGACGACATCACCGCGCTCTAACTCATGAAGATCTAATGGGACAAATGGGTATACGGTTAGGACATGAATGGCACGTAGACCCAACGAGGTGGGACCAAGTGTTAGACCTATGGCTCCAAATTCAAGATGAGCATCGTCCACCTCGAGATCCCATCATGACAGCAGTGCCAAGGGAAGACCCCGCCTTCCTTTTCACACATAGAGATGAATTTGCACCTAGAGAGGATCCATTCGTGCCCGTTCCCGTAGAGCCAGATCCAGAGTATAGGGAACATCTAAAAGAATCAAGTCATCACACCCGCGGTTCTGGAGACCAAATTCATTCCATCCACATGATCTCCATTGATTTGACCGCACCCATCCGCAATCCGACCGATCCATCACGGTCATTGCATCTAGACATGGATGCCATCGATTGGGATCGCGTCAATTCACCATTGTCACCATCGTAGTATCGGCCTTTCGGTGAAATGCTTCATTTTACCCCAAGGACAACTCAGGATATTTTTCAAGTCGAAGAGGAACCCGAGGTTCCAAACGTAGATCTTAACTCAGTCGATGATATCCATTTAATCCCAACTCCACATCGCTTGGAGGAAGGATCCCACATGTCGCTCGAGGAGACGACTGATGTAGACATCGGCACAGATCCAATGAATCCACGGATTCTCAAGCTGGGGGTAAGCCTTTCCCCCGAAGAGCAAGCCGATTATATTGCCCTTCTCAAAGAGAAGAAGGAGGTTTTTGCATGGTCGTACAAAGATATGCCAGGACTAGACCCGCAGCTAGTCATGCACAATTTAACGCTTGATCCGAAAATCAAGCCCCGTAAAGCAAAAACTAAGAAAGATGCACCCAACAGTGGCCTTGATGGTCAAAGACGAATTGCAAAAGCCGTTGGATGCACAATTTGTCATCTACGTGGATTATCCGCCATGGTTGTCCAACATGGTTCCCGTCAAGAAGCCCGACGGGAGGATTCGCATATGCACCGACTTTCGAGACCTAAACAAAGCGAGTCCTAAGGATGATTTCCCCTTGCCAAGCATCGACGCATTGGTAGACGCTACATCAGGTCACGAAATGCTCTCCCTAATGGATGGTTTCTCAGGATACAATCAAATTCGTATCAATCCTGAAGACCAACTCAAAACGGCATTCACAACGCCTTGGGGGACATTTTGCTATAAGGTCATGCCTTTTGGCCTTAAAAATGCTGGCGCTACATACCAACGTGCTATGACTTATATCTTCCATGATTACATGCACAAAACTTTGGAAGATTACATGGATGATTTGTTAGCCAAGTCTCTCTTGCGCTCAGATCATCTCGTTGACTTAAGCAAGATTCTCGATCGCCTCATAGAGCATAAGGTCGACTGAATCCCAAGAAGTGCGTGTTCGACGTCACATCCGGAAAACTCTTGGGTTTTATAGTCTCAAAGAGAGGCATCGAAGTGGACCCAAACAAAGTCAAGGCAATCCTTGAAATGGCTCCCCCAACCACTATCAAGCAGCTCAAAATTCTGCAAGGAAAGGTCGCGTCGATTAAACGCTTCATAGCGCAATTATCTGACAAATGCCGACCAATGAACAAATTATTGCACAAGGGGGTCACATTTCATTGGGATGACGAGTGCCAGTCAGCCTTTGACGAAATCAAACAGTACTTGGCTTCGCCGCTGTATTGGCACCACCTAGACCAGGTGTGCCGTTCTACTTATACATCTCAGCCATCGAGGTGGCACTCGGGTGCAATGCTAGCCCGTAAGAATGAACTTCACAAAGAACAAAGCTACTTACTATCTTAGCCGCACCCCGGTCGGTTACGAACTTAACTATGCATACGTTGAGAAACTTGCTTGGCAGTGGTGTTTGCTACCAAGAGGCTACGCCACTACATGCCGAGCAACACTACGTATGTTGTGTCTAAGGAGAATCCATTGCGATACATGATGAGTCGTACTTATCATAGTAGTCGCACGGCGAAATGGATCATGTTGTTGACGGAATTTGACATTGAGTTTATTGGGCAAAAATCTATAAAAGGACAAGTCATAGCCGATCAACTAGCAGAGGCTCCTCTTGAAGACGATCAGCCTCTAGTCATAGAACTACCCGATGATGGGGTCTTCCATGTCTCGTAATCGCCAGATTCTCGAAGAGCCCGAGTCTCGAGCCGACATAACCTTATTTTTTGATGGTTCTAAATGCGAGCAAGGTGGTGGCGCAGGAATTGTATTCTTCACACCGCAGGGTGCTCCAATGCCCCCCGTCATTTAAATTAAATTTCCAGTGCACCAACAATAATGCAGAATATGAAGCCTTGCTCCTAGGTCTTCAAACAGCAATCGCCATGAATATCAAAAGACTGAACATCTTTGGTGATTCGCTGTTAATCGTCAATCAAGTCAAAGGGGTATATCAATGCAAATGCCCAGTTTTGAAGGCCTATAAAGCCCTCGTGGATAAATTCCTGGCAAAACTTGAGTGGTATGACATCGAGGCACTCCCTCGATCATCGAATCATTTTGCGGACACAATGGCCTCCTTGGGGTCACTAATCCCGCAAGACCTTTCCGGTGATATAACAACCATTCAGGTCAAAACCTTATCGCAACCCGCGATGGAGCGCGCAAGCTCAGACTTGACGCCAGGAGTCCACATGATCCAGATCGAACCATCTTCGGATAAGTTCTTTCGAATCCGAGACTGTTTGAAACATGCCAACTGGGGGTCTTTGTTCTCCCCCACTCCCATTAATAGCAACACAACGCTATTCTTACAAGTTCTATCCCAATCAGCATTTGTTAGGGAAGAACTCCAAAAGGGATTGGCTGTTCAAACTGTCGAGGTATCCGATCAACAGGACTGGTATTTACCCATAAGAGACTACCTCAAGTTAGGTAATCTACCCTTTGGATTGACGCACGCCGCAAAACGAACATTCAAACAGAAAGCGGAAAAATACGTCTTGATAGGAGACATTTTGTATCGTCGCAGTGGCAAAATTCTTCTTCGTTGCTTGGACCAGCAAGAGTCCACTTGGGCAGTCACCCAAGCGCATGACGGTACATGTGGCGGCCACTTCAGTGGTATGGCCATTGCAAAGCGCATTCTTCGCATGGGCTATTATTGGCCATCTTTAGAGCGAGATTGCTGCGCGTATGTCAAGAGGTGCGTGAAATGTCAACATCATGCCAATTTAATGCACGCACCTTCCCAGGCCCTACAGACAGTCCAGTATGCTTGGCCATTTTCATAGTGGGGCCTCGATCTAATCGAAAAGATCTCCCCTGCATCGTCAGGCCATCACACGTTTATCATAACGGCCACAGAATATTTTACCAAATGGGTGGAAGCAATTCCGTTAACCTCTACGACAGGACCCCGCATTGCGGAGTTCATTTTGCATTACATCATATGTCGTTTTGGTATTCCATCCAAAATAATCTCGGATAATGGGCCATCATTCAAGAACAAAGACGTGCGTGCTTTAACCACAAAGTACAAAATTCAGCACAGCTTTTCAACACCCTATTATCCGCAAGCAAATGGGCAAGCAGAGGCGTCAAACAAAACGCTAGTCGCCATCCTTAAAAAGACCGTCGCAGACAATCATAAGGATTGGCACATACAAATCCCACTTGCCCTTTGGGCTTATCGCACTAGCATTCGGACGCCCACTGGGGCAACTCCGTTTTCACTAGTGTATGGCTCAGAGGCAGTAATGCCTCTCGAGTTGGAAATTCCTTCCCTGCGCATATCAATGCAAGAGTTCATCGATGATAACACTGCGCGGCAGGCCCGATTAGACCAACTTACGTTGCTTGACGAACGACGCGTTAATGCTCTCGAGCACTTACGTATCTATCAAGAGCGGCTTAAGAGAGCTTACAACATGAAAGTTCACCTAAGAGACTTTCGGGTTGGTGATTTGGTTCTGAAGGAAAACCAACAAAACTCTAATTTGCCGTCCCATATGAGAGACAAATTCGTGGCAAATTGGTTAGGTCCTTATGTCATTGATAGCAAAATAGGACCGGGAACGTACAGGCTAGCTTCTCTTGACGGTATCAAGGAAACAGAACCCTTGAATATCAGTCATTTGCGACCATTTCATATCTAAGAAAGCCATATACCAAAAAAAAAAAAAACTCCAAGGATTATCACAATCTTTAAGTCCAAGATTTTTTCAACCAAAAAGCTCCAAGGATTATCGAATTTTAAAGTAGATTTTTTAAATAGATTTTATTTCTTTAAAAACTCCAAGGATTATCGAAATCTTGTCAACCCAAAAAGCTCCAAGGATTATCGCAACTCTTGGTCAACCCAAAAAGCTCCAAGGATTATCGCAACTCTTGGTCACTCCAAAAAGCTCCAAGGATTATCGCAATCTCCTGGTCACCCAAAAAGCTCCAAGGATTATCGCATTTTGTTTTTGTCAATACAAAAAGCTCCAAGGATTATCGTAGTCTTGGTCAAAAAAATCAAGAAATTCAAAAAAAACAAAACAACAAAAATCATCAAAAACAACAAAGATTTGCATCTCAATTCTAGGCATACTCGAATTCATCAAAAACAACAAAAACACCAAGCATAACTTTTACCACACTACAGTCAGTGGTCTGGGAATGTACCAAGAGTTTCAGTGATTCACCATCATGTTCCTCTTTAGCCATGTAGTGTATCAAGTCGAACAGATTTTACAAAGGTAGAGTCATACTTGAAATACACCTTGTTACGTAACATCCCAACACAAATCAAAACACTAAAATTCCCAAATTGTGTGAACGAAAGACGAAACCTGCAAAATAATCTAGGTCACCAAAAGCGAAACGGTTATCTTGCTCATCCCCCAGTGCGAATGACCCCTAGAATGCTGAGAGTTGGCAAAAGGACAAGCATCCTCCCTACCCAATTCCCTAAGAATCCCTAAAGTTCTCAAAAGTTGCAAAACACAAAAGCAAAATGTCAAAACTCCAAATTTGACAAACTATAGTGCACACATCAAAAGGCACAAACAACAGTGATTTTCGTCACTCCATATCCCCAATCCCTTGCTCGAAAGAAAAACAAATCAAAATAAACAGTGATCTCATCACTACAATGAGCAAGTATCCCAATACAATTGAAGAAAAGAAGGGAGTTGACCTTGAATCCCCGGAACTCTCAAGGATTCTATAGGTCATAAGGCAAGCTTCAGTACCAATTTGGTTGATAGCCTATCGGTAATAGTAGTAAACCTCCCGCATGACGATATATCTCGTCACATTAACTTGCGTACGTATCAATGTTTGCATGTGGATGAGCTAGCTTATGGCATCCTGGATTACACCGCAGATTAATCTTAGTACATACAACAAAGGAATTCGTGGAGCTAATTAGGTGATCCTCAGTATAGGTTCGGTTGAAAGCCCATCTGGCACTGGCGGTATCCTAACAAATACCACTAAATGAACTCAATTGCACACACAGGGATGTTAAATAACTTGGTCAAAAATAGGTCCGATTCATACCTTGTTCAAAAGTCTTGTAAGATAAAGTACAGTCATGGATAGTGAGTTAAAACTGACTGAATCTCGTAAAACCTTACATTCATTCCAAAACCATCTGCGCTACTTATCATCCTTATGATACCATCGAAAAATACAAAAAAAGAAAAACCATGTAAATAAAGAGCTTCTTAAACAACCTACAGTGCAATCATCACAAATGTCATTCATCCATTTCACCTCGCATATCACATAGACATCAAAAACATATACATTTATCATAACATCTGCATCCATCAAAATAAATAAACATGCATAACAAAAAAAAATCACATCATCACATGTACAAAACCAAAAATAAAACCGGTATATATATATATATATATCGTCAAAAAGATGCCCGCAGGCTACAAAACCGGTCCTCAGACCCCGCAATCATATCCAAAAACCCAACCTAAGGCGTCGGCCACCATGATCACGCAGGATCGGTGCGACGGGAACTACCCCCCGTGGTGTGGGTCCTACGGGACCCTGCAGGGCGGCTACTACTAGCCCCCGCATCATGCCTCGCTACCACCCCCTCATCTAACCGCTCGCGACGAGATGATGCCGATCGCTCGACCAAACTATCCCTCGTCCGTCGAGAAGATCTACTGATCGAAGGCTCAGGTAGCCGCCCGCCAAGGCGGATGACCTCCCTCTCCAAGTCTATCCGGTACAGACACCACTCTACCTCTCGCCGATGATAGATAGACAATGCATCATCGCGCTGCGCCAAAACTCTATCCCGCTTTGCCAACTGAGCCCGTAGAAGATCCCTCTCCTATCGCGCATCCCCCAACTCCAGATCCCGCATCCACAGCAGCTCTGTCAGTCGAGCAATCTCAACACCTACATCTGACCCCACCTCCTCTGTATCTGCCGGACGCATAGGACTCGCGGGGACAGTAGCCTGCTCAGGCTCCAACTGCTCCTCCACATCCTGCATGTCCGGCTGCTCCGGAACACCCAAGTCCACATCCTCATCTCCCACATCCACCATGTCCGCATCATCCAACGGCCCCCCCAATCACCCCCTGCTGCCTCAGCATCCTCCACTGCCGCCTCCGCGCCTCCCAATGGCCCCTCTCCTCTCCAGCGCCGCAATACCCACCACGAGTCATACTCAGTGGTAGTACCGACGTCATCCACATCCGGGACCTCAATCACCGCATCCGACTCCTCGCCCAATGGCACGGTGACCGGTGGCTCCAGATCCCTCTCGTCTCCCCGACGCCGATAGCCTACGGGCTCACCAGGCAACCCCTGGCGCACCCCAAACTGTCGTGTAACCCGGCGGTACGGAAAGAACTCATGCTCCGTCCCGTGCCGCCCACCCAACCATCGCTCCCTCCGTACCCGTCGGAGCCACTCTCCGACCTCATGCCAGCCGGACGAGTCCCGATAGGGACGCCAAAACACCTCCCCCGGAGTGAGCCGAGAAAAGGCATCAATGTAGTGCTCAACGGCACTCGCCCATCGTCGACTTCGCCCTCGCTCCGTAGACCGTCGCCACAAAGCCGCATAACCAATCTCCTCATCCTCCATCACCGCCCGAGTCATCCACGGTAACCCGGTAGGCCTCTCAACAGCTATGTGCTGCCAACCCCAGCACTGCAACAAAAAACTGCAACTGACACCCTTCCGCTGTCGACAGTGGACCCCGTACAGCTCCCCGTAAAGCTGTGCCAACAAAGTCTGTCCCCATCTCGTAATCAACGGTGCCTCTATCGGGCACTCGCCAACCGCCACACCAAATCCAGCAGGTTCCATGGGAACCTCGCGCTCGACGAATCATGGAGAAGAATGTTAGAAATGAGGCCCATCAAGAATGCGTGCCTCACTCCTAACACCCCCCTCTCCGTCCACCAGCTAACCAAAATCCCGCCAGCCTGGCAATCCACCTCGGCTGTCTCCACTGGGTTTGCTACACCCAGCTGCCCCCCATGCCCAAAACATCTCGTAAGTATAGCAATCCGCTGATCAAACGACGATGTCCTAATAGGCAGACCATCTATCGAAATCCGAAGCAACCGATAGACGTCCTCAAGAGTCACAGTCATCTCCCTTGTCGGGAGATGGAAAGTATTGGTCCACGGATCCCAAAGCTTGATCAGGGCCGTCAGATAGGCCTGATCCGAAACCACAGGCTCCAGTCGAGCCACCTGCTTGAGCCCAAGGGCATCAAGCCATTCCCAGTCATCATCGGTCAATGCCAACCGCGCCTCAGTAAATGCAGCGGGTACACGGTACCGGCTCCTAACAACCTGCAAGCACAAAAAAAAAAAAATAAATAAAAAAAAATATAACAGATCAAATTTTCAGTTCTAGGGTTTCTAACCTTAACTGTTAAACAAAAACATCACAAAAAATCTTAAAGTTTTGAAAAGCGTCAACACAAAAACAATGCATTAAATAAAAGCAAAATAAACTCTAGGGACACTTACAGGTTTCGCCTCGGCTCCGCCGCTCGAACCAGTTTGTGCACTCATGATGGCAGAGAGAATTCCAGCAGCGCTTCGCTTCGCAGAATTACCTCCTCCTCCCAGAGCTCCAAAATCGCAAGGAAAAAAATGACACAAATGAGCCCAAAATCAAGTTTTGGCCATTAAATAGGCCTTTTGCACTGGAATTCGTCCTTGACTGGGACGAGCGCTCTGATTAGCGCTCGTCCCACCCAGGGACGAATTCTCCAGCTGGAATTCGTCCCACCCAGGGACGAATTCAGGCCAGCACAAAAAAAATAAAAAAAAATGACTAAAAATGCACTAAAAATAGACAATAAAATTGCCCGACAGGATTGCTACTGCACCTGACAACAAGGGCATACAAAATCGACATTGGAGTCACAAATTGTCACTATCATACTCCCTAAGAAGGCTACCATAGCCGGACCGCTCCACGGGAAGACGGATTTTAGACAATTTCATCCCCAAACGACATCACAAAAGGGTCAAAGCCCACTCAAAAACAGTACAAAATTCAACAAAAACACAACAAAAACATTTCCGGACATAAGTGCTCTTGCACTTAACCTCTAGGCAAAGAAAATCGATGTCGAGGTCCAAATTATCGCTCTCCTACTTCCCCAAGAAGGCTACAATAGCCGGACCGCTCCACGGGAAGTTAGATTTTCGATGATTTCACCTCATTACGGCATCACCAAAAGGGTTAACACCCACCAAAAATAGGTCCAAATGTTGGAAAAATTGCACACGCTTAACGGTAAACCCTTTAAAGGCACCCTTGCACAAGTCATCTTGGGTCAAGCGACTCGCCGCTTCTCTCACGAAGGTCATTCCCTCATCGATTCGTCGCTTGAGGGGGTAGTCACACTTAGTCACCAACCAACAATCACACACCCAATTAAGGAAAATGACATGCATTCAAAGAATCATTGACAAAGACAATCACGCTCCCGCTTGGGGCAGTAAACAAGCAACAATCAAATCAATCAAACACTTGGCATTTCGTGAATCATGAACACAAGGTTCCCCCTGAGGATAAAAATGCCCTTTGCCTGTTCATGACCGATCAATGTCTAAGTTCAAGTCACACCTCAACAAAATAGGTTAATACTTGAAATCAAATTCCTTAGCTCGTCGAAGCAAGGATTCAAGAATGCATGCCCTTTCCATACTTGGGGCATCAAAAGTTGGTTAGGTTACCAAGAAACCCTAATCATTAGTGCTTTGGTTATCTATTTTTGCTCAAGCACTGCGTCACCCGCAGCGCTTCCCAAAAAGGGGCATCTCGTAGACACCAAAACAGCACCAATCCGATTATGTGACTCGCAAACACCGATCGCTTTGACAAACACAGCTCCCAGTGGCAGCCCTCGGAGGTTAAACAAGTGGTCTTAACCACTTTCATAGCAATTTTGTGAGGTCAAGAAGCAATTTGGCACACTTGGACACTTTGCCCAGCATTCGCCTCACCCAGGGACGAATTCAAAATAGAATCCGTCCCACCCCAGACGAATTCTGAATCCGTCCCTCGGGTGGGACGAATTCTAAGCTTAACGGGCAAAAAGACAAATGGTGCCAAGTGGCAGCCCGTAACAGCTCGCTTAATGACTCCCGCCTTGCACGCGTGTGTAGGTGGACAGAGGGGCCGTTAGAAGACCGTCACAAAAGGCATTTATCAAAGCCCAAGTCAACGGAGGACTCCCTCCCTCATGGGAAGACAAGACCGCCACATGGCGCCTATGACCAACACATGGCATTTGTGCTTCCCTCCCAAAAGAGACCCCATGGGTCTATAAAAGGTGGGACTTTTCTCACCCAAAATATACAGGTTGAAGGAGTTTTCAAGCAACGAAGTGCTGCCGAGTTGAAGACCCACTTGCATCCCTTTTGGTTCACCTTCCCACATCCACCAATCTCTTTTGCAAGGGAGGTTGTTGGGTGGCCTTTGGAAGCTCGAACCCGACCCAAATCCAACACATGGACACCCGAACCAACCAATTCGCCGACCCCCCAATCCTAAGAGGTTTTGGGCCCATCCCTAGTGGATTGGCTCCAAAATCAAGTGCCAACGGTGGGAGGCCCACTTGGGCACCCCCGCACTTCCCAAGTCCTATTTTAAGTTTTAGAGCATTTTAGATTACTTTTTCAGGTTGCATTTTGTGTTATTAGGTTTGATTAACCCATAGCTGCAATTTTGTAACTTTTGGTCGATTCTAGTATGTTTTGTGTCGCTTTGTTGTTTCGCTGACTTGCATGTGTCGAGGTCAAATTCCCGAGGGTAGAGGCCAAATTGGGAGAATCCGACCATCCGGGTCGTCCCAAAATGGCCCCAATTACATAACCCCCCGTTTGCGTGCGTTTTGCAGGTCTCGGGATCCGACATTGGAGCAGAAGCAGGTCGGTTTCTTCAACACTAAGAATTCGTCCCACCCAGGGACGAATTGCAGTCGAAATTCGTCCTGCCCAGGGACGAATTCCAGTTGAAGGTAGATTGGCCACTGTCTCATGGCAGTGGCCTTCTCGGTAACTTTTCCTATCTTCTCGTCAAGTTTTGAAGCCATTTGGACTCACTGTATTTACTGTTTCATGCAAATGTTTACATGCATATTTCGTTAGTTTTAGAGAACAAACACTTTTCATTTGCGGCAGATGCTACTGACATCTTGGTTGTTTCTTTGTTCGCAGGAGAAGCAACGGAGGTTAAGAACTCATCGACATCAGCGACGGCATCATCTTGGCCCGCCCATTGCAATCGTGGGCACGCGGAAGGAGGAAGACTAAGTCACACATTGTAACAAAGACAAATTTAACGCTCCTAGCCCCTAAAAAGGGAGGAGACGTCTATGTAACCGAGGATAAGATATTTGAATAAAGAGGGCTGTGATTTCTTTACATCTTTTCTTTCCTTTCCAAATTGTCTCTTTCCTTTGTTTTGGTGCATAAGGTTAAAGCGTTACATTTCGTCTTACATTGCATAATTAGTGTTTCCTTTTCCCGGAATCTCGTGCTTTCAGACATATTCATTTTTCCTTCTATTTTTTATACTAAAAAATTTACTTTCCCTCAACTAAGAATTTTCTACCTCAACAACATACTTTTATTTATAGAATCCTCTATTTCTTACATTTCTTTAAAAAAGAAAATAAGACTTATATTATAAAAACTCTCAACCTTTGTTATATATATATATATATATATATATATAATCTAACTTTCTCAATAAAAATTATATTTATTTTAATTTTAATTTTTTTAAAATTAAATTATTATAATATTATATTATTATAATATGAATATATTATTTAACAAGATAAAAACATACATATTTATTATAAAAATCTAAATATTTAACCAATTAAACTTATACTATTTAATTTAAATATTAAAATTTAAATATTCAAAAATTTAACTAATAACATAAAAAAATTCATTTTCAACCCATTGCTTTAATAAAAAAATTAACACTATAAATTACCTTATAATACCTTTAAAATTTTGAGGTCAGGCAAAGCATCACATTTGTCTTTAAACTTTTTTAAAATTTAACTTAAAAATAATTATTTTGATTGTGGAGGACGCAACCACCTTTAATTCAAATTTAAAAAACTGAAAAAAGTAGTTTTGTTGTCTCTCCTTTAGCCTTTAAGGCAAAGCATCACATTTATCTTTAAACTTCTTTAAGATAAATTTAAAAATAACTATTTTGATAGTGGAGGACGCAACCACCTTTAATTCAATTTTAAAAAACTGCAAAAAAAAGTAGTTTTTGTTATTCTTTTGCTAAAGATTTCAACCTAAAAAAGTAGCCTACACGGCGGGTATATTTTGAAGATGAAAACGATACGTCATTTATTCTTTTAAAGTGAAAACTTCTTATATTTGAAAGTAAAACGAAATTTTAGTCATGCACGTAAAATCTGTTTTTATTTTTATTTTTTTATAACACCTACTTCAAGGTGGTTGAGAGACTCTCCGCTGCATCTCTTACAAAACATAATGGTAAGAGTTTTAAGGTTTCTTCTAAAAGACCTACCTTTAAAAATAGAGAATTGTATAAAATATGTAGTAAGGAACGTATATAAGTTATTATTGGTAAAATTATAAACATTTAAAGATGAGACCTAATTCGAACCTGGAAAACATACCCACAAAAATGGACTTACCCACTGACCAGTAACAACAAAACTAGAGCTGGATAGATCCGTCAAGGCGGGCAGTGAGCAGTCGCCCTGTACTTAATAATAAGGGTCGAGTAGGCGGGGAAACTCTGCAAAAGACAAAACAGCGGGGCGCCGAAAGGGCGGAAGCAGTTTTAAAAGACGGCGCCTGCTCGCCGCAGTTTTTTTTTTAAATTCCAGCCCTGCATAGGGTATTCCTCTCCGGGAGTAAGCAGCACAACTCCAGCTCCATTCCCTTCTAGCACCATTCGAGTAAATGGTCCAAGTGTCTCTACAACCGGTTGTTCCAAGGCAAAAGTAGTAATTTGTGCACGTCAGCCTAAATAAGAAGAGGTGTTCTTCACTTCATATCTCACTTTTAGAAATGAAAGGATACTACCAATTCCCTTGATATAGAAAAAACACCTTAACGGATGTAACCCATGGGGCTCACACCTGCGTCGTGGGTAAGAATTCCGGTATGGCTTGGGCTCGTATGTCGGCCGTGGAGGTGGAGGCGGAGTCAGAGGCAGCGGCAGAGGCCCAGATTCCCCAGGCTTGTGGTGACTATTATGCCGCTGTCAAGACATGAGCTTTAGTATTTGCTCGGCGTTCTGGATGTGAGGGGTGACGGGGGAGGCCATGGCTTCCGACGTGTAGGAAGTCATGGCTATCTCAGCGTCATTGAAGCCCAACGCTCAGATTGGAGGGCAGATCGTTGTTGTAGTAGTTTCAAACAAGCTCCAAGAACTGTGCGAATATAAGCTTGTCCATGGCCGCCGACACAATTCTACTGTTGTCCATGGACACACCGATGGGCGTGCGCTGGAAGTGGCCACCGTAGAGTGCCATGTCACGCTCCACGTCGATGAGAGATTGTCGTTGACAATAGTTGATCTCTCTGGATGAAGTGCAAGGCGGCGCGGGTGGCTTCCACTTGGGGATCAGTGGTATTCAAATACAAAGATTGTATTGAACACATGTAACAGCGGACACGTAACAACAGCTGTACATCAGAGGCTGACACTGACGTACGAGACTTTAACGTAACAGCAACTGTACATCGGAGCCTCACCCCGGGATCGAGTAATATAAGAAGTGATATCAGAGCCTCACTCCAGGATGAAGAAGTGGTATCAGAGCCTCACCCCGGGATGAAGAAGTGGTATGAGAGTTTCACTCCGTATCCTATCGAGTAATATCGAAGAAGTGGGATGAAGAAGTGGTATCAGAGCTTGACTTCTTATCGAGTAATATCGAAGAAGTGGTATCAGAGTTTTACCTGAGGATCGATTAATATCAAGAAGTGGTATCAGAGTGATCAAATCTTAGAGTAGAAAAAGGATGTTGGAGTAATTGCTACTTTGAGGATCTGATTTAATGAATTAAGCGACCGTCCCCTAGAACTAATGATTTACGAGCTATTCAAATACAAATATTTTATCATACACTAACGCCTCAAAATTTTGAGATAATGGCAAAGTCCTGATCGTCCTTGTCAGCGACATTTTGGGCATAAGGTAAATTGGTCGTCGAATTTGGTTGTGCTTTCTTTGTTTTCTAAGGTAGGGTTTTAATAGAAAATAGGTTGCAAAAATGGATAGGGCAGTTGTTTTTTAAATAAAATTGTTTATTTCTATCTAGGTGAAATACAATAATTTATTTAGGCATGCATTTATTTATCTATAAAATCACCATTCGGCTCTGGAATTTGTTGATGCCTTTTCTTTGTTGTTTTTATAGAGTTTAGCTTGCAGAAGATGGATACGGCACGACGATTTTAAATAAATTCGTTTATTTTTCAGGGGAAGGCTTAGGCATCATTCATTTCTGATATTAATTCATTTACTGATAAATATATTTATCTTTATGGCATCCACGGTCGAGTATATTCAGATGGTGTATGTCGTAAGCACTTCAATTTGACACCGTTGAGAAGGAGATGCAAAGCCGAAATCCATATGGATGAATAATTTATTAATGAAAGGAGATGAAAGTAAGGTCAGTGGAATGTTTACTTACCCAATTTTTTTCTCCTCTCTTCTCATCCTTCATTTTGGAAAACAATTGAATGATCTAGCTCCAACGATTGTTACTTGGTCTCAATTTTTTATTTCTTGAGTTTTATTCCATTTATATTTTAAATATAGGTTCACTCTAGGAATTTTGCATTTGTATATTTGGGGTATATATTAAAACAAAAATATAGGTTAAGTATAATGATCCCAAATGAAATTGAATGATAACAATTTCCTTCTCAATATCAATTGAAAAATTATTGCAATCCGCTGATACTCTGGGCCATCTTCTAAAACAATGTCATTTCTAGCAATGTCAGATCCTTTTTGCATGATATCTATATAACGCTGGGAATCATGTAGCTTTGAAACAATGTTCATATTATATTCACACTCATACTCACCTCCTTTGTTGATAACAGGATGTTTTCATTAGGCTTTGGACTCGTTCTTGCTTTAGTCTTAAAGACTACTGTTTTAGGCAAAGGGGAAAAATGAAAAAATCTATTATGGGAGTGTTAGAGAGTTTATCAATCTATAATAGGATGTGTGGTTCACATAATAGGATGTATAGTTCTGCTACTTTTGTGATAATAGGATGTATAGTTCTGCTTTTGTGATATATAAGGATATTTGGAGAATGTTTTTTTTTTTTTTTAATTTACATGGTGGAAGGATATTTGGAGAATGTTTTTTTTTTTTTTTAATTTACATGGTGGAATAGGTAGCCGCCACGAATCCGGGCAGGCTGTCCAGCTTTTATGACCGCCACAGTATTCTGCACTGTCCGCCCCAGAAGCCGCCACACAAATCTTCGCGCAGTCCGTCCCTATAACCACCATGCCACAATCATTTTAAACTTTTTACGCCGCTGAAAGCACCAGGGAAGGGACAAGCGTTCAGTCCGGCGAGATATTTGGAGAATGTTAGGGACAAGCGTTCAGTCCGGCGAGATATTTGAAGAATGTTAGGGAATAAATTAATAGACAATAATAAGTTGTTTGATAATAGTGTTTAGATAATGGATGTACTATATTATGACAATGTGTAGATAATAAAATATACTGTGACATTATAAATATATTAGTGAGTGGAACCACATAAATAAATGCGACCTCTTCCCTATACTATTATACCCTGTATTTTTCTTTGTTCTGTCTGCCTTTTTGCCTCTTGTGTTCATTTAGACAGAGAAAGGAATAAAAAACAGACATACACACGTAACTTAAGCTATACTTTTTCTTTCATTTAAATTTTTGGTTTACCTTTCACTGGGACCATTGATATATGTGAACAAATATACTGTGATTCCTTGTAGTTTAAAATTGGAGAAATAAAGAATGATTTTTATATTAATATATTATTTAAATTCTTTGATGGAAAAAACAGATCTTTATGAAGCCCTGTAAATCCGTAGCAAATGACACCTCCGACGAACGCTTCCTGAGTTTTTTAACCTTAAAAAACTGGAAATGTTGGCGAAAAGAAAGTGTTAAATTAAATAAGCATTTTCCTGAAGACTATTGACACTGCAGTTTGCTATGGTGGTGGGGGGAGGTGGTTGGGAAGTTTAAAACATATAACATTGGTTGGACGATTTAAAGCATATACAATTTAGAAAACTGTTAATTTTGTAGAAAAAAAAAATTCAGTGACAGTGCTGATATATGTAACAGTACCAGAAATGAACTCAGGTCAACTTTAAAGCTTATCGTGATATCAACTAGGTCTATCACAATATTTCAGGAATTATCATATATGTATTTTAAAAATTACATAAAAAATATTTAAACAAAGTCTATTGCAATAGCTTGGAAATTAGGAAGAATATATAAAAACTACCTTAAATATAAAAAGCTTCCAAGGGTCTTACATATTTCCTCCGTCAAGCTATTAGGAGGAATATATAAAAACTACCTTAAATATAAAAAGCTTCCAAGCGTCGTACATCTTTCCTACATCTCGTCAGAGGATAAAAAGTTAAAAGCACACATAACCATGAGCTTCCATGTTCACTTCTGAAATAATAAAACAAATAAATAAATTTGGCCTAGTGAGTATGATGATTTTCAAGTAGCACTAACCAAGCTGAGACAAACTTTTACAACTATCAGGTTTATTTTGAAAAATTGACTAATAGAACCAAGGAGTTGAATGAAGGGTTTTTATGAGTTGTTTCATTAGTGGCTTAAAGGATGATCTTCAACCCGAGGTTAAGAAGTTCAAACCATAAATAATGATGCAAGCCATAAGCCTAGCATGGTTGGTCGAATCAAAATTTCAGCTCAAAGGAGGACGCCTTAATTTCAACCAACTAAACCCTCTTTTCCTCCCAAGTTCACAAGCAATAATAAAAATAAATCTATCCCCTCAAAATGCTTGACCACCGAGGAAATGGATGCTCGACGAGCCCAAGGGTTGTGCTACAATTGTGATGAAAAATATGTTAGAGGGCATAGGTGTATCCAAAAGAAGTTGTTCTTGATAGATGTAGAGGAACCCATAAGCAGTGACCATAATGATGATGAAGTAGAAACAACAAAAGAACAACCTCAAAATAAAGAGAAAGTACATGAAGAACCCTAGGCAAAAAAATTTGTCCACACTCTTGCAGGGATTACTACTCCACAAACCATGAAAGTTGTGGATTTTTTCAAAGGCCAATGCCTTACAATCCTTATTGATTCAAGTAGCACACACAACTTTATTGATCCTTAAATTACCAAGTAGGCCAATTGTTACATACACACATGTAATTTCTTTGAGGTTATGGTGGCAAATGGAGGGACGTTACCTTACAAAGGTAAATGTCGTAATGTTAAATTGAAAATAGGGGATTATGAGATCAAACAAGATATGTTTACTCTTCAATTAGGGGGATGTAATATTGTATTAGGAGCTTAGTGGTTGGGCACTTTGGGCACCATCGCATAAAATTTTGTAGAATTATGGATCCAGTTTTCACATAATGGATACTCTTACACTCTTTAGGGTTCAAAAGTAGGATCTCCTTAGATTATCAGCTCAAACCGTATGGAGAATTTGTTAAAAAAATCTTCTCATGGGGTCATCATGCAAATATTTGTAATCCAACCACCTACTACATAAGTGGACCAAATTCCTAAAGATTTACAACTTGTTTTGATAAAGCACAATGTATTTTTTGTTGAACCAATAAACTTGCCACCACGTCGCTCCCATGACCATGTCATTCCATTGGTACCTGATAGTGTACTATCTAACATCAGGTTGTACCAACCGATATCCTCATGCCCTTAAGTCAGATATAGAGAAGTTAGTATAAATTTTTTTAAAACATGGATTCACTTGCCCAAGTAACAACCCTTACTCTTCTCGTCTTATTGGTGTAAAAAGAAAGATGGATCATGGCAATTATGTATTGATTTTCATGAGTTCAATAAGCCCATCATTAAGGATAAATTTTCTATTTTAATGGTGGATGAATTACTAGATGAGTTGCATGGGACTATGTTTTTCTCCAAATTAGATCTTCACTCTAGGTACCATCAGATCAGACTCAAGGATGAATATATTCCCAAAACTACATTTCGTACTCATGAGGGTCATTATGAGTTCTTGGTGATGCCATTTGGCTTGACCAATGCACCTTCCACATTTCAAATCCTCATGAACAACATTTTTCATCCATTTCTTCATAAATTCATTCTAGTTTTCCTTGATGAAATTTTGGTTTACAGTCACTCTTGGGAAGAGCACCTCTTCCATGTGGATTAGACTCTACAACTTTTGGCACAACATCAAATTTATGCTAAGTGGTCCAAGTGTTCTTTTGGGTTGATGAAAGTGGAATATTTGAGACACATTATCACCAAATATGACGTTAAAGTTGACCCTATGAAGATTTAGGTGGTTCAAGAGTGGTCGAAACCTCGCACTCTAAAATATCTTCATGGATTTTTAGGGCTTACAGGCTATTATCACAAATTTATCTACAATTATGGAATAATTTTTTCTCTCTTAACATCCATGTTTAAAAAAGATTCTTTTACTTGGACTGGTCTAGCTGAACAAGCTTTCTTAGAGTTGAAGCACGCTATGACAACCACTTTGGTCTTAGTAATGCTTGATTTTTCCAAACCTTTTATAATTGAAAGTGATGCTTTAGGCAATGGTATTGATGCGGTGTTGATACAAGAAGGAAAACCCTTGGCTTTCTCTAGTAAAGTGCTTTTCAATTGCAATCTACGCAAATTCACTTATGCTAAGGAAATGCTTCACATTATTTACATGGTCACTCATTGGTGACTTATCTCATTAGGCATCATTTCTCCATTAAAACAGATCATCAAAGTCTCAAATATTTCTTAGAGCAATGAGTTGCCACCCTTAAACAATAGAAGTGGATCTCTAAGCTCATGGGCTATGATTATGATATTACTTATAAAAAGATAAAGGAGAACATTATGGTATATGCCTTATTTTATCAATTTTAGGCTCATAGTATGCTATGCTATGCTATCTAGTGGATGCTATGCTATGGATCCTACCAGATTTTACAACAGATTGGTGCCACGACCTAGAAATTGACCCTATAATCGACATCCAAGATCCATCGTGTTTTTCATCTATCTTCTCTCAAGAAGATTATGGGAAATCAAGTACAAGTTCAATCTGATCTCCTAGAATTGGATGAAGAAGGTTCTATCTTCCTAGAGCCAAAATAATTACTGGATCGTAGGGCGCACACTGTACACAACTGAACCATTATTGAGGTCCTTATTCAATGGCGTGGTCTACAATTAGAAGATGCTATATGGGAGTCTCTCCACCAGCTCCAACACCAATTTCCTCATCTATATCTTTGAGGACAAAGCTTTTTGAAGGGGAAGGACATGTTAGGATCCCATCCTAACATTATTTTTGTAATTCTCAATTGATTATGTAATGACCCATGTCTAATGTGGAGACCCCTTTATAATGTCATTTTGTAATACTTTTGTAATGGTATGTGGTAAGTAAGGTGCTTAGATCGAGTGACATTTTGTATTTAAGTCAACTCTTGAGCTTAGGGTTAGGGTTGTATGAAGCTTTTCTTTAAAAGACATGGAGCCATGTACAAATATATCTTTTTACAAGTTAATGAATTATTGAATGAGGTTACCCCCTCGAAGAGGCCCACAATACTGAGTTATTTTGTGATATTGTTCAATTGTATAATTACTTTATACATAATGTCATTATATTATTTGATGCAATTATGTTTATTTAGATTATTTTGTGTGAGTTTATTTTTATTAGTATGTTCCTAACACCTGGACAGAGATTCCTTGTTCCTATTAGTTTTTGTTATGCAAAAAATCAAATCCTTTGACTAAGATATCCTTAAATGACTTAAATACAAGTCAATCCTCTTTAGTCCACTACTTCCAAAAACCATTATATCCTAGTTAATTATCTTATCAATAATAATCACTTTTTAGAAAATTATATGTGACTTTGACAAGATTAAAGTTATGACATATTCATTATTCCTTCTATTTTTTATAGGCAAAAATTTACTTTCCCTCAACTAAGAAGTTTCTACCTCAACAACACATTTTTCTTTATAGAATCTTCTATTTCTTACATTTCTTAAAAAAAGAAATTAAAACTTATATTATAAAGACTCTCAACCTTTGTTATATATGTTTTTATAATCTAACTTTTTCAATAAAAATTATATTTATTTTGTAAATTAAATTATAATAATATAATTATAATATGGATATATTGTTTAATAAGATTAGAACATACGTATTTACTATAAAAATCTAAAAACTTAACTAATTATATTTATATCATTTAATTCAAATATTAAAATTTACCTCTTCAAAAATATAACATAAAATTTTTCATTTTCAACCCATTGCTTTAATAAATATTTTTAACACTATAAATTACCTTATAATTCCTTTAATATTTTGAGGTCGTCTTGCTTTAGCCTTGTAAGGCAAAGCATCACATTTATCTTTAAAGTTTTTTAAAATTTAACTTAAAAACAATTATTTTGATCGTGGAGTACGCAACCACCTATAATTCAATTTCAAAAAAACTGAAAAAAGTAGATTTGTTATTCGTTTGCTAAAGATTTTAACCTAAAAAGGTAGGCACGGCGGGTATATTTTAAAGATGAAAATGATACGTATATTTTAAAGATGAAAATGATACGTCAGCTATTCTTTATTCTTTGTGAAAAGTTTTTATATTTCACGGTAAAACGAAATTTTAGACACGCAGGTAAAATCTGTTTTTATTTTAATTTTTTTATAACACCTACTTCAAGGTGGTTGAGAGAATTTTTTTTTAAGCAACACCCACTCCACTGCATCTCGTTGAGAGAAGTTTTTTTTAAGCAACACCCACTCCACTGACTCTCCACTGCATCTCTTACAAAACATAATGGTAAGAGTTTTAAGGTTTCTTCTAGAAGACCTACCTTTAAAAATACAGAGAATTGTATAAAATATGTTGTGGGGGATGTATATGCGTCACCACACGAAATATGTATATGCGTCACTATACAAACAACCTTTTGAAAAAAAAACAAATCACAAACGATAAAGCAAAGAGAGAGGAGAAAATACCGAGGAGTCCACCTTGCAGAAACCCTATAGGCCTGGCCGCATGGCACAGCTAGCGGGATCGAACCTGCGTCGTTGGTACGAATTCCCGAATGGCTTGGCCTCGTATGTCGGCCGTGGAGGTGAAGGCGGAGTCAGAGGCAGCAGCAGAGGCCCAGATTCCCCAGGCTTGACTATTATGGGTGTGACTATTATGCCGCTGTCAAGACATAAGCTTTAGTATTTGCTCGGCGTTCTGGATGTGAGGGCCAGCACGTTGGCATCGAAATATAGTGACGCAGCCACAGGCGAGCCCACGGCAGTGCCGTTGAGAAGAGCCAGCCTTCGAAGGTCTTTGCGATGCCCGCTCTGGCCAGCGCGTGCAGGCCGTCTAGAATAGACTTGTGGTATTCAAGTACAAAGATTGTATGGGACACAAAGTACATCATGACGTACCGAGGCTTTAACGTAACAACAACTGTACATCGGAGCCTAACCTCGGGATTGAGTAATATTGAAGAAGTGGTATCAGAGCCTCATCCGGAATCGAGTAATATCGAAGTAGTATCAGAGCCTCACCCCGGAATGAAGAATTGGTATCAGAGCTTCACTCCGGATCGAGTAATATGGAAGAAGAGGTATCAGAGCCTCACCTTGGGATCGAGTAATATTGAAGAAGTGGTATTACAGCCTCACCTTAGGATCGAGTAATATCAAGAAGTGGTATTAGTGTCTCATATTAGAATCGAAGTTTAGAGTAGAAAGGGGATGTTGGAATAATGGTTATTTTGGAGATTTGATTTAGTGGATTAAGTGGGAATGTTGGAGTAAAGACTACTTTGAAGATTTAACTTAGAGGACTAAACGGAAATGTTGGGGTAATAATTATTTTGGAAAGGTGACTTAGTGGAACCTAACGATATATGAGCTATTCAAATGGCAAAGGCCTGATCGTCCTTCTCAGTGAGAATTTGGGCATAAGGTAAATTGGTCGTCGGATTTGGTTGTGTTTTCTTTGTTGTATAAGGTTTAAATAAAATTGTTTATTTCTATCTATGTGAAATCCATTAATTTATATAGGCATGCATTTATTTATGTATAAAATCACGATTCGGCTCTGGAATTTGTTGATGCCTTTTCTTTGTTGTTTTTATAGAGTTTAGCTTGCAGAAGATGGATACGGCACGACGATTTTAAATAAATTTGTTTATTTTTCAGGGGAAGGCTTCACATATTTATCTGGTAGGCATCATTCATCTCTGATATTAATTCATTTACTGATAAATATATTTATCTTTAGGGCATCCTTGATCGAGTAAATTCAGATGGTGTATGTCGTAAGCACTTCAACTTGACACCGTTGAGAAGGAGATGGAGCGCCAAATTCCATATGGATGAATAATTTATTAATGAAAGAAGATGAAAGTAAGGTCAGTGGAATGTTTACTTACCCAATTTTTTTCTCTTCTCTTCTTATCCTTCATTTTGGAAAACAATTGAATGATCTAGCTCCAACTATTGTTACTTGGTCTCAATTTTTGATTTCTTGAGTTTTATTTCATTTATATTTTATATATAGGTTCACTCTAGGGAATTTTGCATTTGTATATTTGGGGTTTGATAGGGTATATATTAAAACAAAAAAAATAGGTTAACTATAATGATCCCAAATGAAATTGAATGATAACAATTTCCTTCTCAATATCAACTGAGAAATTATTGCAATCTGCTGATACTCTGGGTCATCTTCTAAAACAATGCCATTTCTAGCAATGTCAGATCCTTTTTGCAAAGCTTCTTCAATTTTTTTCATGATATCTATGTAACGCTGGGAATTATGTAGCTTTGAAACAATGTTCAGATCATATTCATACTCATACTCACCACCTTTGTTGATAACAGGATGTTTTCATTAGGCTTTGGACTCGTTCTTGCTTTAGTCTTAAAGACTCCTGTTTTAGGCAAAGGGGAAAAATGAAAAAAATTATTTGGAAGTGTCAGAGAGTTTATCAATCTATAATAGGATGTATAGTTCTGCTACTTTTATGATAATAGGATGTATAGTTCTATTACTTTTTGTGACATATATGTATCATAATAGGATGTATAGTTCTTCTACTATGTAAAAGGATATTTGGAGATAGTCTCTAAGACTTCTGTTTTAGGCAAAGTGGGAAAATGAAAAAAATATATTTTGTTGAGTGTTAGAGAGTTTATTAATCTATAATATGATGTATAGTTCTTCTACTTTTATGACAATATGTAAAAGGATATTTGGAGACAGTCTCTAAGAATCCTGTTTTAAGTAAAGGGAAAAAATAAAAAAAATTATTTTGGGGAATGTTAGAGAGATTATCAATCTATAATAGGATGTATAGTTCTGCTACTTTTGTGATAATAGGATGTATAGTTCTGTTACTTTTGTGATAATAGGATGTATGTATAGTTCTGCTATTTTTCTGATAACAGGATGTATAGTTCTGCTACTTTTGTGATATATATATAAAAGAATAATTGGAGAATGTTAGGGAATAAATTAATTTTATAAATAGGTAATAAGATGTATGTATCATTGTCCAGACAAAAATAAGGTGTTTTATAAAAGTGTTTAGATAATGGATGTAGTATGTACTATTTTATGACAATGTGTAGATAATAAAATATACTGCGACATTATAAATATATTAGTGAGTGGAACCACATAAATAAATGCGACCTCTTCCCTATACTATTATATCCTGTATTTTCCTTTGTGCTGTCTGCCTTTTTGCCTCTTGTGTTCATTTAGACAGAGAAAGGAATAAAAAACAGACATACACACGTAACTTAAGCTATACTTTTTCTTTCATTTAAATCATTGGTTTACCTTCCACTGGAACGATTGATATATGTGAACAAATATACTGTGATTCCTTGTAGTTTATATATTTTAAAATTCTTTGATGGAAAAAAACAGATCTTTAGAGAAGCCCTGTAAACCCGTAGCAAATGACACCTCCGACGAACGCTTCCTGAGTTTTTTAACCTTAAAAAACTGGAAATGTTGGCTAAAAGAAAACTGTTAAATTAAATAAACATTTTCCTGAAGATTATTGACACTGCAGTTTGCTATGGTGGTGGTTGTGGGGGGAGGTGATTGGGGAGATTAAAACTTATAACGTTAGTTGGACGATTTAAAGCATATACAATTAAAAAACTGCTATTTTTGTAGATAAAAAAAATTTCAATGACACTGCTGATATCTGTAACAGTACCAGGAATGAATTCAGGTCAACTTTAAAGCTTATCGTGATATCAACTAGGTCTATCACAATATTTCAGGAATTATCATATATATTTTAAAAATTATTTAAACAAAGTCTATTAGAATAGCTTGGAAATTAGGAAGAATATATAAAAACTACATTAAATATAAAAAGCTTCGAAGCGTCTTACATCTTTCCTCCATCAAGCTATTAGGAGGAATATATGAAAACTACCTTAAATATAAAAAGCTTCCAAGCGTCCTACATCTTCCCTCCCTCTCGTCAGATAATAAAAAGTTAAAAGAACACATAACCATGAGCTTCCATGTTCACTTCTGAAATAACGAAAAAAACAAATAAATTTGCTCTATAGTTTCTAAAATTTTAGGGGTGGAATATTGTTAGCCATTTCGATTAGTTATTTTTAAATCCACGCATCCCCTTCAAAGGAATTGAGACTACAGCTCAGCAAAACAATGCTTAGTTTGGAAAATTCTGCTCTGGAATGCAAATAAAGAGAGGACAGAACGTAGGCAAACGGAAATTAGAAGTTACATGTTCCATCATTCCTCACTTTTTTTTGGTGCACTAGTATTGATAAAAAGAGCATTTGACTTACATTTTCTTTTAGTTATTTTATTGTTCTATGAAGTCAAGCACAACAATGCATTGACATTTCCATTCAGCGGATTATAAAAGGACCGTCATTTTTACTGAATGTTGGGTTCAGCGTGTACAAAGCTTGCATTCGTAGGACATAGTATTAAGGTAATGTATAAGGGTTTGGATTCAAAATGTACTTTAAAAAAAAGGCGAATCTTAATCGAAATGAAGGTGAATCCAGGCAAATCCTAAGAAATCAAATCAATCATCTTCACAAAAATTCAGGCATTTGAAGCTCTAAAAATCAATGTCATATTTGGGGCACATTTTGACATATTAAATCATCTTGTAAATTTATAAAAACATCACCATTAGATTAGTCTTGAAACAAGCTTTCCAACGAGTACAAGCATGCCTATGTTTGGATATATATTATGGCGAATTAACCCTAAGAAAATCTTGGTCCTAAAAATGTTAGGCAAATGGGCCGACGTCAAGGGTCGTCATATTCGCCAAATTCCAATTTTGGAAATCCTAATATTCGCCCAATTCATGAATATTCGCCACTGTGCATAACCTTGATCAGTATCATTGATCGTCCTTTTTTAAACACTACTACTTTCACACAAGTTCTTCATCGATGCATTTAAGAGGCATTGTAACAGAAACTCTAGAGAGGAAAAAATGAAAAATATAAATATATTACTCCCTTCAAGCATAGATAGGCATCAAATTTTAATTTATTTTTAATTAAAGTAGGATGCAAAGTGCAACCAGACCACAATTGGGTCACCCTCCTATGATTCAAACCTAGGTCTTGTAAGATGTTTGTTGTAGAGGTAAAGGTAGATCCAAGTAGTGGAAGTGCATTCCAAAGGTAGAGGCAAAGGGAGAAGTAGGAAGGCAGAGGTAAGAGGCAGAAGTAGGAAGGCAAAGGTAGATTTGAGTAGAGGTAAATACAAATGGTGGGGTAAATTCTAATGTAGGTGATAAACACGTGTAATTGATAGATCTAGGTGCGTGTGCAAAGGTTCTTTATGCCAAGAACATAATGCAAATAGAGACAAGTGTGCAGAAAAGATAATGTCAAAACCAGGAAAACATTCAAACCCAAATACCTTATTTTTCTTGCTCTTGTTACTTTCATTTTGTGGTCCAAAAGTCTAAAAGTTGAATAAACACACTTGGTGGGGCCAATGCAAGGGTTTGAAAAACTAAGATTCTAAACATTCTATTGCATGTTTGTTAGGAAAGGTTGAATCAGGTAGTGGCAAACCCACAACATAAAGGAGACAAAAGAAAAATAGGTGAGATTAACTTGAATATATCAGCTAATATCATAACTACCCTGTCTCATGACAAACTCAAAGTTTTAGAAAAGCACATAGAATCCTTATAACATGAGATGTTGGAAGTGATTGTTGTCACGAGGGAACAGTAAAGCCTCATCATAGAACAACAAAAAATGATTTTAGAACAAGTTGTTCAAATCAATTTGTTGGAGACATCATTAGTAGAACTGAAATCCTCCACTACCATGGGCTTGTGTAGTAGTAATGATTCTATAAATGGATCTCATATTCAAACTAAGTTGTAGATTAACAAAGAAAAAGAAAATGAAGACAATCTATTAAAAATAAAAGAAATTTAGGCAACAATTGCAAACATGTTGAAAAAAAAACAAGAACTACAAAACATATTAGTGGAGACTAGAGTGTCAACACAAGAGATAAGGGATCCAAAAATTAAACCTAAGGAACAAAGAGATTTAATAGAGAAACAAATCAGATTGTAAAACTATTAGAAGAAAAAAAAAGGCATTATAGGTTGATAGACATCATCATTAAGGGAATAAAAGAGAATGGAAAACAATAGAACACAACCAACTTAACAAGGGATTTTATTTTTTATAAACTTCATTAGAGTAGACAAATTTGTCAAGCATGTAGACTAGGAAAAGTAAGGGAAGACATGAGGGATAGACTAATCTAAGTCATAATATTCTATATAGAACATAAGAGGTAGGTTATTTGAAATAAATGATTGTTGTGGGGGTAACATTTTATCTAGATGAGGATCTTACTCCTATGCAACAAGAACAGATGAGGGAAAAATGGAAAAAAAGGTAAAGACAACAAGGAATGAGGGCAAAAGTGGATTGTTGAAAAATGGGAAAGCATGAATTATAAATGGAACACACCAAAACAAATAGAAAATTACAGCCCATCGAGAACACTCAACATTGGTGAGTTAGAATTGTCGTGGATATCCATGGAGAAGAGGTCTCAGTATAGGGCTCATAGCCAAAGCAAATGATATAATTGTACTATTAGAAATACATGAACATGATGGAAACAAGATTCTAGATTACAAAAGATACAAAAATATATCAGTATGGAATGAAGCATTAGAAAATAAAAAAGGACATGGAAGAATAACAATACTATTAAAATATTCTTGAGGTAGATTCAAATAGATTTAAAAGAAGACCCATATAAACAATATCTATGGATAAAAATCACATATAATGACAAATTGGTTAGCATAGCAGCTTGTTATTTTGCTCGACAACAATAATTTTTTATAAGAAACATGACTTAGTTCATGATGATCCATATAGTTTGAAAAAGAAGACCCATATAAAAAATATCTATGCATCAAAATCACATATAATGACAAATTGGTTAGCATATAAATAAGACCCAGTATTGAGGTAGATTCATATAGGTTGAAAAATAATACCCATATAAACAAATATCTATGGATCAAAATCACATATAATGACAAATTGGTTAGCATAGTAGCTTGTTATTTTGCTCGACAACAATCAAAATTTTATAAGCAACATGACTTAGATCATGAAAATCCATAAATTACATTGGAAATATATGTCACAAAATATAATAAGCTTGGAGAGGTGGTTTTAGTTGGTGACTTTAATGACATGAAAAATAGACAAGCAAGCTCTTTAAATATCAATGAAGGCATAGATGATAATCTACTATGGTTGGAAGAAGAGATGGATCACCATTGGTTAAGGTCCTCAAATTGCAGTCAAGGATCTTGTTGTCATATCTGAGTGTCCTAGTTGGAACAATTGTGCCTTGTAAGAAGCAACACAATAGGGATGCAATTGAGAGTATGCGGTTTGGCTCAATTATGGGTTTTCAGGTGTTTTTTACAAAGTTGACTCCCTGTTATGACATGATCATTAGGTACACTTAAACTCAATGGGGAGGAAAAGGGATGAGAGAAAAATTAAATGAAAAATGTGGTGATGCACCAAAAGATCCACTAAGATCTCCTTGCACAACAAGCCTAAACGCTATGTGCCAACAATGAACACTTCCTCTCCACAACACAATTAAGCACAAATGAGTCATTGACATATGCACATAAAAAAACAAGTAAGCAAAGAACCACATATGTCTAGTCCAAAAATTGAATTAGACCTCCCCTACACACATGTAATCAAAACCCAATAATCATGTCAAAACTATAAAAATTTACACACACAAAAGCGGGTCAACAGAGAACCACAAATGAATAGTTCAAAAATTGACATAGGCCTCTATATATATATATGTGCAAGTAATTTTATACAAAGATTGTACCAGAAGCGGGGGTTTGATTTTCCCACAAGCCGCTCAAGAATCAATTGCTCTATAGAAAGAAATGAAAGGAAAGCTTACAAAAGACTACAAATGCAAACTTGTTGATCCTTTACAAAGCTAATACTACTCCTATTTATAGATTACAAATAGGAGGGTTTCCCTCCAAAACTCATGTAGAGATTTCAATATGGTTGTTGCTTATGATATTGGGACATGTCTTGTCTGAGTTGTCAATCCCTCCAAGTTTCTCTATATCTAGTATCTTAAATACCAAATGGGTCTGAGCCTTTGTATGAGGAGCTACAACCATTATTTTCAACTACCCTTTTTGGGAATCCCTACAATCTAGGTGTGGAAGAAGTTATTATGGCTTCCTAGCTACTCCTTTTCTTTTTGAAAATATGCATTTCTTTTGCAAGAAAGGATAGGAGTACTTCCAAAAGATTGCACATGTCAAAAAACCTTAAAATTTCAGGACATGGTGACTTTTTTTTTTTTAATTTAGTAATTTTCTTCAATTGTAAAACCAAAACCACACTCATATTTAAGATATTGATTACAAATTTTTTTTTTTGGAAAGAAATATGAAATTTTTCTAAAGTTTCTTTTACTTAATGTGTATTTTTAATGTGTGATTGTGATCTTGTGAAGATGTATATGTGAGTGCTAGGATTACCTTAGTGATTGCAAGTAACTCTTAACAAGATATCGATGTTGATATTATTTTATTATACTATGTTATTAATTGTTCATTGGCCTAAGTCTTAGTTCATTTTATCTTGGAGGATTTTACATGGATTTTATTTACTTTTGGTTAAGCAGATTTTAAATAAGTTTTACCTTCTTTAAACCTTGCTTTGAATAATGAAATAGAAGATTAAAATCTTTCTAAATATGAATGTGAAATTAATATTGGATTAATTTAATCATTGCTTGATTAATGAAAAGAAAATAAATATGCAAAACTAATTATAAAATGTAGAAGCCTTTGAAAAATCAAATAAATAACCCTCTTCTATGAAATTTATTTTCATAAAGATAAGTTGATTTATTGATTTGAAAATAATGGTCTATTGAATGCCATATAAATTACCCCCTTTAATGAAATTGATTTTTATATAGGGAAATCTATTTATTGCTTGAAAATTGAAATATAAATCTTGAAAGTGAAATTATGTCAAATCTGAAATTATAAAATGTCTCTAAAAAAAAAACTTTAAATAATTTTTTTAAATCCAGATTGTCTTCAAAATGACTTTGAAATTTCATGAGATGAAAGATTGAAGCTCATTCTAGGGCTCCTTGCATTTGTTTTTGGAATTTTATTTTTTTTCAAATTTTATTTTAATCAATCTGCAAAAAGAAGGGTTAGAAAAAAAATGAAATCAAACAAATCAAACAAATTGCTGCAACTCAGAAGTTCTCTAGAGACCCTGCAAGCATTAGTATTCTACACAAAACCAGCATTAGTGTGAGACGAATTCACGCAATCTAACATCTAATGCGATGCAAGCTTCTAAAGAAAATAGTGTAATATATCAAAAATGACACACAAGTAAACCATTAACATGCATAAACTTGATGTATTTCCAATATATTACCAAAAAGATCTTCAAAATTCAACTACAAGTATAGAAAACCATACCCAAAATTGGTATCATGTAGTGAAAACCAATCTAGCAGTATGGCTCCTCCAAAAGATCTAGCCCTTTCTTTGTTTTTGAATGTTGTATTTAATTTTTTTTACATTCTACTCCTTCGCATTTCATTTTCCTTTTCCAAATGCTTCTCGTTTGGTTCCTTTCTAACGTTACATATCCTTTTTTTTCACCATAAATAATGGACATGTATAGATTTGTAATGTTGTATGAGTGTTCTATTTTTATTTCCTTCCATGACTATTACTATAACAATAGGTATGATAACTTTACTCGATCGTTCCATATATATTTTTAGAACTTTTCGAATCATGGTTTTTGTCACCATATTAATGGTAATGAGTTTTCATCCTTATTCACGCTTTATGGACCCTCATGTTATACAAAAAATAGCGTTTGGTCCTCCTTTACCAATGTTGACAAGTTAGCATCCCTTCTGAATTATACCATCGGGTATTAGTTCTCATATATACATTCTTTGAAGTCAAAATAAAACATGGAGGGAACCAATGTACCGAAAACATAAACTAACCACCGAACTATTTTGAAAAAATATAGAAATACTTTGCAAGGTAGCTTGAACCAATATGACTTTTCCAACTTGACTGAGGAGGGCTCCCTTCCATCCAACAAGTTATGTTTTGTATTCTTTCAAAATAGTAGCCCATAGATATTCATGAGCTTTGCCAAAGAAAAGAGGTAGACCTAGGTAGGTAGAGGGGAGCTCTGAAATAGTGCAGCCAAGAATTTTGGCTATTTTTAATTGCATTCCAAGAGGGGTATTAAGGGAAAAATTCTTGTTTTGAGGTAATTAACTTTTTGCCATGCAACTTCCTTATAAATTTTAAGCGTGGATTTAATAGCCTTAGCTTGGGGGACATAGGAGAAGGTTACTATAATGGTATCATCAATGAATTGTTGGTGAGTAATAATATTTAGAGATGAAGTTGGCTTAATTCCTGAAATGGTTCCTTGGACATAGACAACTTTCAAGGATCTCCTAAGATCCTCTAAAATGATGATGAAGAGAAAGGGTGAGAGGGGGTCCCCTTGTATTAACCCTATGAAACTTCTTAAGTATCCACAACCAAGCCATTGAGAATAACTGAGAAGCTAGCTAAAATTATGCATTCTTTAATTAATTCTATCCACTCTAGATGAAACCCAAAATTGGATAAAATAGAGAAAAGGAATTTCCAAGAAACCTTGTTGAAGGCTTTTTTCATATCCAATTAAAAAAAAATCCTAGCTTTTTCAGTTTTTTCAAAATAGTGGATAAGTTCGTGAATGGTTATGATTCCATCAGTGATAAATCTTCCTTGTATAAAGCTTCCGTAGCACGGGTCAATAATAAGGGGGATAATTTCTTTCATCCTCTTAGCCATGAATTTGGTAAGAATATTGTAAATAATATTGCATAGGCTAATGGGTCTAAAATAAGAAATAAATTTGGTCTTTATGGATTTGGGAATGAGAATTAGAAACATAGAGTTGACATCTTTGGGGATGTGCTTGATTTTTTAGATCTCTTGAATGTCAACAATTACCTTAAGACCTACAACATTCCAAAACTTATGGAAGAAAATGGTTGGGAAGCCATCTGGTCCAGGAGCCTTATCCCCTAACATAGAGAAGACAACATTTTTTACTTCATTAGTAGAGAAGGGGCTTGTTAGATAGGAGTTGAAGTTTTGGGGGATAAAACGAGGAATGTTGGTGAGAAGACTATTATAAGCATGATAAGTGTAGGGAGTACCTATTTCGAGTAGGCTTTCAAAGTAGGCAACAACTTCAGCTATGATCTTTGATAAGTCATTAGTTAAAGAACCATATTCCTTGGTCACCTCCTTAATTTTATTAATTTTTTTTTGTCTGAGAGTGGTGGCATGAAAAAAACTGGTGTTGGAGTCCCCTTCAACCAGATGGCTCTATATTTTTGTCTCCAAAATATTTCTTCGTAGGTCAAAATATTATGAAATTTAGCTAGGAGATCCTTTTCATTGTGCCTCAGGTCCACTGAAGCACCTCCAAACTGAATGGTAGAGTTAATGCTACTCAATTGGTTTTGAATATTTTGCTTTCAAATGAAGAGGTGTTTGAAGACTTCCTAGTCCCAAGTCTTTAGATTGTTTTTGATGAAGTGGCATTTTTTAGCAATTTGAGAAATGAGTGGACTTGACAAATTTTTAGCCCACCACTTGAAAAACAATGAACCAAGACCTTGATGTTGGAGCCATGAAAATTCAAACATGAAGGAGGTTTTAAAGGATGAGGAAGGTTTGAGGGCTTCCAATCATAGGGGTTTATGATTAGAGTTTATTTTTGAAAGGGATCAGAGAGTGGCATCCTTGAAGGGAGAAATTCCTTCCTTAGAAAGGAGGACTCTATCAAGTTTGAGCTGGATAAGCTAATTGCCAAACCTCTTATTGCTCAAGGTAATTTTTGTGCCTCTTAATTGGATATCCATCAACTCATTACTATTTAAAAAATTTACAAATTCTTCAAACCATTTGGAGGTGATGGGGGAGCCTCCAAGTTTTTCAAAAGGGAAGAGTGGGTAATTGAAGTCTCCAACTAACATCCAAGTCTCGTTATTAAAAATATTTCTTATATGGATTGAAGTTTTCCATAAAGAGACTCATCTAGAGGGGGTGTTTTGGCTCATAAATGTTTGAAATAACCCACCTAACATTTATGGTTTTTCAGTAGAACAAGATATTGGTGATTCTTTCTAAGACTAAAAGGAGCCTTTATTCAATATTTGATGGATTCCAAAGACAAAAAATCTCCAAAAGCTCCTTTAGCTGGGCTGGCAAGAAACTCACTACTCTACATTGTTTTGGAGACTTTTTCCATGTTGCAAGCTTTGAATTTGGTTTCTTGAAGGATGATTATATGGGGATTCAACTCTTTCCTCATGTAATCCACCAAACATTGTTTGGCATGTCCATTGAGACCTCTCAAATTCTAGGAGAGGATCCTCATTTAGAATTTTTTGAGAGATATTTCTTTCCTCTACCTTGGCTAGAAAAATAATTTTTTATGGGCCCCACATCACAATTGGATTCTATGACAGGGTTTTCCTTTTTAGGGATACACCAAATGGTTTGGGTGCCATTAACAATTTCCATTTCAGTTTCTCTTTTTTTTAGGTCTTAAATTGAAGGCTTACCTTTCATATTTTCACTACCAATGTCAACATGACCTTTATTTTTGGTTTTAGGTGATAGGATGAGGGGATATCGAGTTTGGATTGATGACTTGTTCAGGGATGGGCATTTACGGGGGCACATTAGCCTCAAAAATAGATGGAGCCACAATTGAAGAAGGGTGACAAGAGGGAGGAGGAGGAGCTAAAAGGGAGCCCTTGATGGAAGGGGGGAGAGGATAAGGATTTAAGACTTGAAGAGAAGACTCTGAAATATGAAGATGTAATTGAGATAAGCACTATTCCTAAAGGGAGCAGTGGGATGGTAGAAAGGGGGAACAAAGGATGAAAAGGATTATCAGGGCAAGGCTCCTCAACATCTAAATAAGAAAAGATATTGACCAGAGAATAGGATGGAAGGTTAACTTGAGAAGAGGGTCCATCACTGCTGATATGAGCTGAACACATTCTTTTAGACTTCAAATTCATAGTCTTGCTAGGAAGCAGAGTATAATCAATGTTTGGCAAAGGTACCTCACTCACAGAGGAAATGGAAAATGTGCCAGGAATTTTGGGATCCTTGTGAAGTTAAGATTTCTTGGAAACAACAAGGGGTTTCAAAGAAGGACATTGACGAGAGAGGTGCCCATATTTCTTGTTGGTGGTGTAAAGGGTTAGCTTATTTTTATACTCAATAATTTAGATCTTGTTGCTGATGTCCAACAATGATTCAATGATTTCTCGTA
Organism: Wollemia nobilis; assembly: GCA_028583015.1. Lineage (NCBI taxonomy): Eukaryota > Viridiplantae > Streptophyta > Pinopsida > Araucariales > Araucariaceae > Wollemia > Wollemia nobilis. Next base: position 6,277,972 of record JAQPPZ010016989.1, on the reverse strand, counting down.
GCTCAAAATCAAGATTGGTAATGATGCACATTCTAGCGTATACCATTCGAGACTTAGTTTTGGTAACTGGATCGAAAGCAACAAGTTCTCCAATAGATATTACTATTCCTTTAAGAATTATTTTGTGCTAGAATTGAATCGGTAAGCTAGGGAGACTTACCCAAATTGATGCTTTGTAAGTTTGGAATGAAGTATGGGCCCCATATCATGAGAAAAAGGCTGTGATAGCCAAAGAACCATGGCATTCCAGTAAAAATTCAACTGGAATCTTTGCTATTATTGACTTTTTTTAGAAAAAAACCTTTAGGGATTGCCATTCATTCCATATGCCCTTGAGATTTCCTTTTTTTAAATGCCCATTTTCTAGTAGACTCAATGTCAGGTTTGGAGCCTACAATTTTTTCCATGAGGGAGATGACATCATGAGATACAGTCATGGATGTGAGCTCTGATGATATCCTTAGCTTACCTTGGTTTGGATGTAGATCGAACAAGCTACCAAAGAAATATGGAAGAGATGTTTTTCAGACCATTTCAAAAAATGACAAGGAAGAAAGATAAGGAGGAGAATGGGGGTCAAGGACTGCACCAACCCCAATTCTTGTGGCATCTAGACCACTCACCATAATGATATTGGTACCATTTTTGATGCTCGTGACCTCAAGATTTCTCGATTTGCCATAATTGGGACTCCCCCCATAAACCGTGGAGCGCTCGAGATCGCTTGAAGGGTTCTTGCCTTTGCAAATTTCAAATTTTTGGTTCTTCTCCAGTGTTGTGCTCTCCATTTCAAATTTCTCTTCTTGAATAATCATTAAAATATATAAATATAAATATAGAATATATATTTTTTCAATATTATATATTTATATTTTTATGATTATTCAATGTAAAATATGCTTTCTCATTGGTTTGATTGTTTTCCTTTATCCCATTATTTTATGCTTAATTTTATTTTTTGTTCTCTTTATCCTACTTGGGCTTAATTACCATGCATCACAATCATACACTAGTGTAAACTACATGAGGGATTGGAGTTGGACACATGTAAGGTTGATGCAATACGATGCCACCATGTAGATATAATTTTTTTTATCATGTTGTTAAACCCTAGAAAGAAAACTTGTGTTTTTTGTCTTGACTTTGTTTGATCAAATGCATACTACAAACGAAGTTGGAGGAAGATACATTCAATATAATACACTCATAATTGTGAGAGTTTATTCTCTTTCCCTGTAAACCATGTCTTTCTTCCATACCATTAATTTTGTCTTTATGATCTTTGTCCTCTTTTATGAAAACCTACTATAAGGCACTTCTTTCTTTTTTCCTTTCTTAAGAGCATTGTACTATCTTTTCATTTCCTAACTGGTGTTCACAATTTAAATATTATGATTTTGATGCATCTTTGTGATGGATGCAATGATCTTTTTTCCTCTTGTTAGTGTTTGGAGATGGCCTAGGCCTCAAGCATGGACAACATCATGCTTTCTCCTCATCAATATTTATGATACACCATCTAAAAGCAAATTGTCATAGAGTGAACATAATTCAAAGATATAACATATTTTCTTCATATAATAAAGAATGTGCACATATAAATCATCAACGGAAGAGATACTTTAAATGCAACATACGTACCATTGATCACTCACATATTTCATTTCTACGAAGTTCAAATTACTTAATATATATATGTATATCATATTCTACAATATGTGAGAAGAATTGATTGCTTTTTATCATGCATTTTAATAGTTGGTAGAATAGTAATAGCCTATAATAATAATTAATATTCTCATTTCGAAAAACAATTATTCCCTATATGCTTTCTCCCATAAAATAGATAGTAAATTAAATATACAAGGAAGAACTAATATCTTTTAAAAATAAGATAGAAAATTATTTGAAATGTATATTTAAAAACTGAGATTCTCAATGATTACCATCTGTAACAAACAACTAATTTAAAATGAAGTTCTCCGTAATTATTAGCTACAAAGAATGCGTTGAACTTTTCATCAATCCACTCGTACAAAACATATGTTGAAATCTATAGATGGTAATAATCTTGACTTTTAAGATTCCACCTTGAATGTAAATTTGATAGACTGATAGACCTTCCAATACCCTGCAATTGTAGCACAACATTTTTATATTTCCATTTTTTTTAAGAAAAAAAATAAACGTCCAGTAAAACGTTTAGTGGAGGTGTCCACCTTTCCTATTAGTTGTCTAATAATAAGGTTTGATTTCTACTAAATAAATTAATGATCAATAAAAACAGTTTTTACACGACAGGGTTCTCGCTGACTGTCTGAACGTTGTATTAGTAAACATTTTTTACTCATATTTATCATGAAAACGATGGCCTGTTAAAAGTACGAAAAAATAAGTAGTGGAGACGTCGAACAATCGTGATTAGACGAATCTAAACAGGCGTAGAATTGACCTCTCCAGCGGATAGGCAAAAAAATTCGATCCTCTCCCAAGCGAAGCCCCACAGTTTACCCATGGCTGCCATCAAGCGTGAAGAATCTGATTGTGAGTATCTGGTCAATAGCCGTCACCATAAGCATGCCCTGCGCTTAGAGGAAAACCTTTTAGTTTACGAATGCCATGGATGCAAAGAAAAGGGTGAGGAAATTGGCTATAGGTGCCCTAAGTGCGCAGATTTCATGCTGCACGAGCTGTGCGCCTTTCATAGCGACGAGGTAGACCATCCGTTAGAAGGCAAAGCTAAGAAGCTTCAATTTCGCTGCAAAACAACTTTCCCAGGAACCCACCGCTGCAAGGTCTGCAAAGAGACGATTTGGGGTTTTGTGTTCAGTTCTGAAAGAGGTCTCAATCGATTCAGAGCACACCCTCTCTGCATCGACCTCCCCAGATCTCTCTGCTTCAGTGGCCATGAAGAGCATCGCATGAAACTTCGGGCCCAGAAGAGCGAGTTCAAGTGCAGCGATTGTGACGAGATGAGACGGGGCTGGAGATATAAGTGCGAGAAAGACGATTGTCGGGAAGTAATCGAAGTGAGATGTATCATGAAAGATCTTCACTTTCCTGTTACTTCTACCAGTAGAAGAAAGCGAGATAAGGTCTGGAAGGGATTCAAGTATTTGGGCAAGGGTTTCATAATGATAGCCCCCTCTGTTGTGACCCCCTGTTTCGGAATTAAGTAAATGGGTAATTGGTGTTTTTTTTTATTAGTCTGTTTATGTTTTTTTTTTTTTAATTAGTCTGTTTATGTTTTTGATGTCGGATGAAGTTGATGTTCTCTTAGAGCATGGATAAATGATCTAAAATCATCGAAGTTTTTTTTTTTTTTTTTGTTGAGTGTTTAAAAGATTTTGAAGCACGGTGTCGTTGAGTAGTAATTAGGATTTTGTTTACAAAATTTTTAATTTTTAATTTTTTTTTATAAGAAATATTAAAAAAAATTTAAGTTTTTTTTTATTTAATGTGTATTTGTAATCTTGTGAAGATGTATGAAGTGAGTGCTAGGAATACTTTAGTGATTGGTGTTGATATTACTTTATTATACTATGTTATTAATTTTTCATTGGCCCTCATATGACCAGGCTGTAAGTCTTAGTTCATTTTATCTTGGAGGATTTTACATGGATTTTATTTACTTTTGGTTAAGCAGATTTTAAATAAGTTTTACCTTCTTTAAACCTTGCTTTGAATAATGAAATAGAAGATTTAAATCTTTCTAAATATGAATGTGAAATTAAGATTGGATTCATTTAATCATTGTTTGGTTAATGAAAAGAAAATAAATATGCAAAACTAATTATAAAATGTAGAAGCCTTTAAAAAATCAAATAAATAACCTTCTTCTATGAAATTTATTTTCATAAAGATAAGTTGATTTATTGCTTTGAAAATAATGGTCTATAGAATGTCATATAAATTACCCCCTTTAATAAAATTGATTTTCATAAAGGGAAATATATTTATTGCTTGAAAAATGAAATATAAATCTTGAAAAGTGAAATTATGTCAAATCTGAAATTATAAAATGCCTAAAAAACAACTTTAAATAATTTTTATAAATTTATATTGGCTTCAAAATGACTTTGAAATTGCATAAGATGAAATATTGAAGCTCATTCTAGGGCTCCGTGCATTTGTTTTTGGAATTTTATTTTTTTCAAATTTTATTTTAATCAATCTGCAAAAAGAAGGGTTAGAAAAAAAATAAAATAACAATGAAATCAAACAAATCAAACAAATTGTTGCAACTCATAAGTTCTCCACAGACCCTACAAGCATTAGTATTCTACACAAAACCAGCATTAGTGTGAGACGAATTCACGCAATCTAACATCTAATGCGATGCAAGCTTCTAAAGAAAATAGTGTAATATATAAAAAATGACACACAAGTAAACCATTAACATCCATAAAATTGATGTTTCTCCAAACATTCAACTACAAGTATAGAAAACCATACCCAAAATTGATATCATGTGATGAAAACCGATCCAACGGTGTGGCTCCTCCAAAAAAATCTAACCCTTTCTCTTTTTTTTAATGTTGTATTTAATTTTTTTACATTCTACTCCTTCACATTTCATTTTCCTTTTCCAAATGCTTCTCGTTTGGTTTTCCTTCCTAACGTTACATATCCTTTTTTTTCACCATAAATAATGGACATGTATAGATTTGTAATGTTGTATGAGCGTTCTATTTTTATTTCCTTCCATGGCTATTACTATAACAATAGGTATGATAACTTTACTCGATCGTTTCATATATATTTTTATAACTTTTTGAATCATGGTGTTGGTCACATATCAATGGTAATGAGTTTTCATCCTTATTCATGCTCGATGGACCCTCGTGTTATACAACAAATAGTGTTTGGTCCTCCTTTACCAATGCTGACAAGTCAGCATCCATTATGACTTATACCATCGGGTATTAGTTCCCATATATACATGCTTTGAAGTCAAAATATGACATGGAGGGAACCAATGTACCGAAAACATAAACTGACCACCGAACCCTAGTGTTCAATGCCATCCTCCAGTTTCACTTGTGCAGTGTTACTCCTCCTGATGTGATTTATCTTTCTTCACAACCGTAGCAATCAAAAAAACCAACCATGTACCCTCTCGAATATTGCCTAATAGTGACCCATGTCGAATTTCTCGACGTATCAGACTCAAATTATACTAGCAATATCTGCTTCTATGTTTAACATGGATCTTTTCCATCATATCGCATGCAATTGCAACACATCCTTGACTGTCTCCATGATATAATTTGACCATATCCACATCGGTGTGATTAACATTGCCATATGTGGTCTGTGTTCGTCTACAGCGAGGTTGCTGCTAACTCTCGAAAAATCCACCTCATGGTTTTTTCCAATACCTTACATCTAACACCGCTCTCATTCGTTGTTGTCTCTAGTAGGATTCATGCCAAGCATCCATGTTGTCGCTGGGTTGTCATGTCATCATACAAGCTAGACAATCTGTGTCATCATATGCTCCACGTTCTACGTTTAAACATCCACCTCACTATTACCGCATCATCCTCCATAGACTACCCCATCATCCGTTTGTTTGACATCGTGGACGTCCTCACTAGTTCCATGTATGTCATGCACCAAACTTTATTTACCCTACTCACAACAAAATGATACATTATATTTTATAACAAAATCAATGCCCATAAATTAATACGAGAGTATAAAGGCTTCAATGATGCCTTGTATAATTTTTCTTTTTATTTTATTCTAAAATAATTTATTATATATAAATATATATATTTTCTCAATCAACTTTAGAAATTCAAATTCAATTTAAAACTATAAGAAGAAAGCATGAAAATTAAAAACGAAAACCCAACAATAATCTTGACCACATCTTAAAATCAACATTTGAAAATCAAGCTTTGCCCTCGACCCAAGACAAATAAGATTGACATTTGAGAAACAATTAACACTAAACATTTGACTACTATTTCCAACATTGGGACTTATGTTGCGATCTTAATGGATATGGGCTTTGCTAAAATAATCACTCAATAAAAACCTTAAAACCCAAAAACAACAAACAATAAGGTGGGTTCTCAATTTTGGGGTTGGTTGTGGAATGACCACAATAGGTATTTTAAAGGTTACAACTACAACTCATGTACTTTTTTTTTTTTTTTGATATATAGAGAAGTTAGTTACAACTACACTTTTTTCAGTAACTATTAAGCATAGGGTTCAAAGCATAGGAATTATTTCCAACAAGCCTATTCCACCTTGTTATATTGATCCAACATGAGAGGGACCATCGATCTCTCAAGATTCGTATCATTGTCATCAGTCTAGCACGCACTCAAAGGAATCATAGCAGACTACTATCTTTGGAAATTGGCACCCCCAAGGTTTGAACACAAGTCTCTTCTTGGTAAATGGTTGGCCAGATAAGCAACTACCAATCCACCTAGACCTTGGGGGTAAAACTCTTAGGGTAGAAAAAATCTTGAGAGTTGCTCTTAGGTGATCGATAGTGTTGTCCCATTTGGGTATACCACTATCTAGAGGGAAGCCACAAGATATTCTTGTGTCCCCTTTCACATCGTAGAGTTTAAATCATGGCCCTCTTGTTCAATGTGACCAGACTCGTCTTCTCCACTTGCGCTACAAAGTTGGACTAGAAGAGATTTTTGTAGCTAGTGTGATTTGAATCAAAGTTAAATAGACCCAGGATACATATCACAAACATCAGTTAGCTATCTCACACCAACTCTATTATCCAATCACCCTTAAAAAGGCTTATGGTAGGTAGTGTGATTTGAACTGGATTTGAATGGATCCATGATATGGATCATAGACCTCAGTTGACCACCTCACACCAAGTCGGTTGTCCACTCACTCTCAAAGAGATTATGATAGCCAATTTGATTTGAACTAGAATTGAATGGAATCGTGATACATATCGTAAAACTCAATTAGCTATCTCACACCAACTTGGCTACCCACTCACCCTTCAAAGGGGTTATGGTAGCCAGTGTGATTTGAACCTGAGTTGAATGGACCTTTTGTAAAAATCACAAACATTCGTTGACCACCTCACACCAACTCAATTGCCCACTCAACCTTAAAAGGGCTTATGGTAGCCAGCGTGATTTGAAATGAAGTTAAATGGACCCAAGGTATGGATCGTAAACCTTAGCTGACTGTCTTACACCAAATCGGTTGCCTATTCACCCTTAAAAGGGCTTATGGTAGCTAGTGTTATTTGAAATGGAGTTGAATGGACTTGCAGTATGGATTGTAGACCTCAGTTGACTACCTCGATCCAACTCGGTTGCCCACTCACCCTTCAGTACAACTCATATACAATAGATGTATTTGTGTGGGCATTGTATTTGTTGTCGTCATCCTTGAGTGTGTACTAGATAAATATGTAACTCTTTACATTTTATCATCATCTCATCGTGGGTTACATTTTATCATTGCCTCATCGTGGGTTTGAATCCTGCTCCTTGTTGTTACTATATCCTCCAATTGCATTGGTAAACTCTTTTGGAAGTAAATAATGTCTCTATTTCTTCAAGGCTTGAACTATGGCATAAAAATCTTGGTCATAGACCGACTATTTTCTCTTTGTCTCATTTAGCTTCTCATTGAAATAGGCAATGGGTTTGCCTTCATGGCTCAATACTCCTCCTATTGTCTTCCCACTTGCATCATAATCTATTTGAAAGACCTTGTTGAAGTCTAGTAGTGCTAGAATGGTTGTTTTATTATCTTCTCCTTCAATATTTGGAACCTTCTTTTTGTTTTAGTCTTCCACTTAAATTCGTACCTTTCTTCTTTCATTGTTTCTGTGATTGACGCACAAATTCTACTAAAGTTATTGATGAATTTTCTATAGAAAATTGCAATACCATGGAAACTCCTAGTCTCAAACATAATTCTAGGTGACGACCAACTCGCAATGGCCTTGAACTTTTCAAGGTCCATCTGTAACCCTTCTTGGGATATCACAAAGCCCAAGGACACCAATTCCTCCTTCATTAAGCTACATTTCTTCAATTTGACTAGCAACTTATCTTTCTTCAATATTTTAAGACTGATCTCAAATGTGCCAAATGATCTTTCTTGCTCTTACTAAATATCATAAAATATCATCCAAGTAGACAACCATAAAATTGCAAAGAAACAACTTTAACAATTCATTCATTAGCCACATAAAGGTACTGGGTGCATTCATCAATCCGAATGGCATAACTAGCCACTTGTACAATCCATCCTTTCTCTTGGGTGGTCTTCCACTCATCTCGTTTCCTAATTTGGATATTATTATAACCACTCTTCAAATATATATTTATGAAGTACTTTGCTCTACTTAAGCAATCCATAAAATCATCCATGGGAGACAATGAGAATCGATAATTGATAGTTATCTTATTAATAGCCCTAGAATCCGTACACATGTGCCACTCTCCATCCTTATTTGGTGTAAGCATTGCTGGTACTACACACAGACACAATCTTTACCAAATTAGTCCTTTATCCAATAGCTCCTAAACCTATCTATTTATTTCCTCATTCTCAATTGGTGTCAACCTATATGGTGTCTTATTGGGTAAACTCAATCCAGGAATAAAATCAATGTGATGGCTAATACTTCTTGTTGGTGATAACCCATCTGGAAATGCTTCTGATAAAATTTATGTATACTCGTCTAGAAAATCCTTTACTTCACTTGGAATCTCCTCTTTCTTACCCGTAATGTTACCCTTTACGAGTTTAATAATTAAGGCAAAACATGTCTTCTTTGTCATCTCATTAAAAAATTGTTTTCCTAAAACTAAACATATTTTAGGATTAATATCCTCTCTTTCATCCCTTTCCTTCAATAGACTCAACACAAACTTCTTACCATCTTTCATAATGGTGTAGATGTTTTCCCTACCATCATGTACTACCTTCTTGTCGAATTGTCAAGGTCTTCCCAACAACACATGGCAAGTATCCATGGGCATAATGTCACATATGACCTTATCTTTGTATGGTCCTATCTAAAAATTTACCTTACACTATTCACTCACTAGAATTCGGTATCCCATTTATGACCAAGAAATATTGTATAGACTAGGGTGTTCTTCCTTCTTCAACCTCAACTTCTCTACCATATTAGTAGATACTAAATTATCCGTGCTTCCATTGTCTACGATAACCTTGCAATATTTTCCACAAGATTTGCACATATTTCTGAAAAGATTTCTCTTTTGTATAGGTTCACATTCATTCTTCTTTGGATTGAAGAGCACTCTCTTCATCATGAGAGATTCTTCTTGCTTGGGATGCTCCACATACCTAGGGGAAGCAACACTTTCTTCTTCATCTTGGGTAATATAGTTTCTAACCTCCTTTCCTTTATAGTTGCTTTGTTGTGCGTTTGGACATTCAAACACCCGATGGCTATATTATCCACACCTATAACATTTTATAGAGAATCCTCTACCCTTCCTCGACCAAAATCACCTCTTCCTCATGAGAAATATTCATCTCCTCTAGTGCTTTGGTTGACATCCAGAGAATACCTTTCATGAAGTAGAATTTTACTCCCAAAACTTAATAAATACCTTTGAAGGCTACAAATATTTATCTACTAGCGATAAGGAAAAATTCTCATTATTCCTTAAGAGGCAAAAGAAGGAAGCTTTGCAACATTAATTGGTTATCTTCATTAAGTCATCTTCAGAGCATGGTGGAATACACAAAAGATAGTTTTATTCACATTAGAGGAATGTTTTATGATTTATCTATCATTAATTATTTTTGTACTTGCTCAAAACATGAAGCAAACTAGCAATGAAAATCAATAACATTGTGATGATAGACTAAGTCATCATGAAACAAAGATTCCACTAGTATCAATGTAAAATCATAGGAGAAGGAGGAAAAGGGAAAAAATGCATGACAAGAGAGAACAAGTCCAAGATACTACTATGAATACAAACAAATACTATAATCAAGAAAGGACAAAGATAAGATCGAATGGACATGATCAAATTGAAGTATTGGAAGAACCTAAAGTTGACCTTGAAGTAGAAGCTCTCTCAACGAAGATAGCTTTTTATGGAGACACAAACTACTTTCTTGAACATGATATAGAAATAAATGAAGGAGAGTACAAGCTCCAAGATCAAGAGGAAGATCCATATTGAAGACTAAAGTCTTCAATATCCAAATAATGTAATACGAGAGGGTGTTAGAGTATATTACATCATTTGGGTCATGCCAATGTACCACCTTGGATCCATAACTAGAGTAGGAGCTTACTTTAGAGTAAAATTAAGTAGTTACTTCCAACTATGTAATAAATGCATAGGTGTCAATGTGCAATGATGTAAATGTACAAGGAGTCCACTTGTACATAAGTCATAGGTAAGAGTCATAGATGGAGGAAGACCCCAAACAACCTATCTTGTTATATAAAAGCCTTATTGGTAGTCAATAGAGTGTGCGTCACATAGCATAGAGTGTGTGTTAGTGAGTAGGAGAATGGGTACAATGTAGCTCTCACATCAGTGTATGAAGTGTTCATGTCCTCCATTATATTACATTGTACTTTTTTTCATGAGTTTCCATTAATAGTATATTTCAACTTTATTGTAGAAGTTCATTATCTTATTTTTCTGCCATTCTTAGGGAATATGCTTAGTGTATTGCCCTCACCCTTGCTCACTAGGATTAGGATTTTGTTATCTGCATCTTGATGTATTTGCTGCCCTTCCAGTCTTATGCAAAAATGGAGTAGGATCTTTGGTGCCTCTAAAAGAAATTTGAAACAAAAAATCTCCTTTATACTTTGTTTGGTGGTGGGCTGGTTTATGCCTCCTAGTGTGACCTGCGTTCGTTGAGTGCGCATCAATCCAAAAACTGTGGTACAAATCCCAAACCCCCAATGCTCCTCCTCACTCCCAGTTAAATAACAATAAGGTGGAATAGGTGTTATTAGGGCAGCCCACAGGTGGAATAAGTGTTGTTAGGACAACTCCAAGATGTAAACCCTAACAATGAGATGGAATAAGTGTTATCGAGGCAGCCAATGAGGTGGAATAAGTGTTATTAGGACAACCCCAAAAGTTAAACCCTACTTGATAATAACAAAAAAAGAATGTGGATGTAAATAACCCTCCCATGAATTATATATGTTAATTTTAGAAATGTATAACCACATAACTCTTACCTGTACTATTATATGCTGTATTTTTCCTTTGTCCTTTCTGTTGTCTCTTTGTCTGATGTGTTCATACATATGCACGTAACATAAGCTTTGTCGTTTTCTTTGATTTAAATTTTTTGTTTACCTTTCAAGGGATGATTGATACGTGCGAACAATTATCCTATCCTTATGTCTTATAAATGAAAAAATAAAGAATGATTTTTATATTTTTATTTTTATTTTAATTTTTTAAGAAAAAAATAGATCTATCTAGAAACCTTGTAAACCCGTAGCAAATGTACACCTCGTCGGACCGCTTTTCGCAATTATTTCTTAAAAAAAAAAAAATGTATATTTTTAACCTTAAAAAAACTGCAAATGTTGCAGAAAAGAAAAGTTTTCAGTAAAATAAGCCTTTTCATAAAGACTATGCTATCCCTAATTTTTTTTGAGTGTGAGAGGCGGTTGGGGGATTTAAAACATATAACATTGATTGGAGGATGTAAAGCATATACCGTTAGAAAATTGCTTTTGTTGTAGGAAAATAAAAGTTTTCAATAAAATAAGCATTTTCTCGAGCACTAAGCGTCCCACCTATTATCGTGATAGAAATGAACTAAGTACCAGAAATGAACGTGAACTTTAAAGCCTTCCTGATATCAATCAGGTTTATTTAGAGTTGTTGTTACATCAAAATAGAAGTTTCAGTATTTGATATAATTTGAACACCTCACAAGATAACCGTTAATCCATCAAGTCAAATCTGCGTATTTGAACACCTCACGGTTAACTTAAAAATTAGGAAGAATATATAAAAACTACCTTTAAAAGTACTTTTAAATATAAAAAGCTTCCGAGGGCATACGTCTTTCGTCTATTTTATCAGACGATAAAAAGTTAAAGAACACCTAGCCATGAGCTGCCGCGTTCACTTCCATCGTTCCGCACACTTTCTTTTGTCCACTAGACTTGATATATATATATTAAAGGTATTTTATTGTGCGAAGATGTCAAGCACAACAATGAATTGACATTTCCAGTCAGATGATAAGAGGACCATCACTCTTACTAAATGTTGCGATCAACGTGGAGAACGTGAGATGCTTGCGTTAGTAGGGCATGAGCATCATTGAGCTTAACATTGCTACTTTCCTTCTTGTCTCCTTAGGTTTTCACTAATTTTTTAATCCCAACATGGTATTGTGCACGTTGGACAAGCACACAACTAGATCTTCAGCTACCTATTTTAGTACCCATTATGGTGCCAGAGGAGCCACCACCTTATGGCTGCTCCTTATATACCCACAGGCCACAGCACACATGGTGAAAGTATCTGTGGGCTTTATTAATAGTCCGCAGACTTTCTCTTTCCATAGTTTCGATGATATCAGAAGTATATATTTGATAGTGGTCCATCCAAATGATAGAACCATATGCATAACTAAACTTTTCATATCAAAAACTCTGAAGGGCTAGGATCTTATTCATAATGAAATTTAGGCAGTGGCATCGCCATATCTTCGACCCTTTACAAATGTATTAATGTTCCTTGTTAGCTAAGTACAACAATTTTTAGGATGGGGCTTTGTAATCTGAATAAAAATCTTGAATTCAGAATTGCCTCAAATCTCTACCAGTGCAGTGAACACCAAATAGAAGCTATTGAAAACAAGAAGAGAGGAAAAGAAGATATCCTCAAATCTATACATAAATGAAACGAAGTGAAATCAAACTAGCGGAGGAATCCATGTCACTGTGTCATATAGAATTCCAACAATTAACTAATCACAGTCTGTGTACAATAAAATGCAAAATTAAATAGCGAGTAAAATTGTGGTCACCCGCACACCAAAAAAAGGAAGGCCAAGGTGAACCGGCAAAAATTATTGAGGTACGTTGTCAAATATACATTCATTACAAGCTTTGCAAGGTGGTGAGATGCACCTCGAACCAAAAATTCCCAACATTCACGACAACAATTCAAGTGGAACCTGTAATAGAAAAGAATGATTACGCATAGGAATATGACAAGGAGAAGACCGACACCTATCATATGAAGGTGACTGACATGAATCCCTTTAAAATTATGTCCACAATAGATGATATTGCATGAAGTCTATGAAATCAAAAACATAAGGGTAGAAATCAATACCCTCCAAGAATACCTGAGAATACCTGAGCTGTATGCATAACACTTAGAATGAATAAATATTACAAGTAGGGGGCTGTAGGTTGGAGACCAACACCTTTAGCAATACTCAGACCAAAACTCAAAGACATGTCTCACCAACACCAGAAATAGTTCAAGTTGACATCCACACAGTGCACTAAAGAATCACAGTGGGGAGATCGAACGAATGGAGGTTGGCACCACTGTCAATAGTTATGATCCATAAAATTTCCCAGACAGGGATGGCATGAAAAAATACTTGAAATTGATAAGAATAGACAAGAAAGAAAGCTCATTAACCCAAATTATATATATATATATATATATATATATATATATATATATATATATATATATATATTTCAATAAGAAGAAACTAAAATAGATAAGAAACATCAAATCAAGTAAAGGTTATATGGAGGGTGTAAACAAGCAAAGATACAAGAATAGAACAGGAGACATGATTTGTATTATAGCGAAGAATTCTGGAAAATGTGCGTAAATAAAAATAGATATTTCAGATCACACTATATTCCATTTGCAGATACAACTTGATGGTGAAAATTGCCTATAACTTCTTAAATAGTTGTTAAAAAACCTTAATTTTTTTCTCCTCTGAATTAATTTTAAAAAGTCCTTTCATCTATCAAATTGCATTAGTTCAATGGATTATATTTCTCATTTTTGAAGGAGAAGACCCAGGTTTGAAGCTCTACTGATTATATTCCTCAACATCAAAAGAGAAAACCTAGGTTTGAATCTTGCCAAACAATCTACGCATAATTAGCAAACAGATGTAATAAAATTATGTAATAATGATGTAATATGAGTGAGTAAAGCCCGTTTTAATCCCTTATAACTAATTAAAAGAAAAAAAATACCTCAATCTGAAATTTTCTTTCTTCCTTTGACATGGTTTGAAATATGAAAAACACAATATTTGGATTGTGGTGGACCCAATTCCTATCAACCAAAGTAAATATAGACCTCCATGAAAGAATCAAGCATGAACCATCTTCCTCGTTAAATATTGTTTGGGCGCTTTTCTTATTCAACCACCTCTTGAATCTTTCTCTTTAGGTAGTGGGCCTCTTTCATATCACCTTCACATATTCAAGGCAGAAAAGGTGTTTACTTCCCACTAATTGATCAACAAGTGGATCTCTGGAGTGCTCTTCAATTTTAGTTTGAATTACCCTTCTTGTATCTCTGAGAAAGGCCCATCTTCATGAATATGGAATGTAGTATACTACAAAATTTGAGCTCAACCATGTCTTTCTTCAATCTTAAATTATTTTTTATTGTGTGGACCATAAGAATGTGTCTTCAATGTTTTTCTCTTCAAAACTTTGGTCACTTCAACATATAAGATGTACACTTTGAGACTTTTTTTCTTTATCAACCTATATCTTGCATCCCCTTGGGCATAGATGAAGTCTAGATTGATATTTTGTTGTGAATAGTCATTGAACACTATAGTGAGGTGGAATTTATGAGGTTCACAATGGTTCGCATCTGTGATCCTATTGGCCCTAGGAATCTAAGTCTTAAGCATGCACTATTTCTGAGTTGGGTGATGATGTGATGGTCCTTGCAAATAGAGGTTTATATGGATATGCTTCCTAGAACTAGTTTAGGAGAGCTCACTTTCTTAGAACATCGAAGAATGCTAAAGGAAAGAGGTATTATTCTCCAACTATGAATTTTAATATGGAATATTGATTATTCAATTGTTCATGGAATAAAAATAATATCTCGTGACATTTGATTCATCACCTTATATTTTCCATCATTTTTACTTGAGTGGAAATGATGTCAACACTCTATGTTGAAGAATCTCTATGAAAATATTGATGACAACTAAAGAGTGGAGAATCCATCATCATGCATTTTGATTGCACACAAATGGTCCCTTGAAAATTGAAAAATATGGATCTTAATTAAAGTTCAACAATCTGTATTGCCTCAATTGCACTTTCTCCAAAGGCAATGAATGCATCCAACATTGGAATATTTGTAAAGAGCAATGTCAAAATTATTTATCTGACCACCTAATAACTGATGAAATTCTCAAAATTTTGAAAGCCCTCGTATATGAATCTTTTTTCCCTATAAATTTGCTAACTCTATCTTGTATATTTTCTGTCATTTGCAAATTGGATAGCCTATCATGCCCATAATTGATCAAAGTAATACATCCACTTTGTTAATTTTGGCAAGCCTCTACATTTTGGGCATGAAATTTTTCTTTGTAACCAATATGTTCCTGACCTCATCATTTTGTGAAGATTCTTTATTCGCTTTTATTATAACTTTTTTCAAGACTTTACCTATTGTTGGAAATCAAATCGGTTTAGATATAGATTTTCTAAGTCTACAATGCCCTAGACCCATTGCCAATCATTGAATGGCCGAAGGAAGGAAAAGTCCTCCTTGCCAATCTCCAGTAGGGTTAGTTCCGAAAATAAAATAAAATTGGTTTGAGACAAGGATTAGGGAAGATGCTTAAAGGGAAGAAAATTACTAAAAGGAATGGGAAAAGAGGCTAAAATCTTGAAATATGAGGGTGATGGATAGGAAGCACGATACACAAACTTTCACTCGAACCAATAAAAATCAAAATAATAAAATTTTAACAGATATCGACACTAAATCCTCTCACCTGCATAACCTCCAAGGGTACTCTAGAATTAATCCTTCACCAACATCTAAATCTAGATTTAGAATTCAAATCGTATGACAAAGTGACTAACTTAACAGAAATAACATGATAGAAGGCATACACAAAGACAGAAGATTCAATACCAAAACTAGAAGTTCGTGTTTCAGAAGCACATTTCAAGATATACAACTACTTTTCTAGCAGAGATTGTCCATTCTTAGTTACAGAGACAAATCTAGATTTTATAGAGGATTTTGCCTCTTAAAATATTAATGCCCAACCACTCTTGTGATGGTGATAGATAGATTTGATCTGAAACTGACTTAGCAGCATAAATTTTAATTTTTAAATAACTTAGCATTGAATGCAAAAGGTTCTCCTAATCTACCATGATCAAATGGCTCAGAGAGAATCTTCGGGGTTAGTTGAGCATTTAATGATGGTTCTGGGCAACTTTCGCTATGTTTGGGGCCCGCATAGAGTTTCGCTCCACAACTAGAGCAAAAGTTATTTCACTAAAAGGTGGAGCAGAAGCATCCCTTTGCCTTAGAGTCTTCAATTTACTTTATGGCCAGCTTTCAATCCATAAGTGGAGCGAAGATGCTTTCACTCCACCTGTGGAGCGAAAGCACCCCGTGCCTTACACTTTTATGCTTTTATTTTGAGTGTCGCTCCACTGGTGGAGATACAGAGATTTTTGCTCCATAAGTGGAGTGATAGGGATTGTCACTCCACAAGTGGAGAGATAGGGACTTTGACCATGCCTTTGACTTTGTGTTGCACTTTGACTTTGGTTTTTAAGAAGGGGCTTTCGCTCCCACTATGAAGCGAAAGCACTTTCACTCTTCAAGTGGAATGCAAGTCTTTGGTCAGTGCACACACTTAATTATATGG
This sequence comes from Wollemia nobilis, assembly GCA_028583015.1. Classification (NCBI taxonomy): domain Eukaryota; kingdom Viridiplantae; phylum Streptophyta; class Pinopsida; order Araucariales; family Araucariaceae; genus Wollemia; species Wollemia nobilis. Next base: position 6,261,058 of record JAQPPZ010016989.1, on the reverse strand, counting down.
AGGGCTTTCACTCCACATGGAGCGAAAGCACTTTGTGCCTTAGCCAATATAGTCAATTGCTTCCCCCTCCTTCAATAGGAACCTTCGCTCCACAACTGGGAGTGAAAATACTTTTGCTCCACCGGTGGAGTTAAAGTGCCCCTTTCTTGCATTCAAAAGGGTAGCATGCTCTATAAAAGAGCGAATATTATCTAAGTCTCGAAAACTGTCATAACATGCGCATAATGAAACAAACCTGCAAAAATTAGATCTTAAGCAAAAAACACATCCACGACCTTGCCCCATGCTAAAAAATTCATAATTTTACATGCGAAATGATAGGGACTTGCACAGAAAAACCAGAGAAACCATAGGATTTGAAAGAAAACAACTTTGAGGAAGAAAGCAAAAAGAGACAACTAGTGAAAACACAACAAACATAACATATTAACCATTTTTGATGGAAAAAGAGAAGTCTTACAATGATAACTCTCAAAACTACACCCAACATAAAATTTTACAAAATGTGGTAGGTGAAAGCATGAGGATACGAAAGCAAAACGGAGTACCAGGTGCGATGCAAACAAAAGCAAAACGTAGCGCTAAGTCCTACGAACGAAAATGCGTGAAAAGAGGGAAAAACAAATGAACTGAAACAAGATATAAAGCAAATGTCAAGTACAACCCTTTTTTATTAGTTTGCTTTGAAATCCGGTTACAATACGTCTCCTCCATTTTCAGGGGCTAGGAGCGTTAAATATGTCTTTGTTACACCACGGATGGTACACTTTCTTCCGCGTGCCCACATGTAAAATGGGCGGGCCAAACATCATCGCCACTTGTGTGAATGCATTTTTGATTCCTTGCTGCCCCTCCGGTGTCGAGATCCTACATTCAGAGAAATAGTAAATGATTAGTAGCACCTGCGGATGAAGTGAAACATGCGATCCCCAAAGCCTACGGTTAATGCATGCATAAAATAATTAAAATGATAACTAAAACATATCAGAATGAGCTAAAATTTGGACAGAGGCATGAAAACATTACCAAGCACACACTGCAAAAGGAACAGTCAAGAAATCTGCCACAGATTTCTAATCGCTTGAGGGTGGGACGATTAGGACTGTAACAAAATGTCAAAAAGCAACTTCCTAAATGTCCCATCCAGGAGGCTCCAAATCACCTGCAAAGTTGGGGTTAGGAAAAATGGGGCATTTTGGAATGACCCAGAAGGTCAGATTTTGCAAATTCGACCTCGATCACCCGATATCTGATGATGCTCCCTGTATGTTAGTGAAAGCGAGAAATAACAAAATCACAGTCAAAACTCATCAGAATAACCTAAAATTTAAATGGCAGCATACTTGAATAACCTAAAATCAAATGCAACTAAAATAGTAATGAAATCTGCTACAGATTTCTAATCGCTTCGGGGTGGGGTGATTAGGACTGTAGCAGTGCGGGGGGCATCCGGGGGCAGGACGCCCGCCATTTGGGGCCCGGTTTCGACACCAATCCACTTGGGATGGGTCCAAAACCTCTTATGGGGTTGTGTCAGAAAATTGGGTGGGATATTGTGGCCAAATGTTCGGGTTTTGGGTCCGGATTATGCTTCCAATAATCACCCAATAACCTCCCTTCCAAAAGAGAGATCAAGGATGTGAAAGGCACAAGCAAAAGGTGAGGATGTAATTCGACAACACTCTGTTGCTCCAAATGCTCCTGCTATGTCCTCTTTTTGGGGTGAGAAGACTCACCATTTTATAGACCTGAGGGTCTCTGTGAATGAGCATGCAGAGGCGCCACTTGGTGATCATGCCTTCCCAGGGGAGAGAAGATTCCTCCCTGATTAAGGACTCCATGATTGCCTCTATGACTACCTCTTTGAGCTCAAAAATGCTCACTCACACTCCCATGCATTGAATGTGGAGTTAAGTGGCAGATCTAAGCTACCATTTGTCAAGGTTTGACCTTTTTCCTGTCAAACCTGCTATTTGCCCCACCCTGGAGTGATTGCTGCTAATCGTCCCGGGGTGGGACGAATACTAGTTTGTAATTGTCCCAGGGTGGGACGAATAGGGAGCAGAGTGCCTGAAAGGTGCCAAATTGACCTCTGACCTTCCAAAACTATTGTGAGAGTGGTTAGGACCACTGTTTAACCTCTAGGGGCTGCCCTAGGGGCTATGTATGCCAATTCGATCAGTGTTTGTAGCCACATAATCGGATTGGTGTTGTTTTGGTGTCTACAGATGCCCCTTTTTGGGATGCACTGTGCGTGGCACAGTGCTAAGAAAAAATAGATAACCAAAGCACTAATGATTAGGGTTTCTTAGTAACCTAACCAAATTTTGATGCCCCAAGTATGGAAAGGGCATGCATTCTTGAATCCTTGCTTCTGATGAGCTAAGGAGCTTAATTCAAGTGTTAACCTATTTTGGTGAGGTGTTACTTGATCTTGGACATTGTTCAATCATGAATTAGGCAAAGGGCACAACCTTTTGCTTGTGGGAACCTTGTGTTCATGATTCATGAATGCCAAGTGTTTGATCAGCTTGTGATTATTGCTTGTTTGCTGCCCCAAGCAAGGGCATGATTGTCTTTGTCAATGATTCTTTGAATGCATGCCATTTCCTTGATTGAGTGTGTATTTGTTGATTGGTGACTAAGTGTGACTACCCCCTCAAGCGACGAATCGATGAGGGAATGATCGACATGAGAAAAGCGACGAGTCACTTGACCCAAGATGACTTTTGTAAGGGTGCCTTCAATTGTTTTCCGTTGAATGCTTATGCAGTTTCCCAACAATATGACCTATTTTTGGTGGGTGTTAACCCTTTTTGTGATGTCGTTTGGGGTTGAAATTGTCGAAAATCCGTCCTCTCGTGGAGTGGTCCGGCTATGGTAGCCTTCTTGGGGAGTAGGATAGTGACAATTTGTGACCCCGATGTCGGTTTTGTATGCCAAGAATGTCAGGCGCAAAGGCACCTTTGTTCGGCAATTTTATTGCTATTTTTGGTGGGTTTTTGACCCTTTTGTGACACCTTTTGGGGATGAAATTTGTGAAAATTCGTCCTCTCGTGGGGCGGTCTAGCTATGGTAGCCTTCTTAGGTAGTAGGATAAGGACAATTTGTGACCCCTACGTTGGTTTTGCATGCCAAGAATGTCAAGTGCAAAAGCACTTTTGTTTGGCAGATTTATTGCATTTTTTGGTGCATTTTGGATGCAATTTTGTTGTTTTTGGTTTTCTTGCTCTGTAATCGTCCCAGGGTGGGACGAATACCAGTTTAGTAATCGTCCCAGGGTGGGATGAGTGCTAACTAGAGTGCTCATCCCAGGGTGGAATGATTATAGGCCTAAAAGCCTATTTAAGGGCCAAAACTAGGTTTTGGGCTCATTTGCATTTGTTTTTTTTGGCGATTTGGAGCTGTGAGGAGGAGGAGGTCGAGTTCGCATAGCGAAGCGTTGTCAAATTTTCTCAAAAACCATTAGTTCATGGATCGGATCATAAAGTGGTGGAGCCAAAGTGAGACCGGTGAGTGCTCCTTCTTGTTATGTTGTTTGTTTTATTTTATAGTTTTAAAAACACAATGTTTTTTCTTTGTATTTCATTTTGTGATTTAAACTAAAATAAAAACCCTAGTTTAAAATTTTTATGTTGTTTGAATTTGTGCTTTGTGTTGCTTTGTAGAAACTTAGATCGAAGCCCTAGTTTAAAAAATTGTGTTTATTTTGTTTTTGTTGTAAACTAAAAAGAAAACCCTAGTTTAAACTAAGATCAACCCTAGTTTTACACATTGATTTTATTTTATGTTCTATTTTTTTATCAGTTTAGACTAAGGTTAAACCCTAGGGTAAAAATTTATTTGTCGCTATTTTGTTTTTTTTTGCTTTTCAGTTTTAGACTAAAAAAAACTTAGGTTATCTGAAAAAAAAAAAAAATTATTTTTTTTTGCTTTTTAGTTTTAGACTAAGGTAAAAAACCCTAGGTTATCTGAAAGTTTGTTGTTATTCTGTTTTGTTTTTGCTTTTAAGTTTTAGACTAAGGTAAAAAAAAAAACCCTAGGTTATCTGAATTTTTTTTTTTTTGTTTTTTTGCTTTTCAGTTTTAGACTAAGGTAAAAAAAAACCCTAGGTTATCTGAAATTTTTTTGTTTATTGAATTTTTGCTTTTCAGTTTTAGACTAAGGTTAAAAACCCTAGGTTATCTAAAATTTTATTGTTATTCTATTTTTTTTTTGTTTTTCAGTTTTAGACTAAGGTTAAAAACCCTAGGTTCTCTGAAAGTTTGTTGTTATTCTATTTTTTTTTGTTTTTCAATTTTAGACTAAGGTAAAAAACCCTAGGTTATCTGAAAGTTTGTTGTTATTCTATTTTTTTTTTTGTTTTTCAGTTTTAGACTAAGGTAAAAAAACCCTAGGTTATCTGAAAGTTTATTGTTATTCTATTTTTTTTTTGTTTTTCAGTTTTAGACTAAGGTGAAAAAACCCTAGGTTATCTAAAAATTTGTTGTTTTGAATTTGTGTGTTTTATTTATTTATTTAGTGTACAGTTTTTAAATGCATATTTTTAGTGTTTTTGTGTTGTTGTTGATTTTCAGGTGGTGAAGAGCCAGTACCGTCAGTCGACGGTATTCTCTAAGGCACGGAAGGCACCGACTATGGCGAACTAGGATTGGCTTCATGCCCTTGGGCTCAAGCAGGTGACTTGGTTAGAGCCTGTGGTGGGGGATTGGGCATATCTGACTACCCTGATCAACTTATGGGATCCCCATACCAATACCTTTCATCTCCCAACAGGGGAGATGATAGTGACTCTTGAGGACGTCTATCAAATTCTGTAGATTCTGATAGTGGGCTTCCTATTCGGACTACTACTTGTGATCAGTAGACGACGGTGCTGACACGGTGCTTTGGGCATGGGGCGGATGTGGGTGTGGATAGTCCGGTGGAGAGGGCAGAGGGGGACTGCCTGATTGGTAGGATTTTGGTGCGGTGGTGGCTAGAGAGGGGCGTGTTGGGGGTGAGGCATGCACTGCTCATGACCCTCATCTCCAACATGCTACTGCCCGACTCATCTGGCGTGAGGTTCCCTTAAAACCTGCTGGAGGTAGTTTTCAGACTGGTTGAGTGTTCGATCTCAGATCCACTGATTATGAGGTGTGGTGAGACACTACTGGCACAACTCTATGATGATCTATACGAGGTCTGCTACTGGAGGCGAAATGGTATTGGAAGCAGCTACCTACTACAGTGCTGGGGATGGTAGCACATAGCTATGGAGCGGCCATAGAGTTTGCCATGGACTACTCGGGCAGAGATGGTGGACAGGGAGATCAGGTATGCGAGATCAAAGGAGCCTGGGCATAGTCGATGGTGGGCAGGTGACATTAGTCACTACATTGATGCCTTCTCATGACTTGCTCCTAGGGAGGTGGTCTGGAGGCCATACTGGGACTGTCCAGCCTGGCTTGAGGCTAGAGAGTGGCTCCGACGGGTGCGTAGGGGGAGATGGCTTATCGGGCAGCACGGGACCGAGCAGGAGTACTTCCCATACGTCCGGGTGACGCAACAGTTTGGGGTGCACCGGGGATTGCCTGGTGAGCCCTTGATCTATCAACGTCGAGGCGACGAGAGGACTTGGCCTGGTCGATCATCGAGCCGCTGGGTGAGGAGGCAGATACAGTTATTGACATCCTGGACATGGACAACATTAGTGTGACTGCGGATTATGACTAGTGGTGGACGATGCGACGATGGTGAGGTGAGGGGCCTTTAGGAGGCATGATGCAACTACAACAGGTGGGGAGGGTGCAGAGGCATCAGGAGAGGGTTGGGGAGCTCCACTGGAGGATGCAGACATGGTGGAGGTTGAAGATTTTGGTGGGGAGGATCTAGGAGTTTCAGAGCAGCTAGATATATAGGACATCCCGAGGCAGTGGGAGCCAGAGCAGCCTACCGTCCTGGAGATGTGCATGCCTTAGGCAGTCCCGGATGGTATGGAGGTGAGGTTTTGTGCTGAGATAGCACGATTGGAGGACTTGCTTCAGAGACAGGATGAGGAGCTCGAGGATGCACTACAAGAGAGGGATCTCTTGTGGACTCGGTTGGTAGAGTGGGAGAACGCCTTGGCTACATACCGCCAATGAGACAGGGACCGAGATGCTTCGCGGGAGAGGGATCTCCTATGGACTCAGCTAGCATAGTGTGATGACGCATTGGTGATGTACCATCAGCAGGAGATAGATTTGGTTTGGCATCGGCTAGAGCTAGAGGAAAAGATTATTCGCCTCGATGGGAGTATACCTAAGCCCACTGGAGGTGGATCGTCACACCGCACGAGAGGAAGTGATACTGAGCAGTCAACATCCTCTCGTCATAGGTGGCTGGGTGAGGGGAGCACTAGTGGGCGTGATGTGAGGGCTAGTAGCAACCACCTTGAGAGGTCCCATAGGACCCACACCACTGGGGGTAGTTCTCGTCGCACCGATCCTACGTGATCATGGTGGCCGATGCCCTAGGCTTGGGGGTTTTTGAGTTTTTGATGTTTTGTGAGGTTAGAGGACCGTTTATTGTAGCCTGAGGGCATTTTGATGATATATATATACACATGAATCTGCTTTTGTTTATACACTTGTCATGATTTATTTATTATTTTTGTGCATATTTATTTATGTTGATGTATGCATGTGTTGTGATGAATGCGAATGTTTCTAATTTATATGATATGCATATGGAATGGATGAAATGATTTGTTGATAACTTGGCGGTGGCACCATAGACTGTACAGGAGTTGTTGGATTTTTTGTATTAGGTGATTTCTTTTTACAATGACTTTGCATGTGCATTTTTTTGTATTTTCGAATGGTGATGCAAGAATGGAATGTACCACAATTGTGTTAAAATGTAGTTAAGGTTTTCTGAGACTCAGATGTTTTAACTAACTAGCCAAGACTGTACTTTTATCTTACAAGACTTTGGAACAAGGTACGAATCAGACTTGAATTTGACCAAGTTATTTCACATCCTTGTGTGTGCAATTGAGTTTGTTTATGTGGTATTTGTCAGGATACCGCCAGTGCCAGATAGGTTGTCAACCAAACCTGTACTAAGGATCACCCAATTAGCTCCACTAATTCCTTTGTTGTATTTAGTAAGATTAATCTGCGGTGCCATCTAGGATACCATAAGCTAGCTCATCCACATGCAAACATTGATCTGCACATAATTTAATGCGATAGATATATCATCATGCGGGAGGTTTTCCACCATTGACCGATAGGCTATCCACAAAACCGGTACTGAGGATCACCTCATGACCTTTCGAATGTTGAGAGTTCCAGGGATTCAAGTTCGACTCCCTTCTTTTCTTCAATTGTATTGGGATACTTGCTCTTATATAGTGATAAAAATCATTATTTATTTTTGTTTTTTCTTTTGAGCAAGGGATTTGAATATTGAGTGATGAGAATCACTATTGCTTGTGCTTTTTGATGTATGCACTTTGTGGGTTCAAATGTCAAACTTTGTGTTTTGACTTTTTGCAAATTTTTGATGTTTGCAACCTTTTGAGAACTTGGGATTTTTTGGGGAATTGGGTAGGGAAGATGCTTGTCCTTTTGCCAACTCTCAACATTCTTGGGGTCATTCGCACAGGGGGATGAGTGAGATAACCTTTTCATTGTATGGTATCCTGGATTGCTTTGCAGGTTTCATCTTTCGTTTACACAACTTGGGAATTATTTTATGTGTTTTAGCTTGTGTTGGGATGCTACGTAACAAGGTGTGATCCAAGTATAACTCTACCTTTGTAAAATATGTCTGAATTTGTACAGTTTTTGGCTAGAAATCTAAAGACATCTGAGTGACGAAAACCCTAGATACATTAGAAGACAACTGACTATGGTATGGTGAAAAATGTGAATGGTGTTTATTTTTGTGATGGATTATTTACAAAATGGAAAATGTGGAAAATGATGGAATTGCCAAGTGATTACAGTCTATGGTGCTTTTGACTTGTGTGATCAAAAAATATGCAATGTATGTGTGCGATGCCTAATGCATGAAAGTGAGATGCAGATTTTTGTTATTTTTTATTATTTTGTTGTTTTTGAATTTTCTTTATGGTTGGTTTATTCCGCATGGGTGCGGACCAAGTGACTCTTTCGAGCCCTTGGAGGTTTTGACCAAAGGGTTGATGGATACCTTTGGGGAGTTTTGGGGTTGACCAAGCGATTATGGGAATCCTTGGGGCTTTTGGTTTGACCAAGGGATTATGGACACCTTTGGGGCGTTTTGAGGTTGACCAAGCGATTGTGGGAATCCTTGGAGATTTTGGCTTTGACCAAAGGGATTATGGGTACCTTTGGGGTGTTTTGGGGTTGACCAAGCGATTATGGGAATCCTTGGAGATTTTGGTTTGACCAAAGGGTTTATGGACACATTTGGGGTATTTTTGGGTTGACCAAGCGATTATGGGAATCCTTGGAGCTTTTGGTTTGACCAAAGGGTTTATGGACACCTTTGGGGCATTTTTGGGGTTGACCAAGCGATTATGGGAATCCTTGGAGCTTTTGGGTTGACCAAAGGGTTTATGGGAACCTTTGGGGCGTTTTGGGGTTGACCAAGCGATTATGGGAATCCTTGGAGCTTTTCGTTTGGGCTATGGATCTTTTAAATATGGAATGGCCTCAAATGACTGATGTTCAAGGGTTCTAGTTCCTTGATTCCATCAAGAGAGGCTAGCCAATATATCCCAGGTCCTATTTTACTGTCAATTACATAAGGACCTAACTAGTTTGCCATGAACTTGTCCCGTAGATGGGGCGACAAGTTAGAGTTTTATTGGTTCTCTTTTAAGACTAGGTCACCAACCTGAAAGTCCCTCAGTTGAACTTTCATGTTGTATGCCTTCTTAAGTCGCTCTTGGTAGATACACAAATGCTCGAGAGCATTGACGCATCGTTCATCGAGCAACATAATTTGGTCTAACCGGGCCTATCGTGCAGTGTCATCATCGATGAACTCTTGCATTGATATGTGCAGGGAAGGAATTTCCAACTCAAGAGGCATGACTGCCTCGGAGCCATACACCAGTGAAAATGGAGTTGCCCCAATGGGCATCCGAATGCTAGTGCGATAATCCCATAGAGCAAGTGGTATTTGAATGTGCCAATCCTTATGATTGTCTGTGACTATCTTTTTGAGGATGGCAACTAGCATTTTGTTTGACGCCTCTACTTGCCCATTTGCCTACGGATAATAGGGTGTCAAAAAATTGTGCTGAATTTTGTACTTTGTGGTCAAAGCATGCACATCTTTGTTCTTGAATGACGTCCCATTATCCGAGATGATCTTGGATGGAATACCAAAATGACATATGATGTTATGTAAAATAAACTCCGTAATGCGGGTTCCAGTCATAGAGGTAAGCGGAATTGCTTCCACCCACTTGGTGAAGTACTTTGTGGCCATTATGATAAATTTGTGATGACCTGACAACATAGGGGAGGTCTTTTCGATTAGATCTAAGCCCCATTGTGAGAATGGCCAAGCCGATTGGATCGGATGCAATGCCTGAGAAGGTACATGTGTCAAATTAGCATGGTGTTGACACTTCACACACTTCCTTACATATGGACAACAATCTCACTCTAAAGATGGCCAATAATAGCCCATGCAAAGAATGCGCTTTGCGATGGCCATACCACTAAAGTGGCCACCGCATGTACCATCATGCACTTGGGTGATCGCCCAAGTGGACTCCTGCTGGTCCAAGCAATGAAGGAGGATTCCTTCATAGCTACGATAGTACAAAATGTCTCCTAGCAAGACATGTTTTGCCGCTTTCTATTTGAATGATATTTTTGTGGCATGTGACAATCCAAGTGGGAGGTTACCTAGCTTGAGGTAATCTCTTATGGGTGTATACCAATCCTGCTGATCAAAAACCTTGATGGTATGAACAACCAATCCCTCTTGAAGTTCATCCCTAGCAAAAGTTGAGTGGGAAAGAACCTGTAAGAATAGCTTTGTGTTGCTATTAAGGGGAATAGGGGAGAACAAGGACCCCCAGTTGGCGTGATTCAGACAATTATGGATTCGAGAGAACCTATCTTGAGACGGTTCCATCTAGATTAGGTGGATTCCTGGCGTTAAGTTAGAGCTTGCACGCTCCATCACGAATTGCGATAGTGTTTTGACTTGAATGGTTGTCATATCACCAGAAATGTCTTATGGGATTAGTGACCCCAAGGAGGCCATAGTGTTCGCAAAATGATTCGATGACCGAGGGAGTGCCTCGATGTCGTACCATTCAAGATTTGCCAAGAATTTGTCCACAAGGGCTTTGTAGGCCTACAGAACTGGGCATTTACATTGGAATACCCCTTTCACTTGGTTGACAATTAACAACGAATCACCAAAGATGTTCAAGCATTTGATGTTCATGGTGATGGTTGTCTGAAGACCTATGAGCAAGGCTTCATATTCGACATTGTTATTGGTGCACGAGAAATCAAGTTTAAATGATAGAGGCATTGGAGCCCCTTGCGATGTGAAGAATATGATTCCCATGCCACCCCCTTGCTCACATTTAGAACCATAAAAAAATAGGGTTATGTCGGCCTGTGACTCAGGCTCATCAGAATCTGGCAATTCTGAGACATGGAAGACCCCATCATCGGGTAGCTCTATGGTCAGAGGCTGATCGTCTTTAAGAGGAGCCTCTGCTAGTTGATCGGCGATGACTTGACCTTTGATGGACTTTTGTCCAATGAATTCTATGTCAAACTCCATCAACAACATGATCCATTTCACCATGCGACTACTATGATAAGTATGACTCATCATGTACCGCAATGGATTCTCCTTAGACACAACATACATTGTATTGCTTAGCATGTAATGGCATAGCTTTTTGGTGGCAAACACCACTACTAGGCATAGCTTCTCAACGTATGCATAGTTAAGTTCATAACTGACCAGGGTGCGGCTAAGATAGTAATTAGCCTGTTCTTTGTGTAGTTCATTTTTCTAGGCTAGCATGGCGCCCAGTGCCACCTCAATAGCTAAGATGTATAAGTAGAATGACACTCCTGGTCTAGGTGGTGCCAATACTGGTGGCGAAGCCAAGTATTGTTTAATGTCATCGAAGGATGACTGGCACTCGTCATCCTAGTGAAATGCCACCCCCTTGTGCAATAATTTATTCATGGGTCGGCACTTGTCAGATAACTACGCTATGAAGCACTTGATTGATGCGACCTTTCCTCGCGAGGCTTCGAGCCGCTTGATGGTAGTTGGGGGAAGCATTTCAAGGATTGCCTTGACTTTGTTTGGATCCACCTCGATGCCTCACTTTGAGACTATGAAACCCAAGAGTTTTCCAGATGTGACACCAAATATGCACTTCTTGGGGTTTAGTCTGACTTTGTGTTCGATGAGGCGATCGAGGATCTTGCTTAAGTCATCAAGATGATCTAGGCACAAAAGAGTTTTGGCCAACAAATCATCCATGTAATCTTCCAAAGTTTTATGCATGTGATCGTGGAAGATGTATGTCATGGCATGTTGGTAGGTGGCACCAGCATTTTTAAGGCCAAAGGGCATGACCTTATAACAAAATGTCCCCCAAGGCATTGTGAACGCCATTTTTAGTTGATCCTCGGGATTGATATGAATCTGGTTGTATCCCAAGAAACCATCCATGAGGGAAAGCATTTCGTGGCCCACCGTAGCATGTACCAATGCGTCGATGCTAGACAAGGGGAAATCATCCTTAGGACTCGCTTTGTTTAGATCATGAAAATTAGTGCATATGTGAATCCTCCCGTCAGGATTTTTGACGAGCACCATGTTGGACAACCATGGTGGGTAATCCACGCAGATGACAAACTATGCATCCAACATATTTTGTAATTCATCTTTGACCATTAAGGCCACTGTTGGGTGCATCTTACGTATGTTTTCCTAAATTGGCTTGATTGTCGGATCAAGCATTAGATTATGCGTGACTAGCTGCAGATCTAGTCCCGACATGTCTTTGTAGGACCATGCAAATCCTCCTTCTCCTTAATAAGGGCAATGTAGTCGGCTTGCTCTTCGGGAGATAGACTTACCCTCGACTTGATGATCTGTGGATTCATTAGATCAGAGCCGAGGTCTACATCAGTCGTCTCTTCGATCGACATGTGGGACCCGTCCTCCAGCTGGTGTGGAGTTGGGATCAAGTGGATATCATCCACTGAATTAAGATCCATGTTAGGAACTTTGGGTTCCTCTTCAGCATGGAAGATATCCTGAGTTGGTCCTGCAGTGAGATGAAGCATCTCATCGAAATGCCAGTACTCTGATGGGGATGGAGGTGAGTTAACGCGATCCAAACCTATGGCACCTAGGTCTAGATACAATGGCCATGCTAGATCAGCTGGATTGCGGATGGGGGTGGTTAAGTCAATGGAGATCATGTTGATGAAATTATTTTTGTCTCCATTACCGCAGGTGTGGTGACTCGAACTTCCTTGGTGATTTTTGTGCTCCGGATCTGGCTCTGGGGTATTGGCACAAATGGATCGGCCCTATGTGTGGATAGAAGGATAGGGTCTACCCTTGGCACTGATAACTCTATAGGGTATCTGGGCGAAAGGTGCTCTCTGTATGCCCACAATGGGGGATGCAACACTTGGTCCAATTGCGCTTGGTTTAGGTGCCACTTATGCCTAGGCCCCATGTTTAACTGTTGAAACATGTCATCAATTTCCATGGGGTATTGTTGCTACTGCATATGATTGAGATGGGCCATCTTAGTTTCATATTCATAATCACTATCAGAGATCCACAAGCCTTCATTGGCTCCAACAACTACTTGCGACATGTGAGGCTCATCCTGCTTGAGCATATTGATATGGTCCCATCGAGGTTTTTCCACTCTCTATGAGGGGACCTAATTTTCTTGAGGTGGCACTTGCTCGATTGGAGCATCCAATGGGGACATTGCCATTAAGCTCTCTCGATAGTCATCCATGGGGGTCACCTGTGAATGATTGCTATCATATTCGAAAGGGTTCCATGGCGCTACCTCATATTCTAACTCGTCTTCTAAAGATCCTTCCTGACCTTGTCTATATCCCTCTTGTAGGTGAGTTCTCAAACTTTCTCCTTTCTCGATCTAGGGGATGGGGTTGTTACGACCAACAAGGTTTGTCGTCAACAATGGGAGATAATCCCCCAATGTATATGTTGTGTTAGGATTGGCATATGGATCTTGTGCCAACCCATCCTTGTTGCCTATCCCTAGGCCTTGCATGTTCTCCACCAAGATGTCAAGGGGTAGGGGGTGGTTGAACCCTACTCCTGATTTGTCGTATGGCATATGATATCTAGGTTGGCAAAGAACATGCACTCCTTGCTCATATCTGCCCAACCCATATCCGTGCCAATTACATTGGCCAAGATATCTCAAAGTGAATTTTGGGTTGGACAAATAGTTGACGTCCTCAGCAAAAGGCTCTTCATCTTCTTCCTTTTGCATGTAAGGTTCAATGCCATTATCGAGGCCCCCATACACAAAGTTTGTTTGATTCGATGGGTAGCCTAGAGGAACAATAGTATCGATGGGGAGGCGAGGTCTCCCCATGTCTTGCATGGAATCAAGTGCAGGTGTTGCTACAATGTTTCGCACTAGATACTCCCCTAGGCCCGTATTGGCCATCTCCACGGTGATCGTTTGCGATTGAGGGGGAGGGAATGGGAGTTCTTCCTGAGTCCACTATATGTCAGGTGAACTAGGCATCTCGAATTCCATTCGGTTAGGCATCTCCTCGATAGACATGGTTGAGACTGATGGCGGTGCCTCTTCCAGGGGTTTCTTCCCATTGTCCTTTGGCATGGCCACCGTAGGTGGCATCGTTGGTGAAGGACCAGACGATGAAGATGGACCCAGCTGGGGATTTGATGGACTTAACAGTGGGGATGCATGCAGAATCGGACCCTATTTAGATGGATTCAACTAAAAATCCAAATGTGTCAATGGAAGGGTCAATTGTGGCATCAGCTGCACCGCATTGCAATACTTGAAGGGCTCTAAATCTATCGGGACTACATGCACCTGCCCTTCGAATGTGTACTTTAGGCACTGATGGGCTATCGAAGGGACACACTTCATGTCCCTGATCCAAGGCCAGCCCATCAAGATATTATAGGCCATCTCACCTTCCAAGATGTGGCACAATGTAGGAATAGTCTTTTGTCCCACCTAGATGGGTAGGACAATTGTGCCAATCGTCGAGCATATCGCATCATTGAATGCTCAAAGGGTATAGGTGGAGGCCATGACATGAGATGCTAGAAACTTTAGGTGTTTCAATGTTGTTGTTGTAATTATATTACTGGACAAGCCAGTTTCCACCAACACCCTCTTATACGAAATCCCGTTGACCCGCGTAATGACATGCAGGGGTGGATCCACCATGTCACCAGTCACTAATTTCAATTCATCCTCTCTAAAGGTGATGACTGGCTTGGTGCATTACTTTACATGCCCCACAAAGTTATTGAAAGAATTTGCCTTGTGGGGCTGCAGCTCGATGGCTTTTAGTATCTCCATTAGAGCCTCTCGATGGGGCGATGATTGTTGTATGAACTCATAGATGGACAGCCTAGCCGACGTGGTCCTCAAACTCTAGGTAAGTTTTATCTGAATCATGGGCACTAGTCTAGGCAGAGGAGGTTGTGTAGGGTTCTGTTCAGGTTGTGACATTGATGGAACCTCTCTTGTAGCTGCAACGGGGGCAGCTGTGTTTGGGTACCTCTTGTTCCTTGTCACTATACATATCATCCCTACATACCCCTACATGGGGTAATTCTGTGTCACCTCATTGACTTGTAGAGTCTTTTCCTGCGCATCATGGGCAGGCAAGGGGTCCTTGAAGACCTCCATCTGTTGGTTGCTTGGTGCCACGGGATTATCCACCACTAATGTCTTGTTGTCTATTAAGTCTTGCACCAAGCTCTTAAACTTCCAACATGCGTAAAGATCATGTTCAATCTGTCGGTGAAACCTATAGTACAATTCTTCCCTGTAGCCCTTGGGTTTTGGCGTGTTGGGGTCTACGGGTTGATTCTCTAGTAGGTTTATCAAGTTTGCTCCTGACAAGCGATCAAACAAGGAGTCTTTAGACTCTGTAAAGGGTGTGAATTATTGCCTAGGGCAATGCTGCTAATTCTGCTCTTGTCGATGATTTTCTCTTTCATAAATTTGAAGAGGCACTGCATGATAGTTAGCCTTTTGGTGATGTGTTGCTTGTGTAGGCTTTGGTGCGTTGATGGCAACCTGATTTACTGTAGCAGGTTTCGGTTGCGTGGTCCCTATCTTGGCATTTTTAGACCACTCTTTCTTTCGTGGCTTGGCAATCTCGCCATCCTGTATCTTGATCTCCTCAATGATTATGGCTTGCACCAGGGCTTCCTCAAGAGTGGCATATTGTTGTAGCTGCAATAGCATGAATATTGGTCTCAAGTAGCTCTTTGAAAACATTTGGGTCAGGTCGACCATGGGAGGGAGGTACGGTAGCTTTGAAAGCAACATCCTCCATTGATTTCCATAAGCCGCCATAGTCTCTTCCTCATACTGCCTGAGGCTATCTAGGTCACTTAATGATGCCTTCTTCTTGGTGTTGAAGGCAAAGCGTTCGAGGAACGCATCCACTAGTTGATCCAAGTTACTGATGCTATTCTTTGGCAACTGCGTGAACCAATTCGAGGAAGGACCTATGAACATGGTTATAAATGTTCTTAGCAACAAATCATCATTGTCCTGAATGCCAAAGCATTGGCTCAGGAATCTAGTCACGTGCTCTTGGGCATCCTCCTCCCCTCTAAATATTGCCAACTAGGGCAGTTTAAAGTGTTCATGGTATGGGGGTGTTGGCATTGATGGATGCATAGGGTGACTGCAGAGCTGGTGTAAAGTGGGATTTTGGGGCCCTGAAGTCTTGGTCTCCATAGACTCTAAGCACTGTAGTAGAGCTTTGTATGCATTGGAAGACTTGATCTCTTCCTCCTTGGTTTGTTCCCGTTGTGGGTTGCGGGGAACTTGAGGCCTATGGAGGGGTGGTCGGATAGCTCCTACTCTACCTTGGTAGGGCATTTCAGCCCGCTCTTCTTCTTGCTCATACTCCTCATATGCTTCTTGAGGAGTTTCTAGGCGTGACCTATAAACATGGGTGGGTTCCCACAGAGGGTGCCCATCATTGTTTCTAGGAGTAGCCTCTCGCTCAGGTCTAGGGGGTCTCGAAGGCAACATTTGGTAAGGTCGTGGAGACCTGTCTTGCACTAAAGGGTTGTGCCTCTCATACATATCTACCCTCTATGTTTGAGGGTTTGGAACCCTTTCAAGCACAGTGTTCTGGAGCAGCTCATTTGTTTGACATCAAATGCGCTCTTTGCTAAGGCGATACAGGTGCTCCAACTGTTGTTGATCTTGCTCAAGCTGCATGATTTGCGCTTGGCGGGTGACATGTCTGGCAAAAGCCAAGTCAATTTGTTTTGTCATCTTGAGTCTAGGAGGCCTAGATGCCTCTCCTATACATCTGTCTCGATCGTGGTGATCCGAGATCTCTATAGGTCATTTCCCTCTATCGAGGTTAGCGGCATTCACCCGAGGCTCTAGACTCAATAGGTGATCCTGATAAATAGTAGGTGTGAAGGCACATTGGTCCCATGCTGTGTATTGCTCTTGAGTAATGTAGTGGTCTTCATCGTGCGGCAGGCAGAGTTGGTTCGCCCTATCTGAAGAGCCTTGCACTCTGGATTTGGCCTCTTGTTTCTAACAGTGATGAGGGGTAGAGGAGGGATGACATAATCATGTGGCCCCTCCTTATGGACCCCGTGCTATTCTAGCGCTTCATCGCATGTAGACCACTCATAGTGAGTGTTTAAGGGAGATTTCCCATCTATGTTGAGTGTCATGTGTATGGACCCTTCTTGAAAGGGTCTGTGCTGAATGGGCGTGCCCCTCAAAGGGGTGCCTCTATAGTCCCATTCCATAATGGTACAATGTGGACTATCTTGTGGGTTAGGCCGCCAAGGTGGTATGACCAGGTCCTTGGGGCTATAGCAGAGGCGACTTGTGCCCCCTTGTACACTCTTCGTAGCTTCTACCCGTGATTGGGCTTGGCTATGGGTGTACACCATGGTGGTGTCTCTCTACAAGACACGTAGTTTTTATCTTTTTTATTTTTTTATGATTTTTTATGCTACACTAAACAAAAGGAAGCACCCAATAAAAGAAGTGATTATCTCGTTTATAGATTAAAGGTGGGCCCTAAACCTGGTTTAGTGTGTTTTGATTTTTTTTTTGAAAGCTATGTAGAACGAGTGTTGTTGTTCATGCAATATGATGGCTCTTATGTCTCCCACAATGGTCGCCCCTTCAATATACCACTGTCAGGCCGTTATACCAAACCTCTCAATATACCCGCCCTTACGCGAGGGAAACTATTGGTACGCGAGAGCAGAATGGTACATGGAACATAGGTGGTACGAAAGGGGAATCACCCTATTTTTGACACTAACCATAGAATACTTATCCTCATGTGCTGGGAATCACCCCAGCTAGACTTGGTCAAATTTCATCAGGATTTATGTCTAGCAACAATAGCGATCGGGATTATGTATTCAACAATTCAAGCCAAGGTGGTGATGAAATCCATCGTTGGTCTTGATCAAGGGTTGGGGTTTTACGACCAACTACTTGGTGTTTAAATTACCATGTGGTGTGTGGGGTTATTTTTACTTATGCAAAAAAATTAAACATGAAGTAAAACTTTTCTAAGCAAGCAAAGAAATTGAAAAAATACAGAGACATAAAATAGAAAATCACAGAAGGTGTTCAATAAACCTACCTCTTCTTTGCCCAGACTGGATGACTCTGAGCTTCTACTCTGAAACTACATAGAGATCTAATAGTATTGGGGTGGGATGAATAACAGATCTATATTCATCATAGGGTGGGACGAATACCCATTCGTCCCTGGGTGACACGAATTCCAGCTCTTTATTCATCACAGTCTGGAACGAGCAGCAGTCCAACGCTTGAAAGATTGGTACCTACAAGAAAAAACACACAACTTTTGATCAAAAATTTGATCCCAAAATTAGGGGACTTGGTCCCACTGTGATCACCACTGAAAGCACGAGGATACGGAAGCAAAACAGAGTACCAGGTGTGATGCAAACAAAAGCAAAACGTAGCGCTAAGTCCTATGAACGAAAAGGCATGAAAAGAGGGAAAAAAAAATGAACTAAAACAAGATATAAAGAAAATGTCAAGTACAACCCTTTTTTATTAGTTTGCTTTGAAATCCGGTTACAATACGTCTCCTCCATTTTTAGGGGCTAGGAGCGTTAAATATGTCTTCGTTATACCACATATGGTACACTTTCTTTTGCATGCCCACATGTAAAATGAGAGGGCCAAACATTGCCACCGCTTGCATGAATGCGTCTTTTATTCCTTGCTACCCCTCCAGTGTCGAGATCCTGCATTCAGAGAAATAGTAAAATATTAGTAGCACTTGTAGATGAAGTGAAACATGCATTCCCCAAAGTCTATGGCTAATGCATGCATAAAATAATTAAAAAGATAACTAAAACATATCAGAATGGGCTGAAATTTGGACAGAGGCATGAAAACATTACCAAGAACATGCTGCAAAAGGAACAGTCAAGAAATTTGCTATAGATTTCTAATCACTTCAGGGTGGGACGATTAGGACTGTAACAAAATGTCAGAAAGAAAATTCCTAAATGTCCCATCCAGGAGGCTCCAAATCACCTGCAAAGTTGGGGTTAGGCAAAACGGGGCATTTTGGAACAATACAAAAGATCATATTTTGCAAATTTGGCCTCGATTGCTCGATATCTGATGATGCTCCCTGTATGTTAGTGAAAGTGAGAAATAACAAAATCATAGTCAAAACTCATCAGAATAACCTAAAATTTAAATGGCAGCATACTTGAATAACCTAAAATCAAATGCAACTAAAATAGTAATGAAATCTACTATAGATTTCTAATCGCTCTCGGGTGGGGCGATTAGGACTACAGCAGTGCGGGGGGCGCCAGGGGTTAGGACGCCCACCGTTTGGGGCCTGGTTTCGACACCAATCCACTTGGGATGGGTCCAAAACCTCTTATGGGGTTGTGTCGACAAATTGGGTGGGATATTGTGGCCAAATTTTTGGGTTTTGGGTCAGTATTACGCTTCCAATAATCACCCAATAACCTCCATTCCAAAATAGAGATCAAGGATGTGAAAGGCATAAGCAAAAGGCGAGGATGTAATTCGACAGCACTCTGTTGCTCCAAATTCTCCTGCTCTATCCTCTTTTGGGGTGATAAGACTCACCATTTTATAGACCTGAGGGTCTCTATGAATGAGCATGCAGAGGTGCCACTTGGCCATCATGCCTTGCTAGGGGGAAGAATATTCCTCCCTGATTAAGGGCTCCATGACTGCCTCTTTGAGCTCAAAACACTCACTCACACTCCCATGCATTGAAGGTGGAGTTAAGTGGTGGATCTGAGCTACCATTTGTTAAGGTTTGACCTTTTGCCCGTCAAACCTGCTATTCATCCCACCCTGGAGCGATTGCTGCTAATTGTCATGGGGTGGGACAAATACTAGTTTGTAATCATCCCAGGGTGGGACGAATAGGGAGCAGAGTGCCTGAAAGGTTCCAAATTGACCTCTGACCTTGCAAAACTACTGTAGGAGTGGTTATGACCATTGTTTAACCTCTGGGGGCTTCCCTAGGGGCTATGTATGTCAATTCGATCAACGCTTGTCGTCACATAATCGGATGGGTGCTCTTTTGGTGTCTACAACAGGAAGGCCAACATCTCTGGTGGCTCATAGGGTATTGAGCCTACCTCAATGCAAAGATCCCAGACATTATCCTTAGGTTGCAGAGTCATCTTCACTTTTAGTATCCTTAGACTGCTCATCATTTCTTTCTAGTAGTTCTTCAATTCGGTCCTTTTCCTAAATATGGCACTTCGACGTATAGCATAGTCAAAGAGATGAAAAAGGCCCCCACTAAGGTGAGTCTTTATGATGCCCTCCAACTTCCCGATCAAGTAGAGCTCTTGCAGGAATCTCTCAAGTCTACCAAAGACAAGGAGAGTAGGCTGACACAAATGGTGTTTTCTCAACCATTGATGACTTTGGCCACAATTAAGAATAGGCCCTCGCCATTCTACATTTCCCTTTGAATGGAAGGATGGATTGTACACAACTACATGATCGACTTTGGCTTTGCGATGATTGTCATGCCCAAAGTAGTGTGCGATATCATGGGCATGGAGTATACCTAGAGTAGCCTTGGTGTTCTACAACTAGAAGAGACTCCCGCAAAGCTGGTGGAAGTGATAAAAGATGTTCTGATCCTTCTACACAAAATACCATAAGTAACAATCATCCAATAGATCATGGTGGTCGACCTTGAGTCATATTTTAGTATGTGCCTCTTGAGAGAATTCAAGACCAAGTTGGGAGGTTACCTCTCCCTCGACTACTCACATTTGGAAATCTCTTTCAAGGGGAAGAAATTTAAGCTCTTCAACAAGAAGCCTACTATTTTTCATGTCAAAAAACTTGAAGACGAGGAGAAAGGCTTAGACTCTGTCAACTTGATGATAGAAGAAATACAAGAAGTGAACCTGATGGAAGAATCTCTCTATGAAATCTGAGCTGAAGATGAATTTTCTATAACCGATTTTAATGCCAAAATCAGGATAAATTTAGGGTGCTACTCAGTTACAAAGCCTAAAAAGGCTGAAATAAAAGCACCTGAATAAAAGCCCCCAATACCCGATCAACTATGGAAACTTTTCTTTGATAATGCACAATGCAAAAATGGCACCGAGGTTGGTGTCGCTCTTATCTCTCCATCCGGTGAACAAAAGACTTACTCATATAGGCTTGCATGGAGCTGTATGAATAATGTAGTAGAGTATGAGGCTCTATACCTCAAACTCAAGAAAGCCAAGAAACTCGGCATCAAGTAGTTGCAAATATTTTGGGATTCCGAATTGATTTGCAACCAAGTCACCAACAAGTGCTCCTCCAAAAGTACTATTTAAAGGCATACTGCAATAAGGTGTGGGATTTTCTTGAATCCTTCACCGCATTGAGCATCCAGTCGATCTTACGAGAGTGAAATAAGCTTACGGATAAACCAATTTTAATTTATTTTTGGAATCAACCCTACTGGAGATTGACACAGATGACATTTCTTTCCTTCGACCATTCAATGCTTGGCAGTGGGTCTAGGGTGTTGTAGGCTTAGAAAATCTATGTAGGCCGATTCGATTGCCAATAGTTTCTATACACAACCTTTCACTTGAATCAACAACAATCAAAACAATAAGCTTTTAACATAAACTAACACTAAATCCTCTCACCTACATAACCTCCAGGGGTACTCCAGAATTAATCCTTCACCAATAGCTAAATCCAGAAACAAAATTCAAGTCGTATGACAAAGTGACTAATTTAACAGAAATAACATGATAGAAGGCATACACAAAGATAGAATATTCAAGACCAAAACCAAAAATCCATGTTTCAGAAGCATATTTGAAGATATACAACTTTTTTTCTAGCAGATATTATCCATCACCCTCGTATTTCAGGATTTTAGTCTATTTTCCCATTCCTTTCAGTAATTTCCTTCTCTTTCACCATCTTCCCTAACCCTTATCTGAAACCAATTTTATTTAATTTTTGGAACCAACCCTATTTGATATTGGAATAGAGGACATTTCTTTTCGTTGGTAATTCAATACTTGGCAACGAGTCTAGGTCACTGTAGACTTATAAAATCTATATTTGTCCTTGATAAGAAGATCCATTGGCAAGTATTTGACAATGATGAACAAATTGCTAATTTTTTGGTTAATGAAGCGTCCTCGATTGAGAATCATACTCTAGACAAAGAAGAGCATGAGGGATTAATCCAATTGAAAAACAATCATATCCCCAAGGGTCTGATCACATTAGAAATTATTTTTGATTGAAACAACAGGTCTATCACCCACAAGATCAAAGTAGACAGTAGAGAGTTCATAGACCTGGAGTTGAAACCAAGGAAAGTTATCAAAATGGGGGTTGATTGCACAGCCAAGGAGCTCCAACAGATTCATACCCTGTGTAAGGAGTAGCTAGATATTATTGATTGGTGCTATAAATATCTAATGGGGTATGACAAGAATGGCATCCAACACACAATTGAGATGGAAGAAGGGATCAAATCCTTCAGGAAGAAACATAGGCCCGTCAACCCAAAGATCAAGATGTTGGTGAGAGTCGAGCTTCTGAAGATGCTTGAAGAAAATATCATCTACCCGATAAAGCACTCCTACTAGATGGCTAAAATGGTCCCGATACAAAAGAAGAATGAAAACATTTGCTTGTGTATTGATTTTTGAAATCTTAACCAAGCGTCGCTCAACTACCACAACCCGCTACCTTAGATTGACCAGATTCTTCATGTAGTGGCAGGAGCGTAGAGGTTTTATTTATTGGATGGCTTATTCAACTACAACCATATATGGGTCAAGTATGAATACCAACATAAGACTACGTTCACCACCAAGTGGGGAACCTTCACCTATCAATGTATGCCCTTTGGCATCTCGAATGTCGAAGCGACTTTCCAAAGGGCGATGGACCTCGCTTTTGGTGAACTGTTAAATCATGTCATTTTGATCTACTTAGATGATATGATAGTATTCTCCCATAATATAGAGGAACACAACTTACATTTATAGCAAGTATTTGAGAAATACTGGGAGTTTAGGGTCCCCATCAACCCCAAAAAAATCAAATTTTGCAGTGAAGTAATGCAATCTTCTTGGGCACTTGATCTCTGAGAGGGGATTAACTATTGATCCTTCCTGAGTTGAAGTGCTCCTCCAACTTACACTACCATATAATAAGAAAGCCCTACAGTCATTTTTTGGACAAATCAACTTCATTAGGAAGTTCATAGCCGAATTCACCTAGGTGGTGAAGCTGATTACCGAGCTTCTAAAGAAGGATGTCAATTTCAAGTGGACCAATGTAAGGAAGCAGGCATTCCAAGAGATCAAGGAGTGAATCACTCAAGATCTAGTCCTCATAAATCTTGACTATGCAAAATATTTATCCTGGTTGCCGTCAGGGAACTAGAAAGCTATGCAATTGTTCTGATCCAAAAGGGGGAAGATGGAGATAAGCGCCCGATAGCGTTATTGAGCCAGATCATCCAAACGCATGGAGGAAGGTACAAATTTATCAAAATCCAAGTGCATGTAGTGATGAAATCGCTCCAAAAATTTAGGCATTTCATTTTCCAAAGTAATACAATAGTGTACATGGTACACCCCAACATCAGGAGTTTCATTATTTAGGGAGAGTTTGGCAATAGGAGGGTTGAATGGATCACCAACATCCAAGAATTTGATATCAAAGTACGTCCTACCAAGTTGGTCTGAGGCTGAGCACTCTATCAAGAGCTAGCCATAAGTGCTATAGTCGAACTGGCAGACCCCGAATCATAGCACTCTACACCTATAATCAACCTTGCCAACTTGTTGATTAACAGTCCAGATTGTACGAATGACCTTGTCAAGTTCTTCAACATGAGAAAATGTCCTTCTTGCTTCAATGCTTTTCAAAGAAGGAGATTTTGCTTGCAGGTTGGTTGGTATGTTTTATCACCCAATGAACTATTCTATCAGATATCAACAGAGTCCCTTGAGGTGCATTAGAGATTTGAAGAAATCATGGATCCTTGAAGAGTTTCACTCTGGGATTTTGAAATGTCATTTCGCAGGTAAGTCAATGGCCCTAAATATCATCAAGGTAAGTTACTACTGGCCCACCCTCTTTGTTGATGCTTTCAAGGTCAGTCAATGCTGTGACAAATGTCAGCGCTACTTGGGTAGAATCCAAAATGTATCGCTTCCTCTCCACTCCATTCAAGCAGAAGCTCCGTTCTAGCAGTGATAATTAGACTTCATCGAAATCATTAACCTCAACTCCTCTTTCGACCACAAATATATTTTGATCATTACAGACTATTTCACTTGATGGTCGGAGGTAGTACCAACCAAGCAGGCCAACCAAAATGTGGTTATATTTTTTCTTCAAGGTTTGACCACTCGTTTTGGCATAATGACTCTCCTTTCACTAATGCAATAATCTATGAGTTTGCAGTTAGGTACAAGATTTATTTGAAGATCTTGTCTAACTATTACCCATAAGGTAATGGATTAGTGGATTCTATGAACAAAAACCTGCTGCAAATTCTAAAAAGATCTCTGGAGAAGAATAAGTGAAGATAGCATTGGATCTTAGACCAGTCACTTTGGGTCGATCGCATTTCAATCAAGCTCTCAATCAAAACATCTCCCTATTCATTGGTGTACGGGAAAGAGGTAGTCTTGCCCATGCACATATAACTACCCACATTGTAGTTACTCAAGTGGCTCGACGATGAAGAGGGTGAATTCAAACCGATGGATGCAAGGTTAGCCTAGCTACTGTAGTTGGAAGAAGGTAGAGATAAGGCTTATGAAGGTTTTGTAAAGTATGCCAAATCCACCAAATGCTGGTTCAGTAAAAAGACTTCTGACAAAGCCTTTAGTGTTGGGGACTTGGTCCTAAAATGGAATGAAAACAAGCATAAGCCAGGGAACCATGATAAGTTCAATGCATTCTAGGAAGGCCCATTTTGAGTCTACGATGTCAATCAGATCAATTCCTTCATCCTACAGGACATAGAGGGTTTTACTCTCCCAATTTTGGTGAACAAATTTTATTTGAAAGCTTACCTCCGACCAAATTCTGAGAAAGTTCAATAGTTTTCTAGGTATGATCTTGTGTGTATATAAAAAATTTTATGTATATAGTGTGTTTCACTCCACTTTTGGAGCAAAAGCGCTTTCACTCCATTTGTGGAAGGAAGCATTCTGAAAAAAAACTAATAAATGTGCTTTCGCTTCACTAGTGGAGCGAAAGCCCCTTTCACTCCACTTAGGGAGTGAAAGTCTCCCTCCTTTCTTTCTTCTTTTACCTTTATTTTATTTTAATTCCTTTTAAGGTCGTCCATCTGGAAGGCACCATGTGTTAGGAAGGGATAAGTTTGAAGGCACTCTCTAGCCTAGCGAAATGTTATAAAAGTGGGTCTGTTCGACATCTTTATCCAAGCAAAGTGCTTTCACTCCATAATGCTCTGAAGTGCGCCTCCCCGTGGTAGGTCCAAGTGAGCGCTCCTCTCGAGAAGTGTGTGTCCAAAGGAGAATTTTCTTAGCCAATGCTAATTTTCATCATTAAAGAGGGTGAACTATCGGTATGAGGGAAAATCAAGGACACACAATTCCATGCATGATTTCCACCTGCATTAACTCCTGACACTGGCATTTAAAGTGATAGATTTGAAAGGAGTGCTATAAGAAGAAGGGTTCACCATAGCCATTTAGTGCCCTTCATTGTGGTTGCATTTTTATGAAGTGCCTGCATCACTATAGTTTTTAAATCATTTATCTATGTAAGTGTTCGAATCAGAACAATTTTGAAATGGGCAAGAAGAGTGGGGAGCATAGAGAAAACACATCCAAGGAAAAGACGATGTAAAAAATCCAGTAAAGTTGACGTCTACTAAAGACAACCTCTTCAGACTTTAGGACTATCTAATGATGCCTAAATACATCAAATATCTATGCCAGGACATCGAGAGGGCATTCGAGGAAAACCCGACTGGAAATGTGTTGGCTACAATTCACCACTCACACCTATTCTTTTACATGTGCACACTTGTGCTTCATTGCCTAGAGTTTGTGCAGGAATTTTCATAATTGTATGATGCCCAAATGAGAATAGTGTGGTATTCTAGTGGTAATATGATATTCCCCATTACAGCTTATATCATTCGAGAGGATTTTGCCTACAGAAATAAACCCTCGACTAATTTCCTCCCCAATAAGATCACTAGTTCTAAGCAGAGTGAGGGGTATCAGCCCACGTCTTAGATATGTAGGTTCATGAGAGAGCATTTGGAAGGAGCATCATCATCTGGGGAGCTTCCCAAATTACCCATTCACATGATATAATTTGTACATTGTGACATTTATTCGATTTTGGCATGGGTGATGGGGCTCTCTACCGATGCTATAGTCTACAACTGGCAAGTGTCCATGGCGGAGTCCATTTTTCATAATGAAATCTATTTCCCATCCAAGATGAAGTTGGATACCCTTCCCGTTTTCTTCTATTGGTTAGAGTAGGTGGTGTGACAGATGCACCTCTCATTATCCTACTTTTAGAGCCACAAATATGATCAATTCAGACATTGCTCCTCCCTCGCATGGTTTTTTTCTACCACCTACATGAGCGCTTCCCCTTCATCACCAAGAATGAGTCTGAAGAAGAAGGCAAGGCATTCCAAGTCTATCTCTAGATGTAGATCTTGTCTAGGTATGAATTGTACTATAATTTTAATCAAGTTTTCTTAGGTTCGACATTGAAGATGATCTATAGCCACTGCAAGTGAGTTCTCGTGGAGATGAGAGAAAAAGTGGTGGATGAGAAGTTGGAGACATTTTCTTACTCACCTAGGGCTTGGTAATAAAATTTTTGGGTTCACGGAGAAACCCTTCCTATTGCCCTACTACACCATGTCGTACTTGTTTTCCCTCGAGGTTTCCCAACAATGCAATTTCACAAATTATTTGTATAGGAAAGGTAGGGGGAAGAGGCACACATGCCCTATGTCCTTTGAGTTCAGAGAAATCAAGGTGATGCAGTGTGGTCAGAACATTGTCCATATAGTAATGTTGTATGATTTTGGGTTAGTTGAGCTCCCCCAATGCTAGAAGTATGATCCGCATGACGTCTTCTAGAATTTCATCGAAGCGAAGTCTTTTCACTGCTGCCCTCGCTCGAACATCGTCACCCAGTGAAATAACCCTATGGGACATGATTTGGAGTGGTGCATTGATGAGATGTTACCTTTGCCCCCCTGACATGATTTTTACACCATAGAGGTTGACTACGATCCAACCGTCAACCCAGAGAAGAGGCTTCCCAAGGATGTGTACCAGGCAATAAAGGAAAATTTGTGACATTGGTCATATCGCAAGATAAAAGAGTGGTGGATTATGAGAGTCCACAATAACAAAATGCTTTTTGACTATCCAATGAAGTTGGACGATAAATTCTCCATGGTGTATGATGAAAACGTAAACACCTATCGGGCCTCCTCATTTTATGAGATTGTGCCTCGAAGCACACAAATCCCTGACAAAGTGGATTACCTATTAGTAAAGAAGCACATGGTGCAAGGCAAGGGTAAAGTAGTCTTGAGTGGTTGGTGATTGGTTGGAGAGAGTGGAACATCACCTCATAAGAAGCAAAGCGCTCTTTTAAATATAAAAGCTAAAGAGACGTCTCTCCCACTACAAGCAATGAAGAGGCTATGAACCAACGTTCCAAGGCCCCTTAGAATGAGCTCCTCTACGACACTAGAAACCCCTCCATCAAGCACTCCTAAAATACCTATTGTGAAGCATTTGGAAAATTAGAAATGAGAGGTGAAGGTGATTGATGTAGAGGCAATTGGTGTAGAGGAGAAAAAATACCCACACATGTAGTGTTTCTCTTTCTTAACTCCTTTGATCACGGAGCCCGAAGGTACAGGTTCGCTCTTGTCTCTTTCTTCTTCCCTCTCTCTAGCAATCGTTTCCTCAACATTTGAAACCCTAGTCATTGCTCTTATTTCTCTTCCACTACCCCACTCCGCAGTTTTTGGCATTTTGGTTTCCCTGACCCTTTCATCGTCCTTAGCGGCATTCGCATCTTCTACAACTCACCTTAATGATTTTATAGTCTCTGCACCTGCCAACCCCCCTTCCTCTATTTCATAAGACCCTATCACTGACATTTTTGCCATAGCAAAGATAAATCCATTTTTCATTTTACCACCCTCTGCTATCATGGTATTGGTTTCCTATGATATTTTAACGCCTAAGCCCACCATCTCTACAATTGCTATCCAAAACCAAGTGCACTTGAGGGTTAGCGTGGTTGCTTGCCCTCCTGTTTCCCATGTTCTGTCCTAACTTAAGCCGCATCAACCTCTATTTCCTTACACACCAATCATCAGAGTTCATGAGTCGCTTGAGATTGAGTTGGAGATGACGTAGCACCTTGTAGCTACGGAGTGCATCCGCGAGGTGCACCATAGCTCATTGCACTGGTTGAGGGACCGCACAAGGAAGGAGGCATAGACTCTAGAGCAAGCTAAGAAAGCATCCATTATCAACCCAGAAAATATGGAGATTCACACAATAGAGAAGGTACCAATTATTAAAAAATCCCTGGAGAAGATGACCCTGGCTGATTACACTTATCGCCATACAGTGGAGGACGTGACAAAGATTAACACAGTGTAGAATATCGGAAACATTGCAGTCAAAATAGGCTCCATATATTTTCATGGTGAGCACTACAAGGAGTGCTTCTTTGAAGCATAGGCCAAGAACTTTGAGCTTGAGGAGGCCTTAGCAAAGATGAGGGGATAACTTGAAACGCTCGAGTCTAAAACCGCGTAGTTGAAGTAGTGCATGGTTTCTCTAGAGTTTGAAGTTGATGGGCATTCCAAGGCACGTGCCCAAGCATACCAATAGGTACAAATACTGGGTGTTCAGGTCCAACATTTTTAGGCCTAGTTGGCAAAGAAAACATCTTAGCCTATCGTGTTTTCTAAGGAGCGCATCAAGGATATGCGCCTATAATTCTTGATAGATTTCTCGATAAGGGCTGTGTGGGGGGTCACAATTTTAACCTCCTTTAGGAAAGTGCAAGAGGCAGTTACCACTGGTAGCTCCATTTTAGAGGCTGGTTGGGAAGATGTTGACCTTTGGCTAGACTTAGCCACATAGCTCAAGAAAATTGAAAATGTGGATGCCCACCTTACTCCCATGAGCCCCTTGGACGATCCTGGACAACATAAAATATGACCCTACACTATTTCTTGACAAAGCTCAAGCTAATCAAAGAATTTTGTAAGCTCTCAAATGCCCTCAAGTAGGAGAGAGACGTTTCGCTGCAATACTTTAATGCCCTCGCACAAATCGACATCCCTAGCTTTACAGATAATGAAGGAGATATTCCGCCACTCGAGGAGTTAAGGCCAAATATGAGCGGCATTCATCAGTAATTCCTTAGATGTTGATTCTTGGGAGGATCTGATTTCAAATTCACAGGTGATGCCTTTCATGGCCAAATATGCCACAATTGAGTCTTGCCTGTAGGAGTTCAATCGGAGGCTGTATCTTGCTGATATTGAGCGAATTGAGACCTTTTGTTACCTGATCCAGGAGCTTCAGAAATAGCCAACCTTTTGCCTCGACCACATGTGTTTAAGAGATCTTTGGAAACATTTCTCCCACAGCTGTGTGAGCTAGTTTTCAAGGAAGAAGCAAAAGGCAAGCAAGAGAAAGAAGAGGAAAATGACTGACTTGAAGAACTACTAAAAAGCAACGATGAGTAGTCTGAGGATACTGGAAGTGAAGATGAATCTACAACCCAACGATAAGGCCTAGGATATTTGCATTGAGGCAGGCTCAATACCCCGCGAGCCGCCAAATATGTTGGCCTTCTTGCCACAGTTTGTAAAATTTTAAGTTGTGTGTAGGTTTGGGAGTTATTATTGTAAAACTTCTATTTTTCCTTAAAAAATGGTTAATATGTTGATATGTTTGTTGTATTTGCACCAAACGTCTCATTTTACTTTCTTACTCAAAGTTGTTTTCTTTCAAATCCTATGGTTTCTCTGGTTTTTCTATGCAATTCATGTCATTTTGCATGCAAAATTGTGAATGTTTTAGCATGGGGTGAGGTCGTGGATGTGTTTTCTGCTTAAGATCTGATTTTTGTAGGTTCATTTCATTCTGTGAATGTGATGGCAATTTTTGGGACTTATATAATCTTCGCTCTTTTACAGAGCATGCTTCCCTTTTGAATGCAAGGAAGGGGCACTTTCACTCCACTGGTGGAGTAAAAGTGTTTTTGCTCCCAGTTGTGGAGCGAATGTTACTATTAAAGGAGGGGAAAGCAATTGACTATATTGGCTAAAGCACAAAGTGCTTTCACTCCATGTGGAGAAAAATCCCTCCATATAATTAAGTGTGCACGCTGACCAAAGACTTTCGCTCCACTTGTGGAGCAAAAGTGCTTTCACTCCACAGGGGGAGTGAAAGCCCCTTATTGAAAATCAAAATCAAAGTGCAATGCAAAGTCAAAGGCATGGTCAAAGTTGTTGTTGCTCCACTTGTGGAGCGAAAATCCTTGTCGCTCCACTAGTGGAGTGACACTCAAAGTAAAAGCACAAAAGCGTAAGGCCAAGGGTGCTTTCGCTTCATAGGTGGAGTGAAAGCATCTTTGCTCCACTTACGAAGCGAAATTTTGCTAGAAAGTAAGTTGAAGAATCTAAGCAAGGCAAAGGGATGCTTTCGCTCCACCTCTAGATCATTGGAGCGAAATTACCTTCACTCCAATTATGGAGCAAAACTCCAAGCGGGTCCCTAGAGCAACGAAAGCTTCCCAGAACCATCATTAACTGCTCAAACGACCCCAAAGCTGTGCTCTAAGCCGTATGATCATGGTAGATTAGGGTAACCTTCTGCATTCAATGCTATGTTATTTGCAAAATCAAATTTATACTGTTAAGTCTATTTCGGATCAAATCTATCTGTCACCATCGCAGGAGTGGTTGGACATTAATGTTTTAAGAGGTGAGATCCTTTATAAAAGCTATAATTGTATCTATAACTAAGGATGGACAATATCTGCTAGAAAAGCAGTTGTATATATTGAAATATGCTTCTAAAACATGAATTTTTGGTTGCAATCTTGAATCTTCTATCTTTGTGTATGCCTTCTATCATGTTATTTCTGTTAAGTTAGTCACTTTGTCATACGACTTGAATTCAATTTATGGATTTAGCTGTTGGTGAAGGATTAATTCTGGAGTACCCTTGGAGGTTATGAAGGTGAGAGGATTTAGTGTCGATATCTGTTAAAAGTTTATTATTTTTATTTTTGTTGGTTCGAGTGAAAGGTTGTGTATCATGCTTCCTGTCCATCACCCCCATATTTTAGGATTTAAACCTCTTTTCCCATTCCTTTCAATAATTTCCTTCTCTTTCAACATCTTCCCTAACCCTTATCTCAAACCAAATTTATTTAATTTTCAGAGTCAACCCTACTAGATATTGGTACGGAGGACTTTTATTTCCTTCGGCCATTCAATGCTTGGCAATGGGTCTAAGGCACTATATACTTATAAAATCTATATCTAGGCCGATTTGATTGCCAATACCTACCAGCTTAGAGATTATCAAACTGTAGCTCCCACTATTATTTAAATGGTCAAGCATCTTTGTTATGTCCTTGATATCTTTGGCATTGCCTTTATTTGTTCATGTCTGTCACAATGACGTTTAGTTGATTTTTGTACTACTTTTTTATTACTACAATGCATTGTTACAACTCCTTTCACTAAGTACCATTGACCTATTTTGACCATCCGTGAACATTTAAAAAAATATATTTTATATTCCTACTCTGATATATTTCTTTTGAAATGTTGACACAACTAACCGAACAATCATATCCTACGTCTTTTGCCTTTTCAAATAGGATAACCCAGACCGTCCTCTCAATCCCATTTATGAAACCTTCAATAGATAAGTGACTCAGGGTGAGAGCAATACCAAGACTTCTTTGTAAATTTTTCTGGGATCATCTAGGGTTGAGTCAAATATATTGACTATATCTTTGACTACATATTGATTTGTACTCTTCGTATTCATTTCCTTACACCTATGTTTTACCGAACTTGAAAAAGAAAAAAACCAAAGTACAAGCCTAAAATCAAATAAAGAATTTACACAAACTAAATATAAGACTAGGACAACACACATGATTTGTACTCTTGGTATTCATTTTGATGTTATCATTGAGACTTATGTATGCTATTTATATAAAAAAAGAACTAAAATCACCAAAAGCAATTTTTGTAGAGTATTAAGAATGGTGTTATGATAACTTGTAATTCTCTCACAATCCTGATCATATTCCAACTCATTCAAGACTTCTAAAGTAGACTTTAATTATGAAAGCAAATAATTTTATAGGTTCTTAGCCATAATGTTTGTAACATTGTTAGTAACAACTAACAATCATAATATCAATTTCTAATCAAAATGATATTCAAGATGGCAAAGATGTTACATCGCAACCTAATTAGCTAGCAATGAAATAACCAACGTATTGTCACTGAAAAACTTTACCTTTCTCAATTGAAGTGGAAAAATGACATCTAGAAATAAAATCTTGTAAGCCAAATAATCGGTTTCTTTTATGTCCTGCTTATGCAACCATGTAGGCCATTTGTATGTAATAAGCTCATATTCAAATCCATATTCCATGAGAGTATTACATCCTAGGAAACAAAGCATGCATAATTTTCATGTTTGCTGATCATCCCTATGATACTAATGAGTAATGAATAAATCTCAACACATTAGATAGGTTATCAATCCTTGTATTATTCTAAAAATATTACAGAAGGAACGCATGCATAAGAGAGCATAAAAAGTTATCTCGGTTCAAACAGATGAAGTGAAAACACACTCACAAAAATGGGGATGTCACAAATCCGCAACTGCTTAGGAGAACAAACAGGACCTGCCTTAAAACTATTACGGGACCACGACATCTTTGGAGTAGTAGCGAAGAGCCAACCAGAACTATCGCAGATCGACGACTTGCACAAAGTCACATATTTGTGACTTAAATTGTTTCCTCCAAAAAAAATGTGTCTTTGCACAAACTCATGCGGGATTAGAACCTTCCGTAAAGTCTCGATTTCAAATTTGGACGAAGATGAAATGATAAAGGAAGAGATAAAGTCTGAATATATTTACACACTTTCTTAATTCAATACTCAGAGAAAGCTCATGCAGTACATGAATGGCTTTGCCCAAAATGCACATATACCCAAAGATATTTTATATTAATTGAAATGAAAACAAACTGCTACTATAGTTTTACAATGACAATATGAAGCCTTTTACCAACAACTTTTTCCTTAGAAACTTTACACATGCATTTGTAACCTAGATTTCACTGTTGCAGGTTACACACAGGAGTGTCTGAATGCTACAACTTCAGCTCCTTGCTCTTCGAACTCTTCCTTAAATTTTTTTTTGTTTTGTTTTTCTCTCTTTTGTCTCACTCGAATAGTTCCAATGACTCAAAATATATAGCTGAGGATGAAGGGAAAGGCTCACCAACATTTTGAAATGTAGTAAATGCAAAACATGGTGCTAGATGACTTTTCGAACAATTGTAATATAATCACCGAACAACTAGTAATAAATTTTGGGTACATCAAAATTTGGCAATTGATTCAAAAGATAAGATCTATCAGAGATCTACGATGTCAAATTTGGTTTAAATTTCTAACATCCTCCCTTAAAGCAAATTTTACAAAAACTTTGACACCGAACATTTCCCTTAGCCTTTTAAAGTCTTCCTCCTTCAAAGGCTTTGTGAAAATATCTGCAACCTGGTCTTTGGACCTGCAAAACAATAACTCAATTTCATTAGTTTTCACTAGTTCTCTAATGAAATGGTACCGTATGTCAATATGCTTGGTCCTAACATGAAACACCGGATCCTTTGAGAGTGCTATGGTTGAATTGTTGTCACAAAATATAGTTTTTTCTCATTCTGGTTGATTTTTCAACTCCCCCAAAATTCTTTTGAGCCAGACTGCATGGCATGTGGCTGAAGTGGTGGCAACATACTATGCCTCAGCATTTGATAGTGCAACAATTGATTGCTTCTTTTATGACCATGAAATTTCACCCAATCCAAGATGGAATGCATATACAGAAGTTCTCTTCCTATCATCTATATTGCCATCACAATTGCTATCTGTGTAGCCAACAAGCTCAAACTGGTATTTTCTTGCATAGTAAATTCTATGCTTTTTAGACCCATTGATATGTTGTAAAATTCTTTTTTTGGCTTGCAATTGAGTGTTCTTTGGTGCATCCATAAATCTGCTAATAAGAATCATTGCAAAATTTAAATTTGGTGTGGTTATGGTCAAATACACGAGGCTTCCAACAAGTATTTTGTAGAATGTTGGATCATTATTTCTATTGCAATAATTCTTACTCAATTTTAGGCTTGTTGCAACTAGCATGATCACTGGTTTGCTATCCTCCATTCTAAATCTCTTCAAGATATCTTTAGCATAATTTCTTTGAGAAATGAAGATACCATCCACAAATTGGGTAACTTTAATGCTAAGAAAATATTTCATCAAACCTAAATTCGTCATCTCAAACTCTTGCTTCATAACATTTCTAAACTGCTCAAATAGCATATTGCTATTGCCATTATAAATTAGATAATCTACAAACAAGTAGACTATTATCATCCCCCCCTCTTCATTTGTATTAATGTAGAGTGTGCTCATATGGGAATTTTATGAACCCATTCTCTTAAAAATATTAATCAATGCAGCTATACCAAGCCCTGGGTGCTTGCTTCAACCCATACAAAGCTTTCTTTAGTTTCAAGACCTTACCTTCTTGCCCTTCCAACTCGTAGCCTGGTGGCTGGTCTATGTAGACCTCTTCTTACAACACTTTATTTAGGAAGGTAGATTTGACATCCATCTGGTAAATACTCCACCCATTTTGGGCTGCCAATGCCAAAATCATTTTTATTGTGTCAAGTCTCGCTACAAGTGCATACACCTCATGATAGTCAATCCTTGACTTCTGCTTGTAGCCTTTTGCAACTAGTCTGGCCTTATACCTTTCAACATCACCTTGGACATTAAACTTAGTTTTATATACCCATTTCACTCCAATGATCTTCTTGCCTAATAGAATATCCATTAAT
Source organism: Wollemia nobilis (assembly GCA_028583015.1). Taxonomy (NCBI): domain Eukaryota; kingdom Viridiplantae; phylum Streptophyta; class Pinopsida; order Araucariales; family Araucariaceae; genus Wollemia; species Wollemia nobilis. The sequence goes on along the minus strand of JAQPPZ010016989.1, from coordinate 6,226,050 downwards.
TCCCAGGTCTAATTTTTCTCTATGACTTCTATCTCATCATTCATAGCTTTCATCCAAGTTTTGTTCTTAATTGCTTCTTAAAATAAAATTGGATCACACTCACAAAATAAAGCAAAATCATAATGTTCTTCATCTTAAATTTCATTTCTAGTTACCTCATAAAAATATCGCAAGCTCCTTATCTTTGATGGTGTATTCAAGTTGGGAATCATTCTTGCAAGTGGAGGTGACCTTGATGATGAGGCAGTGGTGTTGCTGGCATTGGTACTACTGCTTGAAGCTACAGGTAAATGCACATTGTTTTCATCCAAATCCTCAAACTCAATAATTGCTGGCTCTAGCTGACCAGTCTTGGATTTCCAGCTCCAAGTTTCATCTTACATAAACTTTATATCTTGGATTATGATCAACTTATTTGTGACAGGGTTATACAACATGTAAGCCTTTGATTCTTTGCTATACCTAGTGAATATGCATTTTCTGCTTTGTCATCAAGCTTTGTTCTCTTCTCATATAGAATGTGTGCATATGCTATGCATCCAAAAATTCTTAAATGAGCAACACTTGGCTTCTAGTTGCTCCAAGCTTCTTGAGGGATCTTGTCCTTCACACTCTTTGTGGGACACCTATTCAGCAGATAAACTGCACAAGCTACAACTTCTACCCAGAAATTATGTGACATTTCCTTTGCCTTCAACATGTTCCTTGCCATCTCCATTATGGTTATGTTCTTTCTTTCTACAACACCATTTTGTTGTGGTGTGTATCTAGCTGTGAACTACCTTCTAATTCTATTTGTTTTGCAAAAATTATGGGATTCATTGGATATGTATTCACCTCCTCCATCTATTCTGAGAGTCATAACATAATAGTCACTTTGTTTTTCAACCAAAGCTTTGAAATCCTTAAATTTTTTGAAAGATTTTTACTTTTGTCTGATGGAATATACCCATGTACTTCGACTAACATCATCTATGATTTTTAGAAAGTATTTGTTGTTTGCAAATGAGCTAGTTTGCAAAGGGTTGTAAATATGTGAGTGCACCAACTCCAATGGTTGTGAAGCTCTCCATAATTGTCCCATAGGGAATGCATCCATATGTTGTTTGCCTACTAGGCAACCTTCACATGATTGATTGGGTTGAGAGGTAGTCCCTTCACTATATGTTTCTTGTGTAGAAAGTTCAAGCCACTGAAACTCAAGTGATTGAGTCTGAGATGTCACAGCCATATAACAGCTTTCACAACTGCACTGAATCAAAGCAACAGATCAATTTTAATTTGCAAAGAAAACATCTTATTATTTTTCATGGCCATATTTACTACAAGCCCAATCTCTTTGTCTCTTATGATACAAGCTCCATATTTAAATTGCATAGTGTACCCATTCTGCACAAGTTGTCCAACACTTGCCAAATTATGTTTCAAACCAGAAACATAATAAACATTAGGGATGTGCCTTCTTTCACCTTTTTTGGTGTGGATTATAATCTTTCCTTTGCCCATGATAGGTACCTTGCTGTTGTTTCCCATATTCACCTCAAATTTGATGGTTTCATTCAACTGTGAGAACACTTCTCTGTTCCCATACATGTGGTTATTGCACCCACTATCAAGATACAAAGTGTTCTTTTGGCTCTCTTCATCAGTGCTGCAAGTTAACATCATAGACCCACATACATATCTACTTTTTGCATTTTCATTTTCATTTGTATAGTGGGCTTGCTACTTGTTATCCTTGGAAAAATTCTTTATACACTCACAACTAAAATGTCTGAATTTCTTACAGTAATAACATTGAATATTTTATTTATCATACCTCTAATTTTATCCCCCTTGTTGATTTATACCGTTGCCTCTTTCTTCTACTTGATGTAAGTTGTAGTTGGTCTCTCCTTCGTTGGAGTTTGACCTTCCTCCTCTCTTGTGGTTTCTTCCACGTGTACCTCTATTATTATGTCCTCTTCCTCCTTGAGAACTTGAGGTAGACTTGTGAGAATATTCTCTTCTGCATTATCTCAAAATGAGACATGTCTTAAAAGCTTACTCTAATGAGGATTGAGATGTTTGATTCAACCTCTGCTCATGTGTTTGTAGAGAATCCATGAGCTCATATATAAAGAGGGTTGTTAAATCTCTCAAAACTTCAATCACTATCACCACTAAGTCAAACTTTGTCGGTAAGCTTCTCAGTATCTTTTTCACTATTATCTGGTTCTCATCATTCTCGCCATTCAACCTCATCTGGTTGAAAATATCCATTGTGCAGGTAAAGAAGTCGTTCATGGACTCTAACTCACTCATCTGCAAATTTTCAAACTCCCTTCTCAGCATCTGCAACCTTACAAACTTCATTTTATTGGAGCCTTGGAAGGAGCTAGATATAATTTCCCATACCCCTTTGATTTGGTTGCTGTTGCAATTCTTCGAAAAATGGTTTCCTCAATTGCCTACATTATATAAAATAATACATTTTGATCATTCTTTTGATTCTCCTTCAATATATTTGACTTCGCTTGGGAGAGAGCACTCATTGTTGTTGCATCTACAGGTTTTGGGTAACCATTCTCCACCAGGTCCCATAGCTCCTGAGACCCGAACAATATCTTCATTTGGAAGCTCTAGTAATCATATTTCTTGCCATTGAATTGTGGGATCTGTAACTGAAATGAATTGTTTCTGGAAGCCATTGCTTCTTCAACATTCCACTAATGGCGCTAGCTCTGATACCAATTTGAAGTGAAAACACACTCGCAGAAACGAGGATGTTGCAGATCTGTGACTCCTTAGGAGAATAAACAGAACCTGCCTTAAAACTATCATAGAACCGTGACATCTTTGGAGTAGTAGCGAAAAGCCAACCACAACTATCATGGATTCGCTACTGGCAGATTTAACATAAATCCGCTAGTCAACAGGTTGACACACCTTTCAAAGAAAAAGGGCTAGCCGAACGACGATAAATGCTTTTACGTAGTTTTGCAAGGGATAGTTGTACAAGTTACCCCGAGAGCATGTATTATCGCGGATCCACAAATTGCATAAATTCACATATTTGTGACTTAAATTAATTCCTCCGAAAAAGAGGTGTCTTTGCACAAACATATGTGAGATTGGAACCTTTTGTAAAGTCTAGATTTCAAGCTCGAGTGGAGATGAAATGATAAAGGAAGAGATAAAGTCTGAATATATATTTACACACTTGCTTAATTCAATACTCAGAGAAAGCTCACATAGAGATAAATGCACATGAATGGCTTTGCCCAGAATGCACATATACCCAAAGATATTTTATATGAACTGAAATGAATTGACTGCTACTGTTGTTTTACAATGACAATATGAAGCCTTTTAACATAAGCTTCATACTAAGAAACTTTACACATACGTCTGCAACCTAGACTCCGTTGTTGCAGGTTACACACAGGAGTGTTTGAATGCTGCAACTTCAGCTCCTTGCTCTTCGAACTCTTTCTTCGGATTTTATTCTTTTATTTTTCTCTCTTTTATCTCACTCGAATAGTACCAACGACTCAAAATATATAGCTAGGGACAAAGGGAAAGGCTCACCAACATTCTGACACGCATTAAGTGCAAAACATGGTGCTAGATGATTTGTCGAACAACTGTAATCTAATCGTCGAACAACCAGTAATAAATTTCGGATACATCAAAATTTGACCATTTATTTAGAAGATAAAATCTGTCACAGATCTACGATGTTAAATCTGGTTTAATTTTCTAAGAACAAAAGCCACTCACATTGAATTATGGTGATAGATAATTCTTGGTTAACGATTGGTATTCTTAAGCACACTTAATATCATAATTTTAAGAAAGCGTTTATACCTGCAAACAATCGAATCAGTTATCAAATCAAAGGCTTTCATTGTCATAGTTTCTGGTATATGAAACTTTATCGTTAACAATTCAAAACTTGCCCGTGTCTTTATCTATGCATTGTTCACTTATAATGACTGAAAATTTGAGAATAATGAAATTGCTATAGAGAAAAATGAATGAAAGAAAATATTAAGTCAATGAGTAACCAAAGCAGGTCAATGGGACACAAAATTACATCTGTTTAAACAAATTAAAAGTTGATGAGCAACCAAAGTCATCAATGGGAGTCAACGTTTAAAAACTAGTAATAGTAATTTATTGGTATATGGTATATTTTTGAGTTTTTATGGAGGTGAATTAAGTTTAAATTTTAGTAAATAAGATTGATATTCCTTATTAAAAGATACACTTTTTTTATTAATTTTTTTTGCCAAAAGAATCAATAATTCAATGATTGAGATATATGGATGACTTGGCTCACAGCTAGGTTTAAATTCCATAGCACCAAATAGACTATACAACTTGATTTAACTAAGTTAATGTAAAAGAAAAAGTTTATATAAAAAAACCAACAACCTTTTCAAAATCCTACTTAATATATATATATATATTTTTGAAAGACCCGAAAGAAAAGAAAAAAAAAAAAATGCACAGTGAATTGGTAGGGAACTGGCAACAGTCGTGTGCGTTTTCTTGGACAAGACGGTGTAAAATATATAAAATATCAGGCGTGTCGTCTATGTTGTCATGTCGCATCTCAAGTTTGTCTGCTATGAATAATGTTGGATGCATTCACAACTTGATATTATCAGGCGTTAATAATATATAAAATATGACTGCATCATATCTTATCACAATATAAGGTGCATAACATGTAGGTGCTATGTTGAAACCTTAAAATTCTCATGTGTAGTGATATGTGATCAAACCATATGCATCATTTGGAGGTAGCTTGACATATGTGCCACATGATACAAAGTCTTTCTTACAATGGTGGGTGATTCCCAGAGAAGAAAAAAACCTTGACCATGAATGGCAGAAATTAAGGAGTCTTTGATTCTAATTTCCTTTAATAACATAATATCTCCACACCTTTTATTTTATTTTATTTCTAATTAAAATTTTATGTAAAATACACAGCCACACCCTTTGTGCGTGCAACCTAGAAATATTGCTTTGATTTGCTCCATCTTTGTTGTAAAAATTAAAAAATACGGAGTTCATACTCTAGGATGATGCATCTGTTGGGGCACACCCTTGCTAGGTAGAATACGTTTTGCTTGGAGCAGGTTGACATATGGAGTTCCATTTCTATAGAACAAAGATTACTATGAGCAATTGTCCAGATATTTAACGTGCTTATAAACTGGCAAATTTGTGCACTTTCTCAACAGCTTTAAAGATGAATAATTTGCATATTAACTTTGTTTTTGTATCCTGGAATGGTTATTTTAGGCTAATTTTGTCTAACGGACATGTCGTTTTCAAGTTTCCACATCTTACCATAAGTCTTCTTGCTGTATACAGACAGCTTTGTATTTATTGTTCTACATTTACATTTATATTTCTCAAAATTTTGACTTTGTAAATTTTGGGTGTATATTTCCCTACAGGTTGATGGATCAGTATGAAGACATGATGGATCAATATGAAGACATGGTGATACAATGAATATTTTTTGGCATATTTTAATGAATATACACCCACCTTTCACACACTCACCTACACTACAGTTTAAACCTTGAACTTACAGGGACCTCCACCTTTAACTTTGCCCTCCCTCTTCAATATGTTTAATCTTCTTTTACTGGGTTATGATGACACATTTATAGCGCTCTCTTTTAAATGGATTTTATTCCTATCAAATGCCTTTCCTTGCTACCTGCATAGAAAAGCCTTCTATTGGTTTCTGGTAATGTAATCTTCCTTGAAGAATGAAATATCTGTTCTTTTTACCATTAGTACTTTGTAGGTTAACTAAACATACTTTTGACCACGGTTGAAAAAAACTTTAGAAAATAAGTTTCTTCATGCATATCGTGATTTTTTCCCGTGCCTCATGTATATTTGTTGATTGTTAAAAACTATGTCACTCTTATATATAACTTTGGACCAAGTAGAGAGTACTGTTATCCAAATTCCAAAACAGATATCCAAATTTCAAAACAGATAATATTGAGGTATACAAATACATAACCTGTTAGTAAACCGCATTTATCAGCAGAGAATTATATAGAAATTTCAACACTTATGCAAGTGCATATCAGTGTTATTTAGAAAAGAGAATCTTATACGTGCCAATAGAATCTTCTTCAAGAAAACACTGAAAAAGATTAGAATCACGAGAAATCCCTCAAATGTAAACATGGAACCCTCGTGTTGGAAAAACATTTTGCTTTGCTTTCTATATAATAACTGCTTTCTTCCATCAAGATTTTGTGAGTTACAGGTAATGGCTTTAAATTGAATCTTCTATTTTATTTTAGTTTACATTCAATCTCCAACACTAAACTTTATAAATTTTATTGTTCATTTTTGTTGTTGGACATTTTTGTAGTAGTAAAATAGTTGAACATTGAAGAACTCAATTGAATCTTCTATTTTATCTTGGTTTACATCTAATCTTCAACATTAATTTTTTTAGGTTTTATTGCCCATTCTTGTTATTTAACACTTCTGTGGTAGTAGAATAGTTGAACATTGAAGAACTCAATCTAGATGACTTAGCACGAGTGGAGGAGGATTAAATTGTTGACACATGGACGAAGACCACTAGAAAGTAATTCGTTCATATATACAAAGTGGTCAAGGGAAAAACATGGTTAAGAAGGGGAATGGCTTGCAAAAAATCAAATAAAGAAAGAATTTCCACACATCATGTGAAAAATTGAAACAATATATCTAAGAATGTGACCTTTGATCATGTTTTTCTACTTGTAGATGCCCAAAAAGCTAAATTGTGAGGATGATTCTAAACACATTTTGCGAGGGGGTCCTTGGTTTTATGGCAAGAGATGGTTGTTCCTTCATAAATGGGGGCTTGATTTCAACCCAAGCACCAAAAAAATACACAGGATTCCCCTTTGGGTTAGGCTTCTAGACCTGCCTTTTCATCTATGGCATGTTTATATCTTGAGGGGAATTGCAAAGGCAATAGGGGAGTCCTAATAGATTTTATGACAAGGGTGAAATTGAGCATGATTTTTGCAAGAATGTGTGTTACGGCAAATCTAAAATCCGACCTTCCTTCTTTGATTGAGCTTATTTTTGACTTGGGGTCGTGGATCCAACCCATTGCATATGAGAATATGCCCACTATATGCTCTGGATGCAAAAGTGTTGGGCATAGCTTGGAACATTGCCCATCCATGAAGAAAAATTTGACGAAAAAAGTGTGGATGGATAAGTCTTCTGAAGATAAATCCTTCAAAGTTCCAATCGTAGATAAAAGCCCCAATCAGGGAGAGGGGTCATCAATAGGTGTTGGTTTTAGTACTTAGGGGGCAATGGGATTGGTTGCTTGCAGTCCTCTGATGGATTATGGAGGTAGTGGGATAGAAATCCCTTTGGATGAGGGTGGCTTGGAGCGACCTACTCCTGCTAAATTTTTAGTGGATTTCCATGATCAACTCATCCAAGTTAGCCCTACTTACCCTTTGAATGAGATTTTATTTTCAAAATGTAACAACCTTCCCCGCATGACCATTGGTTATGGATAGATTAACAAATTAAACTTACCTTTATTTTTTGAAGCATGGTACTGTTGATATCCTTTGTATGTGCATTGGATAGATAAGTTGCTCAGTGGAAAAGGTAAGTAGGAAACTGATGATTTTGCTCAGGGATACACGAAAGTCCCATAATTGCATTTCATGTCGGATTTCATGAAGAATTTATCTGTGGTATACTTGTGTTTGCTTCACTTGGAAAATGCTACTATATGTTTAATTGATGCATTATTATTTTCATTGGCAATGAAGATGCTAAGCATGGGAGCCATTGGCAGTGAAGATGCTAAGCATGGGAGCCATCATGCTAAATTATTAAGTTAGAGTTTAAATTATATTTGAAATATGGGTATGTTGTTCGTAATGAAATGAGGTATGCATATGGTTTTATGTGGTAATGATGATGGGAGCTACTGTTTATTTGAATGTGCACATAGCTTAGATTCGAAGAAAAATATAAAGCATGAATGTAAATAAAGAAATATAAACAAGATTAAAATAAATCCGAATGCAAGCTTAATATTGTGAATGTAAATAATGTTAAGTATGGGCAAATATATTATTTGAATATTTTCTTTGGCATAAATGTTATGAGCAATATTAATATCGGCAAATACTTTAATCAAAGGAAACCTGGTTTTCTTCATCATGATATGGATGAGCATGACATGAAGTAGTGGTCGGTTAAATCGCACCAAATCTTAGTGTAAAGTGTCATTATGAGCTTAAAACCTTCTCCATATTTTGGAACTGAGAAAAAAGGAGGCATATGTTCTTGTTGGAAGTAGCACATCGAAAAATAAAGGGAGAAAAATGAGAAAAAAGAGAAAAAAATAAGGGAATTGAGGAGTATGGTGGAGAGTGCAACATGTACTGGTAATTGCCGAGTTTTTTGGAAGCTTTGAACAACACTTGGAAGTGTGAAGTATCACGAAAAATTTTAGGTAGATTACTCATAATATTATTTCTAATTGCTTTGTTTCCTTTAAAAAGAAAGAAAAGAATGTGATTAAGCTAGAAATACTGCTTGTATTGCTGTGTGGAAGGAAATGAAAAGACATTGTTGAATGCTCATGTGTTATGTTTTAGCTGGTTTGAATGATTGCTTTCCAATTTTATATTTGGATATATCGTTGAGTTACGATGTTGTTGATATCCAGGAAATTATGGAAGGGTTAAATAAATTGCATGCATTAGTTCTGTTGAGTGTTGTGTGAACCTTTGGTTTATTTTTGCTTGTTAACTTGACTGTGAGTTAGTAGAATTGAATTCATTTGTTGTTGAGCCAGAATCTAATCCCTATATAATAAGTTTCCAATCCATCTAAGAGCGGGGAGTGACCCAATTGGTGGCGCTAACTAAGTCATTCAAACATGACAACAAATTATTATGGACCACGAGTAGCCAAGAATAGTTGACTATAATAAATTTTGTTCTTCTATAATTTTCCCATATGTATTTGAGTAAATGTTGATGTGTGTTGGTGGGCATTTCAATCCAATGCCTGAAGATATCTATTTTGAAGACCTGAAAATGAATGTAAAGGGTAGAGTTGAACCACCTTGTTGGGTGTCGAGGGTAACCTCAATGCATACTATAGAATTATAATTCTAAAGTTATACCTGTAGCAGTTGTTTCAATGTTGTCATCAATGATTTTTTGAAAGTAGAAATTACAGGTTAAACTTTGTTGGTGTAAATTACAACTATAGAATGGGGTTAAATTTTATGTTACCAATGAAAATGTGAATAATATCATCTTTACTAAAGTCGTAGAGTTGGTTTTGGTTTCATGCTTTGATATACCAAACCTAGTTTTTTTTATTTTAAATCGGTACTTGGATACTATTGCATAGTAAGAGAAATAAATACTTGACGTGAATGCTGAGTTTGTTGGTCGAAATGGTATTGAAAAGTCTTTTCTTTCAAATTACTATTTAATATATACAACATCCACCTAAATAGATTAATCAATCTTGTGTGGTGGAGTTAAACCATTTTGGCAGTCCTCAGTACATATTATAAACCTGAGTTTGTCAGGTTCTTAGTAAAAATTTAAACTATTTATAATATATGTGGTTGTGCTGGGAGAGTGACAACAATGGAAGAATATGGAAAAGCCTACAATTTATTTAAGGGAAATCTATTCTAATAGATTATTTAATAGACGATATGTCCAACATGCATGCGTGTTTAAGGTTATGTTTGGCACATTATATTACTCTTGAGTAGAAGACATGAATGCAATGTAAATATTGTGAAATTTTTGGGTCTATTGACTTAGAAGAAGAATGGTTTATTTTCATATGCTATGTTTTAAAATTTCTAAAGGAAAGCTTAATCTGTTTTTGGAAACAAATAAGTTTAATGTTGAGATAGAGAACCCATGAGTTAGTCTCTTAAAAGGGGTTGGACTTTTCTTTAGCTTGCATTATATAATTATGTTGGCTCTCCAACGATCTCAGTTTTGACGCTTCATGTCACTCTGTTGGAGGAAAATAAAGAAAATATATAGATTTGCATGATTGTATATATATGGAATTCATAATCTAGTGCTCATTAAATTTTGAGTATTTTGGTTTTAGAACCTTTATATATAATATGTGAAATGTGTTGAGCATATTATTTTATAAGTTTAAGTTTATTGTGGCATTTAATATAAAATAAGTGAGTCTTTTCCAATAAGAATTATAGTTGGATATTGGAATGGTAGCAAGATACATAGATATTCTATGTAGAAGCCTAGCCAAGTAATTACCTTACCATGAGTCACAGTTTTATTTATGAGAGTTAATTTTTTTTTTTTTTAAACTAGTGAAGGTATAAGGTTGGTAGTAATTGGGGTTTGTATTACAAGGCTTGACAAGAAACATCAATATTTCATTAAAGGCTATGAAGAGAAAAAATAAAATGTATTCCTCATGAAGTTAAATAATTTAGATCACCCAAATTTGTTATGGGAATAGCCTTCTAAAACTTTACCCCTAGATTATTCATCGAGGAGGATGAACCAATTTTTTTGACAAGCTCAAAACTTTGGATTTAAGCAGATGAAGTATAATTATCCTTAGTTTGATTGAAATAAGTTGGTTATGAGACTTTCAAATCCATAAATATGGGAATATGTAACTTGAGAACCAAGTTAAAGATAAAAATAATCCTTGTAAATAAAGACTTGGTAGTAGTATAAAGCCCAGTTTGGAATTAGGTGATAAGGAAAGAGATAGATAGAGTGATTATTCACCACAATGATGTCTTTAGTTAGTATATGAACTCATGGCTAAGGGAAATAAATTGTGTGAATCTTTTTTGGATCCTTTCTAAAGTATTGGTGATGAATGTTAGCTATAATTGTATCTAATTTTTGGTCTAAATCATTGAGAAGGATGAGCAAATAACTTGATGTGTAGGTATGAACACAAGACTTAAAGTTAAATTGTAAATTTAACCTTACTATAGTAAAGATATTGATCTTAATCATCAGGAAATATGATTAAGATATTGATACACCCAATGCTGCTAAGGTGTGGAATTTGTACAGAGCAAGTCTTGAAACCACTATGGGCTAACAAAATTGGTCTAGATTAAGACTCAATCAAATCTAGCAATGAGGGATGTTATGGGATGCCATATCTAGGTTGCTACCTGGGTAGTATTGTGATAAATCTTATGCTCATTTGAATTAGTTGGTTAGTCACAACGTTTGGTATGGGACAAACGTTTGTGAGTCACAATGGGTATGTGTGATGAATTCCAAGGTCAAGGTATTGACCTAGCACTAACTGACTCTAGTTAAGGGACAATCATTTAGTCATAGAGGCATATGTACGTTGATACATTGCATAACTTAAGTTTTAATTAATCCAACCTAATAGGCCATGAATTCTCAAATGTTGAACAAGTCGACCAGTTTGGTCATGATTTCAGAACAAGTCGACCAACTAGGTCATGGGTTCACAAATGCAATGGGATAAAGAAAGAAAGAGTCCACCCTTTAGGTGTTATGGGCCATAAAATATAAACCCAACCATGGATCTACACTCATGGCTAGAACAAGAGAAACGATACTGAGAATGATAGATCCACAGAATGGCATCGTCTACGGGATTTGGCCAATATCGTCCACTTGGGTGGTTGTCTACAAAATTATTGAACCCAAAAGTGATTTGATATACTTGTACTCATTCAAAATAATACTATTTATTTACTGGGTGTACATGTGCTATGAACCTGAAAGCACTCTTATGAACAAAACTATTGTTTGAAAATAAAAATAAAAATTACCTTGGAAATTGCATGGCTTGTTTTACCTAGAAATCACTTGGTTTATTTTGAGGTACAACTAGGTGAGTAGACTTGGAATGTTACATATGGTATTAGAGTAGAAGAGATATTAAGTTGTAGGACTCTGATCAAAAATTTTATTGAACAAATTTAAATTTGGATAAAAGTCTTATGGGAAAAATGTTGCAAGATGGAACTTCTAGGGATTCCATGGGAGGTGGGCAAGATGAAGCCATTTTAAGATGAATTTAAAAGGACCACGAATAGGAAATCGAAGAGAGGGTCATCAAAGGAAAATAAAGATGATGCAAGTGAAAACACTTCCTTTAAATGAGCCTGGTAAAGAGGAAGGAAATTTAGCACAGGTAGTGCAATTGTTCAAACTCTTTTGGAACAACTAAAAGAGGGAATGATCCAACAAAAAAACTCACATCGTCCAACAATAAATGTTAATAGTCCAACAATGGTAAGTGATGGAGTACTTAACCTAAGAAATGGGAACTAAAGCGGGATAGATGAGATACCTAATGAAACCTATAGGAATTAGTTCCATTAGGACCATAATGAGTGAGGAGTTGGCCAAGGACCTAAAGAAGGTCATGATTCCCAAGTTTAATGGTATAAGTAATGACAATATAGTAGAAAACTTTAGGAATTCACTATTTTGCAATAAAGGATTATTGATAGTCCGATTCTATTACCAAAAATTTATGAAGTGGATGATAGAGCAAAGTAAAAAAATACTAAATAAGGAGATCAAAATTGCGCAAGATGGCAAAGAATAAACTAGAATAAGTAATTTTAGATCTAAAGATCAGGAAAACGCTAGGGAAATTGCACCTCACGATAGAAAATAGGATCTCAATAGGGGTAGTAGAACCCTTGAAAAAAATGTTTAAGTATACAAGAGGGTCCCACTTTGCTAGCAAGTTCCCCCACATGGTTTATCTCCATCGAAAAGATCCAAAAAAAGCCACCCACAAGATCTTTGCGATGACAGGTAATTACCATACTTGAGGGACAAGTTTCCCTTTTCCTTTGTTAAATGGTCAAATTTATGGTATAATGGCACATATTTTAATAAATAGTGGATAAAATTATGGTTTATTTCCACTAGTTAGTGAGGGATATGTTTGAAAACCTTAGGGTTTTGGAAAACGGTTGGAAGGTAGAGTTCGAGTCAGGACAGACCTACCAAGTTTACCAATGTTAAAATTGCTCCTTATATATTGCTGCTTAGAAATCAGACTACTGAGTTGAGTAGCTATGTGTGTATTTTGTTATGTGCATGAATATTTGGATAAATGCAATATGAAACATCATGTGAATGGATTGTTCAAACAAGTTTAAATTACTAATTGGTTTGTGAATGATTGTGAAAAACATGATGTATGATTTGTGAATGGATTTTCATTGATGGATGGATGATTGGACACTGATAAAAACATCTTTGTGTATTTTTGAGTTACTAAGTAGCGTAGTTTGTTTTATGATTATATATATTTTTTGTATAATATGAAGCATCATGTGATTGAATTGTGTAAGTGAAGATTGTAAATGAATATGTATACATGATGTATGAGATGTAAATGAATAGTTTTGGTGATGATATTATTGAATATAATGTAATTTATTTTTCTTTACATTGCATAAAACATAGGGACTATGTTTGTTCTAAGTGGGGGAGTATGTAATGACCCTCCTCGCATGACCATTGGTTATGGATAGATTAATGAATTAAAATTACCTTTATCTTTTGGAGCATGGTACTGCTAATATCCTTTGTATGTGCAGGACCAGGTATGTGCATTGGATGGATAAGTTGCTCAGTGGAAAAGGTGAGTAGGAAAATGATGATTCGGCTCAAGGATACATGAAAGTCCCATATTTGCATTTCATGTAGGATTGCATGAATGATTTATATGTGGTATACTTGTGTTTGCTTCATTTGGGAAATACTATTGTATGTTTAAGTGATACATTATAATTTTTATTGGCAATGAATATGCTAAGCATGGGAGCTATTGGTAGTGAATATGCTAAGCATGGGAGCCATCATACTAAATTATTAAGTTAGAGTTTAAATTTTATTTGAAATATGGGTATGTTGTTCATAATAAAATGAGGTATGCATATGGTTTTATGTGGCGATGATGATGGGAGCCACTATTTATTTGAATGTGCACATAGCTTAGATTAGAAGAAAAATAAATATAAAGTATGAATGTAAATAAATAAATATAAGCAAGCTTAATATTGTGAATGCGAGCTTAATATTGTGAATGCCAATAATGTTAAGTATGGGCAAAGATATTATTTGATTTTTTCTTTGGCATAAATGTTATGAGCAATATTAATGGCCAGCAAATACTTTAATCAAAAGAAACATGGTTTTCTTCATCATGAGACATATGAGCATGGTGTGAAGTAGTGGTCGGTTAAACCGCACCAAAGCTTAGTGTAAAGTGTCATTATGATCTTAAACCTTCTCCATATTTTGGAATCGAGAAAATAGGAGGCATACATTCTTGTTGGAAGTAGGACGATGAAAAATAAAATGAGAAAAGAGAAAAAAAGAAGGAAATTAGGAGTATGGTGGAGAGTGCAACACGTAATGGTAATTGTAGAGTTTTTTGGAAGCTTTGAACAAAACTTGGAAGTGTGAAGTATCACGAAAAACTTCTTGTAGATTAATCATAATATTATTTCTAATTGTTTTGTTTCCTTTAAAAAGAAAGAAAAGGATTTGATTAAGCTAGAAAGACTGCTTGTCTTGTTGTGTGGAAGGAAACGAAAAGACATTGTTGTATGCTCATGTGTTATATTTTAGCTGGTTTGAATGATTACTTTCCAATTTTATATTTAGATGTGTTTTTGTGTCGGGTTAGGATGTTGTTGATATCCAAGAAATTATGGAAGGATTAAATAAACTGCATGCATTAGTTCTATTGAGTTTTGTGTAAACCTCTAGTTTACTTTTGCATGTTAACTTGACTGTGAGTCAATAGAATTGAATTCATTGGTTTTTGAGTCAAAATTTGATCCCTATATAATAATTTCCCAATCCATCTAAGAGTGGGGAGTGACCTAGTTGGTGGTGTGAACGAAGCTATTCAAGCATGATAGTAGATGATTATGGACCATGGGTAGCCAAGAATAGTTGACTATCACAACTTTTGTTCTTATAGAATTTTCCCATATGTATTCGGGTAAATGTTGATGTGTGTTGGTGGGTATTTTAGTCCAAAATGCCTGAAGATATCTATTTTGTAGACATGAAAATGAATGTAAAGGGTAGATTTGAACCACCTTGTTGGGTGTCGAGGGTAACCTCAATGCATACTATAGAATTAAAATTCTAAAGTTATACCTATAGCAGTTGTTTCAATGTTGTCATCAACGATTTTTGGAAAGTAGAAATTACAAGTTAAACTTGGTTGGTGTAAATTACAACTATAGAATGGGGTTAAATTTTATGTTACCAATGAAAATGTGAATAATATCATCTTTACTAAAGACGTAGAGTTGGTTGTGGTTTCATGCTTTGAGATACCAAACCTAGTTTTTTTTATTGTAAATCAATACTTGGATACTATTGCATAGTAAGAGAAATGAATACTTGACTTTAATGTTGTGTTTGTTGGCCTAAATGATATTGAAAAGTATTTTATTTTACATTACTATTTAATCTATATAGCATCCATCGAAATAGATTAATCAATATTGTGTGGTGGAGTTAAACCATTTTGGCAGTCCTCATTGCACATTTTGAACTTGGGTTTGCCAAGTTCTTAGTAAATATTTAAACTATTTATATTATATGTGTTTGCACTGGGAGAGCAGCAACAATGGAAGAATGTGGTAAAGGCTGCAATTTCTTTAAGGGAAAACTATTCTAATATATTCCTTAATATACGATATGTCCAGCATGCATGCGTGTTTAAGGTTATGTTTGGTACATTATATTACTCTTGAGTAGAAGACATGAATGCAATGGAAATATTGTGAAATGTTTGGGTCTATTGACTTATAAGAAGAAAACTTTATTTTCATATGCTATGTTTTAAACTTTCTAAAGGAAAGGTTAATATGTTTCTGGAAACGAATAATTTTAATGTTGATACAGAGAACCCATGAGTTAGTCTCTTAAAAGGGGTTAGAATTTTATTTAGCTTGAATTATATAAATATGTTGGCTCTCCAATGATATCAGTGTTGATGCTTCATGTTGCTTAGTTGGAGGAAAATCCAAATATATATATATATATATATATATATATATATATATATATATATATATATATATATATATATATATATAACATGATTGTATATATATGGAATTCATAATCTAGTGCTTATTAATTTCAAAGTACTTTGGTTTTAGAACCTTTATATATAAGATGTGAAATGTGTTGAGCATATTCTTTTATAAGTTTAATTTTATTGTGGCATTTATGTTGTTTTCTTTGAAAAGCTAGCAATATAAATGAAGTAAGTCTTTTCCAATAAGAATTACAGTTGGATATTGTAGTAAGATACATAGATATTCTATGTGGAATACTTTACCATGAGTCACTAGTTTTATTTATGAGAGTTAAATTTTATTTGTTAAAACTAGTGAAGGTATAAGGTTGGTAGTTATTAGGGTTTTTGTTACAAAGCTTGACAGGAAACATCAACCTTTCATTAAAGGCTATGAAGAGGAAAAATAAAATGTATTCCTCACGAAGTTAACTAATGTAGATCACCCAAATTTGTTATGGGAATAACCTTATAAAATTTTTACCCCATATTATTCATTGAGGAGGATGAACCAATTTTTTTGACAAGCTCATAACTTTAAATTTAGGCAGATGAAGTATAATTATCCTTATTTTGACTAAAATAAGTTGGTCATGAGACTTTCAAATCCATAAATATGGTAAGATGTAACTTGAGAACCAAGTTAAATATAAAAATAATCCTTGTAAATAAGGACTTTGTAGTAGTATAAAGCCCAGTTTGGAATTGGGTTATAAGGAAAGAGGTAGATAGAGTGATTATTCACCACAATGTTGTCTTTAGTTAGGATATGAACTCCTGGCTAAGGAAAATAAGATAGGATGTTTGGGTTATGAAAAGAACATCCGAAGGTATGGACTAAATTGTATGAATCCTTTTTGGATGCTTTCTAAAGTCTTGGTGAAGAATGTTAGCTATAATTGCAGCTAATTCTTAGTCTAACTCATCGAGAAGGATGAGCAAATAACTTGATGTGCAGGTATGAACACAAGACTTAAAGTTAAAATGTAAATTTGACTTTACTCTGGTAAATATACTGACCTTAATCATCAGGAAAGATGATTAAGATATTGATACACCCAATGCTACTAAGGTGTGTAATTTGTACAGAGCAAGTCTTGGAGCAACTATGGACTAACAAAATTGGTCTAGATTAAGACTCAATCAAATCTAGAAATGAGGGACGGTATGGGATGCCATCTCTAGGTTGCTACCTGGGTGGTACTGTGATAAATCCTATACTCATTTGACTTAGTTGGTTAGTCACAACGTTTGATATGGGATAAACATTTGTGAGTCACAATGGGCATGTGTGATGCAATCCAAGATCAGGGTATTGACATGGTACTAAATGACTCCAGGTAGGGAATACTTAGTTATTCATAGAGGCATATGTATGTTGATACCTTGCATAAATTAAGTTTTAATTAAGTCAATCAAATAGGTTGTGAATTCTCAAATGTTGAACAAGTCGATTAGTTAGATCATGGGTTCAAAACAAGTCGACCAGTTAGGCCATGGGTTCAAAAATACAAATGGATGGGGAAATAAATTGTCCACCATTTAGGTGTTATGTGCCCTAAAGGATAACCCCAACCATGGATCTACACTCATGTCTAGAACAAGAGGAACGAAATTGAGAATGATAGATCCACATAATGACACCTTCTATGAGATTTGGCCAATCTCGTCCACTTGGATGGCTATCTGCAACAGTATTTCACCTAAAAGTGGTTTTATATACTTGTACTAATTAAAAATAATATTGTTTATTTACTAGGTGTACAAATGTGCTATGAACCTGAAAGCACTCTTATAAACAAAACTATTATTTGAAAACAAAAAAAAAAATACCCTAGAAATTGCATGGCTTGTTTTGCCTAGAAATCACATGGTTTATTTTGAGGTACAACCAGGTGAGTAGACTTGGGTTGTTACACACAATATATTCTTTGAATTTATTTTGGATACTTGGATTTGTATTTTGGTTCCTAGAGGAAGATCCTTTTGGAGCTAAAATTTTTGGAAGGGGTATCAGGGAATTGAGACCCCTTATACAAACCTGTGTAAACTCAATGAAAAATATTAGATATACAATCATGTATATAGATACCTAAGAATATGGAGGAGGGGAATAGGCAGAAAACCAGAGTTCAAACTACAATGATCAAAATATGCCAAAGGAGGCAAAAATAAGTATTAGAAATAACAAAAGATAAAACAAGTATAAATAATTTAGGTTTCTCAAAGTGGTTGTCTGGGGATCTTCATATTCAGGGGTTGATCCAAAAATGAAACCTATTGAAATATTACAAAAAATGGTTGAATCTAGGAAAATAAAATGAAGATTTCTTCTTTTCCAAAAAATGATGGATTTATAAAAAGAAAAGAACAAATTCTAAAGGTAAATTTTGATGAATAAAACCTTATAGGAAATTGTAACAAGCTGGCTAAATATGTATTACTATGTTGATTCTTTAACATATGGTTGTCTCCCAAGGGTATTGAAACTTAGGTCAAAAATAACTAGCTCTCATTAATCTTGCAACAACCAAAGATAGTTTATGTAGGAAGAGGGGGTTTTTATGACATTGAAAAATCCCAAAGATAGGGAAATTGTTTTTGAGAGAGGTCCCTAGTTCATGGTAAGAATGTACTATTTATGAAGTATTGGGATGATAATTTTAACCCAAGAGAAAAATTTTTGAATTTCATTCCAATATAGGTTAAGATATTTTTTCCCATATAGTTTTGGTAGGAAAACTCTTTAAAATTAATAGGATACTCTTTAGGGTGGTTCATTGAAACAACTAAGATAACAAAACAATGAAAGTTAACCATATATACCATAATATGTATAAATATGGACATAATGGAAGACTTACCAAAGCATATTAAAATTGAACTATGATGTCAAGAGCTATATTATGAGCAGATCCTATTTAAATCAACCCACCACCAAGTAAAGCAAGACAAGTATCAAAATAATAAGGTAATGAGAAGTATAATGAAGGATTTATGAATGTATAAAAAAAAAAGTAGAGTGGATACCAATAACAAAAGAGACATTATAAAAAAATCAATTTGAGGCCTTGGAGAAGAAAAAACCAAAAGAAGAGATTACAGTAGGGGAAAAGAATTTAGAAATGAATAGTGAGGAAATTGAACTAATTGAAGAAGTTCAAAAAGGAGAAGAGAAAAAAGAAAAAAATCTAGAAGAAGAACAAGAAGCATAAGGTTAAAAAGTGTAATATGATGTAACAATGTAGGGTGGTATACTATCCCTAAGTTAAATAGAATTACAAGTAGACTATGGACAAGTACCAAGAAGAAGGTAGGAAGACCCATAAAATCAGTGGTGTTGCAAACATATTGTAAAAAACCATTGAGAATGGATATCAAAAGCAAATTAGTATAGAGGACAAGATAGCAGAATTAAATCTCCCAAGTGGACAGGGAGGAAAAAGTAAGAAGGTTGTATTGCATAGCTTAAGAAAATGATTATATTCTCTTGGAATAGAAGAGATATGGGTTCTACCTCAACAAAAAGAATATTAAATGGAAATATTCAAGAAGCCAGTCCTGATATACTTTCTCTTCAAGAAATGAAGATAGCAAAAAATGAATGGATAATTATGGAAGGAATATGGATTACAAATATATACCCAAGTGAATATATTGGCTCGAGAGGTAAGGTAGGAGGTATTGCTACAATATGGAACAAAATAAAATGGAAATTCATAGAAGTGGTTAAAGATGCAAATTGGATACAAATATCATTAGAATACCAAAGACCCAGGAAAACATATCATTTGACAAATGTGTATAGACCCACTCATCAATCCTTGGTAAAATAATGATGGTAAAGAATATGGCAAGATGGAAATAGCATTGAAAATTGGATAATAGGATACTTTAATTTAATTTTCAAATTAGAGGAGAATAATGGAGGAATTACGAGTCTAAAGTAGAATTCAAGAATGCTATCAAATATGATGGAAGAGAGGAACCTGATAGATATCATTCCAAAAGATGATATTTTCACATGGTCAAATAAAATAGGAGCCTTAATTCAAGAAATATTAGATAGGTTTTTAGTAGATGAATCCTATTTAGGAATAAATATATCAATGGAGTATTTTATATTTTTTAGAGCAACATCAAACTATGCACCAGTATTATTGAATATATAGGAATTTGAAACTCCAAAAAATATGTTTTTCAAATTCAATCCTCATCTGATGAAACATGAGGAGTTTCAAAAAAATGTTAAAAAATGGTGGAATGAGATTAAAGTTGATGAAACAATAATTTTCAGATTCTACAAAATGAAACATATCAAGAACAAAATTAAATTATAGCAGAGAAGTATAATGAAAGACAAAGCTAAAAGAACAAATAAATATATAATAGATTGGAAGAATTAAAAAAAATGGAATAGATATAGATTTGAGTAGAGATGAGGAAGTTAAGTTGATGGGGATTAGTATTTAATATTATGTTTAATTTTATATTTGTATGTTGGCTAGAAAATAATGTTACAAAATAATTGTAGGCCAACCTTTTTAATTTTTGACAAGAGGTTTAATTATAAGTAAGGCCTCCAAATGTAATATCTAATAAATCAGATAGGCCTGCTTGACAAAGAAATTAACTTGATCCTATCTAATATCTTCTAGAAGGATCCTTTAGAGGTAATGTAGTCTAGTTATTTATAGCCACTTTTGGAATGAAAATCTCATCTTGTCATTGGCAAATTTATCTATACGTTTGTTTGCATAAGTTTGGTATCAAAGCAATGAAGTTGGATTGGGAAAAATTATCCTCTTTCTCTAGGCCAATTTGGTTCAAAAGAGGAACAAGAAATCTTCCACCATTGAATCTTGGTTTTGGTGTATGTTTTCATATTATTTATTTGGTCTATGATTATCTTATTTTGGCTTTGGTGTTTCTTTTATAAGCAAAGAGAGTCATTTTCATTTCTATGACAATAGATTTTGCATAATATGTTGATATACACCTTTCTATCCAAATATATTCAATATGACATTGTTGAAATCGTACCTATTCTTGTTGTTACCTTATCATGCAATCAAATATTGCAATCCTACGTGCCAAATCCAGAAGCCACTGACCTTTCATTCCAGTGTCCTCATCTTACTCTGGTTACATTATAAAATCTTGCATGGACTCCTTTGACATAAATTGGTGTAAAATCTTGGATTTTGAAAGCATTTGTTGGATGTTGATGTCTTGCAATGTGGGCTTCAAAAAATTAGTAAATAAGATCTAGTATTTTTAAAAATAAATTTTCTTGTGAATGTCGCATGGCCACATCGACAAGTAGCATAGTTGATTTTCTAGCACCTATATTTCTTCATGATTGTTTGATGTGACTTGTTCCTACTTTGAGAGGCTAGTACTTTCAAAATATTAATAGTTTTGCACATTAGAAATATTTTGGTTGAAGCAAATATCATTGATTACTTTGAGTTTTACTACAACTTGGATTTTGAAGGATGAATATAACGAATGGATTGAAAACATTGCATGCATAGAAAATGTGTTGTCCATGTGCTATTTTGAATGTCATTTGTTGGCATGACCTATGACATCATCATATGCTTATGTGTTGTTTGAATGAGTATTCTAGATCATTTTTGGTGAAGATAATATTATTTGCAATAAAAATATTGATTGTGCAACTAATTTGGTAGGTAGTTGATGTGTTGGATCATGAGCCACAAGGAATTCAATAATTTACTGGTTTGGAAAGGTTACACCAGTCTTATTTCAGTTAAAATATAGATGACTCCCCTTGTTGATTATAAATAAGTGTTCCAAGTTATTTGTTGACTAATTCTTGATTTCTTTTTTGAAGAATATTTGCAATAATATATCAAGAGATCATGCATGTTGCTTAGATTTTCATCAACTACATACAAATTTTCATGGCTATAGACGTCCAACATATGGTACTAGTCTGAAGTCTCGTCTGTCACTGGCTTGATATCCTCTCATTGACACCTAAAAATGCAACAGTCAACACATGGTCCTACTTCCTATTTTACACCAAATGGAATTGAAAATTTGGTTATAATTGATCGGTCCCACTTTGTTAGTCTGCCTCTCATTCCTTCGTAGGATATTATCAACATTGTAGTTGCTTGCATTATGTTTGGCAGAATAGACAACCTGCAATCTCTTTGGAGATACATTAAAGCATAACTCGATCAGTTTGCAGTATCACATTTAGAAATTATCGCCCACGCATCACCTCTTCAATGCTATGTGGTGCTCATATCTTTGAGAGAGTCTAATCACAATTCTAGTTCGGAGGCACTTAACCAAATTGCAATTGACTTAGGCTATAGCACCATTTTTCATTTCTTATGGTGAATCTATAAAGTTGTTATTTCCAAACCATGCAAGAAATCCTTTTGTGTTGTCATCTGCTGCCAACATATTTAATTGAGAAATACTCGAGATAATTAGGGGGGTCAACAAGTTGTCTTCCCATATTTTATATTTTAGTTTTTTTTTTGCTTTTAATATGCAATTAGGAGGTACAATTAGTATTTAGGACACATGTTAATTTTTAAAAGCATTTTTAAAGAATATTTATCTTGGGGAGGATAAATTAATTTAACATTTTTTTGCTTGGAGGGATCTTGTAATTCCTGACTTTTAAGGCACCTATTTTCTAGAGTATACCCTTTATTTATACTCGTTGGAAAGCTCTTTTTAAGCTTGATCCATTGGAAGTGATATTTTTTGCTTTTGTAATTATTTAATGTGTTTAATTATACCTTGAAATATATCTTCTAAAATTAAGTGTGATCCAAGAGCATGTAGGAAACATGAGCAAGAAGTAGGAAGAATGAGTAGGAAATAGAAAGCAAAGTGCGATCAATAAGTAGGCACCACTTCTTGTTTTAGATATTATAAAAAAACTCAAAAACTAAGGGATTTCTATGACAAAAATCTAGATAAGATGGCAAGAAATTTATTTTTGAAAGTCCTTTCTGGCAGGGAGGATGCCCTAGTTATGATAAAAGGAAGAGTGAATCTATGGCAAACCTTATCTAGGTAGAAAATACTATAGTAGAAGTGATTATCAAGGATAATATGATTGACCATGATATAATGGTTCTTAAAACCAAAGGGTTAATATGTAAGTTCCATGGATACTATCCAAGTTTTTTGGATCAAGTGGAAGTAGGGATTGAATTCAAATTACTCCATGACTTTTCTTCCAAAAGGAGTTTTCCTCACTATATTATCTAGTTTAGAAATAAGAGATAAAATAATGGATAAAGGCCCTTGATTTAGGGGAGAAGATGCATTATATTTAAGATCTTGGAGTGAAAATTTTTATGTGGAGATGGAAACTATTAAAAGGCTTCCCATGTGGATTAGGTTTTTTGGATTTCCTTATCAACACATAAATAAGGAGGTTTTGAAGAATATTGAAAAATGTAAAGGATTTTGTCTAGGAGGGAATAACTACTAAGGAGAGAAGTCATGTTGTATACACTTGAATATGAGTTTCCAAGGATATTTCAAAATATTTATTGCAATCCATTATAATTAAATATAAATCAATAGAATCAAATCAAGTGGATTATGAATATATTACATTCCAATGTTATTAATGTCATGAAACAAGATACATGGCAAGAGATTGCAAAGTGAAAATGATGAAGAAAGAAATGAAAAATTTTGGGTATGAGGAAAACTTCAATATGAAACAAGGAGATCATATCATAGGAGAAGCTACGTCAAACCAAAAAATTTCCACTCCTAATAAATTGGCAATAAAAACCTCTCTGCATCTTCAAATAGCAAAGGTCAATTTTAGTTCACTCTAATTAACCATTAGTTAAAAAATGACATAAGGCATGAGGAAGTACACTATAAAAGTTCAAATACAAAAGGAGTTAAATGTGTGAATGAAGATGAGGAGGCAAATTTAAAGTGAAAGAGGTGGAGGTCAAGATTAATTTAGGTATATCATATTCCTTTTTCTCAAGTAGCATAAAATCTTCTCCTTGTAATAAAAATAAAAGTAGTACATAGTGTATTCATTGTTCTGTAGGTTTTCAAGAGTAGCACAATAAAGAAAAGCATATGGAGGATATCCAAGAAAATTTAGGGTTTCCAAGGAAGCATAAGAATAATGACTATGGATGATCATTCATGCACTCTAGAGTTTCTAGGGAAACATAAAAAAAGAAAGTGTTTATCAAGTTATTCCTTTTTTAGATTAATTAGAGTGACATAAATATTTAGAGGATAAGTCTAATTATAATCAATATGGAAAAATAGAAGAGATTTATGAATATAAAAGTGTTGGTGGGAATGGAAAAAGGAGAGGAATGTCATCGAGCATGAATAAAGAGAAAAACAAACTCAAAGGGATATAAATTTGTAAATCCAAATAAAAATATCACAGGGGTTATCAATAAGTGGAACTAAGCCTGCTAATAAAATAAAAAGTGGCGATGATGAAAATGATATCATGGAATATTAAGGGTATGAATAAGACCCCTAAAAAAGAGTTATTAAGAAATTAATGGGTTGTTATATTCCTGAGTTTATTTTAATACAAGAAACAAAATTAAGTAGTGTGGAATGTAAAGATGCTTTTAAAAATATTTGAAAGATAGGTGATTGTCTATCAGTTTCTTCTACAAGAGC
Organism: Wollemia nobilis; assembly: GCA_028583015.1. Taxonomy (NCBI): domain Eukaryota; kingdom Viridiplantae; phylum Streptophyta; class Pinopsida; order Araucariales; family Araucariaceae; genus Wollemia; species Wollemia nobilis. Next base: position 6,201,213 of record JAQPPZ010016989.1, on the reverse strand, counting down.
TTTAGGTGATAATGCAAAAAAATGAGACAAATACAAATGGGATGAGCAATTGTTAGAAGAAAAACTAATTAGGTTGCTAGACTATTTTATAGTAAAGAGGAAAACATCAAAGTGAGGGTTAAAAATGTATATACTTCAACAATAGTTACTTGTGAAAGATGTTGGAAGGACCTTAGAATATTTGTTTATACACAATAATGATTCATAATTGTGATCTATGGATTCTTGGGGATTATTTCAACACAGTTCTATATCCTTTGGAAAATAAGGGTGGTAGTCTAGATGGTCTAAATCAATGCAAGATTTTTCTTCATTTGTTAATTCAAATGGCCTTTGGGATGTTAGTCCTTCAAGTTTTCAATATACATGACATAATATATGAATTGGGTAAACTCATATAGTAGAAATATTGGATAAATTCTTGTTATTCAACACATGACTACAAATAGAGTATATAATCTCTTCAAATATTTTATTTATGAATAGGATCATATCATAAACCCATTATTTTGACTTGTAATTTACCCAATAATGGTCATCCAAAGCCATTTCACATCCAACTATGTGGCTCCAAGACCCCAATTAGTTTAATATGGTTATGTTTTAGTGATATGAATCAAATTTTGAAGGATAAATATATGTATAGGTTTGTTCAAAAGAAGAAACATTTAAATAAATAAATGAAGATTCAAAATTCCAAATCTTTTGGTAACATTTTTAAAGAAAAGGAAGAAATTGAATCCAAACTCAAAAATTTACAACATATAGTAGAAACTAATAAAATAGATTAGGATTCTTATGTGAAAGAAAACAAATTACTTTTTATTATCATAATGCAATGAAAAAAGAGTCATATTGGTTCCAAAAATCTAGGGAGAAATGGATCAAGGAAGGAGATATAAATACAAAAGAAAAATTATGCTCAAATTTTTATTTTCGTCACATCAAAAATATTTTAACTCTTTATAGAAAAATATTAAAGAAGAAGAAGATATAAGGATGAAAATCGTTAATTATTTTTAAAATACTTTGTCAAATACTAGGCAAGATAAGCTTTTGCAAAATATTCCATAAATTAGCATATAGGGACAAAATTAAATCTTGATGAAGAAGATATCTATAGAGCAGCTACATGAAGCAATTTTCTCTTTTGATTTTAACAAGGTACTTGGCCTCGATGGATTTCCTATAGTTTTATTTAAAAAATTTAGGATTTATTGAAGAGTGATATGTAGTTGTAGTTGAAGAAGCCCAAAAAAGAAAGGCTATGATAAGTGATATCAATGCCACTTTTGCTAAGTTGTTTTCCAATAAAGGAAAGATTTTTTTTTTGACATTTTTTGTCCAATAAACCTTTTTAATATGATTTGTAAGATCATTTAAAAAATTACAACAAAAAAGTTGAGAGGTATTCTATATTATGTTATCTCAAAGGAACAAGATGATTTTGTTTTTGGTAAACAAAATCTTGATGGTATAATAATTGCATAGAAGGCCATACATTCTCTTCATTCAATGAAAAACTAGGTATGCTTGTTAAATTAGATATGAACAAAGCATATGATAGGGTTTCCTAGAGTTTAATATATGCTATTATCAAAAGGTTTGGTTTTGATCATAGTTGGTGTGAATGGATTAAATGTTGTTATTGCACTGTAAAATATTCTATTTAATCAATAATTATCCTACTTGTTACATTAAGTCATATTGTGGACTCTTCCATGGTGATCCACTATCTCATTATCTATTCATTATTCTTGCAGAGGCATTAAGGAGAGCTTTCTCAAAGGTAAGAATAAAAGAAAAAACAAAGGTATTTAGGTTGTAAAAAATTGTCCCTTCAAAACTCATCTTCAATTTTTAATGATATTTTATTTTGGGTCACTCCTTAGTCAGTGAGGACATGGAGTTTAAAGCAGTATTATTGTGCTATGAGGAGGCTTCTATATAGCTGGTTAATACTACAAAATCTAAGGTTTTCATTAACATGGCCTAGTTTTACAATGAATTATTAGGGATATTTTAAGGTTTTTAATTGACAAACTTCCATCAACCTATTTGTATATTTTTATGTCTCATAAAGGAAATAAAAAGGATATTTGGGTCTCTTGTTTGGATATAATGAAAGCTTGTTTGACAGGTTGAAAAGGTAAGTTCTTAACCATGGAGGAAGGCTACAAATTATAAAGACTATATTGCAATCCATCCCTATTTATATGATGTCAATTTCAATATTACCAATAGGTATAGAATTAGAAAATGATAAAATTTAAATATACTTTCTTTGCAAAGAATGTGAGGAAAAGTTTAGTTTTCTTCTTTGTAACTAGGATAGGGTTTCCAATGGAAAGAATATTAGAGAAGCACGATTGTAGAATTGTAAACTTATGAGTTTGGTCTTAGGGGAAAAGCTTGGATGGAGATTATTTATAGACCAAGGAAAGAATTAGAAAAAATAATGAAAGCACGAGATTCCGGGCAAAGGAAACACTAATTGCGATGCAACCAAAATCAAATGTGCTTAAGTCCTAGAAATGTAAAATGCATGAAACGAAAGAGACGCATTAAAACGAGATACAAGAAAATGGAGAAAACACAGCCCTTTCATTAAACTTTCTTGATCTCTGTTACAAATACGCCTCCTCCATTTTCAGGGGCTAGGAGCGTTAAAAGAATTTGACTACAATTGAGACTTAAGGTTCCTCTTCCCGCGTGCCCACACTTGAAATGGACGGGCCAAGATGATGTCGCCGCTGATGTCGATGAGTCCTTGACCTCTACTGCTCCTCCTGCGAACAAAGAAACAACGAAGATGTCATTAGCACCTGCTGCAAATGAAAAGTGTTTGTTCTCTAAAATCGCCAAAAGATGCATGTAAACATTTGTCTGAAACAGTGGGTAAAGTAAGTCCAAATGGCCTGAAAACTTGACAGAAGACAGAAAATATTACCAGGAGGCCACTGCCACTGAGACAGTCAGCCAATCTGCCTTAAACTGGAATTCGTCCCTGGGCAGGACGAATTCTGACTGCAATTCATCCCTGGGTGGGACGAATTCTTCTGTGTTGAAAAAGCCGACCTGCTGCTGCTCCAATGTAGAATCCTGGGACCTGCAAAACACCTGCAGACAGAGGGGTTATGTAATTGGGGCCATTTTGGGACGACCCAGATGGTCGGATTCTCCCAATTTGGCCTCTACCCTCGGGAATTTGATCTCGCCACCTACAAGTTAGTGAAACAACAAAGCGACACAAAACATACTAGAGTCTGATCAAAAGTTATGAACTTGCAGCTATGAGTTAACCAAACATGATAACACAAAATGCAACCTGAAAAAGTAATCTAGAATGCTCTAAAACTTAGAAAGTGCGGGGGTGCCCAAGTTGGCCTCCCACCGTTGGCACTTGATTCCAATGCCAATCCACTAGAGATGGGCCCAAAACCTCTTGGGATTGGGGGGTCGGCGAATTGGTTGGTTCAGGTGTCCATGTGTTGGATTTGGGTCAGGTTCAAGCTTCCAAAAGCCACCCAACAACCTCCCTTGCAAAAGAGATTGGTGGATGCAAGAAGGTGAACCAAAAGGGATGCAAGTGGGTCTTCAACTCAGCAGCACTTCGTTGCTTGAAATCTCCTTCAACCTGTCTCTTTTGGGTGAGAAAAGTCCCACCTTTTATAGACCCATGGGGTCTCTTTTGGGAGGGAAGCACAAATGCCATGTGTTGGTCATAGGCGCCATGTGGCAGTCTTGTCTTCCCATGAGGGAGGGGAGTCCTCCATTGACTTGGGCTTTGATAAATGCCTTTTGTGACAGTCTTCTAACGGCCCCTATGTCCACCTACACACGCGTGCGATGCAGGAGTCATCAACTGACTGTTCTGGGCTGCCACTTGGTGCCATTTGTCTTTTTGCCCGTTAAGCTTAGAATTCGTCCCACCCAGGGACGGATTCAGAATTTGTCCTGGGGTGGGACGAATTCTATTTTGAATTCATCCCTGGGTGAGACGAATACTGGGCAAAGTGTCCAAGTGTTCCAAATTGCTTCTTGACCTTACAAAATTGCTATGAAAGTGGTTAAGACCACTGTTTGACCTCTGAGGGCTGCCCTGGGGGCTGTGTTTGTCAAAGCGATCAGTGTTTGCAGTCACATAATCGGATTGGTGTTGTTTTGGTGTCTACAAATAATTACCTTAAAAATACATAGGTTCTCTTGATGTAATGATTAGAAAAATAACCCTATTGAAAGGATCATCAACATTGAACTTCATATCATATAGTTTGCAATTGATAAAAAAATATGTTAGATGGTCAGACATTGAAAAGAATTATGTAAATTTTTGGTTTGATTCTTGGTTGAAGCCTTACCCTCTTATCTCTAACTAAATACCAACAATTGACTTGGGAAATCCTAACTTGTAAAGGTCCTAATGTCAGAGACTATATTAATATGAGCAAAAATCATGGATTTTTATTAGTAACCTAGTTAAAGAAGACGAGATTATGAATCTCTCAGGCGACGTATGATGAGGATGTGTGTAAGTTTTTTAGGTTTGAGGTGTAGACCAATTGGTTCCCCCAAACCCGTAAGGGGGACGAAGGTCCAAGGTTCAAATCTCAGGCCTCATCGGACTAAATGCTTGTCCCTTTCCTGGTGCTTTTAGCGGCATAAAAGGTTTAAAATGATTGTGGCATGGTGGTTATAGGGGTGGATTGCACAAATATTTATGTGGTGAATTCTAGGTTGGATAGTGCAGAATACTATGGTAGCCATAAAAAGCTGGAAAGCCTACCCGAATTCGTTGCGGCTACTGATTCCACCATGTAAAAAAAAAAAAAAACCTAGTTGAGGGAGAGGAACTCAAACAAAATACTTATAAACTTCAAAATATGGTTCAAGAGTTTTATTTGTTTATTTTTACATTGAATAATGCGTTGGTTTGAAATATATCAAAATATGGTGGATACTTGATCAATTTGGGATATGAGGATTTAGAGTATTTAAAATTTCCTACTCTGAAAGATTTTTCTTGGAAGAATGTTTGATCACTAGAGACTTTTCCCAAGGTCTCAATATTTCCTTGGTCAGCAAATCAAAGTAAGATTATTACAAAGATATTCTACAAAAAATATGATATCATGGACATTTTAAATATTCCTTCTATGAGAAAGAATTAGAAACATCAAACTATTTACTTCTTTATTGTCCGTTTGTTCACACCATTTTAAAAATATTGAAATATATAGGGTAGCTCTATCAACATTGAAAGACTTGATTCAATGTTGGATTTGTTATTTCAAAGCTAAAGTATTATATATTTTTTGGAGGATTGGCCCTACCATTATTTGTTAGAATTTTTGGTGGAAATCAATAGTAGAATTTAAAAAAAAGTGTCAAAATCATGTCCAAGTTTGGATCCATATTATTACATCTCTTGTAGAGTGTTTACATATATGGTGATCATTATGGGAAGTCTCAAGTGTGGAAAAAAATGTGGTAACAACTTGATTATAGGATTTTCACATACATGAAAGAGTCATATGAAATAGTGGTATTAAAAAAAAGGATCTACTTTGATCTAGGGTAAAATAAAAATGTCTAAAAATTAGGTTTATCAAAATTAATTTTAATGGTGATTCTTAAGGAAATATGGGGAAATCCATGGAGGTGGTATGTTTTAAAATAATGAATGTAAAATTCTTCTCACTTACTCAAAATCATATGGAAATTTGTTAGGTGCCCAAGATAGGTACCTAATAATTTAATATTGTATTGTATAATGGTATGAGCTATTATTGAGTAAGGAAGGTCACATGTCAAATTAGAAATAGGTATGTCATAGAATCATATATGTAACCATTGGGAAATATTATCATATGTAACTACAATGAATATTGTCATATTATTATGCACTTTGTAACTCATGGAATGTGAACCACCACATGGGTGATATTCTAACTCATGGAAGGTGAACCTTCACACTCTCGTACAAAGAGAGGTGTACCCCCATTGTAAAATAAATGTATGAAGTATTCTTGTAAAATTCTTGGCTCATGGAGCTAAAAATATTATGGAGTGGCTTCCTTCTAATAAGGAGCATTATACAATTTTTCCTACCGCAAGGGTATAATCAATCTCTTTGATTTTTTAATAGGTATAATCAATCTCTATTTTATTGTGTGGAATTATTGCGCAATTTATTTGTGGATGCATGCTGAATATTTCTACATATTTATGAATAATTTATGGTATAATAATATAGGTTCACAACATTTGGTATTAGAGTAGTGATTCTAGAAAAATGGGGTTGCAAAGCTAGGGCAAGTTTTTCATAAAAACATCACATTTTGTGAAGGCTATATTTTTTTATTTCAGCAGTCATTTTCAGAAAGTTTTTACACCATTATGTACATTTTTTGAGTACTTAAAAAGTGACTTCTCATTTGTTAAATTCTAATAAGTATTGAGAAAGTTATGGTTGTTTGAAGTTGGGTTATTTGTGCTATTTTTTGACCGTGCAAATTTTTTCAAAAGAAAAAAATTCATATCAAATTTTATAGCAGTCATTTCAAAATATTTTTGCACCAACATGTAGATTATTTTTAGAACTATAAAAATGATTGGTCACTTGTGAAATTCTAATAAGTATAGAAGATTTAGAACTGCTTGACGTTGGGTTGTTGAGGCTGTTTTTTTGGTTGTGTGAATTTGTTTCAAAAATAAAAAAACTGTATTAAATTTTTTAGCTATCAATTTTATGTAGATTATTTTGAGTACCATAAAAATGACTGCTCACTTGTAAAATTCCAATAAATATTGAGGGTTGCAGTTGTTTGAGGTTGGTCTATTGAGTCAATTTTTTGGCAGCAATATTTTTTTTTAAAAGAAAAAAATTGTATTAAATTTTTTATTAGTCATTTTTAGAATATTTTTGCACCAGCATGTAGGTTATTTTAAGTACTACAAAAATAATTTCTCACTTTTTAAATTCTATTAAGTATTAAGAGAGCTACAGTTGTGGCAAGTTGGGCTTTTGGTGCTATTTTTGGTGCTACACAAAAAATTCATGCAGAGGGAAAAAAATTCATAACTCTTAATCCATGTAAGCATATCAGTTGTCGTTAGTTTTATTTTGAAGAAAATCTACAAATTTAATTATTAAAGAAAGAAATAGATGAGATCTTAAAAAGAAAAATTGTTAAGAAATTTTGATTATTTCAAACCCTAGCTACTTAAAAAAAATCATGAAGTTGCCAAATTTTTTTAGCAAGGATGATATTGATGCTAGGGAATGATGGAAAACTTTTAAGTCTTAATATTCTTCTCACTTTTTATGAAAATATTATATTTGGACTTCCTTGGAAGTGGGAAGTTGTATCTTGGTATTCTAGCTTTACTTGTCCCCTTTATGATATATACTCATGGGAATAATTTGAAGTTGCATTTTTAGGTAAATGGGCATAAAAATAAAATGATAATAATGTGCAGGTTAAGGAAACTACACCTTGTATGTCAAGGCCAAACAATGGTGAAAAAAAAATGTTTGAATGTAAAAATTTTATTTTGCAAGTTCATGGTTGCATTCAAAATCAAAAAAATATTATTTCCATTAACCCTAGCAGCAAATTTAATTTTATCAATATGTCTTTGACTAAGAGGTTGCAAGTTCAATAAAGTAAAATCAAATACATATAGCTTCAGGGTGAAAATGTTCAAATTTTATAAGATTTGAAGCTCACCATAGATAAATATATTTTACATTCAAATTTTTATGCTATTGAGATGAATGATATAGATATTGTTCTTGGTTATCCTTGGTTGTATTCTTTGGGTACTATTAAAATCAATGTGTGAAATAATTTCATGAAGTTATGGTACAAAAAGAAGAAGCTAACATTGCAAGATACCTCTCAATCTAAGGAGCAAGAATCACTAGCCAACCAAGAAGTTGTGGTAGGAACTCAAGTTGTAGAAGATCATGAAACAAAGTCTATGGAAGAGGCAGTCATAGAGATCAAGGAAGAAGAAAAATATAAAATTGAGGATAAATTCCAAGATGGGAACTTGAAAATTCTCAAGATGAAGAATCTAAAAAGGTTTAACATCAGGCTCAGGTTGGATTATATCACTATCCACACAACTATGAGAGGCACCAATCATGGACATAGGACTTGAGGCAACAGAAGAACAATGAGGACTATATAAAAAACCAAAGGAACCAACACATACGTGGGAGGAGTGTCTACAGGTTGTCGTCGTCCCTACAAAAGCAACATCTAGCGTTGTTGCCTCACCTATGACACGCTCCACAGTCAGTCGAGTGGCACCACTGGAGCGGCACCGCTTCGCAAGAAGAACCTAATGGGGGCACCAACACATAAAGGGTCATTCACCTTTAAGCTCAACCGAACGACTAGCTCGGTCGGTTTTCGACCGAGCCCTAGCGTGCAAGAGGTCAAGGGATAAAATCCCTCTGACTCCCCCTTGCGCCTTGTATAAGGTAATAATTTTTGTTTAAGTTTGTTATTTTTTCTAATGTTTTTTTTATTTTTTCTTTTGTTTAATTAAAATTTATTTAATTTTTCTTTAATAAAAAGTTATTTTAAAATAAAATTCAAATTTGAAATAATTTTTTTATTGGAATTATTTTTTTAATTAAACTTTAGAAAAAGTTATTAAAACATTTACAAAGGATTTTTTTTTTACAAACTTAACAAGGGGGGCCAATTTTTTCTGCAAAAGTGAAGGACGGTATTTTTTTTCCAAAGAGCACAAATTAAAGGGGGGATAGTGAGTAATTTCTCAACATTGAAAAGGACAAATTGGCATATGTAATAAGGTGCATTTTCGGTGGAAACCAATACCTTAGGTTCATTTTTTTGGGGGCACTTTTCTAATGTATTTTGCACTTTCCATTTACATTTGCACTACTTCATTAAAGTAAAATCAATCACACTTAAGTCCCAAAAAATTGAACCCATCCGTGCAATTTATTGCACTGCAGCGTTTGGTATTTGTGATACCTTTGGTCCACACTTACAGGTAATGTTGTTGTGATCGGACTACTGTATTCGTTGCCTAATATAGCTACAAAAACAACATCTGAGCTTTTTATCTATCAATCATCGAGGATATATAAGTTTACCGTTTTGCTATTTTTTTACTCCATTCCACTTCCCTAATCGTTCTTGTTTTTAGACATAAATCCTGATGAATGTTCTTACATCTAAAGTATTTAGGGGAAGTTACGCCCCACACATGAGGATTGACAACTTTTTATGGTATGTGCCATCAACAAGATGATTCCCTTTCAGTACCACCTAATTTCCACATATCGTATGATCTCTAAAAATTACCTATAGTCTCCCTCATGTAAGGGCAAGTAATTTTTTTTTTTTTTCAAAATACCTATAGTCTCCCTCACGTAAGAGCGGGTATTTTGTATGGTATAAAGTACTGGTACAAAGATATATAGAAAGGGGGAAAATTTTGTGTTATAAGGAACCCTCACTATGGCTGCAAAGTTAATGATTGATTCTCATCAGTTATTGAAAGGTCCTAATTACACACCATGGAAAAACAAGATGAAGGTTATCCTTGTCATGGAAGACTTATGGGATGTTGTTTCTGCCACAACAACAATACCTTCACTAGTAGCCGGATCAATAGCAGCTACATCTCCAAATGCTAATCAAATAGAATTTGACAAGAAAGATAGCAAGGCAAGAGTGCTCATCCTACTTGTTGTTTCAAATGAAGTTCAACCTCACATAGCTGATAAAAAATATGGTAAAGAGGCATGGGATGCCCTTCAAACCATTTATGAGAGAACGAATAATTCCACTATTCTTTACCTTTAATCTCAACTTCATAGTTTGAGTATGAAGCAGGGTGATACAATTGAACTCTTTCTATACAGAGTGTCTGAGTTGAAAGTAAAATTGAATTCTTTGGGAGAACCTGTAGATGATAAGCTCCTTACTTCACTTGTATTGAGAGCCTTACCTAATTCTTACATGGTGTTGATCACCTCACTTTAGGTGTCACAGATAAAAGTTACCTTTATTGAATTGGTCAATCTGCTTCAAGAAGAGGAGGCACACCAACTTCAAAGATATGAATCTTCTAATACAACCCTCTATTCCAATAGGAAGGGTTCTAAGAAGAAGGGTAATTTTTAGAAGGAAGGAAATTCTTCCAAGGATTCCAAGGGAAAACAACCTAAGAAGAGATACTATAAGATTTATGACAAGGATAATCATGACACAAATAGGTGTTGGCGAAAGAACAAGCAACCAAAGGTGAATGTTGCTAGTGAAGTGTCTAACTTCGATTTTGATTTTGGTTCAAAAAGAGCACACAAAGTGCTCATGGCTCATATCACTTTGTAAGGGACACAAATTTGTCATCCTAGGCAAGAACCATTCCACAAATTCTTTTTAGGATTCATAAATAACATAAGTTTTTGTTTGAAGTAAAGGGATGATTGAACTTTTTTTTTAGGCTTCATAAATAGCAAACTCTTTTTTTTTGAAGTACTTGTAATAAAAGGAGGGGATTTTTCTGGTGTATATTTGCCTAAGCGGCAATATTTGTAAACAAGCTTCATGAGTTGCATATCTTTTGCACTTAAGGGGGATATACATTTCTTCCTTCACACTATTTTTTCTAAAAAGGAAGGACAACTTATAAGGGTGCATTTTCGGCAAGACCGACACCTTAGTCACACTTCTTGTAGATATTACAACATGTTTTGCAAAAAAAGGTGGGAACTTATAAGGGTGCATTTTCGATAGCAACCAACACCTTAGCTACCTTATCAACACTTTTTGCAAAATCATATTGTAACTGAATGAACCTTGTATGAAGTGATCTAATCTACTACACCTAGCGGTTGTAGCGACTAGTTACCCACGCAATCCGATAGGATGACAAGATTACAATAAGGACATTCATTGATGTGAAGACAAAGTGAAAATGATCCACTTTTTGCTTACGAGCATACAAAGCATTGTGACAGAGCCTGAGCAAGAGCAATAGCCAGCATATCAACATCTTCTTCACTGTATTGGTGTAGGTATATACTTTACCCAAATAGTGTTGTATGGGGGATGTTAGCATAGCTAGTAGTTATTACATTACCCAAATAATGTAATAAGGGGGGATGTTAGCATATATTTCATTCCGTATGTTAGTTAGTACGTTATTAGTGTTTTTTTATACTTGTTGTAATCACTTCTATTCAGCTTTAGCAGTTTCATAACCTTCGATGCTAAACTAAGGTTCCATTGTATTATTTATTCTATTATGATCAATGGGAAAGTTGTTTGATTTCCTATAGGTATAAATAAGTTCATCTGCCTCCAATAGTTGTCATTTAAGCATCTAGGACTTAGATTTTGCTTGTTGTCTACTTGACTAGGTTCTATTTTTTATTTATTAGAAAAATTAAGAAATAATTATTTTTATTTTAATCATACAAGGGACCAACTTAATTGTTAAGCTTTAGAATTTAATCAAAAGCACATGTAGCTGCATCTTAGGACTTGTTTGCTATATTTTCTTGCACCCTTATATTTTAAGAATGAAATCATTATTTACTTCCTCATCAAAAGAAAAATTCATTTTTGTAGACTTTGACCATTGCATTTGATGTGAGTTAGGGCTAGACTGAGGTTAATATTAGATAAAAAAGTATCTTAGGTGAAATGTAGGTGTTATTAAACTAATCTATTAAACAAAAAGTGCACACAAACTACCCCTAGTCTTGAAGGTACGCAGAGGATATTAGAAAATATTTTCAAATATTTCCTTCATGATACCTTTCTCTTTTTCCATTACAATAATGTTCTTTTGAGGTTAAGAGATGAAGAGATTTAGAGTTCTTCATGGTGGTAGTTTCAGTAGCCTAGGATCCATATCTTGTCTACTATGAATTTAAGCAAATTTAACATACTAGTTGTAGTAATTTTTAATTATTCTTTCAATTATTCTAAACCTTTGTACATACTCAAACACAAAATGGATATTTTGCATCTTCATAGTTTTTACTTGGGGCCCCATAAGATAAAAGCTTAGACATTACATGATTTCAATATTATTCAAGAGTGTTTCATAAAGGAATGTGACAATATTAGATAGTCGTTCTAATCAACATATCTTTACTCATCACCTTACCCATCATCTCATGCAACTTTTCTACTTTTCAATCTAGGCTCTTAAGATAGGTGCATTAGCCCAAACCCAAAAACTATTTTCTTAACTTAATGTTCCACTTGATAAAAAACCTCATGCATTCCTCCCAGGGTTAGGTCTCCATTCTCTTTATGGATATGAGTAGCAATATCATAAAGTGACTTCCATATATATATGTAAAGAGGATCTTACAATTTGCTTCAACTTGCCACTCTATATCGCTTCCAATGAACATCTTATTCATATTTGTTTCTCACAAAATATCTTCATACATTATGAGAGATACTCCTTTTAAAGGTGTTCATTTTCTCTTTCTTGCACCAATTGGGAGTGTTTCCTTGTCTAATAACCTCTTACCTTAGGACTAAGTAGCAAAATTATATTAACATTGATAGGTTCATGACATAGTTACTGAGCTACATGTTCTCCTTTGTATTACTTAATAGCACTTCCTGAGAGGATAGTAACCAAACTACCCAAGAGACTTAAAAGATTTGAAACATTATCACTAACAATTATAATAGAAAGGAACCAAAAGAAAGATGTATATAAGTCAATACTTGTCAGATTTATCAATATATTTAGGAATAAATAAAATCAACACATTACTTAGCAAAGTGAATTACAAATAAGCACAACACAAATATAGAAATATCTCTTTAGACACCAGATATCCACTCAAAAAAATAAAGAATGATTTTCAACTAATGAGAATGGTTGGACACAAAGAGGTATAAATATCCAAAATTTCAAGTTATCATAAGTGACAGTTAATTAATTGACCTTAAGAAAAATAATATTATATTATAATAAATTCATCAAATAGCATTAGCTTATCTGATTATATTCCTCAACATTCAATGAGGAGACCCAGGTTCAAATATTACGTAGAAATACATGCATTATTTTCAAACTATTGTAATACAATTATGTGGTCATGATGTAATATGAATGGTGCTCATTTCAATACCATATAACCAATTAAAAAACATATTAAAATATTCTCTTACGAAAGGTGGACATAGGCCTATAGGACAATATAAAAGTTGGTACAATACAATGTTGACCATAGCCTTAAGTGAATATTAACACCATATATTTCAACATTCTTCTTATATTGAGTGGGGACATGGAGAGAGAACATTACTATTCATCCCTCCTTAAGGGGCACTCTCCTACTCCAAGATGCTACTACAACCATAAAAGTTCACATCTAAGATAGTTGTGGTCAAGATATCTATAATTTGCTCCACTAAAGATATAGACTGGGTGAAGCACCTCATGATCATAAAGCCAATGAACATAGTTCATCCACACCTTAATATACTTTATCCAATGACAAAAAATGGGATTATGAGCAAGTTTGATAACTATGATTGTCATAATAGAGAGATAATAAATTATTGAGATAGGCCCAACAAAGGACTGCAACAGTAGCACAATACTAAAATTTCATAAGTAATTAATATATATTGGACTCGTGATGACAACACCAAGATATTGATGCAAAACTAAGATAAAACATAAGTTCAATGGTAAAATACCACTAATCAAGATTACTTGTCCAATATGCATCATAGTAGCCTATCAAAATATGATCCCTAATAAATTAGTGGATGCTCATTTAGTAGTACCTTTATTATATCACAGGACTTGCTTAGTTGATGTCCAATGACTAACGAGGTTCCAACATATACCTAGATCAATAGTTAATAATAAAGGCATAATTTGACATAATGTTTATGAGGTAAATAAGACCTCCAATAAGATATTAATACAAAGTGGCATCCACAAAAGGGATAGTAGATTCCACTTGTGAAAGCACGAGTATACGAAAACAAAATAGAATACCATGTGCGATGCAAACCAAAGCAAAACGTAACGCTAAGTCCTACGAACGGAAATGCATGAGAAGAGGGAAAAAAAATGAATTGAAACAAGACATAAAAGAAAATTTTGAGTACAGCCTCTTTTATTAATTTGCTTTGAAATCCGGTTACAATACGTCTCTTCCCTTTTCAGGGGTTAGGAGCGTTAAATATGGCTTCATTACACCACGGATTGGTACGATTTATTTCGCATGCCCAAATGTAAAATGGGTGGGCCAAACGTCATCGCCGCCTATGTGAACGTGTCTTTGATTCCTTTCTACTCCTCTAGTGTCAGGATCCTACGTTCAGAGAAACAGTAAACGGTTAGTAGCACCTGCGTATGAAGTGAAACATGTGATCCCCAAATCCTACAATTAGTGCATGCATAAAATAATTAAAATGATAACTAAAACAAATCAAAATAAGTTGAAAATTTGATAGAGGCATGAGAAAATTACCAGGAACCCACTACAAAAGGAACAGTCAAGAAATCTGTCATGGATTTCTAATCACTTCGGGGTGGGACGATTAGACCTACAATAAAACGTCTAAAAGCAACCTCCTAAATGTCCCATATAGGAGGCTCCAAATCACCTGCAAAGTTGGGGTTAGGTAAAATGAGGCATTTTTGAAAGACCTAGAAGGTCAGATTTTGCCAATTTGGCCTCGATCGCCCGATATCTGATGATGCTCCCTGTATGTTAGTGAAAGCGAGAAATAACAAAAGCATGATCAAAACTCATCAAAATAACATGAAATTTGAATGACAGCCTATGTGAATAACCTAGAATCAAATGCAAGAAAAATAGTAATGAAATCTGCTATAGATTTCTAATCATTTTGGGGTGGGGTGATTAGGACTACAGCAGTGTGGGGGGCGCCCGGGGGTAGGACGCCCGTCGTTTGGGGCCATGTTTTGGTGCCAATCCACTTGGGATGGGTTAAAAACCTCTTATGGGGTTATGTCAGCAAATTTGGGTGGGATATTGTGGCCAAATTTCAAGTTTTGGGTCCGGATTGCGCTTCCAATAATCACCCAATAACCTCCCTTCCAAAAGAGAGATCAAGGATGTGAAAGGCACAATAAAAAAGGTGAGGATGTAAATCGGCAGCACTTCGTTGCTCCAAATGCTCCTGCTCTGTCCTTTTTTTTTGGGTGAGAAGACTCACCATTTTATAGACCTGAATGTCTCTGTGAATGAGCATGTAGAGACACCGTCATGCCTTGCCAAGGGGAAAAAGAATCCCCTTGATTAAGGTCTCCATGACTGTCTCTATGACTGCCTCTTTGAGCTCAAAAACGCTCACTCACACTCCTATCCAATGAAGGAGGAGTTAAGTGGTGGATCTAAGCTGCCATTTGTTAAGGTTTGATTTTTTTCTCGTCAAACCTGCTATTCGGTCCACTTTGGAGCGAATGCTGCTAATCGTCCCAGGGTGGGGCGAATACCAGTTTGTAATCGTCCCAGGGTGGAACGAATATGGAGCAGAGTGCCTGAAAGGTGCCAAATTGACCTCTGGCATTCCAAAACTACTGTGAGAGTGGTTAGGACCATTGTTTAACCTCTTGGGGCTGCCTTGGGGGCTGTGTATGCCAATTTGGTTAGTGTTTGTAGCCATATAATCAGATTGGTGTTGTTTTGGTGTCTACAGATGCCCATTTTTGGGATGCACTGTGCATGGCGCAGTGCTGAGAAAAAAAATAGATAACCAAAGCACTAATGATTAGGGTTTCTTAGTAACATAACCAATTTTTGATGCCCAAAGTATGGAAAAGGCACGCATTCTTGAATCCTTGCTTCTGACGAGCTAAGGATCTTAATTCAAGTGTTAACCTATTTTGGTGAGGTGTTATTTGATCTTGGACATTGTTCAGTCATGAATTAGGCAAAGGGCACAACCTTTTGTCTGTAGGAACCTTGTGTTCATGATTCATGAATGCCAAGTGTTTTATCAGCTTGTGATTATTGCTTGTTTGTTGCCCCAAGCAGGAGTGTGATTATCTTTGTCAATGATTCTTTGAATGCATGCCATTTCCTTGATTGGGTGTGTATTTGTTGATTGGTGACTAAGTGTGACTACCCCCTCAAGCGACGAATCGATGAGGGAATGATCGACATGAGAAAAGCGACGAGTCACTTGACCCAAGACAACTTAGGTAAGGGTGCATTTAGGTGTTTTTCTTTGAACGCTTATGTAGTTTCCCAATATTTAGACCAGTTTTTGGTGGGTGTTAATCCTTTTGGTGACGCCATTTGGGGTGGAAATTATCGAAAATCCATCCTCGCGTGGAGCATTCTGACTATGATAGCTTTATTATGGAGTAGGATATTGGCAATTTATGACCTCAACGTTGGTTTTTTATGCCAAAATTGTCAAGTGCAAGAGCACTCTCATTCGACAATTTTATTGCTCTTTTTGTTGCATTTTTTTTTGCTATTTTTGTTTTTTTTTTTCCTTGCTCTATAATCATCCCTGGGTGGGAGGAATACTAGTTTAGTAATCGTCCCAGGGTGGGACGAGTGCTAACTAGAGTGCTCGTCCTAGGGTGGAATGATTACAGGCCTAAAAGCCTATTTAAGGGCCAAAACTAGGGTTAGGTCTCATTTGCAATATATTTTTCTGGCGATTTGGAGCTATGAGGAGGAGGTTGAGGGTGCGCTGCAAGATAAGGATCTCCTACAAACACAGCTGGCAGAGCAGGAGAATGCATTGGCTGCATATCGCTAGCAGGATGGGGACATGGATGCTACGTGGGAGAGTGACCTCCTACGGACTCAGCTAGCACAACATGACGATGCATTGGTGACGTACTCTCAGTGGGAGATGGATTTGGTTTGGAATCAGTTGGAGCTAGAGGCAGAGATTATCTGCCTCGGTGGGTGGAACCTAAGATGACTAAAGGCAGATCGTCGCGTCACATGAGAGGGAGCGATACTAAGTAGTCAACATCCTCTCGGTGTAGGGGAATTGATGAGGGGGGTGCTAGTGGGCATGATGTTGGGGCTAGCAGCAGCCGCCCTAAAAGGTCTCATAGGACCCACACCACGGGGGGTAGTTCTCGTCACATCGATCCTACGTGATCAAGGTGGCCGATGCCCTAGGCTTGGGGTTTTTGAGCTTTGCTTTTTGCGAGGTCATAGGACTGGTTTATTGTAACCTACGGGAATTTTGATGATATATATAGATGAATTTCTTTTGTTTATAAACTTGTCATGATTTTTTTGTTATTCTTATGCACAGTTATGATGTTGATGTATGCATGTTAATTTACATTGATGAATGAACATGTTATGATGAATGCGAATGTTTCTAATTTATATGATATGCATATGAATGGATGACATGGTTTGTTAATAACTTGGCAGTTGCACCATAGACTGTAAGGACTTACTGGATTTTTGTACTAGGCGATTGCTTTGTTAAATGACTTTGCATGATATATATATTGTTTTTGTTTTGTATTTTTTGATGGTGATGTAAGAATGGAATGTATTGCAGTTGTGTTAAAATGTAGTTAAGGTTTTTTGAGACTCAGATGTTTTAACTAACAAGCCAAGACTGTACTTTTACCTTACAAGATTTTTGAACAAGGTATAAATACGACATGAATCTAACCAAGTTATTTCACATCTCTGTATGTGCAATTGAGTTCGTTCATGTGGTATTTGTCAGGATACCGCCAGTTCTAGATAGGCTATCAACTAAACCTGTACTGAGGATCACCTAATTAGGTCCACTAACTCCTTTGTTGTATTTAGTAAGATTAATCTGTGGTGCTATCTAGGATACCATAAGCTAGCTCATCCACATGTAAACATTGATCTACACATAATTTAATATGACAAATATATCATCATGCGGGAGGTTTACCACCATTGATCGATAGGCTATCCACCAAACCGGTACTAAGGTTCACCTCATGACCTTCTGAATGCTGAGAGTTCCAGGGATTCAAGTTTGACTTCCTTATTTTCTTCAATTGTATTGGGATACTTGCTCCTTTATAGTGATAAAAATTACTGTTTATTATTGTTTTTTATTTTGAGCAAGGGATTTAAATATTGAGTGATGAGAATCACTATTGCTTGTGCCTTTTGATGTATGCACTTTGTGGGGTTCGATGTCAAACTTTGGATTGTTGACTTTTGCAAATTTCGTGATGTTTGCACCTTTTTGAGAACTTGGGATTTTTGGGGAATTGGGTAGGGAAGATGCTTGTCCTTTTGCCAACTCTCAACATTCTTGGGGTCATTCGCACAGGGGGATGAGCAAGATAACCTTTTCACTGTATGGTATCATGGATTGCTTTGTAGGTTTCATATTTTGTTTACACAACTTGGGAATTTTTTTATGTGTTTTAACTTGTGTTGGGATGTTACGTAACAAGATGTGATCCAAGTGGAACTTTACCTTTGCAAAATCTATCTGACTGTGTACAGTTTTTGGCTAGAAAGCTAATGACAACTGAATGACAAAAACTCTAGATACATTAGGAGACAACTGACTATGATATGGCAAAAATAATGTGAATGGCGTTTATTTTTGTGGGATTGTTTACAAAATGGAAAATGTGGAAAATGATCGTATTGCCATGTGATTACAATCTATGGTGCATCTGACCTGTATGATCAACAAATATGCAATGTATGGATGCGAGGCCTAATGCAGCTATATTTTTGTGTTTTTGATTGATTGATTTTTTTTTAAAGTATTTTGAGTATGCATCGAAATGAGATGCAAAAGTTTTTCTTTTTGTTATTTATTTTTATTTTTTTTGATGATTTTGTTGTTTTTGATTTTTTTTAAGGTTGGTTTATTCCTCATGGGTGCAGACCAAGCGATTATTTCAGATCCTTGGATGTTTTGACCAAAGGGTTTATCGGCACCTTTGGGGAATTTTGGGGTTGACCAAGCGATTATGGGAATCCTTGGAGATTTTGGTTTGACCAAAGGGTTTATGGACACCTTTGGGGAGTTTTGGTGTTCACCAAGCGATTGTGGGAATCCTTGGAGATTTTGGGTTTGGCCAAAGGGTTTATTGGCACCTTTGGATTTTGGGGTTGACCAAGCAATTATAGGAATCCTTGGAGCATTTGGGGTTGACCAAGCGATTATAGGAATCCTTGGGGCTTTGGGGTTGACCAAGTGATTATAGAAATCCTTGGAGCATTTGGGGTTGACCAAACGATTATAGGAATCCATGGGGATTTTGGTTTGACCAAAGGGGTTTATGGACACCTTTGGGGCATTTTTTTTGGGGGGGGGGTTGACCAAGTGATTATGGGAATCCTTGGAGATTTTGGGTTGGGCCATGGCTCTTTTAAATGTGGAATGGCCTTAGATGACTGTTGTTCAAGGGTTCTAGTTCCTTTATTTTGTCAATAGAGACTAGCCAGTATGTTCTAGGTCCTATTTTACTGTCGATTACATAAGGACCTAACCAGTTTACTATGAACTAGTCCCTTATATGGGGCGACAAGTTAGAATTTTTTTGGTTCTCTTTTAAGACCAGGTCACCAACCTGAAAGTCCCTCAGGTGAAATTTCATGTTGTATGCTTTCTTAAGTCACTCTTGGTAGATACGCAAATGCTCGAGAGCATTGAAACGTCTTTCATAAAGCAACGTAAGCTAGTCTAACCGGGCCTACCATGTAGTGTCATCATCGATGAACTCTTGCATTGATATGCATAGGGAAGAAATTTCCAACTCGAGAGACATGACTGCCTCAGAGCCATACACCAGCGAGAACGGAGTTGCCCTAGTGGGCGTTCAAATTCTAGTGCGATAAGCCCAAAGAGCAAGTGGTATTTGAATGTGCCAATACTTATGACTATCTACGACTATATTTTTGAGGATGGCAACTAGCATTTTGTTTGACGCCTCTGCTTGCCCATTTTCCTACGGATAATACAATGTCAAAAAACTATGCTAAATTTTGTACTTTGTGGTCAAAGCACGCATGTATTTGTTCTTGAATGACGTCCCATTATCCGAGATTATCTTGGATGGAATACCAAAATGACATATGATGTTATGTAAAATGAACTCCGCAATGCAGGTACCAGTCGTAGAGGTAAGCGAAAATGCTTCCACCCACTTGGTGAAGTACTCTATGGTCGTTATGATGAACATGTGATGGCCTGACGATGCAGGGGAGATATTTCCAATTAGATCTAATCCCCACTATAAAAATGGCCAAGCCGATTGGATTGGCTACAAGGCCTTAGAAGGTACATGTGTCAAATTAGCATGGTGTTGACACTTCACGCACTTCCTTACATAGGCGCAACAATATCGCTCTAAAGATGGCCAATAATAGCCCATGCAAATAATGCGCTTTGCGATGGCCATATCGCTAAAGTGGCCACCGCATGTACCATAGTGCATTTGGGTGATCCCCCTAGTGGACTCTTGTTAGTCCAAGCAACGAAGAAGGATTCCTTCATAGCTGCACCAATACAAAATGTCTCCTAGCAAGACATGTTTTTTTGCTTTCTGTTTGAATGATATTTTTGCGGCATGTGACAATCCAAGTGGGAGGTTACCTAGCTTGAGGTAGTCTCTTATGGATGTATACCAATCCTGCTGATCAGAAACCTCGATGGTATGAACAGCCAATCCCTCTTACAGTTCGTCCCTAGCAAAAGCTGAGCGGGAAAGAACTTGTAAGAAGAGCGTTGTGTTGCTATTAAGGGGAATAGGGGAGAACAATGACCCCTAGTTGGCATGATTCAAAAAATCATGGATTCGAGAGAACTTATCTGGAGATGGTTCAATCTAGATTGAGTGGATTCCTAGCGTTAAGTCAGAGCTTGCACGCTCCATCGCGGATTGCGTTAGTGTTTTTACCTGAATGGTTGTCATGTCACCAAAAATGTCTTATGGGATTAGTGACCCCAAGGAGGCCATAGTGTTTGCAAAATGATTCGATGACCGAAGGAGTGCCTCAATGTCGTACCATTCAAGATTTGCCATGAAGTTATCCACAAGGGCTTTGTAGGCCTGTAAAACTGGGCATTTACATTGGAATACCCCTTTCACTTGGTTGACAATTAATAGCAAATCACCAAAGATGTTCAAGCATTTTATGTTCATGGTGATGGTTGTCTGAAGACCTATGAGCAAGGCTTCATATTCGGCATTGTTATTGGTGCACGAGAAATCAAGTTTAAATGATAGAGGCATTGGAGGCCCTTGCTGTGTGAAGAATATGATTCCCGCACCACCCCATTGCTCACATTTAGAACAATAAAAAAATGGGGTTATGTCGGCCTGTGACTCAGGCTCATCAGAATCTAACAATTCTGAGACATGGAAGACCCCATCATCGGGTAGCTCTATGGTCAGAGGCTGATCGTCTTTGACAGGAGCCTCTGCTAGTTGATCGGTGATTACTTGAACTTTGATGGACTTATGTCCAATGAATCTGATTTCAAACTCTGTCAACAACATGATCCATTTTGCCGTGCAGCTACTATGATAAGTACGACTCATCATGTATCGTAATGGGTTCTACTTAGACACAACATACATCATATTGCTCAACATATAGTGGTCTAGCTTTTTGGTAGCAAACACCACAGCTAGGCCTAGCTTCTCGACGTATGCATAGTTAAGTTCATAACTGACCAGGGTGCGGCTAAGATAGTAAGTAGCATGTTCTTTATGTAGTTCTTTTTTTTGGGCTAGCATGGCACCTAGTGCCACCTCAGTAGCTGAGATGTATAAGTAGAACGATACTTCTGGTCTAGGTGGTGCCAATACTGGCGACAAAGCCAAGTATTGTTTGATGTCGTCAAAGGCTGATTGGAACTCGTCATCCCAGTGAAATGCTACCCCATTGTGCAATAATTTATTCATGGGTCGGAACTTTTTAGATAGCTACGCTATGAAGCGCTTTATTGACACGACATTTCCCTACAGGCTTCTGAGCTGCTTGTTGGTAGTTGGGGGAAGCATTTCAAGGATTGCCTTGACTTTGTTTGGATCCACCTCGATGCCTCACTTTGAGACTATGAAACCCAAGAGTTTTCCAGATGTGACACCAAATACGCAATTCTTGGGGTTTAGTCTGACTTTGTGTTCGATGAGGCAATCGAGGATCTTGCTTAAATCATCGAGATGATCTGGGTGCAAAAGAGATTTGGCCAACAAATCATCCATATAATATTCCAAAGTTTTGTGCATGTGATCATGGAAGATGTATGTCATGGCACGTTGGTAGGTGGCACCGGTATTTTTAAGGCCAAAGGGTATGACCTTATAACAAAATGTCCCCCAAGGCATTATAAATGCCATTTTTTGCTGGTCCTTGGGATTGATACAAATATTATTGTATCCCGAGAAACCATCCATGAGGGAAATCATTTCGTGGCCCATTGTGGCATCTACCAATACGTCGATGCTAGGCAAGGGGAAATCATCCTTATGACTTGCTTTGTTTAGATCTCAAAAATCGGTGCATATGCGAATCCTCCCGTCAAGATTTTTGACGAGCACCATGTTGGAAAACCATGGTGGGTAATCCACGCAGATGACAAACTATGCATCCAATAGCTTTTGCAATTTGTCTTTGACCATTAAGGCCACTGTTGGGTGCATCTTACGTAGTTTTTGCTTAACTGGCTTGAATATCGGGTCAAGCGTTAGATTATGCGTGACCAGCTACGGATCTAGCCCCGACATATCTTTATAGGACCATGCAAAAACCTTCTTATCTTTGAGAAGGGCAATGTAGTTGGCTTGCTCTTCAGGGGACAAACTTACCCCTAGCTTGATGATCTGTGGATTCATAGGATCAAAGTTGATGTCTACGTCAGTCGTCTCCTTGACTGACATGTGGGACCCATCCTCCAACTGGTGTGGATTTGGGATCAAGTGGATATCATTCTCTAAATTCAAATCTGCATTAGGAACTTCAGGTCCCTCTTTAGCATGGAAGATATCCTGAGTTGGTCCTGGGGTGAAATGAAGCATCTCATCGAAAGGCCAGTACTCTGAGGGTGACGGTGGTGAGTTAACATGATCCCAGTCTATGGCATCTAGGTCTAGATATAATGGTCGTGCTGGATCGGCTGGATTGAGGATAGGGTCGATTAAGTCAATGGAGATCATGTTGATGAAATGATTTTTGTCTCCATTACCATGGGTGTGGTGACTTGGACTTCCTTGGTGATCTTTGTGCCTAGGATTTGGCTCTAGGGGTATTGGCACTAATGGATCAGCCCTATGTGTGGATAAAAGGATAGGGTATGCCCTTGGCACTAATAACTCTATAGGGTCTCTGGGCGAAAGGTGCTCTCTGTACGCCCAAAGTTGCGGATGCAACACTTGGTCCAACTGTGCTGGGTTTAGGTGCCACCTATGCCTTGGCCCCATGTTTAGTTGTTCAAACATGTCATCAATATCCATGGGGTATTGTTGTTGTCGCATATGATTGAGATAGGCCATCTTAGTTTCATCTTCATAATCACTATCAAATATCCACAGGCCTTTGTTGGCTTCGAAAAATATTTGTGACATGTGAGGCTCGTCCTGCTCGAGCAAATTGATATGGTCCCATCGAGGTTGTTTCACTCTCTATGGGGGGATCGGATTTTCTTGAGGTGGCACTTGCTCGATTGGAGCATCCAAGGGGAACATCGCCAAGAGGCTCTCTTGATAGTCATCCATGGGGGTTACTTGTGAATGATTGCTATCAGATTTGAAAGGGTCCCATGGTGCTACTTCATATTCTGATTCGTCCTTAGAAGATCCTTCCTGACCTTGTCTATATCCCTCTCATAGGTGAGTTCTCAAACTTTATCCTCTCTCGATCGAAGGGAAAGGGTTGTTGAGGTCAACAAGGTCGGTTGTTAATAATGGGAGATAATCCCCCAATGTATAGGTTGTGTTAGGATTGTCATATGGATCTAATGCCAACCCATCCTTGTTGCCTATCCCTAGGCCTTGCATGTTATATACCAAGATGTCAAGGGACAAGGGGTGGTTGAACCCTACTCTTGATTTGTCATATGGCATTTGATATCTTGGTTGGCAAAGAATGCGCACTCCTTGCTCATATCTGCCTAACCCATACCCATGCCAATTGCATTGGCCAAGATATCTCAAAGCAAAGTCTAGGTTGGACAAATAGTTGACGTCCTCCACAAAGGGATCTTCATCTTCTTCCTATTGCATTTAAGGTTCAATGCCATTATCGAGGCCCCCATATACAAAGTTTGTCTAATTTGGTGGGTATCCTAGAGGAACAATAGTACCGATGGGGAGGCGAGGTCTCCCCATGTCCTGCATGGACTCAAGTGTGGGTGTTGCTACAATCTTCTACACCAGATACTCCCCCAAGCCCGTATTGGCCATCTCAACAATGATTGTTGGCGGTTGAGGGGGAGGGAATGGGAGTTCTTCCTGAGTCTACTCCATGTTAGGTGAACTAGGCGTCTCAACTTCCATTTGGCTAGGCATCTCCTTGGTAGAGATGGTTGATACTGATGGTGGTGCCTCCTCCATGGGTTCCTTCCCATTGTCCTTCAGCATGGCCACCGTAGGTGGCATCATTGGTGAAGGACCAAACGATGAAGATGGACCCAATTGGGGATTTGAGGGACTTAACAACGGGGATGCACATGGAATTGGACCCTATATATATGGATTCAACTAAAAATCCAAATGTGTCAATGGAAGGGTCGATTGCGGCATCAGCTGCATCGCATTGCAATACTTGAAGGGCTCCAAGTCCGTCGGGACAACATGCACCTGCCCTTTGAAAGTGTACTTTAGGTATTGGTGGGCTATCGAAGAGACACACTTCATGTCCCTGATCCAAGGCCGGCCGAGCAAAATATTATAAGCCATCTTACCATCCAAGATGTGGCACAATGTAGGAATAGTCTTTTGTCCTACTTGGATGGGTAGGACAATTGTGCCAACCTTCGAGCATATCGCATCATTGAATGCTCACAGAGTATAGGTGGAGGCCACGATGTGAGATGCCGGCAACTTCAGATGTTTCAATGCTGATGTTGTAATGATGTTACTGGATGAGCCAGTGTCCACCAAAACCCTCTTATACGGAATCCTGTTGAGCCATGCGATGACGTGCAGGGGTGGATCCGCTATGTCACTAGTCACTGATTTCAATTTGTCCTCTCTAAAGGTGATGACTGGGTCAGTGCATCGTTTGACATGCCCCACAAAGTTGTTGAAAGAGTTTGCTTCGTGGGGCTGCAATTTGATGGCTTTAAGTATCTCCATTAGAGCCTCCCGATGGGGTGATGATTGTTGTATGATCTCATAAATGGAGAGCCTAGCCGACGTGGTCTTCAAACTTTGGGTAAGTTTGGTCTGAATCATGGCCACTGGTCTAGGCGAAGGAGGTTGCATAGGGTGTGGTTGAGGTTGTGACATTGAGGGCACTTATCCTGTAGCTACCGTAGGGGTAGCTGTGGTCAGGTACCTCTTGTTCTGAGTCACTATACTTATCATACCTACATACCCCTACATGGGGCAGTTCTATGTTACCTCATTGACTTGTAGGGTCTTGGCCTGCGCATCATGGATAGGCAAGGGGTCTTTGAAGACCTCCATTTGTTGGTTGCTTTGTGCCACGGGATTATCCACCACTAATGTCTTGTTGTCTATTAGGTATTGCACCAAGCCTTTAAACTTCCAACATGTATTAAGGTCATGTCCCTTCTATCCATGAAACCTATAGTATAAGTCTTCCCTATAACCCTTTGTTTTTGGCATGTTGGGGTCTATGGGTTGACTCTCTGGCAGGTTTATCAAGTTTGCCACTGACAAGCGGTCAAACAGGGAGTCTTTAGACTCTGTGTAAGGTGTGAATTGTCACCTAGGGCGATGCTGCTGATTTTGCTCTTGTCGATGATTCTCTCTTTCATAATTTTCAAGAGGGACCGCATGATAGTTAGCCTTTGGGGGCTGTGTTGCTTGGGTAGGCTTAGGCATGTTTATAGCAACTTGATTGACCGCAGTGGGTTTCTGTTGCATGGTCCCTATTTTGGTGTTTTTAGGCCACTCTTTCTTCCATGTCTTGGCAATCTCGTCATCCAAAATATTGATTTCCTTAATAATTTTGTATTGCACCAGGGCTTCCTCTAAGGTGGCATATTACTATAGCTGCAATAGCATAGAGATAAACCTCAAACAACTCTTTGAGAACATTTGTGTTAGGTCGGCCATGGTAGGGAGGTAGGGCAACTTTGAAAGCATCATCCTCCACCGATTCCCATAGGCCACCATGGTTTCTTCCTCATGCTGCCTGAGGATAGCTAGGTCGCTTAATGACACCCTATTCTTGGTGTTGAAGGCGAAGCATTTGAGGAATGTGTCCACTAGCTAATCTAAGTTACTAATGTTGTGCTTCAACAATTGAGTGAACCAATCCGAAGCAAGACCTGCGAACATGGTTATAAATGTTCTTAGCAGCAAAGCATCATTGTGCTGAATGCTGAAGCATTGGCTCAGGAATCTAGTCACATGCTCTTGGGAATCCTCTTCTCCTCTAAATATTGCCAACTGGGGCAGTTTAAAGTGTTCAGGGTAAGGGGGTGCTAGCACTGACGGATGCATAGGGTGACTACGGAGTTGGCATAAAGTGGGATTTTTGGGCCCAGAAGTCTTGGTCTCCATAGACTCTAAGTGCTCTAGCAGTGCTTCATATGCATCATAAGATTTAATCTCTTCCTATTTAGTTTGTTCCCATTCCGCATTGCGAGGAACTTGAGGCCTATGGAGGGGTGGTCGGATAGCACCCTCTCTACCTTGGTAGGGCATTTCAGCCCGCTTTTCTTCTTGCTCATACTCCTCATAAGCTTCTTGAGGAGTTCCTAGGTGAGAATTATAAAAATGGGTGGGTGCCTGTGGATGGTGCTCATCAATGTTCCTGGGAGTGGCTTCCCTATTAGGTCTAGGAGGTCTCGGAGGCAACACTTTGTAAGGTCATGGAGACCTATCTCATACCAAGGGGTTGTTCCTCTCATACATCTCTTCCCTCTGAGTGCGAGGGGTTGGAAACCTCTCAGGCACAATGTTCTAAAGCAGTTCATCTATTTTATGCTAAATGCGCTCTTTGCTAAGGTGATACAGATGTTCCAACTATTGTTGGTCTTGCTCAAGATACATGATTTGCGCTTGGCGGGCAGCATGTCTGGCAAATTCCAGGTTTATTTGATCTATTTTCTTGAGTCTAGGAGGCCTAGATGCCTCCCCTATACATCTATCTCGGTCGTGATGATCCGAGATATCTATAGATCGCTTCCCTCTGTCGAGGTTAGCAGCATTCACCCAAGGCTCTGGCCTCAGTAGGTGATCCTGATAAATAGCAGGTGCGGAGGTGCATTGCTCCCATGTTGTATATTGCTCTTGAGGAATGTAATGGTCTTCCTCATGCTCCCTTTCATAAATGTGAAAGGGGCAGGCAGAGTTGGCTCGCCCTATCTGAAGAGCCTTGTGCTCTGGGTTTGGCCTATTGTTACTAATAGTAATAGGGGGCAGAGGAGGGGTGATGTAATCATGTGGCCCCTCCTTATGGACCCTATGCTATTCTAGCATGTCATCACATGGTGGCCACTCATAACGAGCATCTAAGGGAGCTTTTCCATCTATGTCGAGTGCCACATGTATGGACCCTTCCTGAAATGGTTTGTGCTGAATGGGCATGCCCCTCGAAGGGGTGCCTCTATAGTCCCGTTCTGTCATGGTATGATGTGGACTATCTTGGGTCAGGCCACCAAGGTGGTATGACCAAGTCCTTGGGGCTGTAGCGAAGGCAACTTGTGCCCCCTTGTACACTCTCCATAGCTTCTGCCCATGATTGGGCTTGGCTACAGGTGTACACCATGGTGATGTCTCTCTACAGGCTATGTAGGTTTTTTAAATCTCTTTTATGATTTTTTTTTTATGCTACACTAAACAAAAGGAATCACACAATCAAAGCAATGATTATCTCGTTTATAGATTAAAGGTGTGCCCTAAATCTGATTTAGTGTGTTTTGATTTTTGTTTTGAAAACTTTGTAAAGAACGTGTTGTTGTATATGCAATATGATGGCTCTTATGTCTCCCAAAATGGTTGTCCTTTCAATATACCACTGCTAGGCCACTATACCAAACCTCTCAATATACCCGCCCTTACGTGAGGGAAACTATTGGTATGCGAGAGTAGAATGGTACATGGAACATAGGTGGTACGGAAGGGGGATCACCCTATTTTTGAAACCTACCATAGAAGACTTATCCTCATGCACTGGGAATCACCCTAGTTGCACTTGGTCAACTTTCATCAAGATTTACGTCTAGAAACAGTAGTGATTGGGGTTATGGATGCAAAAAATTCAAACCAAGGTGGTGATGAAATCCACCATTGGTCTTGATCAAGGGCTGGGGTTTTACGACCAGATCCTTGGTTTTTAAATTACCATGTGGTGTGTGGGGTTCTTTTTATTTATGCAAAGAAATTAAACATGCAGTAAAAATTTCCTAAACAAGCAAAGAAACTAAAAAATACAGAGACAAAACAAAAAATGACAGAAGATGCTCAGAACCCCTACCTCTTCTCTACCCAAATCGGATGCCTCTAAGTTTATGCTCTGAAAGTGCACATAGATCTATTCATCCTGGGGTGGGATGAATATTAGAATTGTATTCATCATAGGATGGTACGAATGCCCATTCATCCCTAGGTGACACGAATTCCAGCTCTGTATTCATCACAGATTGGAACGAACAGTAGTCCAGCGCTTGAAAGATTGGTACTTGCAAGCAAAAACAAACAAATTTTGATCAAAAATTTGATCTCAAAATCAAGGCATGGGGTCCCACAGTTATCGCCACTAAAATCATGAGGATATGGAAACAAAAAAGAATACCATGTGCGATGCAAACCAAAGCAAAACATAGCGCTAAGTCCTACAAAAAAAAATGCATGAAAAGATAGGAAAAAAATGAACTGAAACAAGATATAAAAGCAAATTTTGAGTACAGCCCCTTTTATTAATTTGCTTTGAAATTTGGTTACAATACGTCTCCTCCCTTTTCAGGGGTTAGGAGCATTAAATATGGCTTCATTACACCACGGATTGGTACGCTTTCTTTCGCGTGCCCACATGTAAAATGGGCAGGCCAAATGTTGTCGCCGCCTACATGAACATGTCTTTGATTCCTTGCTGCTCCTCTGGTTTCAGGACTCTGTGTTCAGTGAAACAGTAAACGGTTAGTAGAACCTGTGGATGAACTGAAAAATGCAATCCCCAAAGCCTATGATTAGTGCATGCATAAAATTATTAAAACAATAACTAAAACATATCAGAATAAGCTAAAAATTTGATAGAGGCATGATAACATTACCAAGAACCCACTGCAAAAGGAACAGTCAAGAAATCTGCCACAGATTTCTAATCGCTTTGGGGTGGGATGATTAGACCTACAACAAAATTTCATAAAGAAACCTCCTAAATGTCCCATCCAAGAGGCTCAAAATCACTTACAAAGTTGGGGTTAGGTAAAAAGAGGCATTTTGGAAAGACCTAGAAGGTCATATTTTTCCAATTCGACCTCTATCGCCCGATATCTAATGATGCTCCCTATATGTTAGTGAAAGCGAGAAATAACAAAAGCATGATCAAAACTCATCAAAATAACATGAAATTTGAATGACAGCATATGTGAATAACCTAGAATCAAATGAAAGAAAAATAGTAATGAAATATGCTACAAATTTCTAATCGCTCCAAGGTGGGGCGATTAGGACTGTAGTAGTGTGGGGGGCACCCGAGGGTAGGATGCCCGTTGTTTGGGGCTTGGTTTCGGCACCAATCCACTTGGGATGGGTCCAAAACCTCTTATGGGGTTATGTCGGCAAATTTGGGTGGGATATTATGGCAAAATATCAGGTTTTGGGTCCAGATTATGCTTCCAATAATCACCCAATAACCTCCCTTCCAAAAGAGAGATCAAGGATGTGAAAGGCATAATAAAAAAGGTGAGGATGTAAATTGGTAGCACTCCGTTGCTCTAAATGCTCCTGCTCTGTCCTTTTTTTTGGGTTGAGAAGACTCACCATTTTATATACCTAAAGGTCTCTATGAATGAGCATGCAGAGGCGCCACTTGGCCATCATGCCTTGCTAGGGGGTAGAAGATTCCCCCATGATTAAGGGCTCCATAACTACCTCTATGACTACCTCTTTGAGCTCAAAAATGCTCACTCACACTCCCATGCAATGAAGGAGGAGTTAAGTGGCGGATCTGAGCTGCCATTTGTCAAGGTTTGACTTTTTTCCCGTCAAACCTACTATTCGCTCCACCCTAGAGCGAATGTTGCTAATCGTCCCATGGTGGGGCGAATACCAATTTGTAATCATCCCAGGGTGGAACGAATATGGATCATAGTGCTTGAAATGTGCCAAATTGACCTCTGACCTTCCAAAACTGCTATGAGAGTGGTTACGACCACTGTTTAACCTCTAGGGGCTGCCCTGGGGGCTGTGTATGCCAATTCGATCAATGTTTGTAGCCACATAATCAGATTGGTGCTGTTTTGATGTCTACAACTTGAATATTCAAGCCTAAAGTAATTATGGGTAGTTTTTTCCACACTCACTTATTTCCATGTCCAAGTGACTAAGAAAGCCAAAAGTTCCTAAAATTTTCAAGTGTTATACTTGGCTGAAAAATGGTTCTATACTGGACTCTGGATGGATCTCAAATATTTTAACGAAGAGGCCCAAAAGGTCCTGATGGAAAAATAGAAATCTATTGGACTCTAGAAAAACCCCAAAAGCCTATCAAAAGATGCAAACATTTGGCTAAGTGTTGAGCCTAGTAGAAAATTGAGGGACCACCGAATTCCAAATGGGTCCCTAAAACCCGTCATGGAGATAATTAGTAAAATTTGGAAACCTATAGTTCCTTAGACAGGTCCCAAAATCCCGTCATGAAAAGATGTAAAACTTGGTGAAAAAATGGTAAGCCATCAAACTTCGAATGGGTCCTAAAACCCCACTATGGAGATATACAAAAAATGACTAAGTATCATGTTTGATGAAAAACGAGCTATTGTTAGACTTCAGATGGGTCCCAAAAATCCACCACAGATATTGGTGAAAAATCGGGTATCTATTGGGCTCTGAAGGGTTCCCAAAAGCCCACCATAGAAAATTGAGAGCTAGTGCCTCACAAAATGGTAGGCTTACATTGGACTTTGGATGGGTCCCAAAAGTCTACCACTATTGAGAATTTCCTTCTCTATCAAGACATGCAAAGTCCACCAATAGAAGAGGAACAATGAGCCTAAGTTTAGAGTTAGTCTAAGAATGCAACACCTGGATGGCAAATAGAATTTGTCATTCATTTGACAAGCAATGAACAATTATTCAACAATCCAAGAGTGGTCAATAATAGAATGTAGGTGGCATGAGTGATGATCCACTACCTCTAGGTACATACAAGTGGACATCATGGAATAACATAATTGTCAAGTGCATCATATGGATAGAAGGACTAGATGTAGACAACGAAGCCCTCTCCTATGATTATACGAGTATTCAATTGCAAGTGTAGGATGATAGAAGAAGTATATAGCTAGGCCACTCCCCTAACACAAGAACATTCCATGATCAAACATCATGATTATTTGTAATAGAATTCATTGTAAAAACTATATATAGTAGAATGTTGAGCATTCATAAAGGTTGGCTCTTTAGCTTTTACAACTCACATGTAGAGATTTTGCTATTCAAGAAATACAAGTGGATTATTATTCGGTATTCATATTATCTTATGTATGTATGAATGAATATTTGTTTGCTTATTTCAATTAAAACTAGAATAATAATTTAGCTTTAATTTTACAATCTAGATTTTGTGTGTTTTATTCTCTGGTTTTGGAATTTGGTTTTGAATATAGGTGATGAATGTTAATGAGAATAAACTAGTTGATCTATTAGGCAATATTTCTAGTTTTTTGTGATGGTTTAAGCTTAATAATGCATGTGTTTTGATGTAGCTAAATTTGTACCTCCATAAGTTCTACCATTAGCTATATTTCCTTATTTTAGCACCATTTTCACCCCTCCTTTTTTTTAGTAGTTATCTAGGACTACCAAGGAACTTCTTCGAAGATTGACTAGAAATCCTAACAGCTCTAGGATTACTCAATGTTGGTTGAGGTCTATGGGTGCATAAATCTTTCCTTAGACAAAGTTTTGACCAACAATTTTTGGTACGCCCAATGGGACACAGTCCCAACATTCTTATAACTAAGGGTTTGGTGATACTCTGTTTATTAGTATCCTTTATAATCACTTGGTGACTCCATTAAAGCAAAAACCTAGAAAGCCATATTAACCCTACTTTATTTTATTTTTCATGATTACAAGAGAAAAGGCTAGCCAGTCTGAAGAGCTAGTTTATTTTTTAGAATTATCCTTAAATATAAGGCAACCTTTTTTGTCCTTTGATTCATTCTATTATCATCTCTCACAGAAGATCAGAGTGATATCAATCTTATGTTTGTAGTGTCTATTATTCCTAACTTGAATATGGCTCAAAAATAGAGCTAACATTTCCTTGAATGGAACAATACATGTCCCCTCAATCTCATAAATCAAAATCCCATCCCACAAGTTGCTCTAAAATCCCCACCAACCTATGATGGCACTAGGAAAATGGTATATGAGAATTGTTAATATGTTGCCTATTTGGCAGCCATCCATAGCATCTAGGAGGATGATGTGATGATAAGATTTTTGATCATATATTTGAAGAGGAAGATATTATATTGGTATAGAACTTTTCCAAATGGGACTATAACCACTTGGGTTGATCTAGTCAACAAGCTAATATTTAATGAGTAAGCATATCAATTCTCCTTGTTCACTCAGTTCATGATAATACAGAGACATCTACAAGAGAAAGTGGTGGATTTCAACATTAAATTCAACTATACTTGGAAGAGAGTACCTAATGGTATTCTACCAACTAATGAGCAAGCCCTGTACTATTACCTAAGAGCTTTCAACTCAAATTTGGGTCTAATAAGAATATAGTCAAACATCCTGACCTTCTTGTAGATATTCCAGGAGGCCATAAAGATATAGAAGGTTCTTATTGCTATAGGGAGGCTGCCTTCCAAACATGTAATAACTATTTTTCTTAAGTTCCCCCAAAATCAACCACAGCCATTTGCTACAAGTACCACTTATCCTATAGTTGCACCTCCTATAAATTTTTCTACATGGTTTAGTCCTCCTGTAGTACAAGCTCTACCAACTATGCTGGAAATTCTAGCATTACCTGATCCCCCTACCATACCCCCCTTATTGAATCATGATCCACAACTTCTAGTCCTTCAATAAATGCATAATGCTATGAAAAACTTAACTAATAAAATCACCTCAATGAAAAGGAGGGAAGCCATAAGAAAATGCTAGCCAAGAATATTTTCCTAGGTGGCCAAGGATTAGGCTTCTTCCACTATATCTTGATAAGTCTAATATAGTTTTACAAATCAAGAAGAAGAACCTTCAACATTTGCACCTGAATTATATTACTGGTGTTCTACATGTAATTTTCCTCATGGGAAGAGTTCTTGTATGATGCACCAGCATTATATATAGAAAATAGTAATTGAAAAAGTTGAAAGAACCCAAAAGGGACATATAAATATGATTAGAGAAGTGAATTAAAACTTAATGATGCCATCTATTGAACAAGTCTCAGTCTTGATGATATCAGAAAAGAAGCCTCTACAAGTAAACCCTAAGGATTTTTCCACTGAAGATCGAGATAAAGACGAGATTGAAAAGGAGAATCCTCATAGAGCCCCTATCAAAAAGCTAGTCCAATAACAAAATAACGAGGCCAAGCAGTCTGAAACTTAGTCAAATAGAGTTGAAATGAAGGAAGAGGCCAGAGACAATCTAAGATATCCCTCACTGATGAAGCATTAAATAACTGAAGCCACTCATGAATACAAGAGCAAGTTTGAACAAATTCCAAGGGAGAAGGAAAGACATTCTAATATACCCATCTTCAATATTGTTGAGAAGTTAATGAAAACACCTTCAAAGGCTAGTATATATGATGCATTGCTTATCCTCAGATAGACCTACTCCAAGCTTCCCTCAAGTAAATAAAGAATTAAGTAAAAACCTATCTTGAGATAAATATGGTTCAAGAGAGCCCTGTACTTGAGGCAACAAGAACATACCATCTTATTTCTATATGTCTTCACAAATGGAAGGATGGGTGGTCCACAATTGCATGATCGATTTGGGGGTATCCACTATAATTATGCCTAAAGTTGTGTGTGATATTATGGGTATGGAATATACACAAATTTTCCCAAGCATCTTGTAATTAGATGGTATAACTAGTAAAAATGATTGGGGTAATCAAATATGTCCCTATGGTGTTACATAGGTTACCTCAGGTAACTATCATCCAAGAGGTTGTGGTAGTAGACTTGGAACCCTATTTTAAGATGTGCCTATCAATAGAGTTTACTTCCAAGTTGGATGGCTACCTCTCCCTTGACTATTTCCACATGGATATTTTGCACAAGGGAAGAAGAGTCAAGATATACTCAGAGGAGCCCTCATCATTTCATATAGAAAAATTGGAACAAGAAAATTAGCAGGCTAATACAATTAGCAATATGACTAAGGAAGCATACTTGATGGAAGAAGTGTTGGAGGAACTTCAAATGGAGGACCAATTCTCACTAAAGTATTTCAACACCATGATTGAAACAAGAATTGGTACATACACCTGAATTAGGGAAAAATGGTGCACCAAATTATTATAAACAATATGTGTATCTATGTCCTATCGCTTATAGGCATCATAAGGAAGTATGCAAGTAAAATGGAAATGATACAAAATGACAAGAAATAAAGCAAAGCGGATTGTTTTCTTATTAATCAGATGGATCAAATCTAGGTTACAAAGACATCCCCTTGAGGGCTCAAATGGGTGATACATTTTTTTACAAATCGGGTGCCCAAGGATCAAAATCCTTAAAATAACTCGGGTGCACATCCAATGTCTTTCCTTGTACCCACATTCAAAGTGGGTGGGCCAAAACTGCCTACACTTGTGTATTTGATTATTTTAGGTCCTATGCTCATCCCCAATGTGCTTTATAACCTGCACCTACACACAAGGAACCATAAAATGTCAAATAGCAAGTGTGTGTGATGAAAAACATGCAATCCCCATAGGGTCCAAATAGCTAATAGTGATAATAAGCATAAAATCAACTCCAAATAACTTGAATTTCATGGGGATGTAAAAAAGAAGATTTTGGGAAGATATCACTAGAAATTACACTGATATTGAGTCCTATGATGCCTCATAATTGTAGTGACCGTCCGCAACTTGCAAAACACAAAGTGAACAATTTCTGACCCTACACATATACAAAACATATTAAATTGGACAGAATACATAAAATAATATTTTAAGAAAACCGATTTGATCATATTTGCAAAATAAGTAACAGTTTAGGTGTTTCTCCAAAGGACCACCATAGACCTGCATGAGACCCTACAAAACACTAAAATTGTAATATCTCGGCCAATATAGGTCAAAATGACGTGAAATTTGAACTGAAGCATAATGATAATATGTAGAAAACAAAAATTTAAAAACAATCACAAAATTTTTCACTAATTGATATTCATAATAGGGTGGGACGAATAAGACTGCCACAAATTGGGGTGCGCCCAGGGGTGGGACGCCCACTGCTTCCACCTAAAATTTTCCACCAATTCCACTGAGGATTGATGGAAAAAACTATGGGATGTATTTTCATAAAATTTGGTGAATGAATTCACTCGTATGGTTTGGTTGTGTGACAAATTGCGCCTACTAGTTCACTCACA
This sequence comes from Wollemia nobilis, assembly GCA_028583015.1. NCBI lineage: Eukaryota > Viridiplantae > Streptophyta > Pinopsida > Araucariales > Araucariaceae > Wollemia > Wollemia nobilis. Next base: position 6,165,246 of record JAQPPZ010016989.1, on the reverse strand, counting down.
AACCTCCTTCGCTAGGTAGACATTCCGAAGGAAAATGGGGCACAAAATATGAAAGGAAATCTATAGTACTTAGAAATTTAGGAGAACAAATAATAATCACATTGATATTCATTAAAATTAGGTTCAAAATATTACAATGCTTAAATACATATATTAATAACCATAACCTAGAAAGCTTAGGAGAAATATTAGGGAGGAAGGAAAATAGGGAGGAAAGGAAAAATAGAATTAGGAGTCAAAATCCCTGTCGTCCATGCCATCCAATCCTACTAACTCAGTTGCCTTCCAAGGAGGTAAAAGGGTAAGCTCCAAATCTTACAGTGGTAAAACAAATTTTTACCATTTTACCCTTTTAACTTCCAATATTTTCTCCCTTAAAGTTGAGAGGACTGACTATACAGTCTCTCAACTTTATATATTGAGCTTTATCCATACCTTTGGTGAAGATATCTGCAATGTTGTCCAAAGTGTAGCAATATTTAATATCAACTATCTGTTGCTCCACCATGTATCGAATGAAGTGATACTTAATATCAAAATTCTTTGATCTGCTCTGGTGGATTGGATTGTATGCAAATTGAATGTCACTTATGTTATCACAATACATTCAAGTTGGACCACTTTCTTTATCCAATATCTTCAAGTAATTTTCTCAACCATAGGGCTTGAGTACTAGCATGTGTGATAGTTATATACTCAGCCTCAGTAGATGACAATGCTACAACAATTTTCTTCTTGGAACTCCATGTAATTAGTCCTAAACCTAGACTAAAACAGTTCCCTGATGTAGATTTCCTATCATCTATATTGCTGATCCAACCACTATCACTAAAGACAACTAATTTCACTAAATTACATTTGTGGTAATGGATTCCAAAATCCAATGTACCTTTTACATATCTTGAGATTCTTTTAGTTGCTTGTATATGCAGCTCAGATGGACTTGCCATAAACCTTGAAACTAGATAAATAGCATATTGAATATTGGGCCTTGTATTGGTGAGAAACATCAGAATCCCAACCATTCTCCTATAAGTGGTCATGTCAACCTTTGGTGCTTCGTCATCCTTGCTCAATTGGATTCCATGTCCAGTTGGAGTTACAACTTATTTGCACTGCTCCACGGTAAATTTCTTGATCATGTCTTGAGCATACTTATGTTGATATATGAAGAGCCCCTTATTTGATTGATGCACTTCCATGCCTAGGAAGTATCACATTAAACTGAGATATTTCATCTCAAACTGCTTCATCATGGTGTTTTTGAACCCCATATTCATTTTAGTGTTACTACCCATAAATATTAGATCATCCACCTACAAACAAACTATGATAATGTCTAAACCATGCTTTAGATAGTATAGAGTTGGTCCACTTTTGCTTCTAGTGAATCCATACTCGTTGAAATAGTCATAAATGCATGAGTACCAAGATCTTGGTGCTTTCTTGAGGCCATAAAGTGCTTTTTTCAATTTATAAACAAGGTTCTCCTTTCCTTGTTCTTGAAAGCCTTGAGGTTGTTGAACATAAACCTCCTCTGTCAAGTATCCATTCAGAAAAGCACTTTTCACATCCATGTGTTGAATGTTCCATCCTTTATGGGCAGCTAAGAAAAGAACTGATCTGATTGTCTCTTGTCGTGCAACAGGAACAAAGGTTTCCTCATAGTCAATGTTAAATTTCTGAGTAAAACCTTTTGCTACTAATCTCACCTTGTGCCTCTCAATGCTTCCATTAGCATTGTATTTGGTCTTGTAGACCCATTTACATCCAACACATTTTTTTCCTTTTGGAAGCTTTACATGCTCCCATGTATCATTATTTTTTATAGAGGTTATTTCCTCTTTCATGGCTTCTTGCCATACATTTTGAGTACAAGCCTTATCATAGCTATATGGTTCTAGCTATGCACTAGCCAATAAAGAATAATTGACTACATCTCCATTAGTATCTTGGGAGTCATCATTCCCATATAATTGCAAATTTTCAAGTTGTTGCAAAACTGTATTCATTTCACTAGCTTGGCTTCTAGTGAATCTTCTCTAGAAATTTTGATCCAACATTTTAAAGGATGGATGATGTTGTAAAGTTCTTTTGCCTCTTGATGGAGAGTCACTGTCAATGTTCATAGGTGAAGAACTTACTGATATCTATGGAGAATGACTTGGAGTGGCATCATATGTACTCGTAGTACTCCTGCTTAGGCTTGGAAGAGGTGGTGTGCCTTTGCTTTTATTTGGAGACACTTGCTGTACCTGTTGTACCTATGAAGAATTTACATCTTGGGATTCATCATCAAGAAAAATTCTTTGATGACCCCATTCTCCCCCTTCATAAAAAAATATATCCCTTGAAAGAATAATCTTATGAGACTTGGGATTGTAGAGTATATAGGCTTTCATAGACTCAAAATACCCTACAAATATACAAGCTTGACTTTTGGGATCAAGATCTTCTCATCAAGAATGTGTGCATATGCTAAAGAACCAAAAACTTTGAAATGCTTTACATTGGGTTTCTTTCCATACCACCCCTCATAAGGAGTGATTCCATCTAAACTAGAAGTTGGACATCTATTTAGAATATATACACTGGTTCTTATAGCATCGGCCTAGTACATATTAGTTAGATGCTTATTTTGAAGCATCGTTCTCGCCATATCAACTATGGTGTGGTTCTTTCTCTCTACCACACCATTCTGTTGTGGGGTATAGGCAGTAGTAAAATGTCTTTTGATCCCACTTGATTTACAATATTTCAAGAATTATTTTGAGGAGTACTCACCTCATCGATCTATTCTAAGATATTTTACAAAATACTCACTTTGTTTCTCTACATTGTTTCTAAAATCTATGAAGAAATCAAAAGCTTCATCTTTATGTTTCAAGAAATAAATCCAGCACATTCTAGAGAAATCATCTATGAAAGTGAGAAAATAGGAATTTTTTCCTATACTCTTTGTCTGCATTAGACCATAGATGTTTGAATGCACTAACTGAAGTGGATAGTTGGTTCTCCACACTTGTCCTTTTGGAAACTTAGATCTTGAGTGCTTTCCCAAAGCACATCCTTCACAGACCTCCTTTTATTCATTGATTTTAGGAAGTCCTATCACCATAGCCTGAGAAGTTAACAGTTTCAAGCTAGCGGAATCAAGGTGACCATATTGTGGCATATTATTTTATAAGTTTAAGTTTATTGTGGCATTTGTATTATTTGCTTTATAAAGCTAGCAATATAAATGAAGCGAGTCTTTTCCAATAAGAATTAAGAATTACAGTTGGATATTGTAAGGGTAGTAAGATACATAGATATTTTATGTGGAAGCCTAGCCAAGTAATTACCTTACCATGAGTCACTAGTTTTATTTATGAGAGTTAAATTTTATTTGTTAAAACTAGTGAAGGTATAAGGTTGGTAGTAATTAGGGTTTTTGTTACAAGGCTTGACAAGAAACATCAATATTTCATTAAAGGCTATGAAGAGGAAAAAAAATGTATTCCTCATGAAGTTAACTAATTTAGATCACCCAAATTTGTTATGGGAATAGCCTTATAAAAATTTTATCCTAGATTATTCATCGAGGAGGATGAACCAATTTTTTTGACAAGCTCAAAACTTTGGATTTAAGCAGATGAAGTATAATTATCCTTAGTTTGACTAAAATAAGTTGGTGATGAGACTTTCAAATCCATAAATATGGGAAGCTATAACTTTAGAACCAAGTTAAAGATAAAAATAATCCTTGTAAATAAGGACTTGGTAGTAGTATTAAACCTAGTTTGGAATTGGGTGATAAGGAAAGAGGTACATGGAGTAATTATTCACCACAATGTTGTCTTTAGTTAGGATATGAACTCTTGGCTAAGGAAAATAATATAGGATGTTTGGGTTATGAAAAGAACACCTGAAGGTATGGACTAAATTATGTGAATCCTTTTTGGATCCTTTCTAAAGTATTGGTGATGAATGTTCGCTATAATTGCAGCTAATTCTTGGTCTAACTCATCGAGAAGGATGAGAAAATAACTTGATGTACGGTTATGAACACAAGAATTAAAGTTAAATTATAAATTTGACCTTACTGTGGTAAATATACTAACCTTAATCATCAAGAAATATTATTATGATATTGATACACCCAATGTTTCTAAGGTGTGGAATTTTCACAGAGTAAGTCTCGAAACCACTATAGACTGACAGAATTGGTCTAGATTAAGACTCAATTAGATCTAGTAATGAGGGGCGGTATGGGATGCCATCTCTAGGTTGCTATCCAGGTAGTACTATGATAAATCCCATGTTCATTTGACTTAGCTGGTTTAGCCACAATGTTTGGTATGGGATAAACATTTGTGAGTCACAATGGGCATGTGTGATGAAGTCCAAGATTAGGGTATTGACATGGCACTAACTGACTCCAAGTAGGGGATAATTAGTTAGTCATAGAGGCATATGTACATTGATACCTTGGATAACTTAAGTTTTAATTAATTCGATCAAATAGTTTGTGAATTCTCAAATATTGAACAAGTCAATTAGTTAGATCATGGGTTCAAAACAAGTCGACCAGTTAGGCCATGGATTCAAAAATATAAATGGATGGGGAATAAAGTGTCCATACTTTAGGTGTTGTGGTCCCTAAAGGATAACCCCAGCCATGGATCTACACTCATGGCAAGAACAAGAGGAACGAAACTAAGAATGATAGATCCACATAATGGCACCTTCTACAATATTTGGCCAATCTCGTCCACTTGGATGGCTATCTGCAATAGTATTGAACCCAAAAGTGGTTTATATACCTGTACTAATTCAAAATAATATTGTTGATTTACTGGGTGTACAAATGTGCTATGAACCTGAAAGCACTCTTATAAACAAAACTATTGTTCGAAAACAAAAAAAATTACCCTAGAAATTGCAAGGCTTGTTTTGCCTAGAAATCACATGGTTTATTTTGAAGTACAACTAGGTGAGTAGAATTGGGTTGTTACACAAAATATCTTCTTTGAATTTATTTTGGATGATTGGATTCGTATTCTGATTCCTAGAGGAAGATCCTTTTGGAGCTAAAAATTTTGGGAGGGGTGCTTCCCTTTTCCTTGAGCCTCAAGTGGTTTTCTCAAAACCCATCTTGGAGAAGGGTTTTCATGGCCCTAAATATAGAAGTCATAAAAAGAGATATATTGAGGTGAGATTAATGCGTAAATTTGGGAGACCTCCAATTAAAGCCTTGAGGAAAAGGAAGAAATAATGAAAGAGTGCAAATGGATATCAGTATCTCCTAATGTGAAAGGTTGGAAAATATTATGGGGTTAAGCAGTTAAAGATAGATTCTTTCTATCCTCCCCAGCCTTGTGTTTGAGGAAAGAATTCTATTTTCAAACCATGTTTAAAGATTGAGATTGTTTGACCCAATGCAAGGGAGGTCCTGGCAGTTTTTAGACTAGATTCAGTGTTGGGGAAATTTTTGTTGTTTCTTCCTAGGGGCTTCTCTCCATAGTAGCATGCTTGTTTCTATTGGTGCATTTCAGCATGTTTTAATTTTTGAACGATCTTAATTGTTTAGATTTGATTTCTTTCTAGTTTTATCCTAGGCTAGAAGGCTGGGTTGTTTTTTATTTTTTTAAACTCTCCTTCCCGTACTTTGAAATTAGTTAATTTAAAAAATATATTATCCCTTGGATGATAGCTCTCTAATTTGTTTGTTGAAGGTGGTCATTATTGGTACAAAAGAAATCAAATCTATGATGCATTGGAAATAGGTGTAATACTTGTTGTTATGCAGTTGGTTGGTCTATGGAGTTAGATATTTTTTTGTGGTCTATGGATTTTTTTAATTAGAAGAGAAACTTTTGCAATAACTTAGAAATATGCTACTAATGAAAGCTTACAAAATTAGTACAATGTTGTATAATGGAGGACATGAACACTCCAAAAAATTATAAAAGATCTATATAGTATCTACTCACTACTCTACTTCTACTATAATAACTATGTTTCTTTGTTTTTTCAAGGACATATATAAGAAGATATGTGCCTTGGCCTTTACTGTACCATGAATATTCATCTACTTATCCTATGTCTCATGTACATGTGGACTACATGCACATTTTAATACTTGTGCATTTATGACTTGCTTGAAGTAACTACTCAAACATTACTCTAGTGTAAAATTTTGCTCTAGTTATGTATCCAAGGTGGTACATTGGCATGTACCAAATAATGTAATATACTCTAACACCCCCCTGTATTACATTATTTGGGTATTGAAGACTTTAGTCTTCAATATGGATATTTATCTTCATATTCTAGATGTTCTTCAACTTGATCTCGTCCTCCTCTTTCATTTGGTTCAGTCTTCATGTTGTATTTCATTATCTTCTTCATTCCTCTAGTTTTTGATGTTTCAAAGTGTTTGGTATAATATTTGTTCTTGAAGTCTCCAAAGCATATTTGATGAACTAGAGATCTCATAATCTTGTAGGTCACAAGTGGATCAGAATTGCTCTATTTTCTTTCCTTTGGTTTTCTGAATGACCTATTTCCTTGATCTTCAAAATTGTCAAGCTTAAATTCATTGTTAGTGGATGCTTCTGAAATAAGAACTTGGAAGAAACAATCTAATCTGAATATTAGTCTCTCTTAAAATATTTTATAGTTTTTTCCTTATAGTAACAAAAGAAAGATGAATGAGTTTTTTCTCCATAATATTCACAAGGATGGAAATTCCAGTAGTTTTCCCTATCATGATCAAATTTGTTGTAATAAGTGCATAGTAAAGATATCCCAACTTCTGTGTTATCAGTTTTAGGAATATCATGTTCATCTATTTTTTTAATGAAATAGTTAAAAAATATGATTACAATTGAAGTTATTCCATCTTTACTTCTTTCATAAATCTGCATGATGTCTTTCTGATCAATATTATTTTGAATAAGATTTTCACTATCTTCATTGGTATAATTGTCACAAAATCCTTTTATTATCTCATTGGAAGACATTTATGAAAGGTTTACTTTTGCCAAACTATTATTTTGTGATTTCTAAAAAATATTTTAAAACTCTATAGATTCTTCTCTTCCATTTGCATCTTCCTTATTATTATTATTATTATTATTATTATTATCCATTGTGTTCTCTGAATTGTCAATCATGCTTTCCATTGAATCAAGTGTATTTCTAAGCCATATTGGTATTTTCCTTGCTCCTTTTCTAATTACATTATTTAATGTGTTCTTTGAAGTAGCCATCCTTATGGCTCCCTAGTATTATATATTGAGAATAGTTTTTGATAAAATATTTTATCTTTGATGTTGACTACCTTATGTCTCCTTAATTTTAGAGTATATGATCAAAATTTGATAAAATCCTGTTACTATCAGGTTTTTTAGATTACATTATGTCTCCCAAGTGATTAGAATATGCTAAAGTCTAGATAAAGTACTTAACATCTATTATATTTCATTTTGAGTTGATTCCTTAATATTTTGAAGATGATAGTAATATAATGATCAACTCGTATTTCACCTTATTTCCCCCTATTGAAAAATATGCACTTTTCAATTTTATGAAATTTTCTATAGTTGGATTCCTTTTGTCCCTTTAAGGAATATATGAGACAAGTATGACCAATAAATTCCAACTCCTTAAGAAATTTGTAACGGATCTCCGCAAGACATGCTTTATGATATTGTTATATATGTTGTTGAGCATTTATTTTTTTATAATATCTATTCTTATATGTCTTATGATTCTTGGGATATGGTATTTTCGATGGTTTTCGTTTTGTAGGTGCAAGTCCTCAAGAACCAAAATAGGAAATGATGGCGGTGGGGTAAACCCACCAGTGGCTCACGAGTGCATGGAAGATCATATAATTGCATTCATGTAGGCGCATTATACATGTGTATTTTTGCATTATGAATATATGCTTTGATGGAAGTTTTATCTTTATGCTTATCTTTTAACCTCCAATAACAAGAAAAATTCCATAAGCATCTGCCAAGCATATGATAACTTCTATATCATCAAATTGCCTATGGGAATCAATTGGAGGTACAACCATAACTAAGATGTTGTTAGATTATATTACATTATTTAGGTACATATCAATGTACCACCTTGGGTACATTTTTAGATTAGGATTTTATTTTAGGTTACCTGAGGAAAAAGTAATAAATGTGTAATTGTCAATGTGGCAAGTAACGCATCTTCTTATATAAAGGCACCATAGTTAGTAGAAGAGGTAATGTAGCATAAGTGAGATTACTATAGTGTAGTGGGTAGATGCAATGTAGTGGGTCATAGGAAACGTAGTTAGGAAGAGTAAGGGACAAGTAATCTATCTTCTTATATAAAGATCCCATAGTGAGTAGAAGAGGTAATGTAGCATAGGTGAGATTACTATAGTGTAGTGGGTAGATGCAATGTAATTTCCATTTAGAATTTTGGAGTGTTCATTTCCTCCATTACATTGCATTGTACTATTTTTGCAACTTTCCATTAATAACATATTTTAGTATTATTGCATAATTCCATTATATTACTTTTCTACATATCTTGCATTCTGTGATTGCTTTCTTCATATCATACATTATCAAAAGCTAACATTTGTTGACATATGTATATGTTTCCTTTTGTTTTGTTAAAGGGAAGGAAAAATTAATAGAATATTATAATTTTCATTATTAAATAAAATGTTAGTAATAAAAATATTAAAATAAAATAGCACATGGGGGTGCAGCGCAATGGTTTGGGCTTTGGCTCTTCTTCGGGAGGTCTAAGGTTCAAACAGTGGCGTAGATGAGTGTGTGAGGGGGTGGGTGTGTCTCCATGTTGGAATTGTTGTAACATGTTGGAATATTCCTGGTCAAAACCCCATTCTTAATATTCCGGGTTACCATGTACCGAGACGGTGGAAGTCCTGGGAGCCTTCATAGATAGTTTGAACCCTACCAGCTGTGCTAATAGTTACTAAAAATCGTGATTGTAACCATTGCTTCTATATACCAAAAAAAAAAAAAAAAAAAAATATTACCAAAAAAAAAAATATTAAAAAAAAATAATTTAATTTAAAAAAATGCTTACTTTTATTAACATACGAGGGTTAATGAATTTAAAGCTACCCCATTCATTAAAAGTATGCATATTTGACAAAGCCTTCCCCTTTCGAAAAGAAACTTGGTTTGAGCTTTGTATGTCCATCTAGCAAAGTGGGGCCACGACAAGCTAGCCTCTTTCATGCAGACCCATCGCCTATAAATTAGTATATTGGGATGGGTTGATTATGCCTTCAGGATATTTGTCGTGTGCATTGTTTGGGAGGAAGAGTACGTTCTAGTGCAAGTCCATTCTATCCAAGAAACGTTTCTATCCAAGAAAAGTTGGGAAGAGAGTTCAAAAGGGAATGTTGTGGGAATTTGCCTGTGTGTTTCAGGTCATCTCTCTTCAATTTAGTTACAGCAATGGTGCTTTCAGGTCATCTCTTTTCAATTTAGTTACAGGTACCTTGTTAATGAATTTTTCTCTTTCTTGTATTTTATTGTTGATGAATGAGTTTCAATTTAGCAATGGTGCCTTGTTAATGAATTGTTCTCTTCATTGTATTTTATTTTTGATGAATGAGTTAGCCGATAGATAATTCTTTCTAGCTAAGTTTGCTTTGTGAAGTTGATTGCTCTGTGAAATGGAATGCTCTGTAAGATTGTATGCTCTGTGACTTCTTGTCTTTAAACTGTAAAACGATAAAATTGTACCTTCGATAGGAATGTTCCTTAGAGCTAACCAGGCTTCACAGATTTGCTTAAATAATCTCGCTGTCCAATATCTTGGCTCTGTTTTGGAGTGCTATACTATCCTGGGATGGGCTCTTGCCCATACTTTTGTTATGGCTTAACCAAACTATGGATAATGTAGTTAAATACTAATTATATAACGAGGGTTGTCCGTTATTTTATTCAATAGTTACATTATGAACTTCAGAGAAAGTTGGTATTGACGTACATACCCTTTTACCGAGTAATTAATTGTGACGTCCATCTATGCTGCGTGAAAATTAGATTGTAGACTTCTAGTAAATAGTGTATTTATCACCTTGTTAACGCTGTAGGATTATAACATAATTATCTGTTGATTAAACTCGACGTGGTATATTCAGATATTTGGAGATTTTATAATGTGCCTGAACATGTCTTATAGATCTTTGGTTGTGTGTGGAAACAATTTTAATAAAGCATTTGTGCATTCGAATAGTCCTTTGTTGTGGGTAGTTGGAATTTATGAAAGACATAATTTGTGATGTTGAATTTGGTTTGAAATAGCAAAATTATGTGTGTCATGCTAAATCATTTAGAAAATAAAAATTAGTTATGGCAATTATTGTGCATGAGCCTCCTGATCCTGTCCTAACCGAGCCCGTGGCTAGAAGCGTGTGGTCTTGCCGTTCTAAAATATGTGGTGCAAACATGCAAGCGGTGCTATCAAATTGAGGATTATTAAAGTGTTACAGCACCTTTTTCATCATTTCATAGAGTGGATGTAAAACATAAATGCCTTGAAATTTTTCTGGGAGGGTATGTGAGTCAGGCATGCTCTTTATTGCTTGGGACTCATTCTTCCAGAATATGTTTGTAATAAACCGAGATTTCACATTAATGTCTTCCCAAAAAGCGAGTGAAACAATTCACTGAATCAAACAACACCAAGCTTAATAAGCTGGTAATTCCTGTAAAACAAATATATGGGTTTAAGATTGCAATTTTGCTTTCAGTGAATAGAAACCATATTTATACTTCATTGTTTAAATGTAATTCTTATTCAAACCTGGATTCATGTCTTTTCAGTCATTCATATTATTAGGGCTCGCCCCTCATATAAACTTATTGTAACTCTCCTTTGCTCACAATATATCAGAAGCTATTAAACACATATTAGTGTGTGGTTGATTGACATTTATTTATTTTAAATAAAATATGAATTTTATATTTAAATTAGTGTGAACCACAATCTCAAAAAGAGAAACCTAGCCTTCCAATATTGAAATTGTATCAAATGTATGTATTACCTTGTTTCCTTAGGATCTTTAAAGAAAAGTAAATTAGATGGAAAACGTATTATTTCCTTGCTTTAAACAAGTTTGAATAGCTCTATTTAGACAATTACGAAATTAATATGGTTCGATTTTCTATGACCGGGCATGGATAGGAAGATTCTACGTTTAAATCTGAAAAACTTAAACCTTAATTTAATTGTTAGTCTCCTCGAGTGTTTAATTGTATGAATCTTAGATAAAGCAAAGTATAATCTTTCTTTGAAGATTTTTGAATTCTAGATTTTATAAAATTAATAGCTTGATTGTATGCAATGGTCGAGAAATAATACTTGTGTTATAGCCGACATTGCCAAAGACTTAGCTGTATAGAATTTGACTTTATAAAGTATTTCATTTTCAGATAATAACTTATAATAAAATAGAGTAAATATTTTTAATTATTTCATTTTCAGATAATAGCTTATGATAAATTAGAGTAAATCTTTTGAATTAAGTATTCCATGATTTATGGAGGTTGCAATATTTTTTATCTATAATGGGATCTTCAATGCTTTTAAACCTTCCCTAGTTTAAGTACCTTGAACCTAAATCGGTGAGAATGACAAGAGAAATTTGAACTTTTATTTACCTAAATCAATATCATCACAAATATATTTACCTAAATCAATATCATCACATAAATATTTACCTAAATCAATATCATCATAAAGATACCCTCTACCGTTGAGCTGCATGTATGCAACCAATGTGATTTGAGAACGACCACTTTCTAAAAAATAGTTCAAACAAGTAATGATGGGTGGTGGTATGGGACGCATTCTCTAGGTTGTTGTATGATTAGTACGGTGGTAGACCTTGTGTGTGATTGACACATAAGGAGCCTCTAAGGGGTGACTAGATATTCGGTGAGGATTAACGGGTGTAGGGATATCCTGGTGTGAGATGTGGAAATCTCAAATAAACTCCTCAGTGATATGGGATGTATCACTATATTTGCAATGCTCATCAAGGAATCTATAATGAGCATCTAGTTGAATGGCTAGTCCTTAATTGCCCATGGAGCTAGATATAATTCTAGGTGAATGGTCTCTAATTAAGCATCACAACAATTACACTAATGGAGCTAGATAAATTCTAGGTGCATGATCTCTAATTAAGTATCACAATAATTACAAATCTCTTACATGTCAGCAAGTAAATACTTAGGAATAATTCACATGCATTATACTATACTTGAGGATTATCCATAAACATGTAAGGATGGGAGTTATGCATCCCTCCTCTAGGTGTTATGGGTCCTAGAGGATAACCCACATCATGATTTTTGACTCATCAAAAAATTGGGTGGGTGGTAGAATCACTAAATGGCAGTTTCCATAGGGTTCGACTAGTCTCGTCCACTTGGGAGGCCGTCTATAGCGGTCAAAATCTTAAAAGTGGCTTTTCTAATGCATACTGATACAAAAAGAGTATAAAACATGAAAATAATTTTGTTTTACCCTGTGTCAACCAACATCCTAAATTGTCTATCTTTTAGATGAGTTTGATCATTACAACTAGGGTGTGTTTGGCTGGGTTGTTACACAATCAATAATTTTACTTTCTTTTAACCTTCAATTCTCAATGGTTCAATTTTTTACATTCCAATGAATTAGAGTTTGATGTAGTATTCTTTATATCTCCCTAATTTTGGAAATTTAAAATTAATAATATTTGCAAACTAATGTTTCAATTTTTCAATGTTGAAAACCTTATATCTCCTATTATGATTATTTGCAAATATTAATGTATTTTGAAATACCTCTTAAGAATATAAAATCCTATTTTTATTTGCTTTCTAATTAATTACTTATTTCTTTAATGCAGTAATAAATTCAACTTTATATTAAACTCCTCATAACTCAAACTTGGAGAAAGTAAATATTAAATAATGCAAATCTTTACCTTCCTTGCAATGTAAATTGTGTGTTAATTGGCTTCTAGTTTGAATCTTCAATTCAAGCTTTGGTATTGTAATGCTTGCTCTTCTACGTATGGTAGAGAGCATTTATTGCTCATGGATGCCTTACGAGTCTTCTTCTCCTTAAACACACTTTGACTTGACTATCAATGCTTAATTTTCATGCTTCCCAATCTCTACACTCTTCTTAAACTTTGGACATTTTAATATGTTTTGTTCCTCTTTGAAATTCCAGCCATGTGGTGCTTTGGGGATTACGTTCTTGATGATAATTATTTGTTAAGCCTTCAAAACTTTTGTCTTCCTTGTGCAATGATTAATATACCTTAAATACTAAGTGATGTGCAATTATTAATATACCTCCAATGCTTCAAGATAAGTGTTACTCCTATTCTAAGAATTTCCTTTCTACAAAGGCATTAGAAATAATATGAGGTGCCTTCTTTTGTTGTACCAAGTGGAACAAGATGCCTTGGATTTAGATGACAAGTGGTGCTGCTTTCCCTTGAATTGTAAGGATACATTCAACATCTACTTCTTGTCAAAAAATGCAAGTTTTTTGGTCTTGGCTTCAATGCTTTCTTTCAAGCGAATAGTGATGCTAATCTCTCATGAAGTTATCTCCATCTATGGTGGTTCTACAATGCTCCAATTCTACCCTCTTAGGTGATGATTCTACTCCACCAATGGTGGCTTTAGGTGCTTTAAAGCTATTTTCTTAGCTAGTGGTTCGTCCAAGCTATTTCTTGGGTAATACACTCTTTATTTACACCTTGATTTTTACGTAACTTGCTTCTTTATTCTGGAAATACATTATCCTTTGTGTTATCCTTTTTACATATATTTACAATGGATGTTATACTTCTTACATAGACTCTTGATGTTGCAGGTTATTATATTGTTGTAGGCACTAAATTTTGGTGTCTTTAGACACCTTGAAACTCAGATATTTGAGCCCTTCATTGGCTCTCTTCCTCTTCTAGAAGTTTACTATACAAACTTGATGACTCAACCACTTGTAGGTTGTAGTAAGCTTGATGTTGTAGTGTCTTTAGACACTTTGGATTTTGTCCTCTTTTTCTATGTAGGACAAGAGAAATATGGTGCAATAATGTAATGTAAATAGTTAGAATAAAATACATTAACTTGCACCTATGCTTTGAGATCTTTAAATATCCCTTTTTTAAGATTTCCTTACTTTCTTGATGAGGTGGCTTCTTGCTTTACTTCTTTGTGGAAAATGAAGTTTTGATGTTGCCTTCCTTACTAGACAACTTCCATCTATATTTTATTTGCTTGGTTAAATTTGTAATAATGAATCCAAGATCTTAGGTATGCAACTGATATGCCCTTTTGAATGAATTATCTTTGTACTTAATGCACCTTCAATAACTAGTATTGCAACCTTCAATAACTAGTATGATGCAATAGTATTTTTTCTTATTGCTCTCACTTAAGAGTAATGTCTTCTTGCTTCCAATGAATAATAGAAAGTTGATATTTTTATTTTTCTTGAAATATATCTAATTTCTACTTCTTATGTGTAGGTTTTAACCTTTATAGAAACTAGCTTCTGCACTCCCTTGAAGAATTTAATATGCAACTTTTTCCTTGCAACTTTTAAACTCTAATATGGTGCTTAATCAAACTTAATAATGAACCAACTAAGTTTCAAGTAAAGAAAATTTTGCACTCCCTTGAAGAATTTAATATGCAACTTTTTCCTTGCAACTTTTAAACTCTAATATGGTGCTTAATCAAACTTAATAATGAACCAACTAAGTTTCAAGTAAAGAAAATTTTACATAAAATTTGCTTACCTTAACCTTTGTAGATTATAGTAAATCTTGGTGATTAGATTAATCAAATTGTTACCCTATGTTTGATGAAATTACAACTCTTTATTGTTGTCTAAACCAGATCTTTAAATCACTAATTTGTAGCCTTGAAACTCTTCTAACTTGCTGCTCGAAAATATAGTTTTGTGGCTTTAACTCTCCTTTAGGATTCTCTCTTGAACTTTGAAACTTAGAAACTAGTAATGCTACCCAAATTTCTGCCTGTAACTCTAAAAATTTCATATTCTTATGTAGCTAATTTTCTTCTTTGAAATACTGTTCTTGAATCTCACAAATTTGGTAGAAAACTTCTCTAAATTGTAGTTGATATTTTCCTTCAAGAAACCTTCATTTTTCTACCGTAAAATAAAAAAACTCCTCTTTTTGAATTGGACTTCAATGCAACTGATGTTTTCCTTCAAGAAACCTTCATTTTTCTACTGTAAAATCAGAAAAATCCTATTTTTGAGAATGGACTTCAATGGAAATCTTCAAATCTCTCAAATTTTGTGGCTTCTTCTAACTCCTCATTCAACCTCCTTGTCAAATTTTGACTTCAATATTGGCCTCTCTAGTGGACTTCTTCTCAAGATTTTGACTATCTTGAGGTCTTCACTATATCCTCTAAAATTTGGCTAACTCCTTGCCAAATTATTCTCCTTTTAGGCTTATTGTCAGGTGGTGACAATTGTCTCAAATCTTGTTCTATCAGGAATACCTCTTTGCTAGTAGATTTCTCTAACGAGTTCTCCTAAACTCTATTCCAATGGCCTTGTTCAAATTCTAAAATTAGGCTTTCAAAGCCTTCTCATTCCTTGAGAAATATTCTCTAAGGTCTTCAATTTCGTAGCTCTCTAGTCTCTCTCAATGAGACATTTTCTTCAAACTTCAACTATGGAATTTTTGCAATGAGATCTCCTTACAAGGATCTTTAAAATTTGCTACTTCTAAAATTTGGAACATGACTTCTGCTAGTCCTTATCTATCTTCAGTCTTTTAATATTGGAAATTCTTCAACGAGACCTCTTGTGGGTCTCTTCAGCTTCTAGTGTTGTTTTATCCTTCTGTAAGATCCAATATTCAATGGATATCACCAATATCCAATCTACAATAAGGTTTCTTTGGCTTTTTTCTCTCTTTTGTAATGTACAGGTCTACAACATGACATTTTCCTCAAGTCTCTAAAGTATTTACTTCTAATATTTTTTTGCTTTAGGTACTGAATTGATTTTAAAGAAGATATTCTTCCTAGGTCTTGTAGGAAGCTTCCAAACTTTCTTTGAATCACCTTTTCTTGCAAAAAAAGTATTAGAAATTGGAAATGCAAGAAAATTTAAATCTTGAGATAATGAATTTTCACTAGTTGATTTGTCAATATAGTGGAATCAATGTTGAGTCCTAGTATTTACCGAGTTTTTTTGCAACTCTGTGGAAAGACTCCAGCCAAATATAATATTAAAAAATTCTCAAAATGATATTTTTGATCTCCTCTCAATCTATCTTGTGGATGCCCCTATTTCCTATTGATCTACCATGTGTTTTGATACCAATCATAGCTTTTGATGATACATAATAAAGGAAATACAACCACAATATGTAAGATGAGCAAGCAATGATAAGTATATGGTAATGGAAATGTAAAATGTAGGAAAACTAGAAGAGAAACTTTTGCAACAACTCAAAAATATGCTATTAATTAAAGCTTATGAAAATAGTATAATGTTGTATAATGGAGGACATGAACACTTCAAAATCTTGTAAAAGATCTACATAGTATCTACTCACTACTCTACTCTACTTCTACTATAATGAATATTTGTTTCTTTCTTTGCTCAATAACATATATATAGGAATTATTTATCTCTTTCTTTGCTCAATAGCATATATATAGGAGGATATGTGCCTTGGCCTTTACTCTACCCATGAATCTTCATCTACCTATCCTATGACTCATGTACATGTGGACTACATGCACATTTACATCATTGCACATTCTAACACTTGTACATTTATTACTTGCTTGAAGTAACTACTCAAACCTTACTCTAAAGTAAACTTCTACTCTAGTTATGTATCCAAGACGGTACATTAGCATGTACCAAATAATGTAATATGCTCTAACATTTTTCCTTGGGTCGTTAGTGCTCCATTTTATATATATATTTGGGGACCCTTTCAAAACCTCTTTTTATATCTAATAAAAAAAAGAATAATTCTTTTTTCATGGTTTAAACCTTGCTTAAAGTGTTTTAAGCAAACTCTTCAATTACAAGAAGTAATATTTTTATAAGGAATGAACTAATAATTTTATAAAGAATGTTATTTTAAAAATTAATTGTAATTAACTTATTTTTGTCGAAAGCTTTAAATTATAATTTAATTTTTAATAAAATATTTGTGTAAGAATTAATTAATTTTTATGTTGATTATATTAATTATTTTTAAAACATTTTTAGGATGTGACTAATAGTCTTATGGAGTTTTTTTAATTAAAATTTGATGTAATGTAAGAGCATATGTTCTTATATTTATTATTTTATTTTATTTTTCTTTCTATTTTTTTGTTGGAAACACGCTCCTTGCGGGGAGAAAAACCTTGGAATTAGATTTTGTGTCAGGGGTTCTCTTCCGTCAAAGTCACCGAGGAGACGCACCTGACCTCATCCACACTAGTTGGCCTTACGAACCATCAACTAGACTTTGCACATCCGTAGCATGTGAGACTGCGAAGGGGGAAATATTTGAACCTGGGGTCTCTCTTTTTCAACTTGAGAGTTTTAACTACCCACTCGCTCTCCAACTTCCCCATATGGGAAGATTTTTCTTTCTACTTTTACATAGTGGGTATAGATTTTTTTTAAATGTAATATGATAGAAATTAAATTTAAATTGGTTCACAATATAATTTACATTTAGATATTTTCTTGATTGGTGGTGGGTAGATATAGAATTTTTTTCTAATTTCAATAGGATAGAGATTAAATTTAAATTGATTAATAATATATTTTATATTAAGATATTTTTTTTATTAGTGGATTAGCTTTTTATTTGTAAGTTATTTATTTTACAAAACTATATTAATTAAAAAAATGAAGATAATTTTTTTTTAAATAAATTTTATGGTTAATATTGTTTTTATTATTCTAGATATTATTATTTTTTTAATATTATTAAAAAAATTAATATTAAGTAAAAATATGTTTTAGGGTAATCATATATCTCTTGTTTTATAAGATTTTTTTATTATATATTTTTTTATTGATAGTATAAGGGGTTTTAAAAGGTCCCCAAACCTATTACAAATAGGGTTTGAAAGGCACTTCCAAACCTTAGATCTAGCAATAAGACATCAAGGAATACTGAGCTGGATTCCATGAATCAAACTTGAAAATTCAATGAAACAACCTCTAGCAAATAAGCCAATTTTTTTTATCAAACAAATACAAGAGATTGACCCATGGTCAAACCACCATGTGTTCAAGAATTTAAAGCACTGGTGAAATATAGCAAAATAATGAAAATGCTACCGCTTAAAAATAAATTTATAAATAAAACTGTCCAAACCAAAGCATTTGCCACCTAAGAGGAAAGGAGAATAGGGGAATCTTGTCATCACGATCAAAAAATACCTGCAACAAAGCACATAATAGGATAAAACTTCATAAGAATAGTCGGTTTAAGAAAAAAACACTAGAAATACTAACCAAAAAAATCCACAACATAAAAACCATCAACCATCTAGGAGATTTGAACAAGAAATTCCGTGGAACATGCAAATCTTGATGGAGCCAACCAAAAAGTCCTCAACCATTGAAAAATTGGGCCAAAAATGAAATGCAAGGTTTAAAGGAAGAAACCCTGATCTTTAAAATCTCTAAGGGCACTGGAAATTTAAGACTTTACCATCCTACTCTGAGAAGAGTTGATTCCCAACAGTTTCCTCAATACAAACACCAACCAGAAAAATTGCACAATAAAATAGCACACAAAAGCCCCCTCCTATACCAGATAGGATGCAAAGAATCCTGGAACCCTTCATCGAGAGGTACCCAAAAGAAACAACCGCCTAAAAAATTGATACGCAAGCCCCCAACTACAAAAATAGTCTGACCTTCCACCCACCAACAAATCTAGCAACTACAACTCTTTTAGTTGAGCCTACCTACCTGTTGCTAGAGTTCCTTCAACCAAACCAGCAAACACTGCCACCCAAAGCAAACCCGCTGATTGTATTGGAGGGAAGTTTCCAAAAAATAGGGCCCTACACTCTTAATGTTTTTAAAGATTTAAAAAACTTAAGGAAAATATTGAAGGTTCTTATGGATGTGATTGGAAATATATAAATATCTTTTCTTGATTTGTAGGTAGGTATAAATTTTGTTTTTAATTACAATGTGATAAAAACTAAATTTAAATTGGTTGATATTATATTTGATATTAAGATATTTTCTTGATTAATGAATTAGTTTTTTATTTGTAACTTATTTATTTTACATTAATATTTTATCAAAAACTATATTAAATTTTTTTAGAAGTGGAGATTAATTTTTTAATAAAATTTATGATGAGTAATGTTATTATTATTCTAGGTCCAAGGTGTAGACCAATTGGTTCATCCAAACCCCATAAGGGGGTCGGAGGTCCAAGGTTCAAATCTCGGGCCTCGTCGAACTGAACGCTTGTCCCTTTCTTGGTGCTTTCAATGGCATAAAAGGTTTAAAATGATTGTGGCATGGTGGTTATAGGGGCGGACTACGCGAAGATCTATGTGGCGGCTTCTGGGGTGGACAGTGCAAAATACTGTGGTGGCCATAAAAAGCTGGATAGCCTGCCCGGATTCGTGGCGGTTACCGATTCCACCATGTAAATTAAAAAAATATATAAATATAAATATAAATATAAATATATATATATATATATATATATATATATATATATATATATATATATATTTAAAAAATAAATTAAAAAAATTATTTTTAGATAATTATAGTTATAATCTTATTTGTTATATATATATATATATATATATATATATATATTTTGATACTTTAGGTTATATTCTTCTTTTCTTCCATTTTGAATGTCACAATACATTATACAATTAAAATATCATACTTGTCTCTACATTGTTATAGGTTTCAACCCATCAATGGCCAATTAAAAAGTGATAATATTTTTAAATTATAAGAAAGTCTACAAAGTTGAAGAATTATTTTCTTTAATTTTATATTTATTTTACTGTTTTTAGGGGTAGGGTTATTGAGAGTGTTGGATTGTTACTAAGTTAAATTATATTTGTATAACCACATAACATATAAAAGTATCTTATTTGATGATATATTTTATTTTTGAAATTGTGTGTATATATTGATCTATTTTATGAGCTTCTCTTTTTTCAAATAGATTGATTTAGATTAATTATGAGATCTGCATATTTTATAAGCTCCATTACTTGACTTCCCATATTCTTTTTTAATGGGATAGTTGATTTTATGGTCTTCATCAAACTTATGGCATATAAAAAATATGGAAAGAATCCATTCAAATTTGAATTTGAATTATATTTTTAGAGTATTTTTCCATTTGTCTAATGGGATGGTGCACTTTATGAGCTATCCCTTTCTTCTCTATTGTTATAGCTTTTTATATGGAGAATGTTATTTTTGTCGATAGCATCAAAAATTTGTCAAGATGGTTATGTAGAAGCAAGTGAATGTGATATAGTCTAGATGAAGGGGTCAACTGAACAAAAACCTCTTCTAGCAACACATGATTCATGGTTCAAAAAACCACAATGTAACATTTAGTTTCGTTCTAATTTGTATGCACTATATGATAAGACAACAATAGCCAAGACAACAAAGGTAAAATACTATGCGTTGTTGTTATATTATGGAAAAAAATTTAAACTGATGCAAATTTCACTTGTAGGATATGGTGCAACTTCCATTTGTACGACTTCACTTGTATGGCATAGTGCAACTTTCACTTGTACAACATGGTGCAATATCCATCTGAATGATCAGTTGCTAATCAAACAACTGACTCAAATGGATAATATTTACTTAGACAACAATTTCTACATGAATGATGTGGCACTTGAATGTTGTATTCACACGAACTATAATTTACTTGTAATCCTACACAAAAGTAGTCTATACAACCTATAACATTTTAATGAAATTACTATTCAAACACACAAAATAAATTCAAGGTGGAAATTTATTGTTATTGCTAATGTGTAAAGTGGTTGTGTATTATAATATCTTCTCCCTTTATTTTTTTGGTTGCATGCATCAACAAGTAAATGGAACCTCTACCATGTCTTTATTTATTTATCTTCTCTTCCCTTGGGCTTCTCCTCTTCTAGAACACCTTTTTCTCTTCCTCTTCAATTTGTTATAAGCATGACTTAGCAGTTACCAATGGTATGTCAACCATTTAATTAGTTGTGTTGGATGCTCTTGCATCATATTTTTTGGGTAAGAGAAAATGTTTCATGAGCTCTAGCTCATAAACATAAATTTTTTTCATGTTATTGTCATCTTAACATAGCTTTCTTTATATAACCACCTTTTTATATTGTCCTTGATTTTTTTAGAATAAAACATACTTCGGTAGAATCCACTCAATATTCATTTTATTGTGTTTTATTCCATAACATCCATCCAATTGCAATCAACATATATTGCATTGATTAATTTCTATTCATATAAATACCTTCTATTGTAATGATTATATTCTCAACACATCTCATAAGGATGTAGGCTTGAAAACCTAGTTTCTACATGTCTAGATCTTTCACACTACTACAAAAACTCATCCTAGGACCTTCATCCTCTATACTAATTTATCTTTTCACAATTCTAGTCTTATTACCTTTTGTTCGACTTGTATATCCAAGGTCTTCATTCTTTGGCCTGACTTTTGGCATTATGGGTATTTTTGCACCTTACCCATATCTTCATAATACTTTGCTATCATATATCATTATTCTTATTAACTTAGAACTAATACCCTTAGTGTACCTTTCAAAGCACCTAAAATCTTCATACCCACTATGTTCTTCAACAATATGGCATTTATCACAACCATCAATCATTTGATGAGATTCATATTCCTCTACTTTCTCTTTATCATCTCTTTTCTCTTTATCTATTGATAAGGAATGACACAACACACATACTTTCCATATGTAAAATTTCTATTTTATTACACACGTAGTTTCTATTTTGTTTTGGATAAGATTTTGCCTACTGCATCCTTATCCAATTTACGTTCTTATCTAAGATGTAATCGCCTATTTATAGGCCCATTATGTAGAATAAACGACATTGCTTGAAGTACAGATTTTTAGTTATTTTGGAGTGTCTCTTATCTGTGTTTTTTTAGGTGTGAGTTTTTCCTGTGGAATAATCCACATCAACTATAGAAGTGAGAATCATTGCACTATCATCTTCATCGTGACTACTATTGGTGACCTAAACCAACTACCTCTTGCCCATATTGTTTATACCTTTACCTCCACTTGTTTTATATCTTCTCTCAATATTATCATTTCTCCTTTCAACTTTATCTCATAACCTTGCAAAAATTGTTTATCTATGTACAAGTACATTTTAAGATTATTATCCAATTTTTCTCCTTTGTCCTTCAATGGACTTAATGTATACTTCTTGCCACCTTTTTCAATAGTGTATGTGTTCACCCTACCATCATACATTACCTTTTTATCAAACTATCATAGCCTTCCCAACAAGACAGGACAAGCATCCATAGACATACCATCACATAGTATCTTATTTTTGTAAGAACCAATTTGGAAGTCTACCATACATCATTCAGTCACTAGAATTTGATCTCTTTTGCAACCATTACACATTATACAAATTTGGGTATTCATTCCTCTTTATCCCAAGCTTTCCTACCATATCTATAGACACGAAATAATTCATAATCTCACTATCCACAATGACCTTACAAAACTTACCTCATCATTTACATATGGTTTTAAAAATACTTATTTGCATAGGTTCATACACCACCTTAGTCGGTTATAACAATATTTTTGTCTCATAAGTTTATTTGGTTCCTCCGTGTGCTTTCGTGAAACAATACTCTCTTTATCTACGTGTGTAATTTGATTACAAGCTTTCTTTCCATGCCTGCTAGTTTGTTGTGCTTGAGGACACTCATATGCTCTATGTGCTTCTTCCAAGCACCTCTAACACTTGTCAATAAAACCTTCTCTTCTTCCTCTACAAATTCCACCTTGTCCTCTTGATGATTCACCCTTTTATAGGTACTTTAGTTGAAATAAATTTAAGACCTACTAACTTCTCCTTGCATATATTTCTCTCTACCATTATTTTATTGTTCTTTCCCTCTATAGAACAGTCATTTTCCTCCATAATTATTTTGTTGCTTGCAAGTCAGCATTTATATTGCCTTGAGTGTATATTGATATGCCTTCTCGACTATTTTTATTTGAAATAAACCAATTTTATCTTGTATGGACAACCTTATCCCATTCATGTATCTCACAAATTTCTCTTGATCATATTTAATGTAATTTGTTGTTATGGTCAACTTATAGAATTCTTCTATATATTCTTATTCCTAACTCTTTTTTCTTAAGCATTTATAGTCTTCTAAACATTATGATTTGATAATCCATAGGTAAAAAAATAGATTTCAACTTGGATACAAAAATTTCCTATGTTTAGATTTTATCCTTTTCCTTCTGTTGTCTCTCAATTTGGACATGATCCCACCAAATTGAAGCATATCCTTTCACATATGTACATGTAACTTTGATTTGCTTTGGATCCTTTATAGATTTGTAGTTGAAGAAACTCTCCATGTTCAATATTTAGTCAATTAACTCTTATGAGTTTAAACATCCATTAAAATTGGGAGTATCCATCTTTGGCTTACTTCCCATATTTAAGATTGCTTTAATTAACCACTACTCTAGTTTTTGTCCTTCCTCTTTATCTCGAGCTTTTGCATGACTAGTTTCCTCCTCTTCACTATGATTAATATTCTCAAGATGAATACCTCTCCTTTAAGCAATCCCAATTGTATCTAATCTGGTAGTGATTCCTTTATGAATTTCCACTATATTCATTGGTTTGGGTCCTAGTCCATGTAGTATTCCTCTCCCTCATTGTGTCATTTCTCTAAATTTTTTTTCTTTTTGCTCTAATACCAAATGATGTAGTCTAGACAAATGGGGTCGACTATATAACAACCTCCCCTAGTATTAAAGGATTCATGGTTCATTAACATCCAAAGTGTAATATTTAGTTTTATTTTTATTTATATATACTAGATGATAAGACGATGAGGGTAAAATGTGGTGCATTGTTTTTATATAATGACAACACTTTTATGCTAGTGTATCTTCTATTTTTATGACACAATGTTACTTCCACTTGTATGGCAAGGTGCACCTTTTACTTGTATGACATGGTGCAACTTTCACTTGTACGACTTCACTTATATAGCATGGTGTAACTTCTACTTGTACAACATAGTGTAATATCCACTTGAATGGTTAATTTCTAATCAAACAACTAAATTCAATGACAAATTTTGATTTGGATGATAATTCTTGCTCAAATGGCATCACATTCAAAAAATATCTTCACATGAACTGCAGTTCACCTGCAATCCTACACAAAACTAGTCTATGCAACCTAGAATATACTGATATAATTATTATTCAAACACATAGAACATATTCAAGGTCGAAATTTAATGCTAATGTGCCAATTGTATGTGTAATATAATATCTTCTCCCCATTTTTTTAGCTTCCATGTATAAATAAGTAATTGGGACGTCTATCTTGCCTTTCTTTATTCCTCTTCTCTTTTATATATCCTTTTTTATGTTTCATCTCTCTTCTACCTATTTTTATTTATTCCTCTTCTTATTCTCTTTCCTTGGTCTTCTCCTCTTCTAGACTACCTTTAATTTCCTCTTCCTTTTATCTCTTTTATAAGAAAGAATCATTAGTTACCAATGATTTTCCAACCATTTAATTAGTTATGTTGGATGCTCCTGTATCAAAAGGTTTCTATTTTGAAGGGTCATGGGTTAGAAACCCCATAGAACATTTTTTAAGACTTTGTAGGGAAAAGCATAGATCAAAAGATAATTTAGTGACATTTATTAACAAACGTATCTACAATGTAGTGTTTAGTAGAGAATTTATTTGAGTACACAAGGGTGCAGTTTCTATGTTTGAGCCCTAGTGGTCGCTATTTTTACTTACAAAGAATTTATTCGATGTCTTATACATAATAATTAGTGGAATTCTTACAATGGTTTCCAATTTTTGGTTATGTATAGCTCACAAATATGTCCACAACATTTTTTATATGTTTGAGTCTCTAAGTTTATTCATTTTCAATGCTCATTGTGGCATAGTGGTCATATCTATAGTGCTTCAAAATATGTTTTGGCACCTTGGTTAGATGAAGGTTTTTAGGAGATGGAAGTTTCGAGTTTAAACCTCATTAAAAATTATTTTGGTATATTTATAAAGCTTTGAAATTTATTTGAGGTGGTATTTGCAATTGTCATGTTCTATGCCATGGTGTAAATATTTTCTACTATATATACTCCATTGGACAATCAAGTTGAGGTAAGTGTTGTAGTCAAACACAAGTCAAGATTTTAGAGGTGTTGAAGTGGTAAAACATCAATGGAGGACACTAATGGATTAGATAATGCCAAGTGATAGATTTCTAAGGCATTGAAGTGAAAATTTAGTGACATTTATTAATAAACATGTGTATGGTGTAGTGGATGGAAAGGCATTTATTTGAGCATACAAGGGTGGATGTTAATTTGTTTGAGCCCTGGTGGTAGTTGTTTTTTCTCACAAATAATAATTTAGTCAATTTATTATACACACTCATTGGTAGACTTGTCACAACAGTTGCTAATGGTTGGTTATGCAGAGCCCACAAAGATATCCATAACATTTTCATTATTATTTTGAGTCTTTAATTTTATTTTTTTCAATGCTCATTGTTGCATAGGGGTCATACCTTTAGTGCTTAAAAATATGAGTTGGGTCCTTGGTTTGACCAAGGCTATTAGGAGATGGAATATTTGAGTTTGAACCTAATATAAAATTATTTTGGTATATTTAAAAGCCTTGGAAATTAAACTCTATTTGCAATTATAACAATTTTTAGTCATATTTGTTAGAGAATATTACATTATTTTATACATGAAAATGTACCACCATGGGTACATGGTATGATTAAGTTGAGTATCTTAGGTTAGTATTTTTCTATTAAATAACAAGTAGGGCTTTGAAAGGGACCCCACCCTTTTTTACAAATAAAAAATGCTAGAGATAAAGGACACCCTTAAATTTTGACAAGAATAACAAACCCGCAAGTCACACCTCCTCAAAAAGGTGACACAACCACTAGCACTGAGGACTTAGAAATTGATCTAATTCAAATACTACACCCTAAGTAAGAGCTAAACTCAAACCAAAAGATAAAACAAAGGCTACCAATATTGAAATACCTAGAACACTAGGTACTTTTCCCACTGCATTGCTTTTGCACCATACCTCAGATGTCACGAATAAATGAAATTACCACTTGAAATATGCCTAGCTAAGTTTGGTTCTGTTTGCATCGCATATTCGCTTTCCTTTTTGCTTTCGTATCCTCGTGCTTTCAGTGGCGATCATGGTGGGACCTTGTCCTCTATTTTTAAGATCAGAGATCTGATCCAAACTTGGTTGTTTTTGCTTGCAGGTACCGCGTTTTCATACGTTGACTGTTGTTCATTCCATCAGAGGGCGAATACAGAGCTGTAATTCGTCTCACCCAGGGACGAATGGGAATTCGCCCCACCCTATGATGAATACAGTCCTATAATTCATTCCCCCTAGGATGAATTCCAGTCTATGAAGTTTTCGGGCAAAAACTCAGAACCGACAGATTCGGGCAGAGAAGAGGTAAGAGTCCTAAACTTTTCCTGTCATTTTTTGTTATTATTTTTCTATTTTTTTGGTTTCTTTTTGCGTGCTTAGGAAAGGTTTGCTGCATGTTTATTTTGTTCCATGCAAAATAAAAAGAACCCCACACACCACGTGGAAAATTAAACACCAAGGAGCTGGTCGTAAAACCCCAGCCCTTGATCAAGACCAACGGTGGATTTCATCACCACCTTGGCTTGAATTTTGCATTCATAAACCCCGATCACTATTGTTGCTAGACGTAAATCCTAATGAAAGTTGACCGAGTGTAGCTGGGGTGATTCCCAGCACATAAGGATAAGTCTTCTATGGTAGGTGTCATAAACAGGGTGATTCCCCTTCCGTACCGCCTATGTTCCACGTACCATCTGCTCTCACGTACCTATAGTTTCCCTCACGTAAGGGTGGGTATATAGAGAGGTTGGTATATCGGCTTGGAAATGGTATATCGAAGGGGCGACCAATTTTGGGAGTCATAAGAGCCCTCATTTTGCATTTAAACGTTCTTTACAAAAACCTTCAAAAACAAAAAAAAAACAAACAAAACACACTAAACCAGGTTTAGGACACACTTTTAATCTTTAAACGAGATAATCACCGCTTTGTGTATGTGTGTGCTCTTTTCTGTTTAGTGTAGCATAAAAAAATCATAAAAAGAGATAAAAAATCTATTTAGCTTGTAGAAAAACAACACCATGGTGTACACCCATAGCCAAGCCCAATCAAGGGCAAAAGCTACAAAAAGTGTACAAGGGGGCACAAGTCGCCTCCGCTATAGCCCTAAGGACTTGGTCATACCGCCTTGGTGGCCTGACCCACAAGAGAGTCCGCATCATTCCATGTCAAGATGGAACTATAGGGACACCCCTTTGGGGGACACGCCCGTTCATCATAGCCCCTTTCAGGAGGAATCCTTACACGTGGCACTCAACATAGACAAGAAAGCTCCCTTAGAAGCTCGATATGAGTGGCCACCGCGCGATGAAGCGCTAGAGTGGCATAGTGTCCATGAGGAGAGGCCACATGACTATGGCATCCCTCCTTTGCCCCCCATCACTATTAGAACCAATAGACAAAACCCAGAGCGCAGGGCTCTTCAAGCAGGGCGAGCTAACTCCGCCCACCCCTTTCACACATACGAAAGGGAGCACGAGGAAGACCATTACATTCCTCGAGAGCAATGTATAGCATGGGAGCCATGCGCTTCCACACCCGCTATGTACCATGGTCACCCACTGAGGCCAGAGCCTCGGGTAAATGCCGCCAACCTCGACAGAGGGAAGTAACCCATTGAGATCTCGGATCATCACGACCGAGGTAAATGCATAGGAGAGGCATCCAGGCCTCCAAGGCTCAAGATGGCGAAACAAATTGACCTAGAAGTCACCAGACATGCCGCCCACCAAGCCTAGATCACGTGGCTTGAGCAAGATCAGCAACAGCTAGAGCATCTATACCGCCTTAGCAAGGAGCGCATTCAATGCCAAACAGATGAGCTGCTTCATAACCCATCTGAGAGGGTTCCAACCCCTCGCACCCAAAGAGCGGAACCATATGAGAGGCATAATCCCTTGGTGCGAGATAGGTCTCCGCGACCTTATCAAGTTTTGCCTCCGAGACCCCCTAGACCTGAGAGGGAGGCCACTCCCTAGAACAACGATGGGTACCCTCCGCGGGGACCCACCCAGGGTCATAGGTCTCACCCAGAGACTCCTCAAGAAGTTTATGAGGAGTATGAACAAGAAGCAGAGTGGGCCGAAATGCCCTACCAAGGCGGAGGGGTTGCTATCCGGCCACCCCCCATAGGCCTCAAGTCTCCCACAACCCACAATGGGAGCAAACTAAAGAGGAAGAGATTAAATCT
Source organism: Wollemia nobilis (assembly GCA_028583015.1). Lineage (NCBI taxonomy): Eukaryota > Viridiplantae > Streptophyta > Pinopsida > Araucariales > Araucariaceae > Wollemia > Wollemia nobilis. The sequence goes on along the minus strand of JAQPPZ010016989.1, from coordinate 6,136,511 downwards.
TTTGATGCATACAAAGCGCTGCTAGAGCGTTTGGAGTCTATGGAAACCAAAGCTTCTGGGCCCCAAAAGCCCACGTTACGCCAACTCTGTAGTCATCCTGTGCATCCGTCAGTGCCTGCACCCCCTTACCCCGAACACTTTAAGCTGCCTCAGTTGGCAATCTTTAAGGGTGAGGAGGATGCCCAAGAGCATGTGACCAGATTCCTGAGCCAATGTTTTGGCATTCAGGACAATGATGCGTTGTTGCTAAGGACATTTATAACCACATTCATGGGCCCTACCTCGGATTGGTTCACTCAGTTGTCGAAGCACAACATCAGTAACTTGGATCAGTTAGTGGATGCGTTCCTCGAACGCTTCGCCTTCAACACCAAGAAGAAGGCATCACTAAGTGACCTGGCCAGCCTCAAGAAGTATGAGGAAGAGACCATGGCGGCCTACGGGAATCGATGGAGGACTCTACTTTCCAAGCTACCCTACCTCCCTCCTATGTCCGACCTTACACAAATGTTCTCACGAAGTTGTTTGAGATCGATCTTTGTGCTATTGCAGCTGCAACAATATGCCACCTTAGAGGAAGCTCTAGCGCAAGCCAGAATCATCGAAGAGATCAAGATACAGGATGGCGAGATTGCCAAACCTAAGAAGAAAGAATGGAACAAGAACACAAAAATAGGGACTACGCAACAAAAACCCGCTGTGGTCAATCAAGTTGCTATAAATGTCCCTAAGCCTGCACAAGAAATACAGCCTCAAAAGGCTAACTATCAAGCAATGCCTCCTAATAATTATGAAAGAGAAAACCAGAAGCAGGAGCAAAATTAGCAGCATCACCCTAGGCGACAAGTACACACCTTATACGGAGTCTAGGGACTCCCTATTTGACCGCTTGTCGAGCATGAACTTGATCAACCTTCCAGAGATTCAAACCATAGATCCCAATGCTCCCAAGCCTAAGGGATACAAGGAGGACTTGTATTGTAGGTTCCACAGGTGGAGGGGACATGACCTGAATGCATGTTGGAAGTTCAAAGGATTGATACAAGACCTGATTGACAATAAGACGTTGGTAGTGGACAACCCCGTAGCACCAAACAACCAACAGATGGGGGTTTTCAAGGACCCCTTGCCTGCCCATGAGGCACAGGAAAAACCCCTTCAAGTCAATGAGGTGCAACAAAATTTCCCCATGCAAGGGTATGTAGGAATGATAAGCATAGTGACTAGGAACAAGAGATACCCAGGAGTTGCCCCCGAGGCAGCCACAAGAGAGGTTCCATCGACGTCACAACCTCAACAACACCCTATGCAGCTACCTCCGCCTAGACCCACGACCATGATTCGGACCAAACTCACGCAGAGTTTGAGGACCACGTCGGCTAGGCTCTCCATATATGAGCTTATACAACAATCAACACCCCATCGGGAGGCTCTAATGGAGATATTGAAAGCCATCGAGTTGCAGCCCCATGAAGCGAATTCCTTCAACAATTTTGTGGGACATGTCAAACGATGCATGGAGCCAGTCATCACCTTTCGAGAGGATGAAGTTAAATCAGTGTCTGATGACATGGCAGATCCACCCCTGCACGTTATCGCGTGGGTCAACGGGATCCCGTATAAGAGGGTGTTGATAGACACTGGCTCGTCCAATAACATCATTACCACAACGGCATTGAAACATCTGAAGTTGCCAGCCTCTCACATCATGGCTTCCACCTATACACTACGAGCATTCAATGATGCGATATGCTCGATAGTTGGCACAATTGTCCTACCCATTCAAGTAGGACAAAAGATGATACCTACATTGTGCCATATTTTGGAAGGCGAGATGGCTTATAACATCTTGCTAGGGCGGCCATGGATCAGGGACATGAAGTGTGTCCCTTCGATAGCTCATCAGTGTTTGAAGTATACATTTGAAGGGGAAGTACATGTAGTCCCGATGGACTTAGAACCCTTCAAATATTGCAATGCGGTGCAGCTGATGCCGCAATCGACCCTTCCATCGACGCACTTGGATTTTTAGTTAAATCCATCTAGACAGGGTCCGATTCCGCAAGCACCACTGGTGATAAATCCATCAAAACCCCATCCAGGTACATCTTCATCATCCGGTCCTTCACCAACAATGCCACCTATCATGGCTAAATAGAAGGACAAAGGGAAGCAAACCCTGGAAGAGGCTCAACCCCTAGAAGAGGCATTGCCAATAGTATCAACCATCTCTATCGAAGAGATGCCTAGCACAATGGAAGTTGAGGCTCCTAGTTCACCCAACATGGAGTGGACTCAGGAAGAGCTTCCGTTCCCTCCCTCTCAATCGCCAACAATCACTGTTGAAATGGCCAGTACGGGCCTGGGGGAGTATCTAGTGCGGAATGTTGTAGCAACGACCATGCTAGAGTCCGTGCAAGACATGGGGAGACCTCGCCTCCCCATCGGTACAATTGTTCCTTTAGGCTACCCGCCAAACCAGACAAATTTTGTGTATGGGGGCCTTGATCATGGTACTGAGCCATGCATGCAAGAGGACGAAGATGAAGAGCCTTTTGCAGAAGATGTCAACTATCTGTCTAACCCGGACTTCGCTCTGAGATATCTTGGCCAATGCAATTGGCATGGATACGGGCTAGGCAGGTATGAGCAAGGAGTGCGTGTCCTTTGCCAGCCAAGATACCAAATGCCTTATGACAAGTCGGGAGTAGGGTTCAACCACCCCCTGCCCTTGGACATCTTGGTGGAAAACATGCAAGGCCTAGGGATAGGCAACAAGGGTGGATTGGCATCAGATCCTTATGCCAACCCAAACACAATGTATACATTGGGAGATTACCTCCCATGGTCAACAACCACCCTTGTTAACCTCAATAACCCTTCTCCTTTGCTAGAGAGAGGTGAAAGTTTGGGGACTCACTTTCAAGGAAGGTATAAACAGTGTCAAGAGGGATCTTTGAAGGATGAATCAGAATATGAACCAGCATCATATGATCCCTTCGAATCTGATAGTGATCACTCACAAGTGATCCCCATGAATGACTGTCAAGAGAGCCTCTTGACAATGTTCCCTCTAGAGGCTCCAAGCGAGCCAGTGTCGCGTCAAGAGAATCAGGTCCCCCCACAGAGAGTGGAACAACCACAATGGGGCCAGATTAATTTGCTCGAGCAGGATGAGCTTGTAATGCCTCAAATAGTTGTCGAAGCCAACGAGGGCTTTTGGATCTCCGATAGTGATTACGAAGATGAAACAGAAATGACATATCTTAATCACATGCGGTAGAGGCCACAACCATACCCCTTGGAGATTAACGACATATTTGAATAGATGGGCATAGTGCCAGGGCACGAGTGGTACGTAGACCCAGTGGGGTGGGATCAAGTGTTGGATCCACCGCTCCAGGTATACGAAGAGCACCTTCCACTCTGAGACCCTAGGGTGATATCAGTGCCGAGGGTAGACCCTATCCTCCTATCAGCACATAGGGCCGATCCATTCGTGCCAATACCTCTAGAGCCAGATCCGGAGCACGGGAGAACATCCAGAGTGTTCGAGTCATCACACCCACGGTAATGGAGACCAAAATCATTTCATCAACATGATCTCCATTGACTTAACCACCCCCATCCACAATCCGGCCGATCCAGCATGGTCCTTGCATCTAGACATAGATGCCATTGACTGGGATCGCGTCAATTCACCTCCATCCCCATCAGAGTACTGGCCTTTCGATAAAATGCTTCATTTTACCCCAGGGACAACTCAGGATATCTTTCATGCTGAAGAGGAACCCGAGGTTCCCAACGCAGATTTAAACTCAGCAAATGATATCCATTTGATCCCAACTCCACATCAGTTGGAGGATGGATCCCACATGTCGATCGAGGAGATGACTGACGTAGACATCGGCTTGGATCCAATGAATCCATAGATTATCAAGCTAGGGGTAAGCTTATCCCCTGAAGAGCAAGCCGACTACATTACCCTTCTCAAAGAGAAGAAGGAGGTTTTTGCATGGTCATACAAAGACATGTCGGGGCTAGATCCATAACTAGTCACGCATAATCTAAGCTTGATCGAAAATAGGTAACAAAAACCATGAAGATACAAGTGGCATTATATCTAAAAGAGTCATATCCCAAAAAAATGCTCAAGGATTCCTACAATCGCTTGGTCAATCCCAAAATGCTCCAAGGATTCCTACAATCGCTTGGTCAATCCCAAAATGCTCAGGATTAAAGTGGTAATAAAATCTAGATTTAAAAACTAAGGATTACAATCTTGGTCAATCCCAAAATGCTCCAAGGATTCCTACAATCGCTTGGTCAATCCCAAAATGCTCCAAGGATTCCTACAATCGCTTGGTCAATCCCAAAATGCTCCAAGGATTCCTACAATCGCTTGGTCAATCCCAAAATGCTCCAAGGATTCCTACAATCGCTTGGTCAATCTCAAATTCCCCAAAGGATTCCAATCGCTTGGTCAAAAATAAGAAAATTCAAAAACAGTAAAATCATCAAAAATAACAAAAATTTGCATCTCATTTCCAGGCATACTCCAACTCATCACCACAATAAAAAGCTATTCTCGCATCTCATCTTCATATTCACAAAAATCAATCCATCAAAAACACAAAAATATGTAGCTGCATTAAGCATCACATCCATACATTGCATATTTGTGGTCATACAGGTCAAAGGCACCATAGACTGTAATTACTCCGCCAATCCATCTTGTTCCACATTTCTCCATTCTATAAGCAGTCCATCAAAAATAAATGCCATTCACTTCTTTTTACCATACTAGAGTCAGTGGTCTTCTAATGTATCAAGAGTTTTCGTCCTTCAATCGTCATATAGCTTTCTAGCCACGTACTTGTACCAAGTCGGACAGATTTTACGAAGGTAGAGTTCTACTTGGATCACACCTTGTTACGTAGCATCCCAACACAAATTAAAACACATAAAAATTCCCAAGTTGTGTGAATGAAAGATGAAACCTGCACAGCAATCCAGGTCACCATAAGCGAAATGGTTATCTTGCTCATCCCCCTGTGCGAATGACCCCAAGAATGCTGAGAGTTGGCAAAAGGACAAGCATCTTCCCTACCCAATTCCCCAAGAATCCCAAGTTCTCAAAAAGTTGCAAACATCAAAATTTTGCAAAAAGTCAAAACTCCAAAAATTTGACATCACCACCAAAGTGCATACATCAAAAGGCACATACAATAGTGATTCTCATCACTCAAAATTCAAATCCCTTGCTCAAAAGAAAAATATATAAAAATAAACAGTGATTTTTATCACTACAAAAGAGCAAGTATCCCAATACAATTGAAGAAAAGAAGGGAGTCGAACTTGAATCCCTGGAACTCTCAACATTTCGACAGGTCATGAGGCAAACCTCAGTATCGGTTTGGTGGATAGCCTATCGGTCACTGGTGGTAAACCTCCCGCATGATGATATATCTATCACATTAACTCGTGTACGGATCAATGTTTGCATGTGGATGAGCTAGCTTATGGTATCCTAGATAGCACCATAGATTAATCTGACTAAATACAACAAAGGAGTTAGTGGAGCTAATTAGGTGATCCTCAATACAAGTTTGGTTGACAGCCTATCTGGCATTGGCGGTATCCTGACAAATACCACATAAACGAACTCAATTGCACACACAGGGATGTGAAATAACTTGGTCAAAGACAAGTCCGATTCATACCTTGTCCAAAAGTCTTGTAAGATAAAGTACAGTCGTGGCTAGTTAGTTAAAACCGTCTGAGTCTCAAAAAACCTTAGCTACATTTCTAAACCAACTGTGCTATCTTTCATCCTCGCATTGCCATCAGCAATCACCAAAAACCACAAAGTTCTAAATAGTCTATGGTGCCCTCACCAAACAACACAAATTCAATTCATCCATTACATTTGCATATCCTAAAATTTAGAAACATTTGCATTCATCATAACATATGCATCCATCAAAATAAATTAACATGCATACATCCATACTCATCACTCATCATGCATAAAATCAAATCATCACTCGCATAAACAAAATAAAGTCATCTGGATATAAAAAAAAATTGAACAAAAATGCACCAAAATAGCTAATAAACTTGCCCGATGAGAGTGCTTTTGCACTTGACATCCCGGGCATGCAAAATAGATGTCGGGTCACAAATCCTCACTATCCTACTCCCTAGAAGGCTACCATAGCCGGACCGCTCCACGGGAGGAGGTTTTGAGAATTTCATCCCCAAACGGCGTCATCAAAAGGGTCAAAACCCACCCAAAAATAGCAATAACATTGCCGAACGAAGGCGCTTTGTGCTTGACATTCTTGGCATCCAAAATAGACATTGGGGTTACAAATTGTCACTATCCTACTCCCTAAGAAGGCTACCATAGCCGGACCGCTCCACGGGAGGATGGATTTTTGACAATTTTAGCTCCAAAAAGCATCGCCAAAAGGGTTAACACCCACCAAAAATAGGTCTAAATGTCGGAAAACTGCACACGCTTAATGCTAAAACATCTAAAGGCACCCTCACACAAGTCATCTTGGGTCAAGCGACTCGTCACTTTTCTCATGAAGGTCATTCCCTCATCGATTCGTCGCTTGAGGGGGTAGTCACACTTAGTCACCAATCAACAAATACACACCCAATTAAGGAAAATGACATGCATTCAAAGAATCATTGACAAAGACAATTACGCTCCTGCTTGGGGCAGTAAACAAGCAATAATCACAACTTGATCAAATCACTTGGCATTTCGTGAATCATGAACTCAAGGTTCTCACAGACAAAAGGTTGCACCCTTTGCCTATTCATGACCGATCAATGTCCAAGATCAAGTAACACCTCACCGAAAAAGGTTAACACTTGAATTGAGTTCCTTCGCTCGTCAGAAGCAAGGATTCAAGAATGCATGCCCTTTCCATACTTGGGGCATCAAAATTTGGTTAGGTTATTGAGAAACCCTAATCATTAGTGCTTTGGTTATCTATTTTTGCTCGACGTTGTGCCATGCACAGCGCATCCCAAAAAGGGGCATCTATAGACACCAAAATAGCACCAATCCGATTATGTGACTGCAAACACTGATCGCATTGACACACATAGCCCCAAGGGCAGCCCCCAGAGGTTAAACAGTGGTCCTAACCACTCTCATAGCAGTTTTGGAAGGTCAGAGATCAATTTGGCACCTTCAGGCACTTTGCTCAATATCCGTTCCACCCTAGGGACGAATTCAAACTAGGATTCACCCCACCCAGGGACGAATTCTGGATTCGCTCTAGGGTGGGGCGAATTGCAGGTTTGACGGGCAAAAAGTCAAATCTTGACAAATGGCAGCTCAGATCCGCCACTCAATGCTTCCTTCATTGCATGGGAGTATGGGTGAGCGTTTTCGAGTGTTAGAGGCATTTACAAGGTCAGTCATGAAGTCCCTATTCAGGGAGGAATCTCCTTCCCCCTAGGAAGGCATGATTGCCAAGTGGCGCCTCTGCATGCCCATTTCAAGAGACCTCCAGGTCTATAAATTGGTGAGTTTCCTCACCCCAAAATATGGAGAGAAGGAGCATTTTAGAGCAATGAAGTGTTGTCATTTTATTGTCATACCTCACACCTTTTGGATTTGCGCCTTTCACATCCTTGATCTCCTTTAGAGGGGAGGTCATTGGGTGACTATTGGGAGGACGAATCTTGAACCCAAAACCTGACATTTGGCCACAATATCCCACCAAATTTGCTGACAATACCACACAAGAGGTTTTGGACCCATCCCAAGTGGATTGGTGCCGAAATCAGGCCTCAAACGACGGGCGGCCTGCCCCATGGGCGCCCCCTCCCACACTGCCACAATCCTAATCGCCCCCTTTCGGAGCGATGGGAATTCTATGGTAGACTTTCTTTCTTTCATTTTTGCATTCAATTCTATGATGCTTAGATAGGTTGTCATTTGAATTTCGTCTCGTTTTGAACAATTTTGATCATATTTCTATCTTTGCTCGCTTCTACTAATCTACAGGTAGCATCATCAAATTCCTATTTATGGAGGCCAAATTGGGAAAATATGACCATCTGGGTCTTCCCAAAATGCCCCCAATTAGCTAACCCCAAGTTTTCAGGTCTTTTGGAGCTTCCTAGGCAGGACATTTGGGACAGTACCTTTTCGGCATTTTGTTGCAGGTGAATTCGTCCCGCCCCGGAGCGAATTCAAATCGGTGAGGAATTTCTTGACTGTTCTTTTTGTAGGGCCTTCCTGGTGGTGTCTTGATGCCCCTATCAAATTTTTAGAGCATTTGGACTTATTTTAGTCATAGTTTAATTCATTTTTCTCATTCACTTATCGTAGGCTTGGGGATTGCATGCTTTGTTTTATCCGCAGGTGCTACTGACCGTTTCTTGTTCCTTTGAACGTAGGGTTTGGACATCGGAGGAGCAGCAAGGAGTCAAGACTCATCAACGCAAGTAGCGGTGACATTTGGTCCGCCCATTTTACATGTGGGCACGCGAAAGAAGGAAAGGCACCCATGGATGTAACAAGAACGCATACTTAAACGCTCCTAGCCCTTGGAAGGGGAGGATGCGCATTGTAACCGAGTTGTGAAACATATCAATAAAAAGGGCTGTCTTCTTTATTCACATTTGTTTCGTTTCGATTCGCTCATGCTTTTCCCTCTTTTCATGCACTTTCAAATTCCTAGGATTTAGCGCTAAGTTCGGTTTCTGTTTTGCATCGCATATTCGCTTTCCTTTTTGCTTTCGTATCCTCGTGCTTTCATATATATCAGACAAGAAAGTTGCATGAGCTAGAGGCTCGGGTTCCATTACTGGAAAGATACAAGAGCAAAATCCTTGATGATATACCCATTTATTCATGCTATCCTAGATCATTTTGTGCTCATATTCCTTGATGATATATTAATTTACTCTCAAACCAAGGAATAACATGACCAACATATAAGAATTATACTTGAGACCCTCAAGAAAAATTAGTTATATGGAAAGTTATCAAAATGTGAGTTCTACACCCTTCAAGTACAGTATTTGGGGTATATCTCTGCTAATGGAATCACCATTGATCCCCCAAAAAATAAAGCCATTATTAATTGGCCCGCACCCACTAACATAACTAAAGAACATAGTTTTATGGGTATGATAGGTTACTATAGGTATTTTGTAAGAGGTTTTTTAAAAATTGCTTAACCCATAACAAACCTCTAAAGAAAAGGAAAGGCTTTCAAGTGGACTAGTCAGTGTGAGGAAGCTTTTAGAACTCTAAAGGAGATATTAATGACCATCCCAATTCTTAAACTATCATATCCTTCTAAGAAATTCATAGTTTGCACCAATGCTTCTATTGAAGGATTATGAGGAGTCCTTACTCGGGATGAAACAATGATTGCCTATGAATCATAAAACTTAAGAGGTATGAAGTAATTTATGTTACTCATAACCTAGAGCTAGAGGCATTAATACATGCATTCAAGATTTGAAGGTATTATTTTATTGGAAAATACTTTGAGCTCAAAATTGACCATCATAGTTTAAGATATATCTTTACACAACCCTTCTTAAATGCCATACAACTTTGATGGATGGAGTTTCTAGTTGAATATGAATTTGGTATTGAATATATCAAAGGTAAATAAAATAAGATAGTGGATGCCTTAAGCAGGAGGAAACCCAAAGTTGTTATATCCCAATGTAATTATAATTTAGTTGAACAAATCAAAGAACTTCAATAGAGGGATGATTTCTACAAGAAATGTCGAGCTCAGATTGAGCAAGAATCAAATAAGGATAAAGATTTTGTACTTGAATATGATTTACTATATTTGAAAAAGAGATTAGTCATTCTAGATAAAGGTAGTTTAAAGGACACTATTCTAAAGGAGGTGCATTACACTCCTTACTCCACACACCCAGGTGGGACGAAAATACGAGAAAATATAAGGAAGACCTATTATTGGTCAAGAATAAAGAATGACATTAAAAACTTTGTGGCTAAGTGTTTGGAATACCAAAAGGTCCAAGAAAAACATTTACATCTAGCAGGTTGGTTGTACCCACATGATATTTCCACATAGAAATGGTAGGTTGTCTCGATGGACTTTATGGTTGGTTTACCCAAGACTAGATTTTGACATAAAGCAATACTCGTTGTTGTAGATAAATTAACCAAAGTTGCACACTTTTTACTTGGAAATGTACAGGATGATGCACCTACCATTGCAAATAAGTTTTCTAGAATAATTATTCTATTACATATGTTTCCAGAGGATATTACCTTAGATAGGGATTCTCGCTTTACATAAGAATTATGGTAAGAATTACATAAATATTTGGGTACTAAGCTCAATATCAATTTTGCTTATCATCCTGAAATAAATGGATAATCATAAAGGGTAAATTAGGTCCTTGAAGATATGTTGTGTATGTATTGTATGGACCAACACACCAAATGGGAATATTATCTATACTTGGTTGAGTTTACTTACAATAATAACTATCATGCTTCACTAGATATGGCTCCATTTGAAGCCCTATATGGGAGAAGGTGCAAGACTCCTTTGTCTTGGAAAAATCCAGAGGGTGGATTAGTGATTATGCCAAATACTATAAATGATATGGAGGAACAACTAAAAAGAATTCACCAAAGGCTCAAAGAGACCTCAGATCACCAAAAGAGCTATGCAGATCTCAAGAGGACACCAAAGAAATTATTTGTAGGATACAGAGTCTTCTTGAGGGTGAAAATTTTTAAAATCTCCATTAAATATTCCAAAATTAACCCTATATTTGTGGGACCATTTGAGATTATAGGTAAAATAAGCCTTGTTGTCTACAGGCTTGCTCTGCCACCTAGTTTGTTGAAAATCCATGATACCTTCCATGTGTCTCTCCTTAGGAATTATGTTGTTGATCCCACTCACATTTGGAATGTTTTAATTTATAAATTTTAGATCCCTTGCACATTGAGGTCTGTCCAATCAGGATATTGGGTTTCATAACCAAGAGTTTAAGGAAAAGAGATATTGATCAATGTAAGGTCCAATGAGACCAATACTCAGATAGAAATGTCACATGGAAGAATGTGGATGACATGAAGAAACAATTTTCTTTTCTTTTTGAATGAACATAAATATTTTTGGATTGTTGTATGGATTTATGAATGTAAATATATATAAATTTATATATGAAATATTGTGTGGAGTTGCTTACATGAAAATATTTGATTATTGTATGGATTTATGAACGAAAATAGATGTAAAATATTGTGTGGAGATGCATTAAAAATATAGGAACTATGTTAATTTCTAGTGGGGGATAATATAATGACCACCCTAGAGTGCATATTTAGTTGTGAATATAATGGCTATTTAATTATTGTTATATGCTTCTAGGATGAGATATTCTTGATGGCTACTATTTTGTAGGCTACTGTTTTGCAGGTACAGGTCCTCAAATATTATATGGGATATCATGGTGGTGTGAAATTTCACCACGGCTCATGAGTACATAGAAGCTCATAAATTGCATCCATATGGTTGCATCTAGAATGTTTGACTGGTATTGTGTGTATGTCTTGTTTTGAATATATGTTTATTATTTTATGGAAAATGATGAATATTTAAACCTTCAATGGCAAGGAAAATTTTGCAGAGGTAGATAATACCATGCATTGTCATACATGTCGAAGCACTCTCCATACGGTTGGGGGAGGATAAATTAAACAGATAAAAAAAGGATCAAAGTTTTTTTGTGATATACATGTTGGTGAAGACTGATAGGAAGGTAGAGAAAGAGGGCAGTATAATTCGAGCATAGACACAAGTTAGCTCTATCTTAACCATGTCAATGAAATAGCTTTTTAATGGATTGAATAACTTTCTAGGCTAAAATTATGATTTCCCAAATGGTTTTAAATTGTTGTTTTGATTGCTAAGATGTCCTGGTTTGTTTTCTTCTATATAAACATTGAAATGATGTTTTTTACTTAGAATGGATTCTTGTTCTTTAGGTTATTCGTATATTGCTTTCTTATTATTTGACATTTGTTAAAATATATTAGGAATGTCATTATTGAATGAATTACTTGTACTATTTATGTTCTCTTGATTAAGTTATAAATGAATGGAAATTTTATCAATCTAGTAATTTGTGTGCCATAGTTTGTTGGAAAACACGAAGATGTTATAACCCTTCTTAAGTAGATAAATTTGTTAACCACTGTTGCGTTACCTTTTCTATTGTGTGTTGAATTGCACCTGACAGAGTTGGTCGTATGTTAGTTGGACTACTCTACTACTCTTTCCTTTAAACTCCTTGAAGGCAGCATATTTGAAATAATGTGCAATGGGTGACAATCACTGTAATGAAAGAGCAGCTAATAACGTAATTGTGCAAATGGTATTTATATATAACTAAAAATTTCTTTGATTGTCAACTTTAGTTAAACTATGCCCAGGTCTATGATGATGTTTTCTTATGTTATACAATTTATTTTTGCATTACCAATGCATGTTTGTGTGAAATAGTAAAGTATATCGAAAATAAATTAAAGCATACCTTGCATTTTTATTGAAACCGTCTGACCCCTCTATAAGACCCTATGTCTCTTCATCGTCAAACTTGTGGAAGGAATACTCAAGCGAATTTCACTAGGTGTCATTGAAGGAGTTTTATTTTTTAATATGTTCCAGTTGTGCACTATGCCAAGAGTGTATCTCATAAGGCTAATACCTAAATTTTGACTATGTGAAGCCGTAGCATTTCTAGAACTGAGGTGTTGAATGATAATTGCACTATAATTTCTCTATAACAAGTTATGTTCATATTAAAAACTCTTTTCTTTACTTTTCTTTATGTATTGCCTAGATGCATTTCAATATGTTGATGTATGTTGAAATAATTTAAATATGGCTATGATTTTTTTGGAATTTAGTTTAATTAAATTGTTTATTTTCCTTTTAATGCAGTAATAGACGATGAATGATATGTGATTTTATATTTGAATATTAATCAAAATATATTTATTCCTTGAATGCATTCTTTGAGTAGTTTTTTTCTGAAATGAATTAGATTTAAGACCAGGCATCAGTAACAAATATAACAAAGTAATTATTAACTACCTTCAAATTTTTGAATCCACACGCTAGGCATTGCTATAATTACTCATTCTCATAGGTGTCTGAAGGTCAAATGGTAGATCTCTATAAGTATAACGTAAATCACTTTATAAATATCTATAGTCATATATCAAGAAAATAAATTTTAATTAGATACGTGATTGTTTTAATGTGTTAGCTCTAGAATTTTGTGAGCCTTTTAGATGGGTTAAATAAAACAATTCATCTGTACATGGTGGATGAATAACATCCTTTGGAAGTATTACTTAATGTCAAGTCCTTTGTTTCATACGCTTGTGGTTTGATTAATTTTTTTTTTAATATATCCCTGAGTTGTTCATTGGTATGCATTCTTTAAAAGAAGATTTTAAAGAAGAATAATTTATATTCATCGAGTAAACTAGAAATTAATTCTTATGGAAGAATGATTATATGCTTTTAGGGTAAAATTAGGTTGAACTTGGAAGTTATGAGAGTCTTTCGACCATGTTTGATTTAACTTCTATAAGGTTACTTTACTTAGGATACGTATATTTGTTCTCAATTAAATTATCATAAGTAATCCTTTATTTCATTAGATAAATTTCCATGATTTGTTAGTATTTTTTGATAGTTAGATTTTAAATCAAGTTAGAATTATTAAGTCTTATTTATTATTAGAATTAAAGTTTACCCATGTTTTAGAAAAGTAAAGTTAAAATTATGAATATAAGTCTTAATTACTGTATTAGGAAAATAGTTAAAGATATTTGAGTATGAATTTATTAAAAGGTGTTATTAGAAAAGGAATTAAAGTTTATTTAATTTTGAACTCAATAGAAAGGTGGATTTTCTAAATTATGCTTTAAACCCTTAATAGAGTAAAAATTTAAAGCTTTGTAGAGTTTTTAGGGTGATTAGATTTGGACCTTTCCTAGGAAACCCTATTTCCATTCATCAAAAAGGGTGATTTTAACTAAGCAACACTAGTGATTACAAGTTTGGCAAATTCTATTGTGAAGAAAGAATAATATTAAACATCTAATATCGCAGATTACGAGTTAGGTAATCACTAGGACTCAAAAACAACCGTATTCATGACAAGATAGGTCAGGACATGAAGGTAATGAGGGGCGGTATGGTATGCCTCCTCTAGGTCATTGTGCAAGGAATACGATGATGAATCCTTGTTCAATTTATGATTAGGACAAATCTAGGAAGATCCAAAATCTAGACTATTCCATGACGGTTGGTATGGGATAACTCGTTTTTAATCATATCTTGATATGAGATACCAAGTTCAGAGGTAGAGCATTGAAATGGCCCTAGTTGATTTGAGTTAAATGGACACCCAACTATGCACAAGGTATATATCCTACATTCCTTGCATGTTAACAATGGAACAAAATGGGCTAAAATAAGCCTAGGTTTTGTATTCTAAGGGACCGAGAGAGTATGCACCCACCCTTTAGGTGTTATAGGCCCTAAAGGATAACCTCAACTATGGGTTTGTACTCTCATATCGGTACAAGAGGTTGGGAATATAGATCCACAAAAATAGCACCTTCTACAGGATTTGGCCAATCTCGTCCACTTGGGAGACCATCTACAGCGGTTCTAATTCCCAAAGGTGGCATACTATACCTTGTACTAATTGAATATTAGGTTATCATCAATAGTAAATTTAACTAAAATATTTCTCTTTAGGTCATGTGTAGTCTCCAAATCTACCAAAAAGTTTTCCTTTTCAAAATGGTGAATTTGATTAGGTTGCACAATCAGGTGTGTAGACTTTGGTTGTTATACATAATACATTCAAGCTTCTTAGTAACATATGAATGAGATAAATACATTTTTTATAAGAAGTCATGTAAAATGATATCGAGATATTTATTGTAGAATGTAACAATTGTTATCTTATTAAGGGAAAAAAAATTTACACACTAGGCACACTCCACCCTCTTCCAATTCCAAAGACTATTTGGGTAAACATTTCCATGGATTTTATTGAAGGGTTACCAAAGTCTAGAAGAAAAATAATTATTCTCATGGTAGTGGATCATCTCTCTAAGTATTCTCATTTTTTCTTCTAACCCACCCTTACATGACTTCAACTATTATCCAAATGTTTCTTTGTTCCACTTTTCACCTTCATGGCATGTCTTGATCCATTGTATTTTATCATGACCCCACATTCACTAGTAATTTTTGGTAGGAATTGTTCAATTTTCATAGGCACAACTCAATATTAGCTCAACATACCATCCACAAACTGGTGGATAAACTAAAATTATGAAGAATTTTTTAGAGGCTTATCTTCATTGCTTTGCATATGAGAAACTGACTCATTGCATCAAATGGATTTCTTTATCCAAGAAGTGGTATAATAATTTCTATCACTCCTCCACCAATATGGCACCATATGAAGTAATTTATGGGAAACAACCATTTTCACTCCTATCATACATTTATAGTTTTTCTAAGATTCGAGTCATGGATTCCACTCTCATGGAGGATGCATAATTACTCTAAAATCTAAAGCATAATTTGGTTATATTATACAACTATATGTGACAAAAAGCAAATCAACATCTTTTGAATGTAATTTTAACATCGAGGATATGTTTTTCCCATGACTATAGCCCTACAAGTAGTCATCACCAAAACTTTGTGGTAGTTTTAAGTTAGCACCAAAATTATATTAAGTGCTCAAGTGGATTGACCCCATGTCCTACAAGTTATTATCATCTTCTTTTGTATTTTATCTAGTTTTCTACATTTCATCTTTAATTAAGGTCCTTGGAAACCATATATACGTCGAGTTTGCACTATCCCATTTGGATGTGGAAGGATCTATCATCTTATAACATAATCATATTCTTGATCAATGTGCCTAAATGCTTTGCCACCACACTCTCACTAATATATTGGTATAGTGGTGTGGACTGCAACCTGTAGATGCTAAATAGGAGATTCTTTATCAACTACAACAATAATTTACTTACATTAATATTTGAGGACGAAGCTTCTTGAAGGATTAAAATATATTAGGACGCCATCCTAACACAATTATGCACTTGTCTAATGTTATTGTTATGTGTAAACCTTGGGCACCTAGTGTGCATAGGTCCATTATGATGTAACTTTTCATTGAAAGTAGGAGTTAGTGGTAGACCCTTGAGCATTAGTGTTAATGTTAATAAGAGTTAAATACATGGTTTGGGAGTATAAGGTATTATATATCATATATTTTGTAATAGAGCTCTAATTATACTTCCAAGGAGGTTTCCCCATCAAAGAGGTCTACGATTCTCTTCCACTTGATCAATATAAGTTGCATTAATTCCATTTATTTAATTTTGTAGGCATTTATATTGTTTTCATTTATATCACTATGCTTATTTTATATGAAGGTTCCCAATAGAAAATAAAATCAATACAACAAAGGTATGAGCAGTACTTCACTAACTAGGACATGGGGAATTTGGCAATATCTATTTCATTCATCCATCCTACTATTTTATTTTTATTTTACCATCACTGATATGCCTTTGCTTCTACATATATTTATATTTTCTATTTTTGTTAGGTTCTCCATTACTTGAAAATGATCCTTAGTCTTAGTTTTCATCATTCACTTATTAGGTCTAGCTTCTTATGAATAGTCAAATTTGTTCTCTAAGGTATATTTTTCTTCTCACTTAGTCATGTATTTTAATTGATCTTTTTCACCCATCCACTGCACCCTTTTTCATTTCATACTCTTTCAAGTTCTAGGTCATCCATATGGTATTACTTGAACATATTCACCCTTGACTTACAAGATCTATAAGAAACTCTATAAAATAATTACATATCTATAATTAGACGATAATATGATCACTTGCATGTCTTTATTTTACATACATACTTAGCTTCAATTCATATATAATCATAATGACCTCTTATGGTATCATTTGCACCTAATAATTTTGTTTTCTCTTTGTAAGACATTATGTCTTCTCTTCCAAGGTCTTCCATATTCATTTTACTTTGTAACAAAATGGGCACCTTGTTGGGCAATATGTATATAGGACAAAGTTCTAAAGATCAAATCTAATACAAATCTCATAATATATTTTAGTAGGGTTATTATCCTTTTGATTAATGGTTCCCATGAAATGGGGGGTAGTCCTTGAGCTAGAAAGGCTTAGTGGACCCTTAGGATTTTCTTCCCATGACCAATCCATATGTTAAAGACCATTATTTCTTTCATCTCAGACCATATAGAAGGATATATAATCATTGAAATATCCCTATGAATGTCCTTGCATATTAAATTTTGTTAAAATCATATATTTTATTGAGAACATATTCTCTTAATGAGTGAAATGGCCAATAGTTAATAAATGATACTCTTTCAAAATATATTGCTTTCACCTAAATCATCTTTTAAGGTTTGTTTAATTATATGATGAGCCTATTGTCTCTTTTAGAACTTTGACTAATGATAGAAATTAATGTTAGTTGATGCTCTTCTAAGCTTGATTCATAACATCCAACTAGTTTAAACACTTGATAATTTTAGATATCTGAGTAACAAATCTAGTACCATATTTGATATAAAATAGGAAAAAAAATTACAATAGATTTAAAATTTTCTCCTTTACCAAAATCCTATCCTAGTTGACATCCATTATGCTCTCCATATCTTAGTAACACTTAAACTCAGATAATAAGAAAGGAAACATGTGACCTAATACTATTATTTCTTGGATAATCAAAGGAGTGGTACCTTTTGTTTTATCCCTAGTTAGTAATTATTTAAAAATATTATCTACTTCAATATCATGATGAAAATCGTTAGTCAATAATGGTATCAAGCCATTAAGAAAAAACATCATCCAATAAGAAATGCCAATGACAAGGATCTCAAGTATAGAATTTAAGGACAAAGAGTAAGAGTTCACCAAGCCTTCATCAGCCTTCATAATATGTTAATACCCTCCAATGTTAGTATATGTATTCTCTTATAATTTCTTCCTATTTTTTTCCATGTATGTTGGATTAATTTCAATTGATCAATTATTTTTACATCATTAGAGTAAAATTACTTTGCATAGAACACTAGCATAAAATACTAGTCATGAGTGTGTATGACATACCATATAAATTATTCCATACTTATGAATTATGTGTTATAATATTTAGATAGCTCTCCTATGGGTACATATATATTAGATTCCAACCTATCATTCCTCATATTTTATATTATACTTTGTATTTTTAACTAGGTTTAGGCTTGACTATCCCTTCACATATATGATGTAGCATCCTCCTTAGCTCATCCAAATATAGGTAAAACAATTTTAGCTAAAATAAAGATATATCATCCATATTTGTCAATTTTTTTAGAAATTATCCTTTGTAAAATCCAAGGATTTATTTAGATAACTCAAAACTATATAAGTACCATGGTCTATTTCCTTATATGGGACAAAACTTTCTCATATTCCTCATGAAAATTACCATTAATTATCTCTACTTCATTAATTTGATCATCATATATTCATGAGTCTTCTTGATCAAGATATTTTTTTGAGTGTACTACACTCTAATATTGCTCCTCATAGGCTTTAGGGTGATGTGGGAAATGCACCTTCTTAGATTCAAACTCAACTATTCAGTCCTTAGTATTTACCTTCATATGAGTATAATCTAATTATATGTATTATATTTCAAATAATTGTTTGGTTCATTCATGATATAAGAGCATTTCAAATAGTGGTGGTAGATATATTGCAATCACTTCTTGTACCAATACTATATTTGTATGTATATGAAATATCAACATGACATTCTTAAAACCCCCTATCATATTCACTAGAGTTCTATCCATCTATACTAGTTTATTAAATGTACGAGCATCCATGATATTCAACTTATAGCACATTAATTTTGGTATTACTCATACTTCTACACCAACATTTATTATTGTAGTGTACATGAGAAACCCTTTGACTCTATGCATTATATAGACTAGTGGAGGCTATCTCACCTTTAGTCTCTATGACATATATTGTATGATAGTATTGGTATTGACTGTTAGACTCATTATGTGCAACCATATTTTTCTAATTTGAAATTATTGTTGGTTTTTTCAATGGGGTAGATTTTACATTTTATTTAAACTTTTATTGTTTAGTCAACATATTATGTTAAATTTTAAATTATTTAGGGATAAAAGGATCATCATTCATGTGTATGTTCTTTGTTTACTTAAAATCTTCTACAATATTGAAATCCCTAGATGGTATAGCTAGTTTATCCTTGTGGATGAACCTCCTATATACCCTAGGAACTTGCATTTCCTCGCTTGTTAATGAGCAAAACCACAACTTCTTTGTATTTTCTTCTCTTTATTTTTTTCAATTTTTTGAAAAAATATTCAGATTTTATTTTGATTGTTGTTATGTTTATGTCTAACCCTATGTGGCTACAAGAGTTTTTGATGCTAGCGGATCCTATGGAACTTATCTCTGAGGAGCTAGATTAAATTATTTTGTATTTGAGAGTCTCTTTTACTATTGTAGAGGTTTGATCTTTTGTTGTTCCAAGTGGTTGTTATTCTTCCTTTACTTTTTTTGTGGATCACATAAAACATTCCACTATTGATAAATAATGTTTTATTTTAAAGAGAAGTTTGAATATTCCTCCCAACCCAAAATTATCTATGATAACATTTTGAACCTTAAGTTAAAGGTTTAAATTTTATGGATTTGATTAATAGATGGTTGTTGAACATATATCATCACTTGAGATATTTGACATTCTGACATACAAGTTTGAGGATCATGCATATCATTATATGTATAACACCAAATTTTGTCTTGGTGATATTTACTATATGATTTATTGCATTCTTAGGTGACATATTAGTCATTACTTTCTATGGCAATACAATTTGGTGACCATGGTACATTATGTTGGTCCCTTATTAGATACTACATACTCCTCTATATTTTATTCATAAAACCTATAATGTTCCTCTCTTTCATTGACTTCTATTTTTTTGACGAGTGTCTAATTATGGATGTGATATTGCTCAAAATTGTTTTCATGCTATCCAATTTATCCCAATTATAATATTCATATGCTAAAGGTATTGGAAGAGTCATTGATTAATGCATTAGAGGAAATGCTTGTTATGATGATATAGGAGGAGGATTTGTGATCTATACCATTTGTGGAGGTAGAGAGAGTTTTTTTGAACTGGATATCAAATATCTACTATTTAGTTGTACAAGTAAAAGCATTAAAGGTTGTGGGGATACCTTACCCACTTGTATCACAATCTCCTTTATGTGCATGACCTCTTGGTAAGAATTTGGGAATGTAATTCTTTTTTTTTTCTTAACGTCATCTCCATATTGGATTAAAGTGTGTTGACATGATAAACGAATATATGTATTTCAAAAAATTTGATAGTTGTTAGGATTTAATTCTATGTTTGATGAAATCTGATATTCAAGTCATGGATGTATTTGAAAGGATGCCTTGAGATTTATTGAACTAGAGAAACAATGAATATACATTCAAAGAGCTAAGCAATATTTAAATTAATGCATTTATTAACATTATCCAATTATAAATAATGCAATGGTTTTCTCTTTATATCACATCATAGTTTTTCACTTTAAGGAAAAAGTGTCTAATCAATCCATTATGCCCTCATGCTGAAATTTATGAATTAATTTCAATACATTTATATTCTAAATGTTCATATATGATATTTTCTTCCATCCCACTAAAAATTGGTAAGGCTTTAGTGGTTAACATAGGAATTCGATAGTATTTCGATAAGTTCAATGGGTATTGCTAATTGCATTATGGATAGTTCACTTATATATGAGTGGGGATCAAGTAAGAAATCTTAAAACTATGCAAATATAATATGGATATGATTTCCCTTCTCATTACAAGTGATTGAATGCTTTGGTATGATAAGGACCTACATCTCATTCATCTCTTTGTTTAGACTAGAAACAAAAAAATATAAAAACTCATAGGGTCTTTAGCTTGTCACACCTTAGATTATTTATTTATGTGGATATGGATTTGCATGTGAAGTTACCTTAATACTTTTTAAATTTTCTTTGATATAAATATTAAGATTGAATTACATGTTACACTAGACGTGAAAGATACATACTGGTGAACTACCTTAAATTATGTATATATTCCCTAGACCATAACATGATTAGATAATTAACAATATTTTGATTAGTCACTGAAAAAGGTTGGTTCCTTATATATATATATATATATATATATATATATATATATATATATAGAGAGAGAGAGAGAGAGAGAGAGAGAGAACATAGTTATGAAATTTATTAAGAATTTATGTTTAGTATAAGGTTTGAAAGCAAAAAGGAGTAAAGAGAGGTTTTGTTCCAATATCATGGAAAAATCCTTATATTGTGTTTAACACTTATTTATGAAAGTAACTTTATTTAGAATTAATTTTGAAAACTTAATTTTAAATCAATTTATGAAAACTACTCTTATTTTTAAAATGATATAAATATATTTAATTTTTGATTGATGAAGAATCTTTTGTTTTAGTATGATTAAGAGCATCTTCTCTAATTACATGATTTGATTTTTCTTCCAAAATAGTAATTTTTTAAGTTTTTTTATATAACTTAATAAAAAAATTAAAAGTTGATTTTATTATTTATTAATAAAAATCACTTTTGAAAATGATTTTATGTATAAAATAGACCATCTTATCTAATTTCATTTTAAAAAAACCAATTTTTTTTAAGGTGACTTAAAAAAATTTCCTCAAAATTTGATTTTTTATTTTACTGATCAACATCCTTTTAAAACTGATTTTTAGTCAACTTATCTTGGTCGTTATGTAATACAGAGGTGCCCTCTTGCTCCATCTCTTTTCATTCTTTATGCAGAGGCTTTTGGCTATTTGTTGGCCCATAGGGTGGATCAAGGATTAATCAGGGGTATTGCTCTCCCCAATTTTGACCATCAGTTGGTCAATGGTCATTTTGTTGATGATTCTTTTTTAATACTTCGATAAGACGAGCAATCCCTTTCCTTGGCTATTAATTGCGTAGAGGTGTTTTTTTTAGCCTTTGGTTCTTCTATTCAATGGAAAAAAACATCTTGTTTTTGGTAATCTCAATCCTAGCTGCCATGTTGGCTGCATCATTTACAATGGACTTGGATTATGTTGGGTGAGGTGTTTAAATTTCTTGGAATTTATTTTACATTTCATGGTTCTTCTACTTAATTGTGGTAATATGTTATTGATAAAGTGGACAAAAACCTTTCTTAATGGACTAGTAAGAAACTTTCTTTGACAGAAAATTTTTATATTTGTTCTAAGGTTTTAGCCACTACCTATGTCTATTATTCGTCTTGTTGGGTTCCATCCAAATATAGTTATAAAAATTTGGATAAGCTTCTAAGAGATTTAGTTGTGAGGAAGTGAAGAATGCACTAAGCAATGTATCATTAAAGATATTTTAGAAGATATACAAAACATAAAGTGGTTTGATTAGTTCAACCAACCAACAACTACCCACCCAACTACCAATGCAGCAATGGCTAAAATATAATTAGAAAATATAATGTAATATATACGCAAAATATCATATGCTAACATCCCACCTTATTAAATTATTGGTAAATACAAAGAGCATTGCGAAACAATTCAAATTTGAAATGTGCAAGTACCTTGGTGAAAATGTCTGCAACTTGCTCATCAGTGGGAATGTACTAGAGTTGTATGTGATGCTTTGAAACTTCATCGCAAATGAAATGACATAGAGTGTCGATGTGTTTGGTACAATCATGAATTATTGGATTCTTTACGATATTCAAAACACATTTATTATCACAAAATAATTGAAGTGGAATATTCTTTGAAAGACCCATGTTTGTAATAATACAACTTATCTATATTATCTCACAGACTACTCCACTTGTTGCACAATATTCTGCCTCTGTAGATGATAAAGCAACCACCTTCTGCTTCTTACTAAGCCAAGAGATAGGTCCAATATGTAAAATGCATCCATAAGTTGACTTGTGATCATCAATGAATCTGGTATAGTCTGAGTCTGTGTATCCTTGTAAATAGAACCTGCTATTCTTCTTGTAATCCAAGCCAAAATTTATAGTACCACAAACATAATGAAGAACTTTCTTTGTTGCTTTCCAATGACTCACCTTCGGTTCTTGCATGAATCTTGAAATATAACCCACAGTAAAACTAAGATCTAGCCTGGTATTCATCAAATATATGAGACTCTAAATCAGTTAGCAATAGAGATTACCATCTACCTATGGTGATTTATCACATCATGATAGCTTAAGTCCTGGATCCATTGGAGTTGTCTTAGACTTGCAATCAATCATTTGAAATTTATCAACCAATGTCTTGGAATACTTCTTTTGTGTTACTCTAATATTATTTTTTTTTGAGTCACTTCCAAACCAAGACAATAGTGAAGAAGTCCTAGATCTTTCATTTCAAAATATTATTTCAAATCATATTTTACTACATAAATCATACTCTCTGAATTCCCTGTTATGATTAGATTATCTACATATAGCATCAAAATCACTATTTCAGAACCATTGTTCTTGATATAGATATTTACATCTAAAGGAATTCTTTTGAATCCATGTTGCACAAGGTGATTGTCTATTTTGATGTACCAAGCTCGTGGATCTTGTTTTAGCCCATACAAGGATTTGATCAACTTACAAACTTTTTTTTCTTGCCCTTCAATGACAAATCCTTCTGGTTGGGTCATGTACACTTCTTCTTGTAGGTCACCATTCAAGAAAGCACTCTTTACATCCATCTGATGTAACTTCCACCCAAACTGAGTTGCCATGGCACAAAGTACTCAAATGGGAGTCATTTTTATAGTAGGGGTAAAATTATCTTCATAATCTATGCCTTCTTTCTGAGCATAGTCCTTTGCAAGAATATAGACCTTATGCTTATCAATAGTACCATATACCTTATATTTCACTTTGAACACCCATTTGCACCCAATGGGTTTCATTCTTGAAGGCATATTTACTAGCTTCTATGTATAATTTTCATAAGAGATGTATGTTTTGCTTCCATAGCAGCCTTCTACTAAGGCTCACTAAGTTCATCCTAAAGAGTTATGGGTTTATTGTCATAAATGCTGACATATAAACCCTCTCATAATCCATAATTATTTCTCTATCTTCCTCTACGTCTATATATAGTTCTTAAAATTTTTGGTAAATCTCATCAACCTCTGATGTTGATGCCTTTTCTCTCATATGTTGAGTCATACTGTGAATACAAGGTCAATCTAGAGTTAGATCTAGAAGTGATGTCAACTTTGAATCTCTCAATGTACTAGTATACCATTTTGGAATCTTGTTCTATGGGGGTGGAACCTCTTTCTTAGGCTCATATTCCTCAAGGTATACAACTGTAGAAGTGTTATTTGATGTGAAAGCTTCATAAAATACCACATCTCGACTTATGTGTGTTTTATTGGTCATAGGATCTATCAATCAATATCCCTTTGAATGCTCATCGTAACTAAGAAAAATACATTGCAGGGTTTTCTCATCTAACTTCTTCCTTTTCTATTTTGGTATGTGCATGAATTTCTTACATCAAAAAACCCTTAGATGAGAAATGGATGATTTCTTACCACTCCATGCTTCTTGTGGAGTTTTACCCTCTAGAGCTCTTTTGGGTGCTCTATTATGGAGGTATGATGATGTATTCACTACTTTTGCCCAATAATCATGCTCAAGATGTGCCCCCTCAAGCATACATCGAACCATTTCCACAATGGAATGATTCCTCCTTTTAGCAACTCCATTTTGCTATGGATTATAGGTTGTGGTCAGTTATCTCTTAATCCCATGTTCATTCAAAAATGATGAAAATTCCTTGGAGGTATATTCCCCCCTCAATTTGAGCGGAGGGTTTTGATGGAACATCCTGACTCCTTCTCAACAAGCTTCTTGAATTGTTGAAAGTACATAAATGCCTCTGACTTCAATTGAATAAATAAAACCCACATATTTCATGAGTAATCATCAACAAACAATTGAAAATACCTCTTTCCACCATAGTTGGTTTGCATAAGACTGCACGAATTAGTGTGTACCAACTCCAAAGGTTTCTTAGCTCTTGAAGAGCTAACCTCAAACGGTACCCGATTTTGCTTCTCTACTAAGAAATATGATCAGACTGGAAATTTGGATGAAAGTTTTCGAAGACCTCTCACCATCTCATATTTTCTCAACTCGAGCATATCCTAAACTTAGATTCCCATATCTCTTGTACCACAGATAAGTAGCCTCCTTTGTAGTTACTGCCAGGGCAACATGAGGTATTGAAACGACATCTAAAATGAACAAAGTATGCTTGTATGATCCTGTTGCTACATGTTTTCCTTTTCTGGTGATAAAACACCGATTTTTCCCTTTCTCAACACTGAACACAACATCCATATCTCGATCCAAGATTTGAGGGACTGACAAAAAATTGTTAGCCAATCCAAGAACATAGAGTACCTTCTCAATCTGATATTTTCCATCTATAGGAGTGACAAAAACATCACCTTCACCCTGCACTCGGTAGGTGTGATTGTCAGCAATTGTTGTTGACTTACCTTCCTTTTCCTCAAATATCTCAAACCATGATCTATCTCCAGTCATGTGTTTACTAGCACTTGAATCAATATACCACACTACATATTTCTATTGAGATGAATTATGAGTCATGAGCACCTTGTGTGCTCTCTTACAATCTAAGTTCGAGCCTATTTCAGCATAAGAAACATTCTCCTTGGGTTGCTTATTATTTTTTGTGGTTTGTATTTCCCTTTTCCCTTATTGTGATATTGGTCATTCTATTATTTGTTCTTAAACCAACACCTATTGGTGTCATGGTTATTCATATCACAAATCTTACAATATTGTTTGTCTTTCTGTTGATGTTGTTTCCTTTTTGCTTTTGATGAAGATCCTCCATTTTAAAAATGACATTTTTTCTTACCCCCTTGTTTGGTATAGAGGGCATTATCTGGAACTTCATATTTTTGAAACTGATTTGCATCCTTAGTTTGAAGCATATTCACCAATTCCACAAAGGAAACTTGTCTACCGGATACATTAAGAGAAGTTATCAACACATTATAGAACTCTAGAAAAGATCTCAATATGATTGAGGTCAAGAGAGCATCTTCCACTGGTTGTCCCATAGCATTCAATTTGGCTTTCAATTTTGCCACTCTACATAGGAATAGGTCAACTGTCTCACCAGATTTTATACTGAGTGTATGTAGTTGAGTTTGAAGGTGTAGAATAATGGACTGATTCTTATCTTCATAAATGGTAATCAAAGCATCCCAAGCTTCCTTACCAGTTTTGATATCATAGATATGAGGTTGGACCTCATTTGTAGTATCAAGTAAACTAAACATGAGATGTATTTTGTCCTTATCAAAGGCCTTTTGATCTACCCCTATTGTTTTAGGATTTTTTGTAGTTCTAGTCACTACATCCCACAAATATTCAACTTGAAGGATAGCACGTATATTTGTCTTCCATGGTGCGAAGTTAGAACCTTTTAGGAACTGTGAATCTGATAGATATTTTTGAATAGTGGCCATTGTGAAGGCTCCTTATAACACCAAATGGTCCCCCTTTCTTTATACTTACAAGAGTACATGAAAGGGAATTTGATCAAGATTGATGGCACCTACCTCAAAACCCTTTGAAAGAAGGTTGATGAGTTGGAGGAAATTAAGCCAAGCAATCAAAAAGAATTAGGGTATTGAATGGAGTGAATATTAGAACTGGTTTACCTTATTTATCCTTGATTATTTATAGATAATAATATCTCATAAGTCATTGTTGCAGCTATATTAGGCATTATATATAGTAGTCCAAGCATGACAGCATCACCTGTATGGACCAGAGGTTCCGTATATACCAAATACTATTGTACAATAAATTGCACAAATAGGTGTAAATATTTGGGATCTTTTCTTTGCTTTGGATATTTTAATTTATGATTGAAATGCAAGAAAACAAGAAATTTAAATTCAAAAACAATCACAAGTGCCCAAAAAATTTTAAACACTCTAGATGTCGATTTACATCGAAAATGCACCTATTACAATGCCAGTTTTACAATGAAGATATTCACTTCCACAAATACTTTTTAAATAAAAAAATTTTCTTACCCATTTTGTCTTAGAATTTTGCAAAAAGAATGCTTTTGATCCCCCTTTTTGTTGCAAAATAAACAAGGATGAAAAAATTGTGCTTTTACCCTTTCAAAATTTTGAAAAAAAAAACTTATCCCTCCAAAATTGCTTGAAAGGAATAAACAAAGTATTTTTGAAAAATACCTCTTAAATAGCCCCTCCGCATGCTTTGGCAGAAAAAAAAATCCACTTGTGTGCCCTCCGTGGTCAAAAAATGATCCTGTGTGGGCAAAAAAATGTGTTGAGAAAAGCTATCAAAAACTTATCAACTTCTTGCTTGACAAAAAAAATTGTCAATTTCTTGCTGAGCAAAAACAAATCTGGTCAATTTCATGCTGAGCAAAAAAACTTGTCAATTTTTTGCTAAGCAAGAAATGGAACAGCAAAAAAAAGTTGTCAGTTTCTTTTTGGGCGCCCGTGGGATTCGATCTTGCGATCCGATGCTCGGTAAGATCTTCATCGCGACCAACCCACCTATCATGCGGATGAGGAGGAAGGAACAGAATATCCCTTTTATCATAGACTTCATCGCTTGACGAAGAAAAAAAAGAACTTGGACTATTTGTCCCACATCGCTTGTGTAGCAATGTTGATGGGCTTTAATAAGGGTGAAGCACACCAAATCCTTTGATTGCCTTCAGGTAATTGGGTCTGCTAATTAAACCTTTTGCTACCACCTCAGAACCTTGCACCTCTCTATTGCCACCACGTACACCCCACATCAAACATCCAGTTAGTTGAGTCCAATTAATGACCACGTCAACAAGTTGCCACATGTTCTCCTACCACATAAATTGAGTCTAGTCAGCCACCACATCAGCAAGCTACCACGTGTTCTCGTACCACATCAGCCACCATGTTTCCTCTTGCCACGTCAACCACCACATCAGCAAGCTACCACGTGTTCTCTTGCCACGTCAACTACCATGTGAAAGAATCTTATCTTGATCTACATATAAAATGTGGTCTTGGTTTTAGTGTTTGCCTTGGGATGCGCTCTTCTCCTGCCTGCACCTTAAATCATCCTTGAGAAGCGAGCTCACTACCTTGGGCTGCCCTCTTCTCTCGCTTGCACCCTACGATTGTAGCACCAGCCTGTCCTTAGTCCATCACCTGCATACCTTGTTCTAGAACCATGTGAGGAAGTGAAGAATGCACTAATAAATGTATCATCGAAGATATTTCAAAAGATATACAAAACATAAAGTGGTTTGGTTAGTTTAACAAACCAACTACCCACCCAACTACCAACGTAGCAGCAGCTAAAATATAATTAGAAACTATAATGTAATATATATGCATAATGGCATATTCTAACATTCTTGTGGACCAAAGACTTTGTCAAATGAGGTTTTCATCGGGTAGCTTGGAAAATTTGTTGTTTGCCCAAGGAATGTGGAGGCATGGGTTTGTTTTATTATCATCGACAAGGTTTTGTCGTTTATGCTAAATGGATCATCCGATATTTAATTGGGGATGGATCTTGGAAATTTCTGGTTAGGCATTATATGCCTTTTGGTTTGCTTTAGGGGAAGAAAATTTGGAAAGGGGTGGGATTGCAATCCATTCTTACTTCCTCTGTCCTTGTTAAAGTTAAAGGTTCTTTTGTCATTCAGAGTATTTGGAAAGTCTGGGAGGCCTTCAAACCCTGTCTCGGTTGGAAAGGGATTTTTTGCAAAGCAGGTGCCTCTTTGCCTTCCATGAATATTTGGTGGTATCCTGTTATCACTTGGCAGGGCTCTCCCTTGGCTCTGGTGTAGTGGGTCAGAGCACAGAGGTTCTATAAGCATGGTATTGCTTCCATTTGTTATTTTTTCTCCTAACATACCAAGACTTGGATACCCTGGGAAAGTTTTCGTCAAATTCACAAGTTGAATCTTGGTGAGAGATATGTATGAGGTGGTTATTGATAGTATTTCATTTTTTATTTGGTGCACACTACATAAGAATTTTCAAAATCCATGGTGGTCAGATTGGTGTTGGCCTAGGGAGCTTCCTGTTTTGTAATATAAAGCTCATCTAGGTTACAAATGGCTCACCTTGCAAGTTCCAATGGTTGATAAGCTCACTATGATATGGGACTTAGTCTCTCTTCCCTCCCGATGGAATAAGAGGTTTCGGATTGCTTGGGCTACTTATATTGAACCTAAACAAAAAAAAATTTCTTGGAGCCTCTTGCACCAGGGGTTGCCTGTTGGCAATAGGCTCAAGTATCTGAGTGTTCATAATCCCATTTGCTCGATTTGTGGACAGGTGAAAGATTTACTGCATATTTTTTGGTTTTGTAATCGGGCTAAGTCGACCTAGGAGTGGCTTCTTGAAATTTTTAGACCTTTTATGCAAGAGGATTTTACCTGGGTGCATGCTATTTTGGGTGTTGTCTGGAATATTTTTAGAATTGGTACCTTATTTTATCTTTGGAAGTCCCAGAATAGAGCTATTTTTTCTTAGCAAGACGTTGAGTGTGTCTTTTCTGTTGTTGGTAAATATGCTATATTATTTTATTGTTGGTTACAGATTGAAGTACATGTTGAAAAAGCAAATGTGGAGCTACAGTACTTACGTACCCTCATGGAGCATTTGGGAAATGCGCCCTGCGCTATGAGTCGTGTGCCTCTTAGTTCCCCTTCTAAGTCCTGGTTGTCGACTCATCGAGGATCCATCGTCGGCCACAATCCTCTGCCGCTCCCCAACTTATGAATGAAATTCTTCGTTGCTGTCTGCAATTCTTTATAGGTAAATGGTCTAAGCAACATTGGAGCGTCAGCTTCTGTGCTTTTCTCGATCAGTTGTCCACGCCTCCGTCGAATAAAAACTGTGAACATGACAGCAACAATAGCAACGAAAGCCGCAATTGTACCAAATACTGCGCCGATAATTCTTGTTTTCCTGGAGGACGACGAAGAATGTCGAACCGTTTATCGAAGGAGAAATTCGCATGTTTTGCAAACTCTCAGTCCAGATTTGGCAGCCCGTTGGTGCGTACTTATACCCTGTGCAGAAGAAGTTCCGGAGACAAACCTCGCACTCTTGCTGTGTGAGTGAGGGGTATGAATAAGGACTATTAACCGGTGACGATATGCTTATTACTTGCATAAATCCGTCGCTGCTGCCGTTTCCGGCGTTGCAGCTCAGTGGCGTCTGCCGAACGCAGCCGCTAGACCACCACTCCTGCGCCGCCCAGGCTTGACTGTCCTGGGGCTCGAACCCCGGCAGGCAGCTACAGAACTGGAGATTATTAGAATTGCAGGTACCGTAATCCCCACAGAGGTTATACACCGCGCACTGGTCTCTGGGCTGCATCCAGAACAAGCACCATTGATCAAAGAATATTGTCCGATTTCTCCGGTTGACTCTAGAACGAAACGTGAGAGAAAATTCACGCCATGCTTGCCTGTATAACTAAAATGCACACCGGAGCTCGAACTTTCCCTCCTGATGTCGGAGATATAATTATCTGTCATCTCCGGAATGTTGCTGAAGATTTTACCGTTCCAAATTCTGCTCAGCCAGTACGGAACTGAACCGTTCCGCCCATTCCATCGCAGCACGAACTGCTCGGCCCCGGTCGGGTCCATCAGGAAGGAGAAAGCCCCTTGCGCCGGATCCATGGAATTCTTCCAAGATATCAACGGCTGGCCACGTGTCTACCGGGGTCCTCGAAGCTCTGCCAGACAATCTCAGATTTGTTCTCAGCACCAAACATGACAAAATTACCAGAATCTGATATTGTGGCCACCGAAGCCTTCGCGGTGCCATTGACCGACCAAACCGGTACTCCCTCTGCATCGAACAGTCCGAGAGTTCCGCTGGTGGACAGCGTCAGAACGCCGGGCGCGTTCTTGATCGGAGTATTCCGGTTAGCCACCCAAACTACCGTCTTGTCCGAGAGCCGGGCATACCAGATTCCGACATACCACTTCTTCGTTCCGTTGGGGTTGAAAAACCCAAGTTCAAAAGTACCGTTCTTCGAAATTAGGGTCTGGTTTTTTCTCAGAGAGGCGCCCAATGAAAGAGTATCGCCGCCTTCTGCTGCACCGGAAAACTTGAGCTGAATAATCACTGTAAGTGCGAAGAGCAGACGCATGAAGAACATTACTCGCGGTGCCGCGCCCTTGCTTTCCTCCATTAATTAATTTATTTATTTATTTTGACACATGTACACATTTAGATTTTCCCACATAAAACCTAAAACCCTAACCACATGGATGTCCTACAAACATCTATTTTCACTTATCATATAATAATTTCATACCCTTAAAGTTGAATCTAAAGCTTCTTTATAAAAAGTATTCATTTTCAACATTCTAATTGAATATTTATTTTAATTATTATTTATAAAGGTAAAATTTTAATATTAAATAAATAATATAACTTTTTTTTACATCAAGGGAATGGTAATCTGTAACTATAAATATAGTTATTTGATTTTTTCAGTGTATAATGTTATAAATTACTTGTAGGAATATTATTATTTCATATATTAATTTTTTCATAAAATATCGATATAGTTAATGATATCAATCAATCAATGAAGATTGATGTCAAAAAACAACATTCTAGACCTCAAGATGAAGCATCAAGAAGTCTTGGTTATGGTTGTAGGAGTGGACACATGCAATTAGATTTACTCTTATCTAATGCCTAATGATTGAGTTGAAAATCATCCCTAAATTTGCTTTCATTATTGAGTGCCTCATAGTAGGTCATAGTTTAGACAATCCATCTTCACATTTCTATATTATTCCTCCATGCAAGCCACACTTTCCCTCGACTTCCCAAATTGTCTTTAATGGTAGGCTCCATATTTTTTGGAAACATATAGTAACAATCAAAGCATACAACCAGGGGCATATTGGAGGCCACCCTCCTCATGGATTGAACTTGGATCTCTGATAGGAGAGCTTAATACTTTTACCATTGTAGTGTCCCAATAGGATGATAAGCTCCATATTGATTTGTCCCATAGCCTCTAATAATTGTTCTTAGCACCATGGTGTTGTTGTCTTCTTCAAGCGCCTTTCTTGTTCATACTTGTATGCCCTCTTATGAATATACATAGTCTAATACAAATTAAACACCCAATATCCACTTCCATTTCCATATACTTTTCCCATGATCTACTAGGAGTACTACGTCTAACACCTTTGAATGTGGGCCTATAGGATAATCAATCACCATTTATTTCATTCCATATGTATTCATGGTGATGTGTATATCTGAATCATATACAATCTTCATTAAAAAATGGTATTTAGTACCCCCTACTACAATCTTCTATTGATTCGTACAAGTGAGATCAAATGAGATAATAGACTTCTCAACTCTTACCATTCATCCTTCATCAAAGGCTCCAACACCTTTCCTCCAAACTCTTTGCCTTTGCATGTATTAATTTGTTTATAAAAAGCTCCTTCAAAAAATATATATCTAGACACCCTCCATTCATAAAATTTATTGACATTAATGAGTTTAAAAAAATCTTGAGATCAATATTTATAATAAGCTTCCCCTTCATCTTTTGGTATTTTTATTATAGAAGCATAGTCAATATATCTTCCATAATATCCAACTATTTTTGAACATACATAAGCCAATTAAAGGCCTCAATCTGTTTGTCTTATCTTGAAGACAATATTTGCATATCCTCCCATTTGACATTGGTATCTTTTTTTCTTATAATTTCATCTTGCCTTCTCATATACAACTAAATTTCCTACAAATATTGTACACAACACCCATTTTCTCTATTTCTATATCTTCTTCATCCTAATGTTGCTTTAACTTCACAACCTTGCACCCCATAGTAAGACAATAGTTTTATCCACTTCATGACATCCCATTTGTAATCCATCCCAAAATTAAACCACCCAAATGAAGATAAGATATAATCTTATAATCACTGACACTTCTCGGTAACTACCAAGTGGATGATTGATAAAAAACCAAATACTGCATATATTTTAGCCTTCCACACTCAACCACTATTCAATCACTACCAATAATTTATTATTATTCCATTATGTATATTTTTGTAGTTCAAGGAATCCCCTTGAAATGCACAGTTAGATAGTGAATTTGTTAAGTTATTAGTTGCTTATCATTCAATTATTACAATGTTAGCCCTTTCGCTATCCCACTTGGGTTTTATCTCTATGCCATGTCTTGAAGTCACACAGCTACACTAATTCTTGACTTTCTAAGGAAGATTCTAGGTCTTTCTTACCAAGTGTATGCACATCCCCTCCACCT
This sequence comes from Wollemia nobilis, assembly GCA_028583015.1. NCBI lineage: Eukaryota > Viridiplantae > Streptophyta > Pinopsida > Araucariales > Araucariaceae > Wollemia > Wollemia nobilis. Next base: position 6,102,844 of record JAQPPZ010016989.1, on the reverse strand, counting down.
CCATGTCACACCTTGGCTAGCTATGTTTAGTTGTCCATGCCTTGGAGTAAATATAGCTTCATGCTCCATGTATCCCATTCATTCAAAATATTTACATCATATCTTTCACAAAAACCATCCCAAAGTCCATATTTTAAATATATGATTATGATGTTCAAATAATTGACAAAAACATATATTCATTGGTGATGAAATTATATATTAACATATTAAACTTTTACAAATTAGTTGGTGATGATAGTATTCAATTTAACTTGATAAATATTTTCATTTGTTTATAAAAATAAAAAATATATATAATGTAAAATTCAAACTTAATTTACATATTGTTGTAGGATATTTGTTAAACTATCAAGGTGACCACAAGTTACAAATTTTGATATCAAAATTAACCAATTGTTTATGGTTTTATATGTAAATGTAATACTTACATGGAATTGGAAACATAATAAAATTCTAGCTACTACCATTTAAGAATGCATACCATTAAATACTGTAACAAATGTTTATCTACTATCAATATACTATTATAAATATAAGGGAAGAAAAGGGAGGCAATTTTAAGTGTCCTAAATAGCTTCCAAGTGGACAAGAATAAATATATAACTTGTGGAGGGATATGTGATGTATGTGGGTGTCAACATAGAGTAAACTCCACTAGAGCAAGGAACAAATAGGTACCTACAATAACAATATAGACATGTAACTATATGAAATAAGGATAAGATTTACGTGACTTGCATTAGTATTTGAAGTGGATGTTAATGGCTATGATGGGAAATAATATTATAAGACCCACCATCCTAACCTTGAAATGTATGGTGACATGGTGGTTAGAGGTTGGGTTTAACAATATGATCATGGTTCTCGAGGCCTTTACATGAAATAAAAAAGAGATAATGGAGAAGATGTTATTTATAACCAAAAAAACACCAATAAGCTTCATTTTGACTATAAAAGTGGAAAATGGGAATCCACAAGACTACATGTGAACTAAATAAATTTGTGGTATGACACCCACATTAGAATTGAAGCAATACAAGCACCAAATCTAGGTTCTAGGCACCAATTTCAATGATCAAGCACCAACCACCAACCATTATTCTAGCTATTATCCTTCTATCATCAACAATAGAGAAAAATACTATATGCCCCCAAGTACCAAACTTGAATGCCCCAGCACTAAAATATTGCACCTAAGCATTTATTAGGTATCAAAGATAGAAATTTAATATTATAATATTGTACTTAATATTATAATATTATAATAGATGTAATTATCCCACATGTATGGATAAGTGGTAGTGGTAGGTAGTTGAACATTATATAATGTGGGAAAAGACTCATAGTGGGAGGGAGAAAATATTATATTGTTGATATCTCATGTTGAGATACATTAAGGAGTGGATTGCTTCCAATAAGGAGCATTGTATGGTTTTACCCTACCTTAAGGGTTTGGTCTATAATTTAAAACATATTAGGGTAATTGTTCATTTCTATGTATCATTACGAAATTGTTAATATGCTTAATATTTGTGGACATATATTATTATTTCAATAAATATGAATTACTTTTATGTAATAATCAAAGGAGGTTCATAATAAGTGGTATCATAGTACTTTATAGGGTAAAAGTTTCAATAGTAGAGAACTTTCAGGAATGTGTTCCACTATAGAAGCTTCAACCATCTATTCACTATTAGATCTAAATTTTTATGCTTAATAAGTGTTTGTATTAGGCTAAAAAACTCTTGTGATATCGGGTGTAAGTCCTGACAACTTAATCAGAGGAAGTATTTGGGCTAATATTTTACCTAGAACTCATTTTGAGGAGTACCCTAGGAATTTTGAGTAACTATTTTGAGTGTGTCACCAATAAAAAGGGTCAACAACCCCACACCCTATTAGTAGTAATTTTAGCCTATGAGAGTATACAAAGATTTTTCATTTATAGGTAAAACCATGTCTAGTTTATCAATAGTTATTCCTTAAAGGAAATATTGTTGGTAATTATAGAATCGGTGAGATTTACCTTAAGCCACTAGAAAGTCAAATTTTGGGGTCTAGTTCATTGTCAATATTTTTATAGAAGTACCATATAGTTATCAAAAATAGCCTATGTATAGTTTCCATAGTCTACAATAGTTCCACAACTTCAATAGAGCAGATAGTTACGAGTAGTAAAAATAAATAGTTTGTAGTTGTTAGCAATTTTCCAAAAATAATAGCCTATAGAGCAAGCTAATATCAATAAAAAATGTTTACAGAGGAAGCAATTATTAGTTGCTAGTTTGAGTGTAGAAATACCTAGTTCGTAGTTAGGTAGTGCTCTGCAAAAAAAAAAATCATAAAGCAAGTTGTTATCATAATTTTTTTTTTGCAGAGGAGGTTGTTATTAGTTGCTAGTCTAAGTGTAAAAATACCTAATCTAGAGAGACCAATGTTTCACAAAAAAAAAAATTAATCCACAAAGTAGGATGTTATCAGTTGTTGGAAGTTCATAATTTTCAAGTCCTTAATAGATGTTAAGCTTAGTGCTAAAATTAAAAATAAAAAAATAAATAAGTTATAAAGCAAGCCTTTATTAGTTGCAAGAAGTACATAGTTTGCAAGCCATTATCAATTGTTAAGCTAAGTACAAAAAAAGAAGAAAAAAAATTGTAGAGCAAGATATTATTAATTTTCAAAGTACACAAAATGCAAACCATTAATAATTGTTAAGCTGAGTGCAAAAAAAAGAAAAAAATATTTACAAGCACTAACTACTGGATTACACTATGAATTTAAAAAAAAAAATCCCAAGATTGTTGCATAAAAAGCTTGATATCCCTTATTAATTTTTAGGGGAGAAATAGTATTATTTATTTATTTTATTTTTTACATAAGTTCACTCACACACATAAAAACACCACACCCCATTGTGGTTTGAACATAGGAGTCCAAAGCCCTAACCACTATGATGTACCATAGGGACAAGGGAGAATTTTTTATAGAGAGGATTTTTATCATTGGTGCATGCTTTGTTTGATCTTTAATAATTTGTAATATTTTTTTATTAATTAATAATATAAAACTTATATGTTTTTTAATTTTGTATGTCTATTATTTTCTAAAATCTTAAGTCATTTATAAAGAAAAAACTTAACATTTTCTTCTAGTCTTTTTAAAAAAATATTGTTTTGAGTTTTATCAAATCCATAATTCTATATATGTTGGTAATATTAAACATGATATCATATACATAAACATAGTCATTCAACCATATTTAAGAACATACCTTTCCAACCTACCAAACAAGATTTAATTCTATAAAAAATTAAGTCCTAAATATCTTCCTCATTTTCTTTATAAGATAAAGGAATACCCAAATATGATTAAATCCTAAAAGCTCCATAATAACCTATTGTAAATCTTGGAGAATGTTAATAAAAATATTATAGACTCTATAGGATTAACCAACTATCCAACAACCCTTATAGATCATGATATCATTGATTTAAACTCAATGGTCTCATTGACTAAGTGATAACCCAAAAGGAAAATATCAACATCAAATAATTGGAGTTGAGATTCAAAGGGACCATTTGTTGCAACTTAGATACCTTCAATTTTTCTTCTATTTTTACCTTTGAGAAAGCTCTCCCCATTGCCTCAATAAGAATAATAAGGAGATATGATTCAAAGTTTTTAGTTAGAGATCCATTGATTAAAATAGAAGATTTAAAGTCCTAACAAAATATAATCCATTCATACCAACCTTGATCAAAATCAAGTTTCCTAAGAATATCATGTAGATAACACTAGTAAATCTTACCATATGATTTTTTCATGTCTAATTTACAAACATATATAGATTTGTTTCATATAATAAAGAGTATGTATGACCTCTTGCATAATGATTACACCATAAAAATTTTGTTTCATGAATAAAACCACCTTATTCCTCTAAAAAAATACAATCTAGAATATTTTGTTGAAAGTGTAATATGATTTATGACCAATAACAACATTTTATGATGTAAATATTGTATAGACCTATAGACAATGATTGTACTAATGTATTTAATTTATTGTATTATATTATTATGTGAGACCTATGGACCACAATTAACCTTGTTATGGCTCAACCCACCTTATAACTTATAATTAACCTTAAGCCCTCTTGTTATGTCGACTTAGTTTAAAATTATTTATATAACTGATGTATTAGTATTAAAATAAATATCTATTACCACTCCATCTATTATATCATAGTATTGTGACTATTATCTATGCATAATATAGTGATTACTTATGGTTCCTATAGGTGTTCACTATATTTTTTTTTGTCTTTTTTAAGCTTTTTATATAAGATTTAAGTGGATGGATTGCTTCTATTCATTTATAAAACTAAGTGTGAATTCAAACATGGTATTAGATTAGGTATGAATCTTCATCGCTTTGTCATGAAAAAATTTTATTTAGAGCCTTCAATTTTTTTTGACTCGTAGGATGAATTATTGATCCTCAAGTAGCTAAATAAACAACTTATTACATCTACTATTGCAAATTGTTTGAAGTCATCGTTTTCGATAGGGGTACTCTACCATGTAAGAGAAAATGTAGAAATGCGAAGTTGGAGATGGGAGACTACAACCTCAGAGCAAGCATGTTTACCCTTCCTTTGGGGGTTATGACATTGTGTTGGTAACTCAATGAATTTGCACCTTGGGTCTAACAAAATGGGATATTTTGAGCTATGGATGTAATTTACGAAATATGGAAAGCAATATTGTGGCAACCTTTCTTGGAAGGACTTATTCTTGACATTTAATTTCTGTATTGATGTGTGTATATCTAATGTATAATCTTAATTTTATGTTACCAACATGTGTTGATAGTTGTGCTTTATGCTTTGAATAAGGTACTACTGGTGAATTTTTGGTTGCAGGACTATGCACTCTCACCATTGGATTGGTATGGGACAATCACCAAAGTTAAGAGAAAAATAAGAAATGATGGATGACATTCTCATTGACAACTCAAGGGTTTAAGTAAACCCTTGATATAGGTACATTGCATATATGTATGTTTGATTGAATGTACCATTACACAAGGAGGTTGCCATCTAGGAAAAACAGTCATCCTTAGTAGATGGGTGATAGCATTATAACTATCATAAAACCATCTACTTAAGGTGCATTTGTGGTACGTATTGTTTGATTGCAATCTAGAGAAGCAAGGATGACTCAAAAAGAGCCATTATTTTTTTGTATGTGGATTTGTTTGATATCGATGCTAATGGTTAATAATAATAGCCGATAGTAATTAAATTAATTAGGTGGATAATTAATTTATTTACACTAGTGTTAGTAAATAACATTAGTAATAAAATTTGTTTATGCTATTCAATAATGCTTAGAAAATGATTCTCTTGTTAATATTATGCCTTGTGAATGTTAGTAGGATAATTTAACAAGAAAAAGCCTTGTTGAGGAAGATAATTAATGTGGTGATGTGCAAAATATATAGATATAATTTCTTTAATAAGAAATAAAAAACCTTAATAATGGCAATATGGATATATTGGAGTGTTTATGTAGTGGGCACTAGAATTCTTTTTTGTAATGTTGCATGGGATGTTACTTTGCCATACAAGGAGCTTTACCATACACTGATCTCCTTTCATTGGGAGGGATTTTTAGGAGATATATTGGGTAGAGCTAGCAAATTTTTGGGTTAGCAAGAAGGATCCAATGAAGAAAAATACCAAGAAGGCAAATACATGAAGGGAATGAAGGATTTGCTTTGAGCAATTGATCATAAAGGTATTTGATTCCCTGATTTACCTTTGTATATCATATGTTGAAATGAAAATATAGTAAGCTAAGTGCATTGTTATTATAATTGATATGTCTATTTGCACATTAGTTGTATGTGGGTAGTGCCATTGTATTTATTTTGGGTCAGTGTATTTTCTTTCTAAGCTTTGAAAACCTGGTTTAGAGAGCTTACAATGAGTATTTGTTATTGTATTTTGATGCTATTTATTTAATGAAAAGAAATCACAAGGTCTAAAATGAGCATGCAATATTAAATATAAGATAATGGCAATATACTAAGCATGTAAAACTCATAAGAAACTTCTGCAACTATTCATAAAATAGTAATTAATGAAAGCTCACGAAAAGAGTACATTGCTATAAAATGGAGATCTCAAACTCTCCAAACTTCATACATGCTCTACATTGCATCTACCTTGTTTACTACTACTCCTCTACATTATGTCCTCTACAATGTCTCTCCTACAATATTGCTTATACAATACCACTTTTACAATGATATACCAAAGGCCTATATATAACGAGATGTGACTCTTGTCTTTCACCTTCCTATGACTCTTCATATTCCTATTCTATGGACTCATGTGCACATGGAAAACATACATATTTACATCATTAAATACTTTGCACATTATAACAATACTTGTGCATTCATTACATTGTATAAAGTAAATACTCAAACCCTAATCTAAGAAAAGCTCCTAATCTAAAGATGTACCCAAGGTGGTATATTATCATGTACCAAATAATGTAATGTATTCCAACACCCTCATGTATTATATTATTTGGTTATTGAAGACTTTAGTCTTCAATATAGATCTTCATATTTCATATGGTCTTTAACTAGATCAAGTTCTTGTTCTTCTTCTTTAGTCTGTAGATGGCTAAGTAATTCAAAGTATTTTTTTCCTCTCATCTTTCTCATTATAAATTTTGTATTTCCTCATTGACTTTTATGATAAATAGATTTTTCATTTCCTGCAATCTATTCCTCAAAAAATCTACTAGTGTTGGTTTAAACTACAACAATATCTTGGTGAAATCTCAATTGAGTCTAGAGCATATATATCATTGTGAATTGATCATGTAGCTTCCATCTCATTTTGATTTTTAATAAGATACTTATTGACTCTATTTATATATTTGAAATCAACCATCCTTTTGCTCTCTACCAGTTTGGTTACTAAAATAAGATTTTATGTTAATCCAGGAACATACATTACATCATGTAATAAAATATTTGGAAATGATATACTAGGTGTTACACTCCCATATCCATGTATAATATAGGTTCTTCCATATGCAATTTTCAACCTAATATTGTTAGTGACTTCAAGGTAATCAAACCATTATAAATTTCTTGTAATGTGATGACTTGCACCAAAATTAATAATCTTTTCCATTTTTACCTGCAGAGTTACTTGTGCTTGAAGTAATTTTACATTTTTGATATGGAATATCGTATGGATTTTTATCTTTAATATTTTCATGGTGTACCTTGTGATGATATGTTTCTCTTTCCAACTTATACATTATTGTCTTCAAAAAATAGTTTTATTGTTGTATTTCTTATGTCTCCCAATCTCTTCCACTTCTAAATTTTAAGTTGAATTTTGAGTATATGATCAAATACTAACATTTAATTCTTCAAAATTTGTAATATATCTTGTAATTTCTAATGATCAAACAATGGTTTTGACAAATATTTAATTTTTAAAATCTCTAGGTAGAATTCCTTTTAGCTCCCTAGTATTAGGTATTAAGGATAGTTTTAATAGAATATTTTAACTTTCATAAACCATTGAGGTTGACTACCTTATGACTCCCTAGTTTTGATTGTAATATAGCTTTGATAAAATACTTAGATTTATAAGTTATTTGAATCCCCTTTGTAAGTTAAAGACTCTTTTGATGCAGTTTCAGCTTTTGATAAGATTTTCTATTTTCAATACCTTTAAGTTGGATTCATTATGTCTCATTAATTTGAAAGAGACTAATACAAAATACAATTTTCCAAATTTTCAATAACTCTATGTTGTGTTTCTTATATCTTTCAATTTTCAATAGTATGGTTTTTAAATTTCAAGAACTTAAATTGGTGTTGAATTCCTTATAACTCCCTAATTGAAAATTTAGAAAACAAAGGTATTTGCAAATTTAATATTTCTATTTCGATGTAAAAATCCTTATTCCTCCAAGTTAAATTATTTGCAAATATTTCTATGCAATTTGAATTTCAAGAGTGAATAAAGTAATTGCAAAAAATTTTCAAAATGCTTCTTACTTCAAATATCTTCTAAGGCATTCAATAATTCTTCTAAGGTTATACTTATTTACCTTATTTCTCATTTTATTCAAATAACCTTAATTATAATAGATTAATTAATATTGGATTCAATAATATTATGCCTTATACCTCCTTAATATTTGTAAATTAAATCAAATATTTCATACCTCCTTGAATATGGAATGCCAAACTTTGCTTTCTTCTCTTGAATTTGCAACCTACGCTCTAAAAATAATCTTCCTTCTTTGCAACGTATTTAATACTCCTATTTTGTAACACTTATTAAATTTAGTCTTTCAATATTTTGACTCCACTACGTCCTCCTTCCTTCTCTGACCAGTAATGTGTTTAATACACAGTATGAAAACATTTGGGCTCCTCCAAGAATGTTAACATTTCTCTTCTCATGTGCCACATGGTACTCAATATCTTCATATAATACTTGATGATTTCTATTCTTCAATAATTTTTATTCACCTTGCTATGTTACTCTCTGCAATGAGTACATGCAAATCATGATTAGTGGTGGTGTATATCCTCTATATTTGTTCCTTCTTGTAAGCTTCACTTACTGTAATGCTCATTTAAAAACTCTATCACTTCTTGGATATACTAAATTTGATCTTACTCCATGCAATTAATACATGTAAGAAGATATTTCATATTACTTGCATGATGGTTGGCACTCCTCCTTATACAATGATATGTGGCACATAGATTCTTCACATGCTTTTAAATGGTTCTCTTTCCTCTTGAACATTATGGTTTTTATTCTCTTCACCTAAAAATGATCTCTTGTTAATGCTCCAATGATGGTACTCCTTACAATATTTTTCAAGCCTTAAATAGATGATTTCCACTTGATATTTTTGTTTGCCCTAGCATTGTATGGTTGTAGAAGCTACGTTACTCTAATATTTTTGTCTTCCCTTAAGTGAATCTTCAATGGCTGAAGGTAAATGGCTCTTGGTACATTTGAAATGACACTTAAGCTTCCAAATGTTCCTTATGGTGGCACTTTGGTGGTTATTCCTTACACATAGGCATCTCTTCCTTAACTTTAGTGGTGTTCATTTTGCTCCACCTTCTACGACTCCTCTACAAAATCTTCTTTATCTCTAACATGGTTTGTTATATCCACAACTAGGCTAGAATAGAGTTACCCTTTGCTATATTTCAACCTCTTTTATTCTCTTTATTTTTCTCAATTAAATGATGACTTCTTCACTACTAAATTTTTAAAATTTGGTTATGCTCCTTGATGTCTTTTTAACACTTTAAATATTGCTTTATCTTGGACCCTTATTCACTCTCCTATTATTCCAATAATTCTCCTTTTTGTAGGCTAGTAAAATAATATTCATTATCAATATTCCTTTCTCCTTATTTATCCCTTTAGAGCAACTTTTAAATATCTATTTTGTTGATAATGTATATTTTGAAATGATAAAAAACCTTTTGAAGACTTGTATTTCAAAACCGTGTATTGAGCATAGTATTTTGGGTGCTCCTATTTATATTTTAAGCTCCTTAGCTTGCTAATGCTTACTTTCTTAATAACATACAAATCTTATTTTGTTGATTTCAAACTTAAAATGAACCAGCTCCTTTATGCTATATTATTACACTAGTTTGCAAGCTTCTAAAACTCCTTTAACTTAGAGATAATAAAATTTGAGTTCTTACTTCTCCTGATTTGAACTATCTAATATATGGTGCCAAATAAAATTAAATTAAATCAACTTTTCATAAAACTAAAATACTATTTTAAGCACCTAATTCCAAACCTCTTTGGTTGTCTTTTGTAGCCCGGATCCTCTCTTTTCTTGCTACTCAAACTTATTGTTCTATACCTTTAAATTTGCAACCTTATCTTGCTATCCAAAATTAGCTTGTATAATGTCTCGAATTTGTAAAATTTGCATCTTCAGTTTGCTTCTCAAACTCATCAATTTTCAAGCTCTAATTGCTACCCAAAATTTTTATTTTTGTGACTTCAATTCTCCTCCAAATTCGCTCTCTCAAAATCTGAAATTTATAGCTATTAGTGTTGCTCTCTTTCTATCCAAAACTCTGCAATTTTTCAACTTCAAATGCTACCAATTCCTCATTTGGTTTACTATCTAAAAATCTCTCAAATATACCCCAAAATTCTCCAAAACATATTTCTCTTCTCTCCTAATATTGCCCAATTTTGCAGTCCAAATATCTTAAGTTTCTACTTCAAAAGTCTGATTTCTTCTCCTTTATCGTGTTGTCCAAAAACAACATTTAATTCCTCCAAATTACTAGCTTCTTTTACTGTCAAGATGTAGACACCAAAATAGCACCAATCCGATTATGTGACTACAAACACTGATCGCTTTGACACACATAGCCCCCAGGGCAGCCCTCAGAGGTTAAACAGTGGTCCTAACCACTTTTACAGCAATTTTGGAAGGTCAAAAGGCAATTTGGCACCTTCGAACAACCTACTCCAAATCCGTCCCACCCTGGGATGAATTCAAATTGGAATTCGTCTCACCAAGGGATGAATTCTAAATTCGTCCTTGGGTAGGATAAATTCGTCCAAGTGGCAGCCTAGGACAGTCAGTTGATGACTCCTACCTCGCACGCGTGTGTGGGTGAACAGATGGGCCGTTAGAGGACTGTCACAAGGGCAGTTATGAAAGCCCAAGTCATGGAGGACTCCCCTCCCTCATGGGAAGACTTGACTGCCACATGGCACCTATGACCAACACATGGCGCTTATGCTTCCCTCTCAAAAGAGACCCTATGGGCCTATAAAATATGAGACTTTTCTCACCCAAACAGATACAGGTTGAAGGAGATTTCAAGCAACGAAGTGCTGCTGAGTTGAACACCCACTTGCATCCCCTTTGATTCACCTTCTCACATCCACCAATCTCTTTTGCAAGAGAGGTTGTTGGGTGGATTTTGGAAGCTTGAATCTGACCCAAATCCAACATATGTACACCTGAATCAACCAATTTGCCGACCCCCCAATCCTAAGAAGTTTTGGGCCCATCCCTAGTGGATTGGCGCCAAGATCAAGTGCCAACGGTGGGAGGCCCACTTGGGTACCCCCACACTTTCTAAGTTTTGTTTTAAAAGCATTCTAGATTATGGTTTCAGGTTGCATTACATGTCATTCTATTTGGTGAATTCATAGCTTCAATTTCATAATATTCTGATAAAATTCAATATCTCCTAATGTATTCAGAGCTAGGACTTGAAACTTCATTTTTGTCTTATCTACTATAAGAGGGATGCACACGCCAATTTTGGGCCCCATCTGACTCATTTCAACTTTTAGGGTTTTTAGAGAGACATCGCAATGGTGTTCACCCGTAGTCAAGCCCACTCACGGGCAGATGCTACGAAGAATATCCAAGGAGGCATGAGTCACCTTCGTTACAGTCCTAATGATTTGGTCATACCACCTTGGTGACCTAACACACAAGGCAGTTCCCTCCACACCTTAAAGGAAAGGGACTATAAGGACACCTCTTCAAGGAGCACTCTTGTTCGGCATAGCACTCAGCACACACCCTTCCATGAAGGGTACAGTCATAGGAGAGCTCCCTTAGATGCTCGCTATGAGCGGTCATCGCGCGACGAAGCACTAGGTCAACATAGGGTTCGATGGGAGGAACCACACGATTACATTATCCCTCCTTCACCCCCTCTTATTGTTAGGACTACAAAGAAAAATCCAGAGCACAAGGCTCTTCAGGTAGGGCAAGTTAGCTCCATCCATCCCTTTCTCACTTATGAAAGAGAGCATGAGGAAAACCCTTACCTTCCTCAAAAACAACACACATCAAGGAAGCAACATGCCTCCGCACCTACTATCTATCAGGACCACTCACTGAGGCCAAAGCCCCGAGGGAATGCCACTACCCCCAACAAAGGGATGTCACCTATAGAGATCTTGGATCACTACGATCGAAAATATCTAGGCGAGGCATCTAGGCCATCTAGACATGAGGTGACAGGACCAACCATCTTAGAATCTGTCAAGCACGTCGCACGCCAAATGCAATTCACGCAACTTGAGCTAGAGCGACTAGAGCGACTACATTTAGAGGAACTGTACTATATTATCAAAGAGCACCTTCAGCACCATAAGGATGAGTTGTTGCAACACACTATGCAGGAGAGCCAACATGAAAGGGAGTACGAGAAAAATCATCACATTCCTCGAGGACAACAAACAGTGCGGCCTCAAGTACATGCCGCCTACATCGACAGAGGGAAGCGACCCATAGAAATTTTAGATCATCAAGATCGAGGCAAACACATAGGAAAAACATTCGAACCTCCTGAGCAAAATAGGGTAGACCAAATTGACCCGATAGTCGCCAGACATGCCACCCGCCAAGCTCGAATCACGCAACATGAGTGAGGTCGTCAGGAGTTAGAGGACTTATACATGCAGCGCAAAGAAGATAAGTTGCGCTATAAACTACCTGAGAAGACTCCAACCCCTCACACACATAAGACAAAACATCATGAGAGGCACAACCCCCGGGTGCGAGACGAGTCTCTGCGACCTTATCAAGCATCGCCCCCGATGCCTCCCAGACATGAGCAGGAGGCTGATCCTATAACAAATGACCGGTGCCTTCTTCAGACATCCACCCAAGTTTATGAGCCACCCTTAGAAAGTCATCAAGAAGCCTCTAAGGAATCAGAGCAAGAAGAAGAGAGGGGTGAAATGCCCTATCAAGGCATGGGGGGTGCTATCCAGTTACCCCTCCATATGCCCCAAGTTCCTCAACAAGAACCAATCAAAGAGGAGGAGCTCAAATCCACCGATACATGCAAAGTGCTAGAGCACTTAGAGTCGGTAGAGACCAAGATTTTGGAGCTCCCAAGGCCCAACTTACATGAAGCTCCTTTCAAAGAGGATCAACCTTTAACCATAGGGCTACCTGATGATGCGGTCCTCCATGTCTTAGAATCTCCGGATTCTGATGAGCTGTACTCACTAGTTGAAAGTGAAGATGAAACAGAGATAGCCCACAACAATCACATGCGACAACATCGGCATCCCATAAAATTTGAGGAAGCATGTCAACAGATAAACATAATACTAGGGCATGAGTGGCATGTTAACCCAACACAGTGGGACCAAGCATTACATCCACAACTTTGGGCACATAAAGATCAACTTCCGCCCAGATATCCCATAACAACATCAGTGTCGGGGGTAGACTTTGTCTTCCTATCTATGCATAGGGCAGATCCATTCGTGCCCCTACCTCTAGAGCCAGATCTAAAGTACAAATGCCATCAAGCTGGGGGTATCTCTATCCCCTGAAGAGCCCTAATCCAAACCAAAAAGCTCCAAGGATTATCGCAATCACTTGGTCACCCCAAAAAGCTCCAAGGATTATCATAATCACTTGGTCACCCAAAAAATCTCCAAGGATTATCGCAATCTCTTGGTCACTCCAAAAGCTCCAAGGATTATCACAATCACTTGGTCATCCAAAAAGCTCCAAGGATTATCGCAATCACTTAGTCATCCCAAAAGCTCCAAGGATTATCGCAATCACTTGGTCATCCCAAAAGGCTCCAAGGATTATCGCAATCACTTGGTCATCCCAAAAAGCTCCAAGGATTATCGCAATCACTTGGTCATCCCAAAAGCTCCAAGGATTATCGCAATCACTTGGTCACCCAAAAAGCTCCAAGGATTATTGCAATCTCTTGGTCAAAACCCAAAGGCTCCAAGGATTCTTGCAATCTCTTGGTCACCCCAAAAGCTCCAAGGATTATCGCAATCTCTTGGTCACCCAAAATGCCCCAAGGATTATCGCAATCACTTGGTCACTCCAAAAGCTCCAAGGATTATCGCAATCTCTTGGTCACCAAAAAATCTCCAAGGATTATCACAATCGCTTGGTCAAAACCCCAAAAAGCTCCAAGGATTATCGCAATCGCTTGGTCAAAAACCCAAAAAGCTCCAAGGATTATCGCAATCACTTGGTCAAAACCCAAAAAGCTCCAAGGATTATCGCAATCACTTGGTCAAACCAAAAAGCTCCAAGAATTATCGCAATCACTTGGTCAAACCAAAAAAGCTCCAAGGATTATCGCAATCACTTGGTCACCCCAAAAAGCTCCAAGGATTATCGCAATCACTTGGTCAAACCAAAAAAAGCTCCAAGGAGTATCGCAATCTCCTGGTCACCCAAAAATCTCCAAGGATTATTGCAATCTCTTGGTCACCCAAAAAGCTCCAAGGATTATCACAATCTCTTGGTCACCCCAAAAAGCTCCAAGGATTATCACAATCACTTGGTCAAAACCCAAAAGCTCCAAGGATTATCACAATCACTTGGTCAAAACACCAAAAGCTCCAAGGATTATAGCAATCACTTGGTCACCCCCAAAAATTCCAAGGATTATCGCAATCACTTGGTCAAAAATCAAAATAATCAAAAACAACAAAAATTTGCATCTCATTTCTAGGCATACTCAAATTCATCAATCGAGAGCTCTTCTTGCACCTCATATTCATATTCACAAAAATCAATCCATCAAAAATACAAAAATATGTAGCTGCATTAAGCATTGCATCCATACATTGCATATTTGTGGTCGAACAGGTCAAAGGCACCATAGGCTGTAATTGCTCTACTAGTCCGTCTTATTCCACACTGTTCCATTGTACAAAAACAACAAAAACACCATGCATTGCTTTTACCACACTAGAGTCAGTGGTCTGTTAATGTATCAAGAGTTTTCATGATTCAGTCATCATTTTGCTCTTTAGCCATGTAATGTATCAAGTCAGAAAGATTTTACGAATTTAGAGTCATACTTGAAATAAACCTTGTTAAGTAACATCCCAACACATATCAAGACACATAAAACAATTCCCAAGTTATGTGAACGAAAGATGAAACCTGCAAAGTAATCCAGGTCACCACAAGAAAAACAATTATCTTGCTCATCCCCCTGTGCGAATGACCCCTAGAATGCTGATAGTTGGCAAAAGGACAAGCATCCTCCCTGCCCAATTCCCTAAGAATCCCTAAATTTCTCAATAGTTGTAAAACAACAAAAATTTGCAAAACGTCAAAACTCCAAAATTTGACATCCTACAGTGCACACATCAAAATGCACAAGCAATAGTGATTTTCATCACTCCATATACCCAATCCCTTGCTCAAAAGAAAAACAAATCAAAATAAACAGTGATCTTATCACTATAAACGAGCAAGTATCCCAATACAATTGAAGAAAAGAAGGGAGTTGAACTTGAATCCCTGGAACTCTCAGCATTCTATAGGTCATAAGGCAAGCTTCAGTATCGATTTGGTTGATAGCCTATCGATAACTGGCGGTAAACCTCTCGCATGACGATATATCTGTCACATTAACTTGCGTACAGATCAATGTTTGCATGTGGATGAGCTAGCTTATAGCATCTTGGATAACACCGTAGATTAATCGACTAAATACAACAAAGGAGTTAGTGGAGCTAATTAGGTGATCCTCAGTATAGGTTCGGTTGAAAGCCCATCTGCACTGGTGGTATCCTAACAAATACCACATAAATGAACTCAATTGCACACACAAGGATGTGAAATAGCTTGGTCAAAAACAAGTCCGATTCATACCTTGTTCAAAAGTCTTGTAAGATAAAGTACAGTCGTGGCTAGTGAGTTAAAACCGTATGCATCTCAGAAAACCTTAGTTACATTTCTAAACCAACTGCGCTACTTTTCATCTTTGCAATACCATCAGAAAATACAAAAAAAGAAAAACCATGTATACATGTAAAGTCATGCATCACAACAATCGCCTAAAAACAAAATAACAGAGTTCTAAACAGTCTATGGTGCCATAGCCAAACATCACAAATCCCATTCATCCATTTCATATCTGCATATCACATATAAATAAAAAAACATTTGCATTCATCATAGCATATGCATCCATCAAAATAAATCAACATTCATACATACATATTCATCAACCATCATGCACAAGATCAAAGAAAATCAAAACAACAAAAACAACAAATAAATGCAACACAAAAACAAAAAGCAATAAACATTGCCAGACACAAGTGCTCTTGCACTTAACCTCTTTGCATAGAAAAAATGATGTTAGGGTCTACATTGTCGCTATCCTACTCCCTAAGAAGGCTACCATAGCCGGACCGCTCCACGGGAAGACGGATTGTCGACACTTTCACCCCATTACGACGTCACAAAAGGGTCAAAACCCATTCAAAAACAACAAAAAAAAATGCAACACAAACAAAAAGCAATAAACATTGCCAGACACAAGTGCTCTTGCACTTAACCTCTTAGCATAGAAAAATTGATGTCGGGGTTTACATTGTCACTATCCTACTCTCTAAGAAGGCTACCATAGCCTGACCGCTCCATGGGAAGACGGATTGTTGACAATTTCACCCCTAAATGGCATCACAAATGGGTCAAAGCCCACTAAAAAAAAAAACAACAAGAAAATCAAAACAAAAAAAAAAAAATGTGATTGGTGCTGTTTTTGTGTCTACACAAGCCTTCCATCAATTTGTTGTTCAAGAGAACTTCAAAATTTACCGAAATCTTCTTCAATTTGCAGCTATATGTCACCTTCAACTTGCTATCCTATGGCTCTTCAACTTCTACTGCAAAATCAACAATCATCTTCTCTACAAATTAGCCTTAAAAGTTTTAATGGTAGTCTTCAATCTTTCAAATTTGATGGCTTCTTATATATTCTTTCTCTTCTAATATTTTTTCAAATTTTGACTTAAAATATAACCTCTTTTGTTGGCCTCTTTCTCAAGAATATAAATATGTTGAGGTATTCAAAAATCCTTTTCAAAATTTGAAAAAATTCTTACCAAAACCTTCTTCCTTTTGGGCTTGTTGTCGGATGGTGATAATTGTCCCAAATTCTTATTTTTAGGAGCTACTCATTCTTGCAATCTTCTCCAATGGCCAATTCTTTAATTTTTTCAATAGGACTTATCTAGCCTTTTTCTTTCTCCTTTCAAGTTTGCTTGAGATATCTTCTCTTGAATCTTTAAATTCTATATCTTCTCAAATATTCAATAGGACTTTTTTTAGTCCTCTATCTTCAATCTTTAATCTTTTATATTCTAAATCTATAATTTCTTCAATGGCTTGGGTCTCTTCCTTCTCAATATATAATAGAGTTGCTTTCTTCTTTCTTCAATCTGGAGTCTTAAATCTTCAAGCTTCTATAGAAACCTCTTTCTTGAGTCTCCTCAATATTCTATATTCAATCTTCAATGGTATTGTTTTCTTGGACCTCGTTTATCTTCAATGTCTACTCATTTGTTGCAACTCAAAAAATAATCCCCTGCAATAAAACTTAAAAAAAAACAAGAAAATGCATCTAAATTACTAGATCTCTAAAAATCAATAAACTTCACTAGTTATCTTTCAATCTAGTTGAAAGAGATGTATGCTAAGTCCTAGTCTTAATGATTTTTCTTGTAACCATGTGGAAAGTATCTAGCCAAAAACCAATTTTTAAATATTCTAAAAATAATATTTTTCTATCTCATATCAGTCTCTCTTATGGCTCTCTCTATCTTCTATCAATATACCTTGTGCTCTGATACCACTGTTATCTTTTGATGCTATATATTTAATGGAAAATAACCATAAGGTCTAAAATGAGCATGCAATATTAAATATAACATAATGACAATACACTAAGAATGTGAAACTTATAATAAACTTTTGTAACTACTCATAAAACCACCATTAATGAAATCTCATGAAAATGGTACATTGCTATAAAATGAAGATCTCAAACTCTCCAAACTTCATATATGCTCTACATTGCATATACCTTGTTTAATATTACTCCTCTACATTGTGTCCTCTATAGTTTCTCTCCTACAATATCGCTAATACAATGCCACTCTTACAATCCTATATCAAAGGCCTATATATAATGAGATGTGACTCTTGGTCTTCCACCTTCCTATGACTCTTCATCTTCCTATTCTATGGACTCATGTGCACATGGACAACATGCACATTCTAACAATACTTGTGCATTTATTACATTGCATAAAATAAATACTCAAACCCTAATCTAAGACACACTCCTAATCTAAAAAGGTATCCAAAGTGGTACATTAGCATGTACGAGATAATGTACCCTAAGGATAATGTTTGGCCCTATGTCCAGTAGTTAAATATGAAAGAGGCATTACCAATCCCCTAAGATAGCTTCCCTAAGGATAATGTCTGACCCTATATCCAATAATAATTAGTCAGAATCCATTAATTTCGTCTTTACTCAACAAAGGTAAGGGATGCTTTTGGAATACATGTCTTGCCCATGGCAAGTATTTAGGGGTCTAAAATGGAATGCACAAGTAAACAAAAAAATCTTTTATTGCAGTCATTAAACCTTTTGTAATAAATTTGTTATGACATCTAATTTCATATAATCCAAACTTAGATTTTATATATATATATATATAATTCACTTAAACAAGATGCATAAATAATTCATCTGCACTCACTTTCAAAGATGTCTACTTCTTTCTATGCACTCACTTTCAAAGATCTCTACTTCTTTCGTCAACGATATTCTCATGTTAGGACACAAAATGGTCGCCCTTACAACTTATGTATATCAATTTTTATTTTTATTATTTTTCCCAGGTACCTCGCCTCAATTCCTTTGTGGACATATATTTCAAAGGCGTTTAAGCTAATTCTAGAGAATGGATTTCATTGATCTAAATTATAGAATAGAAACAGTAATGTGTTGATGGTGGTCTAATGGTGGTGGCTTCCCTCGAGGTAGCTTGTTCAAGTTAAATCGGTTAGAAACCAACGTGAATATTGTGAATAATACTATTCGAATTTTATTGATCTAAGTTATAGATTCCTTCATCTAAGTTATAGATTATTGAAGAAGAAAAAGTAAAACAGAACACCTGTGGAAGGCTTCTGCCCAGGAGAGATTGGAGGGTTAAAGGGTCTAAGAAACCTAAAGGGATCCACCCGCCGCCAACACTAACATCTCTGTAATGTAATGTTCTGTATATAATATGCTACGGGAGTCCATAGGTGGGATTCTGCATGCCTGTCCATTCCTAATAGGTTTGGTATGTAAAGAGTCAGTTTGTCGAAACTGCTCAAACCGAGGCAAGAAAGAAAAAGGAAGGAAGCTAGAGGCTATCTTCTTTAAGCGATTTCAAATTTCAAATAACTTTACGAAACTAAAATTTTAATGAGCCTTTAACCCTGTAATTCCAGGCTCTAAAATTTGATCTAAGTTATACATTGTTAAGGGAGAAAAAGTAAAAGATATGGTAGAAATAAAACCAACCTAAACAAATCAAAACATGAAAACAATTGCAAGGAATAAGAACCAATTTTTTTAAAAATAATACATACGTATGAGCTGCTTTGCCTTTACCTTATGGAAATTTTGCCAGCTCTGTTCATTTCTCTGTTGGATTTTTAACATAGACAAACTAAAATAGGGCAAAAATAAGGAAAGACATGGGAAAAACAATAAAACCCTTGCAAAACAAAAAAAACAGGAACCAGAGATTTAAAGAAAATACAAACCTGACCTGCTTTGCTTTATCTTCTAAAACTTTTACCTTCTTTGTTCATGTGCCTCTTAGGTTTTTTTTGTGTTCTTTGTATGGTCGGCCAAGTCTGCTGTGTAAAATCAAAGAAAAAACACCAAATATTATTAAAATTAAACTACAAGGTCAAGTATAGATACAAGAGCTAGATTATAAGCATATCTTATTTAAATCCATCCACTACCAAGTAAAGAAAGACAAATATCAAAATAATAAGGTAATGAAAAGGATAATGAAGGATTTATGAATGTATCAAATAAAAAGCAGAGTGGGTACAAATAACAAAAGAGATATTATGAAAAATAAATTTAAGGCCTTGGAGGAGAAAAAACCACAAGAAGATATTATAATAGGGAAAAAGAATTTAGAAATAAATAGTGAGGGGTTTGAACTAATTGAAGAAGTTCAAAAAGAAGAAGAGGAAAAAATAGAATATCGAGAAGAACAAGAAGCATAAGGTAAAAAAGTGGAAGATGATGTAACAATACAGAGTGGTATACTATCCCTAAGTCAAATAAAATTATAAGTAGACTATGGACAAGTACCAAAAATAAGGTAAGAAGAGCCATTTAATCAGTGGTGTTGCAAACATATTTGCAAAATGCCATTGAGGATGGATCTCAAAAGTAAATCAATATAGAGGACAAGATAGAAAAATTAAATCCCCCAAGTAGACAGGGAGGAAAAAGTAAGAAAATTGTATTGCATAGCTTAATAAAATGATTATATTCTCTTGAAATAGAAGAGATATGAGTTCTACCTCAACAAAAAGAACCTTAACGGGAAAGATTCAAGAATCCAGTCCTAATATACTTTCTCTTCATGAAATGAAGATAGCAAAAAATGAATGGAAAACTATGGAAGGAATATGGAATACAAATATATACACAAGTGAATGTATTGGCTCGAGAGGTCAGGTAGGAGGTATTGCTACAATATGGAACAAAATAAAATGGAAATTCATAGAAGTGGTTAAAGATGCAAATTGGATACAAATATCATTAGAATGTTAAATACCAAAGAAAATATATCATTTGACAAATGTGTATAGACCCAATCATCGATCCTTGGTAAAAGAATATGGCAATATGAAAATATCATTGAAAATTGGATAATAAGAGACTTTAATTTAATTCTCAAATTAGAGGAGAAGAAAGGAGGAATTATGAGTCTAAACCAGAATTCAAGAATGGTATCAAATATGATGGAAGAGAGGAACCTAGTAGATATCATTCCAAAAGATGGTATTTTCACATGGTCAAATAAAAGAGGATGAACCTTAATTCAAGAAATATTAGATAGGTTTTTAGTAGATGAATCTTACTTAGGAATAAATATATATATGGAGTATTTTATATTGTCTAGAGAAACATCAAACCATGCACTAGTATTATTGAAGATATAAGAATTTGAACCTCCAAAAAATGTGTTGTTCAAATTGTTAGAATTAAAGTGCACTATGCCTCTGTTTTGACACTTGTCAGTTTATATTGACACTTGTCATTTATCATATAGGCCTCATGCCTATATATGTAACAATTTTTGTATCAATAAACATCCCTTCAGTTTCAATCCCAACATTTGGTATCAGAGCTCCAGGCTTTCTCTGGCCTTGTGAGCTTGAGGGGGGATTTCCCTCGAGAAATTCCCCCCTCATCCTTCTCCCCCATTTTTTTTCCAAGCCTAGGGAGTATGCTCTCCATTTTTTAAAAATGGATCAAAAACCAGATAGCTTGAAAATTAATGGCTACCCCCAATTTTTTTTTATATTTTTTTCCCATATGTATCCGTTCGCTGTTCAGCTGTTTCAGAGTCCATGCTAGTTTGTTTAGAAGCATCATAATTGCAGTTTGAAGGGAGATTAAATTCATGTTTAAGAATTTTACGGAGGAGAAGAGCAAAAGTACTGGCAGCTGAAAGTAAGTTCATGTTGCAATCACCGATGCTATTTATGCAGACAAAAAGAAAGGTCTCCACCACTTCAATGGAGAGGTTGCTCGAGTTAACTCATTTTAGCATGCGCTCGAACCGATGTGCATCTACACTATGTGGAGGAAGCAAAGTTTTGAGCGGTTTCATAGGGCCGAGAAATAATCACTTGGTACTGTTTCTGATGCTGGTCCATATATTCAAAATAGCCTTGAAAATGTTAGGGGCGGCCTGTACAATGGCAGATGCCAAAATTTACAGAGCCAATACCAGAGCCATGCTGGGCTTGGAATTGAGCTTTATATCCAATATTGCCAAGCGAGTGTTGATGTTGTCAAGGCCCATGCTCATTGGCGACGGCGATCGGTTCCGTTGTAGCGACTCTGTCCATGGCTCGTAGCACTACAATGGCAATAAATCTTCTATTATTATTGCTGTTAGGGTATGTATGAGTACATAACCTGAAACAAGAAAAATGCTCTGTTTCAAATCATTGCGCTCGCCCTTTCAAATGTTAAAAGAATTCTTTTACATCATTCACGTGTGCTTCAAGTGTTTTTTTGCAGTCTATATAAAAGGTTTTGGGGGATTTATGTTCATTTGGAGCCAATTTGCAATGGCGTTCAGTTTTCCATCCACGTCGTACAGACGGAAGTGCTCCTTCCCATGACCTGGAAGCCACTACCAAAGCATCATGCATCGATGACATGGAGCACCTCAATAAAACTGATAGTAGACCAAAGAAAGCAGTAGGAGTGCTTACTGAAGCAGTTAGATGACTGACACTTCTACTCAAAAAACTGCCACCTGTAGCACTGGCGAATCAGTTGGTTGATGACTGCTAGCTATGCTGCTGTGTACTTCTATCACCCAGTGTGGGACTACTACCATCGCTACTGTACATTTTGGTGGACACGTATTTTTTTTCCCATTGTTGTGAGGTTACTGCCAATTTTTTTTTTTTTTGCTTGAGTAACTTCATGCGAATGAACAAGATGAGATAACAGACTATGTTTTTAATGGTTGAGCAAGTTGTTACTGTGCGGTGTGATATATGCAGGAGTGTAGTTTGCAAAGGGTATTTCTTGACTGTTATCAGATGCAATTTTTTCAAAAATTGCACAGGAATCAAGGAGGATAAATGGCCCAACTTCAGATCCGAGATAGTTTGTGGACGAGGCCATCAATGAGAAGGCGATCAATGGTATTTTTTGGCCAAATGATTCTTTCTAAGGGTTGAAAATGTTTTGACACACAGTGGGGACGCTACAAACATAAGGGGAGAGGACCAAAGTGTATTTTTTTTTAAAGCATCTCTGTGTCATGCAATATCTGGTGCTGGTGATGTCGAATGGGAGACATGATGAAAGGGCACATGGTGGAGAGGAATGAAGTTTTTTTTGTCTCTGGCACTGTTTGGAGCGCTATGGTGGCACCGTTGTGGCTAAGTGTCTAACGGACATCACTGCAGAAAATTTTTGACAAGATTTTTGGCTGGACATTTGGCCAAAATGATCATCACTGGAGGCAATCGGGATTTGGTGCAATGTTTAAGGAGCTACAGTGCAAAATTTTCTCATATTGAATCTATGATGTTGTTTAATGTTAAAGTATTTAAGTGCCCGTGCCAACTGTTTAATGTTTTTTTTTTTTAAAGCATGGTGGATACTATTGGGTGCTCACCTCCACAGGAAAAGCAATTTCTATTTTTACAATGTAAGGGCATTATTTGTTTAAAATCAAGGGAGACTATGTTTTATTTTTGTTTTAGTGAAGCGCCCAGAAATCAAAGGCATCACCATTATATGAGAATGGTGTTGATGCAGTGCTACATGCCATACTGTAAATTTTTGAAGATCAAAGATTTAAAATTTTTTGACACATTTTTTAGCATACCACCAGCAACGACGCGATCATGGCGGGGCCCTCCACTCTTGAATGGCGCACATAATTTCAGTGGGAGATATACCATTTTGAAGTAATGGAAGTGTACTAGGCTGCTGCATGGTAATTCCACTTATTTATTTCAATGTATGAGACTTTATTCCTCCACATGGCCTTGTATTTTTTTGAAATAGGAATATTTTTTTAAAAAAAGTGAAGGGGACCAATGGGCCTCTTTGGCCATTTGTTTCCACATGGAATATGGGATTGGAAGGCTTTCATGGCCAATTTATTGTATTCAAAGATGGATGGTCCTTGTAATTCCCCTGCGAGGGAAAATTGTGATGATATTTTTTTTATTCCGCCATAGTGCGATGTTTATTTGCTGCCTAGAGAGGTATGCTGTCATTTTTCCCGTGGATGGAGGACTTATTGAGATTCGACTATAGCCATGTTTATAGTCGTTAGAAATATTTTTTCGAGACGGACACATTGGTAGTGTCCATTTGTAATTCTAAGGCTGTTTCATTTAAGTTTTTAAGCCTCAATTTTTTTTTACCTTGGAGTGCACTCTTGGTTGTACCCAACACTCACAAGGCACTTGTAAGTGAACCTAGTATCTAGTATTCTCCTCTTTCTACTTGGCGGATGCAGTGGCTGGTTACCCATGCATTTCGGTAAGATGAGGTGACTACAATAAGGACACTTATTCTAGGGACTACAGACATAGACACCCTAGACTCTATCCGAGGTTTTTTTCGGATCTACTTTTGAAGACTATAGATGAAGACACTTCAGAAGATTCTCTTCTACTCTTCTTCTTTCTTCTCCTCCATATTTGGCTTCTATGGCTCATTTTAATGTATTGAGTGTATTTTTGGTAGAGACCGACACTCTTATATGGCTCATTTTTCCTTTGTATTAAGGTGCATTTTCGGTAGAGACCGACACCTTCTAGATTGAGTTCACCATAAGGAGGGATTTCATATTTATGGTGGATCTAGTCAGTGACCTACGAGAGGCAAAATCCTCTGAGGATGACCTGCAGAGGCAACAGACCTAGATGTGGCTAACCCTGAGGCACCCATGATGACTCTGAGGCACTTAGATGGTTGACCCAGTGGCAACATACCCGTGGAAGCGGTTGACCCTGAGGCAACAGACCAAGATGTATACACAGTGAATCTAGCATTATTCACAGTTGGAGAGCCAAGCGCAAAGAGCACGAGCCTAGACCAAATCAGCAATAAATGAGGATGTAGAATTATTTTCTATTTTTATTTTTAGAGAAGTCAACATTAAGGGGGAATGTTACCTAATGTTGACTTGTTTTTTTCTTTAGTTAGGATAGTGCACTTTAAGGGGGAATGTTAGAATTAAAGTGCACTATGCCTCTATTTTGACACTTGTCAGTTTATATTGACACTTGTCATTTATCATATAGGCCTCCTGCCTATATATGTAACACATTTTGTATCAATAAACATCCCTTCAATTTCAGTCCCAACACAAATTCAATCCTCATCTTATTAAACATGAGGAATTTCAAGAAAATGTTAAAAATGGTGGAATGATATTAAAGCTGATGAAACAATAATTTTTAGATTCTATAAAATTAAACATTTCAAAAATAAAATTAAAGGATATAAAAGAAATATAATGAAAGCCAAATCTAAAAGAAGAAAGAAATATATGATAGATTGGAAGAATTAAACAAAATGGACTAGATGTAGATTTGAGTAGATATGAGGAAGTTAAGTTAATAGGGATTAGTATTTAATATTATGTTTAATTTTATATTTGTATGTTGGCTAGAAAATAATGCTACATAAAATTTGTAGGTCAATTTTTTTAATTTTTTGACATAAGGTTTAATTAAAAGTAAGGCCTGTAAATGTAATATCTTTTAAATCAGATAGGCCTACCTGACAAAGAAATTAAATCAATCCTATATAATATCTTCCAGAAGTATCCTTTAGAGGCAGTGTAGTCTAGCTATTTTTAGCCACTTTTGGAATGAAAATCTCAACTTGTCATTGCCAAATTTATCTATTTGTCTATTTACATAATTTTGGTATCAAAGCAATGAATTTGGATTGGAAGAGATTATCCTCTTCCTCTAGGCCAATTTGGTTCAAAAGAGGAGCAAGAAAACTTCCACTAGTGGATCTTGGTTTTGGTGTATGTTTTCATATTATTTGTCTGGTCTATGATTATCTTATTTTGGCTTTTAAGTTTCTTTTATAAGTAAAGAGGGGCTTTTTTATTTTTTATGACAATAGCTTCTCCATAGTGTGTTGATATATACCTTTATGGCCAAATATGTTCATTATGACATTGTTGAAATATTACATGTTCTTATTGTTACCTTAGCATCAATTTAGCATGCAGCCAAATATTGCAATCCTGTGTTCCAACTCTAGCAGCCACTAACATTTCATTTCAGTGTCATCATCTTACTCCGGTTACATTAAAAATTCTAGCATGGACTCCTTTGACATAAATTGGTGAAAATATTAGCTTTTGAAAGCATTTGTTAGATTTTGATGTCTTGCAATGTGGGTTTTAGTAAATTAGTAAATAAGATCTAGTATTATTAAAAATAAATTTTCTTGTGAATGTAGCACGACCACATTGACAAGTAGCGTAGTTGATTTTCTAGCACTTGTATTTATTCATGATTGTTTGATATGGCTTGTTCCTACTTTACAAGGCTAGTGCTTTCAAAATATAAATAGTTTTACACATTATAATTTTTTTCGTTGAAGAATTTTTTTTATGCACGCATTATTGATTATTTGAGTTTTACTGCAACTTGGCTTTTGAAGGATGAATATAATGAATAGCTTGAAAACATCGCATGCATAGAAAATGTGTTGTCCATGTGCTATTTTGAATGTCATTTGTTGGCATGACCTATGACATCATCATATGCTTATCTGTTGTTTGAATGAGTATTCCAGATCATTTTTGGTGAATATAATATTATTTGCAACAAAAATATTGATTGTGCAACTAATTTGGTAGGTAGTTGATGCGTTGGATCACGAGCCACATGGAGTTCAAAAATTTAGTTGTTTGGAAAGGTTATGGTAGTTTTATTTTAGTGAAAATATAGATGACTCCCCTTGTTGATTAGAAAGAAGTGTTCCAAGTTATTTGTTGAATAATTATTGATTTCTATCCTAAAGAATATTTACAATAATATATCAAGATATCATGCATGCTACTCAGTTTTTCATTAGTTACATACAATTTTTCATATCTATAGAGATCTAATGTATGGCACTAGTTTGAAGTCTCTTCTGTCACTAGCTTGATCTCCTCTCGTTGATACCTAAAAGCGCAATCATAAACAAATGGTCCTACCTCCTATTTTACACAAAATAGAATTGAAGATCTGGTTATAATTGATCAGTCCTACTTTGTTTGTCTACCTCTCATTCCTTCGTCATATATTATCGACATTGTAGTTTTTTGCATTACGTTTTGTAGAATATACGACTTGAAATATCTTTGGAGATACATTAAAGCATAGCCTGATTGGTTTGTAGTATCACATTTAGCAATTATCGTCCACACATCACACTTTTTAATATTATGTGGCACACATTTCTTTGAGATAGTCTAATCACAATTCCAGTTCAGAGGCACTTAACCAAATTGCAATTGACTTAGACCATAGCATTATTCTGCATTTCTTATGGTGAATCTATCAAGTGGTTGTTTTCAAACCATGCAAGGAGTCCTTCTATGTTGTCATCTTTTGGAAATATCTTTTTTCTTGAAAGTCATCATATATTTAATGGAGAAATACTCGATATAATTAGGGAGGTCAACAAGTTGTCTACCAATATTTTATCTTTTAGTATTTGTTTTGCTTTTAATATGCTATTAGGAGGTACAATTAGTATTTAGGACACATGTTAATTTTTACAAGCATATTTCAAGAATATTTATTTTAGGGATGATAAATTAGTTTAACATTTTTTGCTTGGAGGGATCTTGTAATTCTTGAATTTTGAGGCACCTATTTTTCTAGAGTATACCCTTTATTTATACTCATTGGAAAGCTCTTTTCAATTATGATCGTTTGTAAGTGATATTTGTTACTTTTGTAACTGTTTGACGTGTTTAATTATACTTTGAACTATCTCTTGTAAAACAAATTATATTTTTGGTAGTACCCAACACTCCTCAACACAAATAATGCTATACTTATAAATTTAGTAAAACACTCTCTATAGATTTCATAGAGGAGCCATGTCACATTGGCAAACAAAAAAATTGATGGCCTTAGCTAATATAGTTAGTAATTTTATTGATAAATTTAATAGTATACAAGTCCAACCTCCATAACCTATGATAAACACTCTTGAATCTCATTTTCATATCAAATGTGAGGTTAGGATCTATGATGGATACAATAATCCTAATGTTATCAATAGTTAGATTCTAGATATGGAAACTTGGTTTTCTTATAACCAAATACTTGATGATGATAAGGTCCCTTTTGCTAAGTTGACACTTTTTGGTGTTTCTAAAATCCTAATTACTAAGCAATAAAATACATAAAATACCATCACCACTTGGGATCTATTGGTCATAGCCTTGAAGGCTACATTCTATCCATCTAATTATAATAATAAAATTCTCATCCAATGGCTTTACTTGAGGCAAGGAAGCCACATGTCTATTCAATATTATTTATCAGTTTAACTATTTACATATCCTACTTCATGCATAGGATCTTGCACCTACTCTATTGATAAGTTTAATATTGGCCTTAAAACACATTTGTTTCGAGAATTGAATTATACTTTGCTTGACATACTTTATGCAACTTTTAATCAAGATCATCTTGTAGAGGAGAAAGTTTTTTTATTATTCTCATACACCTTGGTCATTATTTTCACCAAGTGCTCATCAGTCTTCTTTTTTAGTAGCTCTTCAATCTTCTTCAGTAATTCCTCAATTTTCATTTTCAATGGGCAATTCTAAACCTTTGTGTTCTCTACATCAACAACATATGCAAATTTTTTATCCTTCTTATTCTACAACTTCTTATGATGTATTTTTTTCATTAATGTAAAAACAAGGAACATATAAAATATGCTTGTCCATAGAAGAAAAAGAAACAAGTGTTTGTACAATCTTCTGAGGAGGAAACCCTTGAGGAGGGAACTCTATAAAATCTTATCAAAACTTGTGAAGAATATCATACCTATATTGAGTTAGAAGGTCGACTCAATAATGTCACCTTACTCAACCATCAATATTTTGTAGGAGGTCATGATAATATGTTTGTCACTCATGCTCATATTACATATACTTTCTTTATGGATTGCATTATCGATAATGGATCATAAAAAAACTTGATTGAGAATTCCATTGTTGATAAGTTGCAGCTACCTATACATCCTCATTTGCATCCATACTCTCTTGGATGGAAGCATAGTGATACTTCTTCCATGATCATTTACACTTGTACTTTATCTTTTACTTTTGGTCCTAAGTATGTAGACACTATTACCTATGATATCACTCTTATATATTGTTGTGGTATATTTCTAGGTAAACCTTATCAATATGATACAAAGGCTCAATATTATGCATATCATAGTACTTATACATTCTAGCATGTGCATCAAAATTTTATCATTCGTGGTACCTAGCCTACTACACATCTAGCTCATGTAATTTGTATCAGACACATAATATTGTGTTATTTTTTGGTAGACCAAAGTCTCATAATTCCCAGTCAAAATCTCTTTTGTCCAATTGATATGTTTCACATTTTTAGGTAGATTCTCATAGAGCACCTACTCTTATTTTTGAACCTGCTCTTATTTATACTCTTGCTCTTTCTCTTGCTACTGCACCTACTCCTATTGTCTACTCCTGTTGTTGCTCTAGTTGTCTAAGTTCTTGCTTCTACTCTATTTGTTCCAATTCCTTCTCCTATTGATACTCTTTCTTCTATTGTTACTCTAATTGTTCTAGTTTTTTCTCCTACTTTGGTTGTTCTTGTTCTTTCTCTTGCTTTGGTTCTAGTTGTTTTTCTTATCTAGTTGTTCTAGTTGTTGCTATTATTTTTTTGTCCTTTTGCTTTTGCTTTTAGTATGTTCTCACCACCATATGGTTCATGATTTTACCCCTCCTTTTATGTCCATTGGAGTCCAATGATTCTATGGTAGAGAGGAATATCAAAAAAATATTATATTTAATGTTATATTTTGTATGTTGGCTAGCAAATAATATTACATAAAATTTGTAGGCTAACCTCTTTTATTTTCTAATATAAGGTTCAATTAAAATTAAGTCCTCCAAATGTAATATCTAATAAATCAGATAGTATTCCCTAAAAAATAAATTAAGTCAATCCTATCTAATATCTTTCAGAAGGATCCTTCAGAGGTAATGTAATTTGGCTATTTATAGATATTTTTGTAATAAAAATCTTAGCTTGTCATTGTCAAATTTATTAGTTTATCTAGTTGTCTGTATCATAAGTTGATTGCACAAATGAAAAGGATTGAGGAGGATAGTGAGCTATTAATATTAAGAACAAGAGTACTCTAGGCACAAAAATGGGATGCAAATTCTATGTTTTTCCATAAAGCCTTGATTTCTTACAGAATGAAGAGCCACATATCACATATCAAGAAAGACAATGGGGAGGAGA
Organism: Wollemia nobilis; assembly: GCA_028583015.1. NCBI lineage: Eukaryota > Viridiplantae > Streptophyta > Pinopsida > Araucariales > Araucariaceae > Wollemia > Wollemia nobilis. The sequence goes on along the minus strand of JAQPPZ010016989.1, from coordinate 6,072,611 downwards.
TGGTAGACGATAATTAAATATGAAATGTTATGAGGAATTATTTTGAAACCACATTATAAAATTATAACATTGATAGAAAATAAATCAATAGAGAAGCACCATTTTCTTTAGGTCCAAGGTGTAGACCAATTGGTTCATCTAAACCCCATAAGGGGGGTGGAGGTCTAAGGTTCAAATCTCGGGCCTCGCATAACTAAACGCTTATCCCTTTCTTGGTGCTTTAAATGACGTAAAAGGTTTAAAATTATTGTGGCATGGTGGTTATAGGGGCGGACTACGCGAAGATCTATGTGGCGGCTTCTAGGGCAAACATCACAGAATACTATGGTAGCCATAAAAGCTGGACAGCCTACCCGGATTCGTGGTGGCTACCGATTCCACCATGTAAATTCAAAAAAAAAAAATCAAGAGAGAAGTTGTTGAATTAATACCAAAATTAGTCACACAAGAAATGAATAATCATGTAATGAAGAAATTCAATATAGAAGAATTAAGAGAGATAGTGTATTCATTTAAGCTAGATAAAACTCCAAGTCCAAATGGTTTTTAAGAGAAAAAATTATATTAGGAAGGGAATTTATAGCTAGGGATCTACTAGCAATGTGGGAAGAAGTGAGAACAACAAGAAAATTTTAGAGTCAATAAATTTAACATTCTTGGTATTTATCTCAAAAGAGAAGGTAAGTAAGTTTGAGATATTTAGACCCATTTGTCTCTATAACTTTTCCTATAAAGTAATTTTAAAAATAATGGCTAGTAGATTGTAAAAATAGTTGCCTATGGTAATATTGAAAGAGTAAGAGGAGAGGTCAAATGAAGGTAGATTTTGGATGAAGTGATCATTGCACGGAAGCAATTCACTCTGCATTTAAGTCAAGGAGAAGGACAATGATGATCAAAATTGAATTTGCTAAAACCTATGACAAAATCAATAAGATATTTCTCTTAATGGTCCTCCACAAAATGGGAATTTTTTTAATAGTGGGTAAAGTGGGTAGAATGTTTCATGAACTCTAGCATATTATAAGTTTTAGTCAATGGAGGATCATATGATTTTTTCAAATCTTCTACAGAAATAATATAAGGTTACCCATTATCACCAATTTTATATATCATCATGGTTGAGGCATTGAACTATCTTATCAAGTAGGTCGAAACATGTAAAAGGGTTAAACATCTTCATGTAAGCTTACACTTGGAGAATCGATTGTAGAGCCTTTAGGTTATAGAAGTGTTGAAAGAGCACACACAAGCAACCAAAAAAATAATGAGTAGGAACATGTGCATGCAAAGTTTGATTTCAAAAGGTTGGTGAAATTAGGGTTTTTAAGTTTATTTTTAATTTTTGGAGTGAAAAGTTTATTAAAGTTTTTTTAATTATAAAAAGTTTCTATAAGTTGGAGAGATAGGGCTATAGTTAATTTTGAAAGTTTTCAAAAGTTTTTTTTTAAGTTTGCAGTGATAAGGATTTTAACTAGTATATTTGTTTAAAAACAAATTGTTAGTTTTATAATTTTGAAGTTTTTATTGGGTTTTATTTAAAAAAAAAAATGAAAATTTTTGAGTTTTTGCAAATTTAGATATCTGGGAGATAAAAGGGTTTCAACTTCAAAGGATTAGGAAAAACATAAATTTGCAAAATTTATTATTAGTTTCTAAGAATAGGGAGACATAAGTATTACTACTCCATAGGAATTAAATTATAAAATTTGAACTATCTAAACCTAGAGGTCATAATGGATTATCGGTACATTGATTATTGAGCAAGTAGGCATATGACATGAAATAAACAATAGTTTAATACCTTTCATGAAAGATACAAGAAGCCAATTGCCATAGCATATAGTATGAGTTATGAATTAAAATGAGTAGGAAATATTATAGTTGATCTAATAAATGGAAAAGAGAGTAATTAATAATGTGTTATATATCCCTATATTAGCTACTAGTATCCTTTCAATATCTCAAATTATGGATCAAAATTTAGTAGTTGAATTTAAATTTGTCAAGTGAACAATGTCTTATTATCAAGCAAGAAAAAATGATAACCTCAGGATCCTATAAAGATAGTTTATTCACTCTAGATATAGTAAAAAGTATAGCTCTATTAGTGGGAATCTCATAAACAAAAGATCTTTGGTATAAAATACTAGGACATATAAGTGCATCATCATTGAATTACGACTAAATATCAAATGGTTAAAGGTTTACCTAAGCTTTCTTGGGAATCTACAATTTATCTAGAATGTCTAGTAGGAAAACAACATAGGATAGCTTTTGGACTTCATCAACATGGAGCTCAAAAACCATTAGAATTAATATATACAAATTTATGTAGACCAATGAATATTACTAGTATTGAAGGACACAAATATTTGCAACTATTTGTTGATGATTATTCTATAATAATGTGAGTATACTTTATGAAATACAAATATTAAGCATTTAGTTGTTTTAAAATTTTATCATTTGTAGTACCCATCGTACTACATATCTAGCTCAAGTAATATATATTAGACACATAAGATTGCATTAGTTTTTAGTAGACAAAAGTCTTATATTTCCTAAGAAAAAGCTTTTTATCCAATTGATATGTTTCATCGTTTCAGGTAGATTCTCATAGAGCACTTGCTCTTGTTGTTGTTCATGCTCTTGTTGTTACTCTTTCTCTTTCTCTTGTTGTTGCACCTTCTCCTATTGTTGCTTCTACTCTTGTTATTTCTCTAGTTGTCTTAGTTCTTGCTTCTACTTTTGTTGTTCTAATTCCTAATACTATTGCTACTTCTACTCTTGGTTGTTCTTGTTCTTGCTCCTACTCTGGTTCTAGTTGTTGTTCTTATTCTAGTTTTTCTAGTTGTTGCTATTATTTTTCTCTCCTTTTGCTTTCACTTTTAATATGTTCTCACCGTCGAACGGTTCATGTTTTTCCTCCCCTTTTGTATCTATTGGAGTCCAATTATTATATGGTTGGGAGGAATGATAGATATTAGTATTTAATATTATATTTAATGTTATATTTTTTATGTTGGCTAGAAAATAATGTTACCTAAAATTTGTAGGCTAACCTTTTTATTTTGTAATATAAGGCTTAATTAAAATTAAGGCCCCCAAATGTAATATCTAATAAATCAGATGGGCTTGACTGAAAAAGAAATTAATTCAATCCTATCTAATATCTTTCAGAAGGATCCTTCAAAGGTAATGTAATCTGGCTATTTATAGCTATTTTTGGAATGAAAATATTAGCTTGTCATTGTTAAATTTATCTATTTATTTATTTGTCTGTATCATAATTTGATTACAGAAATGAAAAGGATTTAGAAGGAGGGGAGTGAGCTATCAATATTAATATCAAGATTACTCTAGGCATAAAAAGGGTATGCAAATTCTAAGTTTTTCATAAAGCCTTGATTGCTTAGAATGAAGAGCTACATATCACATATCAAGAAATACAATGGGGAGGAGATGGTAGAGGATAATGAAATATGAAATGTTATGAGGAATTATTTTCAAACTACATTATAAAATGATAACATTGATATAGAAGAAATATATAGAGAAGTGGTTAAATTAATACCAAAATTAGTCACACAAAAGATGAATAATCATCTAATAAAGGAAGTCAACATGGAAGAATTAAGAGAGAGTGTATTAATTTAAGCTAGACAAAGCTCCAAGTCCAAATGGATTTTAGAAAAGAAGTTAGAGTAGTAAGGTAAATTATAGCTAAGGGTCTTCTAGCAATGTGAGAAGAAGCGAGAACAACAGGGTAATTTTAGATTCAGTAAATTCAACATTCTTGGTACTTATATCAAAAGATAAGGCAAGTAAGTTTGAAATATTTAGACCCATTTGTCTTTGCAAATTTTCCTATAAAGTAATTTTAAAAATATTGGCTAGTATATTTTAAAAATAGTTGCCTATGATCACATCGAAAGAGTAAGGAGAGAGGTCAAATGAAGGTAAATTTTAGATGAAGTGGTTATTGCACAAGAAGCAATTCACTCTATAGTTAAATCAAGGAGAAGGAAAATGATGATAAAACTTGAATTTGCTACAACCTATGACAAACTCAATAAGATATTTCTCTTAATGATCCTCCACAAAATGGAATTTTGTGTGTAGTGGATAAAATGGTGTGGAATGTTGCATCAACTCTAGCACATTCTCAGTTTTAGTCAATGGAGGATCATATGATTTTTTCAACTCTTCAAGAGGCATAAGACAAGGTTTCCTATTATCACCAACTTTATATGTCATCATGGTTGAGGCATTGAGCTATCTTATCAAGTAGGTTGAAACATCTAAAAGGGTGAAACATCTCCATGTAAGCTTACTATTGGTCAAATATCTACCTAAAATACAAGCATATGTTTGTATACCCTAGACATGGCTAACACTGAAAGGCTAGAGGAAATAAATATCCTCCATGCAAATCTCCAGAGAGGGTTGGATCCCTTACTAATCCTCCACTAGTTTAAGATTAGAGTTGCAGGAAAGAAATTGGAAAAAATGAAAAGAATTGGGAAATATAGCTACAGGCCAAAGATGTAGGATTGGGGACAGACTAGCAATAGGAATTCCAACCAAGTGTTATATAAACATAAAATAGAGAGGAAGGCAAGAGAATCCACTTATAGTTCCCTATAGAAAATTTCCAAAATTGCATTCCAGTACTCACACTATCACTAGCAATGTTCAAATCCAAATGCAGAATTTGAGCTTAATGGTAGATAACAAATATGTACATAAAATAGAAATGTTTGAACAGAAAGAAATCACACATAGATATTGCAAAATTAGAAGCTACAACATATTCTATTTACACAAAGAACTTGAATATTTTTTCTACAGAATGTCTATCCTCCTTTACAATGGAAAAAGTGTAGTATTTATAGAGGAATTTCACCTATATCTTTTAATTCACATGAAGAAAAATATTTACAAATCAGGAACCCTGGTGAGGAAATTCCTCCTTGTGAATCTTGAAAATCCATCTTTTGAAACAACAATCTAGATTTCAAGGACAAACCTTCAGGAAATTAGCACATTCGGGCATCGGTGCACAAAAAACTATAAATGTGGTGGATGACTTGGTATATTTATTACACCTCAAAAATTCACCCATGTTCAAAATATCTTGGAATTCATATAAATTGCTCTATGATTTTAATGATGCGACTCTTTTAGATTGAAATCCACAACTTCAGTTACTTCTCACCTCAATCATTAAATTTTCTTCATCCATATGACCTGAGAGCCTTTGAAAATCTTTGTTGATGTCGAAAGTAGAATTTGCCCAAAATTGAGCAATGAGCTAACATGCCTCCTTTAATTTTTAGTATTTTCTACTTATGCATGCTCCCTAGTGGAGAGGGCACTCACAATAACATTTATAAAATTTGTTTGAGTCACAACATGGAATTGTACCTTTCTTTGGACAAGAAATGCTTCATTCAGCCATTTGATCACCTCTTGTAATTTTTGTTATTGCATTCCATGTACAACCTCTTACTTTACTCAAATTAAAATTCGATGTATTGCATTCATTTCATTTTCATAGTAGCAACCAATCTAGAAGAAATATGGGTTTAAATGACTCATTACAATGTTTTAAACCATCTTTGTGTTACTTCACCCCTGGAAGGGATAGTTGAAAGTTTTTCTTTCTTCCAGAGTGAAAGCACCTTTCATAAGATTTTTTCCCTTTCTTAAAATATGTGTTTTACCCTAGAATGAGGGAAATGCACTATTGTATTTCATCTTGGATGAACATAATTCTAACTTTTCAATGCCTAATCAAAAATAAAATATTTGACATGTTTGGTTGGCCATTCTTCTTATAGCTTCACCCCAAGGAGGGGCGAATGGGACATTCATCCCTCCCTAAGGTGAAAGTGCTTCCATTTTTAGTCTTCTTAATGTGCACCAAAGTGTGGCCCACACATGATATCTTATATATATGTGTTCACCCTTTTCTTTGGGGTGAACAAAAAATTGACTTTTCAACACCCTCTTAGTGGTTGTGCTTAACCAAAATTCACCATTTGCTGAGCTTTTATCATAGGGAGGGGTGAATGGGACTTTCGCACGTCAACTAAGGCGAACGTCCATTTGACTAGTCAACATGTAGGTTGGGTGTATCATTTAAAAATTTGAGTACATTCACCCCAAAGTGGGGTGAACGATGCTTTCATCCCAACTTTGGGACGAATGCACTTCTTTATATCGCCATTGCATTTCAAATTTGGGCCCGCTTCAACTTAACCACTTAGATGTGCTTTTACCCCTAGGAGGGGTGAAAGAGACTTTCGCCCCTCACTTGTGGCAAAATTATTTGCTAGACTTTGACATTCTTTTTATTTCTACATTTGCCCCAAAATGAGGTGAATGAGTTTGTCGCCCCACTTTTGGGACGAACGCACTTTTCCTCTTCACTTTACCCAACAACAATATTTTCAAAGATATTTTTGCCTCGGGACAAAATGTTAAGGGTTTTTCACTCTTCGTTCGGGCACAAAGGGTGTTATATATATATATATATATATATATATATTTCTTCCATTTAATTTCTAAGTGTTGTTTAATTTTGACATTCTCAGATGATCTATACTGAATCTTCACAACAATTTGCCTTGCAAAACCCATTATTACCCAACATGAAATTCATGAAAATTAAAAGAAGATAATTACACATATAAATAACTGCATCATAATATAGAAAACACTGCAACATGAATGTATTATATTTGTTGCTTTTACAATAAAAAAATATCAATAAAATTTCATCAAAAATCTCAATGTGGTATAATGTCATTATTGCCAACACTTACACATGGAGAATCCATTCTAGATCCTTCAGGTTATAGAAGTGTTGAAATAGCACGCACAAGCAACCAAAACAACAATGAGCACGAACATGTGCATGTAGAGTTTGATTTCAAAAGGTTGGTATTTAATTTGAACAACCACAAGCACACACATACAAGAACATATCACATAATGCATCAAACAAATTGTATTTAATGTTTTTATGTTTATTAGGAAATAATAAATATTCTTTTCAAGTACATGCATAGAATTTGGGTGTTGTAATAAAAAATACTTATTTTAATTTGTTATATATATATTTTTTATGTTCTAACATCAATATAAAAGCCATGAATGCCATTTAAATTTCAATTTGTGTTTTACATTTGTTTTACTAACATGACTAGTACTTGTATGTTCTTTATTGATTTTTAATTAATAAACATTTGTTTACTATTTAACCAAAATATTCTAATTTTGAATGCAATTTTAAAATTAAAAATTAACAAGCATTTTGTTAACTCTTATAACCAAAACATTTATCTTTTAAAGTTATCTTTTGCACTTTTTATTATAATCTTTAAATACTAGCTTAGATATAAAGGATATATATCTAAAAACACCGAGAGTTATCAATATTGAGGCACCTATCTCATTTCTTGGGGGTGTGATCTCCAAGATAGGTGCCTCAGGATTGATAACTCTCAATGTTTTTAGATAAATTTCCTTTATACTTAAGCTAGTATACTAAGTCAATTCTAGTATAAAATGTTTTGAGCAGTATCAAAGGTTTTTAGTATCGATTGTATGCATTTTTAATTTCAATGATGTCAAGAATTTCCAATTATGCTACCTGGCACCATGTGCAGGATTACAAATTTGCACCTACCCAACTAAATAACCCTGATGAATATAACTTTATATCATTGTTCAAACCTTTACAGAAGCAGTCCCGAATGAATTTCTCGCTATTCACAATTTATAGAAGTAGTTCGAAATCAATTGTGTTGTGGATTATTTTTGGTATATTGCAATTGATGTTCATGTATTTATACAATATTTTATTAAACAGTTGCAACGGCTGATTAGTCGATTGTTTTAGTTTAAATATTTTAAATGTTTGCAACAGTTGGTTAGTCAGTTGTTTTAGTTTAAATATTTTAAATGTTTTTGTTAATGTCGGCTTTTTTAATAAATAAAAAAATTGTTTACGACGTGACATGTATGACCTCTTTGCCTCCCACCCCCATGTCTGCCATTGTAGGAACACCTCTCGATGTAATTAATTTTAATATATTTTACCCTATATTTTTAAATTAAATTATTTTTTAACGATATACATGAACTTGTATCATATGGAATGTGCATTTCAATAACTAATTTGATATAATACTTTTATGTTTTGATTTAAAACTAATAATTGAGTCATTATCAATAGTAAATTTTATGTCATTTTTATTTCATAACTCATAATTTTGTGTTACACTAAAACTATATTGATTTAATTTATAATATTTGATTTTAGGGCTAAAATCATTATAGAAACAAAATGGATATCATCTAATTTTTTTTTTTTTTCATTTGTTTTATTGACAAGATTTTTTTTACCAATTTATTTTTAATTGATTGGAGGAAAGGGTTTTGAAAGGGACCCCGACCCTTTTACAATTGAATTTCCTTTAGGTAATGTAATATTTCTTATGATATAAATATTAATTTTAAATAAATAATAATATAAATAATCTTTTATCTTATCATGCTTATATTTTTATTTTTGAAAAGTAACAATCGTTTTCCAATAGAAATGTAGTTCTTTTAAATGTATGGTTGTTTGTGTCCATACAACAACAAACCTAGCCAAGCTAAAATAATTTTCTTATAATAATAAAAATAAATTTAAATTTTTTTTTTAGAATCATAATTAATTTTAATAACCATAGGTGTTTAATATGTTTCCTTACACTAACTTATTAAAAAAAAAACATGTTTTCCTACACACAACATTTACAAACTTATGTTTTTGTGTCTTTAATTTACATAGTTGATTTATTATGCCATTATTATATATATAAATTTATGTATTTTTGAATTGATTTGAATAGTAATAATAGATATATAGATAGGAGATAGATAGGTATTAACATGAACGACATTCCAATCATGAAATATACCACTAGACTTGCATCATCATGGAATAATGTATTTTAATTTTATATAAATTTTGGATGTGATGTATTTCATTAAGGTTTATACTTATTATATTAACTATATATTTTATGTTTTGAAAAAAATAAATTTTAAAGCTCAAAAATTAATTTTTTTTTTAAGCAAAAAACCCTTACGGAGCCGCCTTGGTCTGAGAGACCACGAACAGGGGGGTACTACACCGTCAAAGACACCTGGGGGTCGCACCCGACCCTTGCCCGCACCAACATTATCAATTGGATTTTAGATACCCAATTCAGTTTTTTCATAGGGTGGAGATTTGAACCTGGGACCTCCCTTGGAGGATTGCCCTCTCCTCTCCAACTCACCTACAACACCTGGGTGCTCAAAAATTAAATTTGATTTTTTTATATTTGTTTGTATTGTGCTTGTGGTTTTATTTTTTTATTAAATATTAATTTGTATTGTTTGTTATGTTTTATATTTTTATGTAAAATTGGGTTATTACATAAAAATTTGTATGTTTTTTGACCAATAAATTTTAATAGTAATAACTTATTTATGTATTTGTTTGTATGTTTCTTATTTTATTTGTTTTGTATGTTTATTATTGTATTTGTTTGGATGATTTGAATGATGATAATTTTTTTTTTGTTTTCTAGAAAATCTTTTATATTTTTTTATTAATGGTGAAAAACAGGGTTTTGAAAGGTCCCAAAATCTTTTACATTAGAGGAGGCAAAGAAATATAATGCTAATTAAGCACAATCTAATCTCCAAGGCCAAAATAAAAAAAAATTAAACTAAAACATCCATCCAAAAGCAAAGACTAGCCCACCACTCAACAGGGCATAAAGCAGAATTTTTATTCAACTTTATTTTAGGGATACCAATTGTTTTGCTCTATTTTTGTATAATACTAGAAGGGTAGTAAATACATCAATACACACATAACAAAAATCTAAACTCATAGAGCAAGGATGTAGGTAAAACATCAAGCACATTTCTTGAGAATGGTAACCACCAGGGAGCAAAAGGGTAAGCCCCCCAAAAAAAGACCCTCCAAAGAGAGGATCGCTAGAACATAATTAAGATCTCATCCAAGAAAAAAGACAATAAAAAGACCTACTAGATAGGTAGGTCTAAAGCTTCCAAAGTAACAATTATCATTAAACATGAAGGAAAATTGTCTTTTCAAATTATAAATTGGCCGCTATCCATCCTCAAATTCGCCAATAACATTAGCATCTTGGTTTCCTTCCCTATAAATTTGCTCAATTTTAACTTCTAACATACCTTCGAATATATTTGATGTGTCCTTAATAATATTCAGGATGAAACAATTATCAGTCTTTCCAACCTGTAGATCTAATGATGTTTAAGGAGTTACCTTGAACGAGAAGTCTTCTGAAGCCCCTCTTAAAAACATGGTGAACACTCGAGAAAAGAGTCTTAGCTTTAGCTAGGTGGTTGGTATAATTTTTATAATTTTTATATTTTATAATTTTTATTATATAATGTGTTAAATATAATTTTTAATTGATTATATTAGGTTGAAAGGGGCCATTATGAACATTGTTAAAGTTTCTTATTGTATTTGGTTGGATGATTTGAATGATGATAATATATTTTGTTTTCTATAATATATTTTATAATTATTATTGTATAAAGTTTTAATATTTATTTAATTTTATTTAAATGAAGACAATATATTTTAATTGTTATGATCTTTTTGTGTTCTATTATTTTATATTAAATATGTTTATGTGTATATTATATGTGTGTTCATTATTAATGCAAAATGTTATCTAGTGTATTAAAATTTTATGTTTGGATTAATTTGATTGATATTATAGCTTTCAACTTCTATATATTTTAATGTTTCAACTTCTATAGCTTTTAATGTTTTGTTTCATATTTATGGATATAACATTTGATTATGTGTTTTTAATATTTGTCTTGTGTATTTTGTTTTAAGTGTTACAAAAATATTTTTTGAAACAAGAAAATTTGAAATGTATACATTTATTTGTAATTATATTTTTTGTGTTTTTGGTTGTTAAATTATAATTAATATAGCTATTATATTAATACCAAAGATATTACATGTATCAAAATTTTATATTTATATAATTTTTTTTGAATTATGTGTTTTGAATATTTATTTTGGTTTATTTTATTTTATTGGTAAAAAAATGTTCATTATTTTTATTAAAATGTGTTTCAAACTAATAAATTGATTTTGATGTCAATTGGGCCATGATTCAATGGTTGATACGTATGGATAACATAGCTCACACCAAGGTTCAAATCTAGGATATACTTTCAAAATATTATCTTAAAAATAAATTGATTTTGATCATTGTATATTTAATTGTAAGGATTTATGTTTGTATATTATGTATGTAGATTTAGTATAATTAATATATAGACTCAATTGTGTGAATATGTAGGTTCAAGGCACTTCACGAGTGATGAAAGAAAGTTAGAAGTGTGTGGATTGTCACTTTCTGCTCATAGTGGAAGACTCAAACTTCGTGAGTGATGAAACAAAGTTAGCAGTGTGTGGATCATCGCTTTTTTCTCATAGTGGGAGTGGGAGATTTCATACTTTGTGATGGTAATCAAACAGATTTGATTGTGCATGGATCATTGTTTTTAGCTGATAGTGGGAGAGATTATCCTGACCACTATTTTTCCAAATTTATCATCTAAGTTGAACGGGGTTTCATACGGCCACTAGTGTGAGGGTTATGATTGAACAAAATTAAGGTTTGGTTCCTTCGATTAAAGTAAGGTTTATTTGATTTTGGATGGAGGGTTTCAACAAAGATGCATGATTTGATTTAAAAATGAATTTTAAAGAAGCAATCCATGAAGGACCACCTCAAACAGGAGGGGAACACAATCAATGATTTTCAAGAAAACCATTGAGGATGCCAAATATCGATTCAAGGAAAACATATATGGGTTGCATGAAAGCAAATAATGGATCCCCAACAATGAAGTTGGAAATAACAGATGTCCAGGAAGGAATAGATGTGACTGAGAGAAAAAACCTAATGTGTCGATTCATGGGATTTCAATGGACTCTTGCTACCTTCAAGCAATGGGCTGCTAAAAACTGGAGCACTAAAGGTAAGTTCTAAATTTTTACTTTCCCTAATGGCTACTATTTTTTTTTTTGCGAATTAAGAAGATAGGGAGAATATTTTTCAAGGGGGCCATGGTTTTTTGGTAGGGCAGGGCTCTTCATGAAACCTTGGCATACCAAGTTCAAAGCTGAGGAAGAGATGCCATCAACCACCCCTGTTTGGGTCCATTTATTTGGTCTTTCGATAGAATATTGGCATCCAAAGATATTTGCAACAATTGAAAATTCTTTAGGAGTTTACATGATGACTTCTGATAGCACCCAACACTTAGAGCATATGATTTATGCAAGGATTTGTGTTTTGATTGATTTTGACAAACCATTTCCAGAGAATATTACTTTACAATATGGGGAATAAATATGGGAGCAAGTAGTAGATAATAAAAATATTCCATTTAGATGTAGAATTTGTCATGAATATGGCCATATAGCCAAGGATTGTCCACATAAGGTCTCTAACAAAGAGAAAGAGGATGGGAACTTGATAGGGTTTCAAATCCTTAGACGAAAAAACACAAAGAAAAAAAATAGCAATAAAAGAGAAAATAGTAATTTCACATAATACCTTTGAAATTCTCTCCATGAATGAGCAAGCAGACAATGAGGATGGTCAAATGGAAATAGTTATTATGGTAAATCATTAAAAGATCTTTCCTTGATGTTGAGAGGCAATAGTAAAGGAAAAAAAAGTACAATGTAGAAAACCAACCCAAGTGCAAAACGAAAGCGTAGATTCATACTACAAACAAAATGAATCCTCAAAAAAGACCATACAAATTCCAATAGTAGTATCATGGTATCAAGTAACCAACTTATAGTCTCAACTGGAATGAAGAAAGATACGAATAAAAGGATAAGGATGTCATAATACTAAGGTTTATAGTCAATCTATTTATGGTAATGTTGGAAGATTTGGCTATTTTGCTAAGAAAATTCTGATATTTTTGGTAATTTGTTAAGCTTGGATTTATTTTTAGTGTTTTTGTATTTTGTTTGTTTTGTATATAGCTCCTTTGTGCTTGGTTTTTTATTGTATTTTTTTTTCCTCATTTAGATTGTGGTTTATTTGATTCATTTTGTTGTTTCCGTTTTGGATTTGTTTTGTTTTGTTATTTTTTGGGTTTTTCTATGTGTTTCGTATTCTATGATTTTTTGGTTTGAGGTGTATTTGTTTCTTTTTGTAGTTTTTGTTATGGTAGTTTTTTGGTGGTTTTTTTTTGTGTGTTTCATGTTTTGGTTTTGTTAATTTTGTTTTTTTTTTTAATTAATTAATTTATTTTTGTATTTTTTTTTGTGTTTTATTTGTTTGTGTTTTGTTATGTTGTTTATGTGTTTGTTCTGTGTAGTTTGTGTTTTTTTTGTGTGTGTGTTTGTTTGTGATATTTCTTGTCAACACACTCAAGTAGTATGCTTTATTTGTTTTAGTTTTTTTGTGTTTGTGTGTTCTTATTTTTTTGTTTTTTCAGGCATGCTCCTTGTGTGTATCAAAGGTTGTAGGCCAGGTGTGAGCCCTGGGTATTTTTGGCATAATATATACCCCTGCATATTTGGGTCTTACCCAAAAGTGGCATCCCTTCTAGGATGTTTTCCACAAAAAAAAAAAGTGAATATGTAGGTTCAATTGTAATCCATATAATTTATTATGATTTTTTATTGTGAAAATATTTAAATTGTTTGCTAAATTTATTTCAAAGTGAAATTAAATTTGATGTTTGAATACTTGGTACAATTTGGTTGATGGGTACTATATATTTTTTTGTGTATTATATATATATATATATATATATATATATATATATATATATATATATATATATATATATATATATATATATATATATATATATATATAACAGGCACGTGAGGAAACAAAGGTACTATTTTGAACACCAAGAATCCTCTTGGCACTTGAATAGGTCAGTCTAACAAAACCAGCAGTGATATTTTGCTTGTGATATTGTTTTTTGTCGCACATAGTTAATAGGAAATACCAATAACAGAGCAGAGCGAATGGAGTGTAACGGAGCAGAGCAAGAAAATTTTGAACCTGTTCGAAGTGGGAAAGGAGGTAGCTCTAGTGGTGGTCACGGGTCAAGTCATGGGGGTCTGATTCTGGTCTTCCCAAGGAAGACGACGGTAGGAAGGGACAGCTGATGAGGATACCGCAGAAGAACTTCTCAGAGATCCCCTCGACAGTTTCAACCTTCATGAGGCCCCATGTGAGAGACTAAGCCCAATTCAAGATCCAAATGTTTCATTTGCAGATAAATTCAAAATGAATACCTATCAGGGCCTCTCAGACTCTTCTTCCATCGGTACCCTCTTTGATGACTGCAAAGAGCTAAACTTCCCTAAAGATGTCATGACAAAGGTTCTGAGCAAGAAATCCTTGTCTTTAGTTGAAAATTTAATAGGATCGAGACCCGACATCGAGTCTATCCACCATTGGGTAGTGGCCAAGTGGAAGCCTGAAGGCCACATGGAACTTGTTGTTTTGACTTGTGGGTTTTTCCTCATACGGCTAAACAATACAAACGATACAACATGAATAATGATGGGAGGGCCCTGGTTCTTCAAGCGAAGACCCCTGTTCATTATGCAATGGAACCCTAGTTTTAACCCAAGGACATAGAGTATTAATCTAGCCCCTATCTAAAATCTCAATGCCCCATGGAAAAGAAAATTTTGAAGACAAGGGAGACAATGTGTAGTGTTTGTAAGAGTTAGGACCGTTCCAAGGAGTTGTTTCTATCCCTAAAGAAGGATTCCCATGAAGCTCACCCTGGTGGGAGATGCCCTAAAAATTTCAATCAAAAAGAGGACCATAGTCTGCATCTGTGAAGGAGAAAGAAAAGTAAAAATAAGTTCCACCTAAATCATCATCTAAAGGATAAATTCGCAATACCCATGAGGTATTTTCTCACTTTGCTAATAAGTTTAAAATTCTCGCAGATAAAGATAGTGATTTCCCTCTTGAAGGGTCTATAGTAGAACAACTTCTCCATTGGGATCCATCCCTTGCGAATCAAGGTGTTCCTCATGAACCCTTTATTCCCCAAGTTTTCATGCCAAACCCTCTTGAACCTCTTCCTTCCTCACCTCCTCAGTCTCTCACCTCCTCCACTATCCTTGCCCCTTCCCCAGTCCCATATAAACCCTCTCCACTCTCAGCCACAACTAATGTTGACTCCACTCTCACCTCCCCCCTCCCCTCCCCCCTCAAAATCTTGGTCAAAATCAAACTTATCTCCTCCCCGTTGGATTATCCTATAAAGCTATCTTCCCCTCGCCTACCCCTACTTTTTTCTTTGTTGGCTTCTCTTGTAAGGTCAGCTTCCCCATGCCCGTCCCTACACTCTTCCCTGTTGGCTTCTCCTTCTAAGCCAGCTTCCCCCCACTATTCTTCATCCCATTTGCTATATTCCCTTGTTTGTTCCCCTTTGTGGGAGGTACATCCTACCTTTGAATCCTTTTCTTATAGCTCCCCTTCTCTCAATGGTGTTTCTTCAGGTAGAAGTGAACCTTCAAGCCCCCCATGAACA
Source organism: Wollemia nobilis (assembly GCA_028583015.1). Lineage (NCBI taxonomy): Eukaryota > Viridiplantae > Streptophyta > Pinopsida > Araucariales > Araucariaceae > Wollemia > Wollemia nobilis. The sequence continues at coordinate 6,056,939 of JAQPPZ010016989.1, read as the reverse complement.
ACACCATAAGCCATAAAAAACCCCAATGTGATGTGGGTGTAGAGAGGAGACGGGGTCGACCACCCAACATAGATTCTATAAAAAAGCAGATGGTGGATGACATAGCTAGTGGCATCCAAACAACATTGCTATATTCACTATCTCCACCCAAATAGATGAGTAAGGAAGAAGGTAAAATACCCAAACCCCCGCAAGTGAAGGGGGAAACAAATCCACTTCTAATCCATGCAAATGAAGGTCCTATATTGGAATGCTAGAGGGCTCAATGAGACTATAAAACAAAGAGTATTTTCTTCTCCAAGAAAGGAAATGAGACCCTCAATATTCATTGTCCAGGAAACAAAGGTGGAAGACCTAAATATAGATAAGGTGGTCAAATCTGTGTGGAGTAATTGCAAGTTTATAGGTAGTTCTACCCATGGTGCTTTAGGGGGGTTGTTGTGCCTATGGGATCCAATGAAAGTTATCAAAGAATTGATATCCAAGAGTGATAGAGTAATCAATGTCCTCTTTTAATGTAATTAAACCAAGAAATAGTGGGTTCTAACCAATGTTTATGTTCCAAATAATTTCAATGATAGGCTTGGAATATGGGACAGTCTCACACAAATTCATTCATATTTCCCCTATCATGAATGGATGGTAGCAGGTGAATTTAATAACCCACTGTATCCCACTGATAAAGCTGGAGGTATCCCAATTACTCCAAAGAATTATGAGCATTTTTTTGAATTCATCGATTGTAATGAACTCATGGACGTTGAGCTCCGGGATTCTCTGTTTACTTGGACTAACCAGCACGTAGGGGACCAACTCATACAAATGAGACTTGATAGAGTTCTAATATCCAGAGAAGCAATCCCAATATTTGGTGATGCTACTTTGTCGTCATTTCCAAGGGTAGCCTCTAACCATAATCTGCTTCTCTTATAATTTTCTAGGCCAGATAAGAATTTTAGACCTCAATTCATGTTTTAGTCCATGTGGCTTCAGCATCCGAAGTTCAAGACAAAAATCATTGATTGGTGGAGTCAACCTATTGATGGTACAATTGTCTTTAAAGTATGTACGAAGCTCAAAATCGTTAAGCTCTAGCTCAAAAAATAGAATAAGGAGGATTTTGGAAATATTTTTGAATCATGACAAGTAATTTTATCCCAGATAAAAGAAATAGAAAAGTTGGTTCATAATGGCAATGCTACTAATGAAGTTCGATGGTAGGAAAAAGTACTATTATGTGAATTTCATAACTTGTTGGCTAGGGAAGAAATATTTTGGCAGTAAAATTCCAGAGCCTTATGGCTTAAGGAAGGCAACCGAAACACAAATTTTTTCCATGCCACCACAATGATACATAGAGGAGCAAATAAGATCAGATGCCTCCATAGAGAATATGGATCGCTGATTGAAGACCCCAAAAAAATCCAGAATGAGGCAGTGGAACATTTTTGTAATATCCTGGGCCCATATCAGGCTTGCCCGATCGAGGTGTCGGAATCCCTTATTCAACACATCACATCCCTGGTGTCTCAATCTGATAATGATCTCCTGTTGTAGCCATTATCTTGTGCTAAAATTAAAGAAGCTTTGTTTTCAATGAAAACTGACAAAGCCCCTGGCCCTGATGGTTTTCCTCCTATGTTTTTTCAATCTTGTTGTGATATCATTGGAGATGATTTCTGTGAAGCCATTTTAGAAATACAAAGAACCAAGTTTATCCCTAGAGAACTGAACTCCACATTCCTTGATCTTATCTTGAAATCTCATGAATGTTGATCCATGTTCGATTTTCATCCTATCAGCTTGTGCAACGTGTTATACAAAATCCTTACTAAAGCAATGGTGAATAGAATGAAGCTCATTAGGCCTAAAATTATTGATAAGTGTGATAACTGTCTATGAGCTTATCCATAATTTCACGGTCAATAGGTCCTCAAGTTTCTTCTTAAAATTAGATATCAGTAAAGCTTTTGACAGAGTTTCTTGGGAGTTTCTTACTGTTGTTCTATCCCAGTTTGGTTTTCACCACATATCAGGATCAATAAAAATAATAGAATACCCCTTCTTGCTTGGGATAAGGTTTGTCATCCAAAGTGCAGGGGAGGACGTGGTATGAGGAGGGTTCACCAAATGAATATGGCTATGATTTCAAAATATGCCTGGAAGATAGTGTCTAACTACCCAGTCTAATGGGTTGACATTGTTAAGAACAAATACCCCAGTCAGCGGTTATTGATGGACAATTCCCTCATGCATGTTGTGTTTGCATTCTAGAAATCGATGTACGAAAACCGATCTATCATTCAAAGAGGTGGATATTAGAATATTGGAGATGGATCATGAATAATATTATGGGAAGACCCATGGATTATAGCTCAATCCTTGATTCGAGATCAGTTTGTAAGTATTCTTAAACCTATCATCGATCTGATTTTTGGTCCCAAAGTTGAGAATTTCATCAATAATGAAGTTGTGATCCCCTACTGGGTTGACATCCCTACTGACCTGGATTCCTCTGAGCTTCGCTCTACTCATCTTCATTTAGTCGAGCATCTTCAAACTCACTTGATCCCAAGTACCAGGCCACCTGATAATCTCTTTTGGCAATTTAGTCAGTCTAGGAATTTCTCAGTTAAGACCGCATATATGGCTATGAATGAACCTGAAGATGATTGGTTTCCTTCCAATAGTATTTGGATCAAAAACCTTATTCCCAAATTACCCATTTTTTTTACTGATAGAAAAAAAATAGACTCCTCACCACTGATAACTTGATAACCCATGGTATGATCCTTCCAAATAAATTTTACTTATGTAAATTTGTGTGGGAGTTATTTAATCATATGTTTCTAGAGTTCCCCTTTTCTGGCCTTGTCCTATCCATGATCTTGTCAAATTTTTCCATCTCTTGGGTTGCTCCTCTATCTATCAGTGATCTTATTACCCAGTGGCCAAACCCCTTTAAGTCCACCCACCTGAAGTTTTGGTGGTTGATCATTCTTCCTCACTTTATGTGGTAAATTTGGTTGGAAAGGAATAATCGAGATTTTCAATTTTTATCCCTAGATCCGGAGTCAGTCTGTTTGAGAGTTGTGACTTTTTCCTCCGAAAATGACAATATCATGTCTTCTAATGGTTGACCTTCATCATATTTTGAGATTCAAGTGGCATGTTATGCTAACCTATCTTTTAAGGTTTCTGGTCATTCCTAGGCTGTTGTGGACAAATACCTTGTCTCTTGGATTCCCCCCCCCTTAGTGGTTCAAGTTAAACTTTGAGGGTGCATCAAAAAGCAACCCCGGTGATGTGAGTTGTGGAGGTGTAATTAGGGATGAAAAAGGTCATCTCATCCTGGCTTATGCAAAAAAACTTGAACTCCAATATAATAATTTTGTAGAAGCTCAAGCAGCTTTCTGAGACATCCAAATGGCTATCGAGCTTAATATCCAGTACCTGATAATCAAGGGAGAATCGTTAAACACTATAAATTATTTGAAAGAGGTATCGCATCCACCTTGGAACGTGTAGCCAATCATCAAAGAGTCCATTGTCCAGTTAAGGGCGATTAACAATAGGTGTATTCAACACGTGTATAGGGAAGGCAATCGGGCAACAGATACAATGGCAAACTTTGGGTTAACTATCCAATCCTTGGTGATGTGTTAGGTCATCCTTCCCCAATGTATCGTTGATTCTTGTAGTGAACTTGCAGCTACTAATTTTGAATAGTTTCACGATGTTAAGGATCACAATGGCTCACAATACGAGACAAATTGTGGGACCTTATTACACTGATATGCCAAGGTTGCATATTGGCACTTGCAAAAGAACAGGTTTTTGAACCTCACACTTTATGTTTGTGCACATGGGAAGTGTTGTAATAATCTAGGTTTTTTTTTATCTTATGGGCCATGTGTTTGGCCCAATTTTGGCTTGTTTTGTAGGGATTCGAACCTTCACGGGATCCTCCTTATAGCTTGTATATAAGGTTTTGGGTCCCTTATAAAACTCGTTACTAATAAAAAAAAAATATATATATATATATATATAAATAAAATGTTACTGCATGAATCAAATAATTTTTAAGATTGGGATTTGATGAGCAAAAACTACTCTTCTAGGGTTTGATGAAGAAAAACTGCTATGTGGGGATGGCAACAACTTCTGGAGGAGGTCTAAAAATTTGGAATAATGTCATGATGGCATTGGGTTCGGCATAGAGAGTGCATGCTCGTGATATTTTTTCATCTAAAAATTACTGGAATGAATAAGATTTTCCAGTGCATGTCGGGAATATCTTGTTAAATAACAATGGATGTTTGGAACGATGTGAAGCCAGGCTAGTTCTAGTGGTTCAACTAGACTCGATGGCGGAAGATGTGGAGTATCTAACCAAACATGCACTTATTGGTAAATTTTTGGGCATCCAAATTTCTCTCCCCTTTGTGGAGGCTTGGGTCGAGAAGACTTGGAATCCTGAAGGTGATGTGGAGGTGATGCTGAGTACGAACAACTATTTTATGGTGGTTTTATCTTGTATTGCAGATTGTAACAAAGCATTTGAAGGGGTTCCTTATTTCTATAACCAAATGTGACTCTTTCTTAAACCCTGGCATGTGGGTTTCAACCCATCAGAGGAGCAGCTGTCAGGGGTTCTAGTATGGGTGTGGCTTCCATGGCTCCCATTGGAATTTTGGAGAATTGATATCTGGAATAAGATTGTCGTTATGCTTGGGAAGCCGGTTGGATTGTAACAATAGAAAATGGATAAAAATGTGATATTTGTTGCTCATATTTGTGTTGAAATTGGCTTAAATTATCCTATTATAGATTCTATTGAAATACAATTTGGATCAACTACATGGGTTCAAAAACTTGACTATGAAGCTCTTCCATTAATATGGGAACCTGCAAAGAAAATGCCCTAAGTTTATCTCGCCTATGGCTTCAAATCCTGGGCCCTCTCGGTCTGGACAAAGTTTGGATAAAGGAAAACCCCCGATAAAGGAAGGGGAATGGGATAAGGAAGGTTTTGTTCTAGTAAAATCCCGAAACAAAGGACGAAGGGCAAACAAAGACCTTAAGGATAGCTAGCTAGATGCTCTACTCAACCATTTTGAAATATTAGATGACCTTGATCAGTGCATGGAGATACCTAAAATATCTCTACCTGATGCAAATATAACAAGGTCAAATCAGATGTCTCTTCTTGAGGTGGAACTTAAGGAATCATATATAGGGGGTTTAAATGAAGAACAAAGGGCTTTAGATCTGAGTATAGGGGACACGGTTGGGTCTAGCCCTATAAGGGAAACTATTTTAAAAAGTGGTACATATTTAGTTATGCCCTCTCCTACTCAGGAATTGATGCAGTCATCCTTGGACTGTAAAACTCCTACGGTGTTGGGATTGCAGCAAAAAATAATTAAAAAATATTTTTTGGATAAGAATATGAAGGTGGGTCGGAAGAAGGACCAGGATAAAATTAAGTTAATGGGGGAGACTTTGGTGGAGTCAGGTTTGGTGAGAACATTGGACTCCCATTTTTATAACCCCCAAAAATGATTATCCTCTCATGGAATGTAAGGGGGTTGAATAGCATCCCCAGACAAAAAGTTATTCGTGATTTGGTTCGTGTGCATTCTTTGGATGTGGTGTTTATTCAGGAGACTAAATTGGCTATTGATAGTATGTTCAGTATTACTCCCAAGTTGTGGAGAAGGGGGCAATGCCAGTGTATTGGTGCATGTGGATATGTTGGTGGCATCGCTTGTTTATGGGATCTAGTTAAGATATCCCCTCTTACTTGGATTTCTAGCAAATGGTCTATTTCAATGGTCGGGCATGATAATGAATCTAGTGAAATAATCCTACTTACAAATGTGTATGCTCATGTTGATTACAATGGTAAAGTGAATTTGTGGAAGCACATTTTATTTGTGAGAAGTTTGGTTCCCCTGTACCCATGGATTTTGATTGAAGACTTCAACTCTATCACTTTTCTAGAGGAGAAACGTGGTGGGGTGGACCATATCGAGACTTTTTCTTCTGTCTTCAGTGCTCATATCCAGGCCCTAAACTTGGTTGATATCAAGCCAGATAATGGGATCTTTAATTGGCACAATAGAAGGTGTGGGGAAGCTTCCTTATCAAAGATACTGGATAGGTTTTTGATATCCAGTTATTGGATGGGTAATAATAGAGGTGCTAGTTTTGTGATTCTAGAGGGTGGGGGATCTGATCATTGGCCTAACAAACTCTCTGCTTTGGAGTTAGGTATAAAAAAGAATCCCTCCTTTAAGTTTCAACTTATGTGGCTTCGTTATCCTAAGCTTCATGATTTCATGCGAGGTTGGTGGATCATTGGTAAACCTCCTCATGGCACCGCTATATATTCCTTTATGAAGCAACTATAATTTGTAAAACATAAATTGAAGAGATGGAATAGACTAAATTTTGGGAACCTTTCCTTGGCTAAGCTGGCAGCTCTTGAGTATGGAAGAAGATTCAAGGAAGATTAGAGATCAGGGATTCACAAAGGAGCTTCTTGTTGAGGAATCTGAGGCTGCAAAAGACCTTGCTGAATGGGAACTGAGGGAAGAATTTTTTTGGAAATAAAAAGCTTGAGTAGATTTGCTTCAGGAAGGGGATAGGAACACAACCTTCTTTTATAACTCATTTAAAGCTCGTCGTAATGGTAACCTGATTACCTCTCTTGTGAATTCTTAGAGTGCCATGCTCTCTTCTTTCAGGGATATTTCAAAAGATACTAAGAGGTATTTTTCCTCTCTCTTCAAGGAGGACTCCCTATAAGATGATGAGAATGAAAAGCTTATTCTAAACCGTATTCCAACAATTGTTTCTAGAGATATGAATGATAACTTGATGGGTCCAATTTCCCTTGAGGAGTTAGAAAATGTTGTATTCAAGATGAAAAAGGAAAAGCCCCAGGCCCAGATGGATTCCCGATTGAGTTTTATCAAGAGTTTTGGGATTTAATCAAATTTGATCTTTTGGAGGTGGTCCATGAGTCCCAAAAGAACAAACAAATAATAAGGGCCCTAAATGCTACCTTTGTGGTGCTTATACCCAAAAAAGAGGGAGAAAATTCCTTGGATATGTTCAGGCCTATTGCTCTCTGCAATGTTGTGTATAAGATCATCACAAAAATTATTGTTGAGGCTAAAGATATGGTTGAGCAAAATCATATCTGAGGAGAAAGGAGGGTTTGTTGCTGGCCGAAAAATCTTGGATGGGGTTGTTATTGCTACAGAATCTATTCACAAGTTGAAACTTCTAAGTAGAAAACTATGTTCATTAATTTGGACATGGCCAAAGCTTATGATCGGGTCAGATGGTCCTTTATTCATAAAGTTCTTGCTACTTTTGGATTTGAGGAGGAATGGATAAGATGGGTGATGAGCTGTGTTTCTTCTTCCCCATTCTCTTTTCTTGTTAATAATGAGCCATCAGATTTTTTTAAGGCCTCAAGGGGATTGAGGCAAGGAGATCCTTTATCTCCTTATTTTTTTATCATTATGGCGGAAGGCTTGGGAAGGTTTCTCAAGTCTCAAATCATGCAAGGTCTCATTCAGGGGTGGAAGTGGGATAGTAGTTTTCCACCTCTTTTCCAACTTTAATTTGTTGATGATATTGCTTTGTTGGGAGTTGCCACTATCAGGGAAGCTACCACTATTAGACAGTATCTTGACATATATCTTGGTGCTTTTGGACAGTTGATTAATGAGGAAAAGTCTTCTATTTTCTTCTTCAATACCTCTCCTCTTATTCAAGCTAGGATTGTTCACATTCTAAGATTACAGGTTAGGACTCCCCCTTCATTTATCTTGGTATTCCAATTTCATCTCACCCTCTACCTAGATCTTCTTGGCAGTCTATGCTTGATAAGTTTAGAAGGAAGGTGAATCACTGGACTTTCATATGGCTATCCACTATAGGTAGAGTGTTGCTTTTAAAATTTGTTGTTCAAGCTTTACTCATTTATAGATGTTTTTTACAAATAGCTCCCTCTCACTTCATCAAGGATATGGAAGCTTTGTCAAGACAGTTTTTATGGTATGAAAAACATAATCAATCTAAATAGAGTTTGGTTATGTGGGATTCTATATGTAGGCTGGTGCAAGAGGGATGCCTTGGGTTACGATAGACAACTCTTTTTGGGTAGGCTTTGGCTGTAAAAATTTATTGGAGATGGTGTAACTCTCAAGATCAGATTTGGGTTAAAATATTATATTTTAAATACTTGAGAGGTATTTCTGAGGTTGAAATCCCTAGAGTCAGCTTGGTTGGGAAAGGTTTAGTTATCTGGGACACTCTGAAAAGAGGAGCTAATTTAATCAAGTGGTTTGTTCTAGATTTGCAATCAGGGATCAAATGCTCTTTTTTGGAAGGATTCTTGGGATGGCCACCCTCCTATATTGAATCAATATCCTAGGTTACGTTCCCTAAGTATTTTTTTCTTGGAAGCAGGCTGGTATCATGTGGAGGACTTTAAAAAAATCCAATCTTTTGGAAATATGGAGATGTATAGGTGGAAAGATCTGCAAGAATGGCCCCAGGGAGGATTGACCAAGGAGAGAGAGGTGCTTGCTCTTATTCTTACATGGAGGCTTTTTTCTTCATTAAGGGGTAAAGATATTCTAGCTTGGAACCCTGATCCTCAAGGAAACTACTCGGTATCCTATGGTTATCAGGTTATTGAAAAGCAAAAGTATGGGAGTCTTCCTGTCACTTGGTGGAAAAAGGTATGGACCAAATTTGCTTGGCCAAAATGTAACTTCTTTCTTTGGTTGGTAGCTCGTAATAAAAGCCTCACTTGGGATAATGTGAGGAAGAGGGAATTTCAGGGCCCCTCATTTTGTGTCCTTTGCAGTAAGAATAAGGATGACTCTTTTCATTTATTTTTCCAATGCTCCTTTGCCAGAGACATTTGGAACCGTTGGTGGAGCGCCTAGAACCATCCATGTTTTCATGTGTTGTCCTTGGTGGATTTTTGAAGTAGTCTAGGCAGACCTTCGACCAATACCCCCTTCCTTAGAGTGGCTTGGAATTTGGGCCCTTCTTGCATCATCTAGAAAATTTGGCTCGAACATAATCGATGCATATTTTAGGGTAGTTATTTGGCTATTCAACACATATGGCAAAGGATCTTGTATATGGTTCAGGAAACCATCCATAGCAAATGTTATGTGGACCCTCTTTTGGATTCTATGGAGGAGAAGGTACAACAAGCCCTTGGCCTCTTTGGGTATGATGTGAACTCTTCTAGCCCTAGTAGGGTTCCTCAACTCAACAATAAGGTTAGGAGAGATGGTAGGTTGAGGCCACCCCCTAGAGGAGTTTTAAAAATTAATACTGATAGATCATCTAGGGGTAATCCTGAACATGCTGGCATTGGTGATGTTGGGAGAGATTCTACTGGTGGTGTCAGTTTTTTCTTTTCCATTTATAAAGGTGTTCACTCCAACAATTTTATGGAAGCTCTTGCAATTCTTGAGGCCTTGTGAAGGGGGTTTTCTCTTGGCTGGCATAGGATTATCTGCGAGTCTGAATCTCAAATTGTGGTTAACCTTTTAAATAGTAAAAGGGTGGAGAAAGTTAATTGGCAGTTGGCCTTTGTAGCCATTCAGATTCTCAAAATGAGTGAAGAGTTCAAATTTATATCCTTTGTGCACATTCCAAGGGAATGGAATGTGGTTGTTGATTACCTGGCCAAAAGGGCTTCTGAGTTGTTGGATCCTTGGAGTATCGATAATTGGGAGAGTCTCCCATCTGGGGAATCTCAACGCCTATGGGAGTTGATCCACAAGGATGTATAGACTTAATGTGGTTTATTCTTGTTGTCTTTTTTGGGTGTCATTCTAGTCTAGTGGTTTTAGCCTGTTTGGATGTTTATTTGAGTCCTGGTTGGAAGCTCATTTGTACTTTGTAATCCAAACTTTTTATCAATAATTTTTTACCCCTTTATTTAAATATATATATATATATATATATATATATATATATATATATATATATATATATATATATATATATATATATAACACACATTTGTATACTTTTTCTTGTCCAATTGTAATTACGCCGATAGGCATCCTACAATGGCAGCCAAGAAGGTCAGCCATGCCATAAACAATATTAATATTTTATTAAAAAACCGACATTAAGAAAATTATTCGTCGACATTAAGGGTTATGGTGGATTTAAAATATTTAAATAGGTGCCTCGAGATTGATAACTGTCGGCGTTTATAAATATATATTTTATATATCTAAGCTAGTTATTGTGACTATTATATTAATGTAAATGTCATTTTTGTATAAAATTTTATGTTTTTTTGGATTAATTGGGTGACTATTATTTAGTTTTCAACTTATATTTTGATGTTTTAATGAAACCTTTAGACGTTTTTTTTATATTTATAGTTATATTTTATCATGTTTTTAACATTTATTTTGGTTTTGTATTTTATTTTGTGCTACAAAAATATTTATGTATTTTTTAATTAATATATATTTCAAACAAAAATTAAATATTTTTGACATATATATACAGTTATCCATAAATAGTTGTTTGTATTTTGGTTATTCAATTGGGTTAGATGTTTGTTCGATTTACCATATCATAATTAAATATATTTATAATATTTAATTATGTATTTTCAATATTTATTTTGGTTCTTTATTTTATTTTGTGGTACAAACATATTCATGTATTTTTAATAAAAATGTGTTTCAAACTAATAAAATGGCTTTGAACTTTGTATATTTATTTGTATATATTTATGTTTATGTATTATTATTTTTTATTGATAAAAGGGGTTTTGAAAGGGTCCCAAAACCTTTTTATAAATAGAGCAGGAATATTTAAAACAAACATATGCATAGGTAATCACACTTAGAAAATGGGATCAACCTAGCACATCCATAACAAAAAAAAAAGGAATCACGCAAAAGAGAAACAAAAATAGGAGAAATAACAAACAACTATCGAGACAATCCCAATTTGAGCCTTCCTCACCTTAGATTTTCATCAAACATATGTTTATGTATTATGTATGGATGTTTAATGTAATTAATATGTAGTCCTCCATCGTGAACTTTTCTAAGTCCTCATGGACCACCCCAGAGGGGATCCATCTCATATCATCTTATTTAATGGCACCAAATTTCGCCAGCCTCTGTTGGTTTGTTACCTTCTCTATAGACATAAATAAAAACTTCTTCAAAATGCTTTACAATCTCTCTAATATCTTGCACAATGTAATCAATTTGCCAATTAGCTTCTCCCTCCTTTTTCAAAAGATTGATAATATTATGAATTCTTTATATACATTATGAAATTATGTAAATTGTTTTGTTAAATGTATTTCAAAGTAAAATTAAACTTAATTTTTGAATATTTATGTATTCAAGATTGTACTTTTTGTTTTCTATTATTGTATATAAAATTTTTAGATACAATTTGTTTGATGCATTCTATATGTGTGTATGTATTATTTTTTTTAATTTAGCGAAAAACCCCTTTCGGGGCCACCTTGGTCCAAGAAACCACAACCAAGGGGTCTACACGGTTAAAATCACCCGTGAGTCATATCCATCCATGATTGCACCAACATTATCAATTGGATTTTAGGTACTCGATGTACGTTTTGTAGGGTGCAGATTCATACTAGGGACCTCCCTTGGAGGATTCTCTCACCCTCTCCAACTCACCTACAACACATGGGTTGTGTATGTATTATAGTGTGTTTTATAAAAAATTTAAATAAAATTTATTTGATACATTATGTGATATTTTCGTGTATGTGTTTGTAGTTGTTCAATTGTAACTAATATGACTATTTTTAATTATTTATTTATTATGGTAAATGAAGGGGTTTTGAAAGGGTCACAAATATTTTACATTTGCAGAGGAGAAAAATCACTTTCAACACCTACATATTACACAATTTGGACTAAAAAGTAGCATGCTACATATTTAAATACAACAATTTTTATTTAATTCTATCTTGTGGGATTAAGTAATTTTTATATTCCAATCCATCTAGTTTCTTTAGAATATTCAAGAGCTTTAATCAATTCTCTATTGACTTTAGATCAAATATTCACTTCTGATTCCACTTTCCTAAGATCTTGGGAAGAATCTTTGGCCTAGTCTTCATTCAATATGATTATTATATTAATGAAAAATTTTTTTATTGTATTAAAATTTATGTTTGTTTGGATTAATTTTAGTGATAATATAACTTTTAATTTCTATATATTTTAATGTTTAATGAAACTTTAGATGTTTGTTTCATATTTATAGTTATAATAATTGATTACTTGTTTTTTAAATAAAATGGTAAAAAATTATTGAATCGGTAAGCTTTAAAAGAAATAGAGAATCCCATAACAATAACCCTTACAAGAGTCAGGAGAAAGAAATCCCCAATACCACTGAGCACCTGACCAGAAGACATTCAAGCTTCAACCGGGCATATCCACCGCAAGCAAATTAGTAAGAAGTTGAGAACAATCCAATGGAAGTTGATTCCATTCTCTAACATTCCAGTTTTCTTGAAACTTAGAAGCCCATTTTGCCAAGCAATTAACCACACCATTCCATTCCCTATGAATATGAACAAAAGAAATAAACTCCAGATGCCGACAGATTTGAAAGATCTGTCGAGCTACTATCACCAACTACCAATGAACATTAGAAAGATCTTGACTCTTCAGTAAATTAATAATAATCTGACAGTCTGACTCAGAGGTTATATTTCGCCATCCTAGAGCATAATATTTTTTCAAAACAAAATAAATAGCAAGGGCCTCCATATAATTATTAGTCTCCTTCCTATTATAACAAGAAAAAATGAAAGTAAATGCGCTTATTTTTCATATTTGTCTTAGTTGTGTATTTTATTTTGTGTTTAAAAAATATTCATGTATTTTATAATTAAAGCGTATTTCAAATTAAAAATAATAATTTTAACATTTGTATATTTATTTTTAATTATAGTTGTTTGTGTTTTAGTTGTTTAATTGTATTTTTATATATTTATTTCTTTACATGATACTTTAGATATTTGTTTGAACATTTGTTTTGGTTTTTTACTTTATTTTGTGTATTTGTGGATATATACATGCATTTTAATTAAAATGAATTTCAAACTAATAGACTCCTTTTGATATTTGTACATTTATTTGTAAATATTTATGTGTAAGTATTGTGTATAAAGGTTTAATGTAATTAATATGTAGGTTCAATTGTAATCAATGTGATTTATTATAATTATTAATTTTTTTTTACATTATGAAACCATGTAAATTGTTTTGCTAAAAGTATTTCAAAGTAAAATTAAATTTGATATTTGAATAATTTTGTGTGTTTAAGATTGTGTTCTATTATTTTATATAAATTTTATAGATAGAATTTGGTGGTTTAAGATTGTGGTGTTTATTTATTTCTTTACATGATACTTTCCATGCTTGTTTGATGTATATTTAATTGTATTTTGAACAATTGTTTTGGTTTTTTATTTTATTTTGTTGATAAATTCATGTATTTTAAACTAATAGAATGATTTTGATCTTTGTATATTTATTTGTAAATATTTTTGTATGCATTGTGTATATAGGTTTAGTGTAATTAATATGTAGATTTAGTTGTAACCATAATAATTTATTATAACTTTTTATCTACATTATGAAAATTATTTTGCCAACCATATTTCAAAGTGAAATTAAATTTGATATTTGAATATTTAAATGTGTTTAATATTGTGTTCTATTATTTCATATACTTTAGATACAATTTAGTTGATGTATTTTGTTTTTTTGTGTTATATATATAAAACATTAAAATACAATTTATTTGATGCATTGTGTGATGTGTTTTTTGTGTTTTATTGGTTATCCAATTGTAATTAATATGATTATTATATTAATATAAAAGTTATTTGTTGTATTAAAATTTTATGTTTGTTTGGGTTAATTTGAGTGATAATATAGTTTTATAAATTTTATAATATTTAATGAAACTTTATATTTTATAATTTTTATTTCTTGATATTTCATATGTTTGTTTGATTTATATTTAATTATGTGTTTTGAACATTTGTTTTTTATTTTTTATTTTATTATGTGGATATATATTTTTTTTAAGTAAAGGGGTAAAAATTTATTGATAAAAAGTCTGGATTACAAAGTACAGCTGAGCTCCCAACCAGGACTCAAATAAGCAACAAGACAGGCTAAATCACCAAACAAAGTCAACTCCCAAAGAAAACCAAAAAAACAAACCACATTAAGTCTGAACATCCTTATGAATCAACTCCCGTAGGTGTTGAGAATCCCCAGACGGGAGACTCTCCCAGTTATCAATACTCTGAGTATCCAATAGCTCAGAAGCCCTTTTGGCCAGGTAATCAGCAACCCCATTCCATTCCCTTGGAATGTGCACAAAGGATATAAATTCGAACTCTTCACTCATTCTGAGAATCTAAATGGTCACAGAGGCCAACTGCCAATTAACATCCTCCACTCTTTTGTTGTTTAAAATATTAACCAAAATTTGAGAGTCAGAATCGTAAATAATCCTGCGCCAGCCAAGAGAAAACCCCCTTTGCAAGGCCTCAAGTATCGCCAGAGCTTCCATAAGATTGTTGGAGTGAACACCTTTATAAATGGAAAATAAAAAACTAACCACGCCAGCAGAATCTCTCCCAACACCACCAATTCCAACATGTCCAGGATTGCCCCTTGACGACCCATCAATATTAATTTTTAAAACTCCTCTAGGGGGCAGTCTCCATCTACCCTCTCTCCTAACCTTCTTGCTAAGCTGAGGAATCCTACTAGGGCTAGAAGAATTCACACCAACCCCAAAAAAACCAAGGGCATGTCGTACCTTCTCCTCCCTAGAGTCCAAATGGGGGTCCACATCACATTTACTATGGATAGTTTCTTGAACCATACACAGGATCCTTTGCCAGATTTGTTGAATAGCCAAATGACTTCCCTCAAAAATGCGATGGTTTTGTTCGAGCCAAATTTGCCAGATGATGCAGGAAGGGCCCAAATTACAAACCACTTAGAGGAAGGGGGCCTTGGCTGGAGGTCTGCCCAGACTACTCCAAAACTCCACCAAGGAGAGCACATGAAAACAAGGATGGTTCCAAGAACTCCACCAATAGTGCCAAATGTCTCTGGCAAGGGAGCATTGGAAAAATAAATGAGAAGAGTCATCCTCATTCTTACCACAAAGGACACATAAAGAGGGACCCTGAAATCCCCTCTTCCTCAAGTTATCCCAAGTGAGGCATTTATTACGAGCTACCAGCCAGAGAAAAAAGTTACATTTCAGCCAAGCAAATCTATTCCACACCTTTTTCCACCATGTGACAGGGAGACTTCCAAAATTTTTCTTATCAAGAACTTGATAACCATAGGCTACAGAGTAGGTTCCCTTGGGATTAGGGTTCCAAGCTAGAATGTCTTTATCCCTCAATGAAGAATAGTACCTCCCTACAAGAATAAGAGCAAGCACATCTCTATCCTCGGCCAATCCCCCTTGGGGCCATTCCTGTGGATCTTTCCATTTGTACATCTCCATATTTCCAAAATATTGGATTTTTTTAAAGTCCTCCACATGAGACTAGCCTACTTCCAAGAAAAAAATGCTTAGGGAATGTAACCTAGGATATTGAGTCAATATAGGAGGGTGGCCATCCCAAGAATCCTCCCAAAAAAGAACATCTGATCCCCGATTGCAAATCTAGAACAAACCCTGCTTAATTAAATTAGCTCCTCTTTTCAGAGTGTCCCAAATAACAGAACCTTTCCCAACCAAATTGGCTCTAGGGATATCTACCTCAGAAATACCTCTCAAGTATTTATAAGATAATATTTTAGCCCAAATATGATCTTGAGAGGTACACCATCTCCAATAAATTTTTGCAGCCAAAGCCTGCCCAGAAAGAGTTGTCTGTCGCAACCCAAGGCCTCCCTCTTGAACCGGCCTACAAATGGAATCCCATCTAACCAAACTCCATTTAGATTGATCAAGTTTTCCAGACCACAAAAACTATCTTGACAAAGCATCCATATCCTTGATGAAACGAGAAGGAGCTGTTTGCACAAAACATCTGTAAATGGGTAAGGCTTGAATAATAGATTTTAAAAGCAATACTCTACCTACAGAGGATAGCCATCTGACAGTCCAGTGATTTACCTTCCTTCTAAACTTATCAAGTATAGACTGCCAAGAGGATCTAGGCAAAGGGTGAGATGAAATCGAAATCCCAAGATAAATGAAGGGGAGAGTCCCGACCTGGAATCTTAGAATGCGAGCAATCCTGGCTTGAATAAGAGGGGGGGTATTGAAGAAGAAAATAAAGGACTTGTCCTCATTAATCACCTGTCCATAAGCACCAAGATATATGTCAAGAGACTGTCTAATGTTTCCAGCTTCCTTGATAGTGGCAACTCCCAACAAAGTAGTATCATCAAAAAATTGAAGGTGGGAAAGAGGTGGCAAACTGTTATCCCACTTCCACCCCTGAATGAGAAAATGTCTGACCTGAGACTTGAGTAATCTGCCCAACCCTTCTGCCATAATGATAAACAAATAAGGAGATAGAGGATCTCCTTGCCTCAATCCCCTTGAGGCCTCAAACAGCTCCGATGTCTCGTTATTAACAAGAACAAAGAATGAGGAAGAAGAAATATAGCTCATCACCCATCTAATCCATTCCTCCTCAAAGCCAAAAGTAGCAAGAAATTTTTGAAGAAATGACCATCTAACTCTATCATAGGCTTTTGCCATGTCCAACTTAATGAACATAGTTTTCTCCTTAGAAGTTCCCATTGAGTGAATAGCTTCTGCAGCAATAACAACCCCGTCCATGATTTGTCGGCCAGCAACAAACCCACCTTGCTCCTCAAAGATGATTTTGCTCAACCATATCTTCAGCCTCTCAGCAATAATTTTTGTGATTATCTTATATACAACATTACAGAGAGCAATAGGCCTAAACATATCCAGGGAATTCGCTCCCTCTTTCTTGGGAATAAGCACCACAAAGGTAGAATTTAGGGCCCTTAGCATCTGTTTGTTCTTTTGGGACTCACGGACCACCTCCAACAGGTCAAATTTGATTAACTCCCAAAACTCTTGATAAAAATCAATCGGGAATCCATCCGGACCTGGGGCTTTCCCATTTTTCATCTTGAATACAACACTTTTCAGCTCCTCAAGGGAAATTGGACCCATCAAGTGCTCATTCATCTCTCTAGAAACAATCGAGGGAATACATTTTAGAATAAGTTTTTCTTCCTCATCATCTGAGAGGGCATCCTCCTTGAAGAGAGAGGAAAAATACCTCTTAGTCTCTTCTGAAATATCCTTGAAAGAAGAAAGCAGGGCACCCTGAGAATTAACAAGAGAGGTAATCAAGTTACCATTACGACGAGCCTTAACAGAGTTATAGAATAAGGTTGTGTTCCTATCCCCTTCTTGAAGCCAATCTACTCGAGATTTTTGTTTCCAAAAAATTTCTTCCCTCAGTTCCCATTCAGCAAGGTCTTTTACAGCCTCAGATTCCTCAACAAGAAGCTCCTCTGTGAGTCCCTGATCTCTAATCTTCCTTGAAGCTTCTTCCACCCTCCTAAGAGCTGCTAGCTTAGCCAAGGAAAGGTTCCCAAAATTTAGTCTATTCCATATCTTCAATTTATGCTTAACAAATTGTAGCCGCTTCATAAAGGAGTACATAGCGGTGCCATGAGGAGGTTTGCCATTAGTCCACCAGCCTCGCATGAAATCATGAAGCTTAGGATCTCGCAGCCACATAAGTTGAAACTTAAATGAGGGATTCTTTTTTAGCCCTAACTCCAGAGCAAAGAGTTTGATAGGCCAATTATCAGATCCTCTACCCTCCGTAATCACGTAACTAGCGCTTCTATTATTGCCAATCCAAAAACTAGAGATCAAAAACCTATCTAGTCTCTCTGAAATGGAATATTCCCCACATATTCTATTATGCCAGGTAAACATCCCATTATCCGGCTTGATGTCAACCAAGTTCAAGGCCCGGAAATGAGCATTGAAGATAGAAGAAAAAGGGTCAAGATGATCAATCCCACCATGTTTTTCCTCCAGACAAGTGATAGAATTGAAGTCTCCAGACAGGGGAGCCAGACTTCTCACAAAGCCAATGTGCTCCCATAAATTCACTTTACCATTGTAATTAGTAGGAGCATACACGTTTGTAAGTAGGATGGTCTCACCAGATTCATTATCATGCCCGATCATCGAAATAGACCACCTGCTGGAAATCCAGGTAAGAGGAGTGATCTTAATTGGATCCCATAAAAAAGCAATGCCACCAAATATATCCACATGCACCAATACACTGACATTGTCCCTTTCTCCACAAATTGGGAGCAATATTGAACAAACTATCAATAGCTAATTTAGTCTCCTGAATAAAAACCACATCCGAAGAATGAACACGAATCAAATCACGAACAACTTTTTGTCTGGGGATGTTGTTCAACCCCCTTACATTCCATGAAAGTAAAATCATTTTTGGGGGTTATAAAAATGGGAGTCCAATGTTCTCACCAAACCTAACTCTACCAAATTCTCCCCCATTAACTTAATTTTATCCCGGTCTTTCTTTTGACCCACCTTCATATTCTTATCTGAAGCATTTTTTTTAATTATTTTATGCTGCAATCCCAGCACCATAGGAGTTTTACAATCCATGGATGACTGCATCAGTGCCTGGGTAGGACAGGGCATATCTAAATCTATGTCATTTTCTAAGATAACTTCACTTCCAAGGCTAGGGCCAACCATATCACCTATACTCGGAACCAAAGCCCTCTGTTCTTCATTTAAACCCCCTATATCTGATTCCCTTGGCTCCACCTCATGAAGAGACAACTGATTTGGTCTTGTTATATCTATAACAGGTAGCGATGTTTCAGGTATCTCCACGCACTGATCAAGGTTCTCTAAAATATCAAAACGGTTGAGTTGAGCATTTGGCTGGTTATCCTTAATGTCTCTTTTTGCCTTTCTTCCTTTGTTTCGAGGTTTTACCGTAACAAAGCCTTCCTTATCCTGATTCCCCTCCTTTATCGGGGCTTTTCCTTTATCCATATTTTGTATAGCTCAAGAGGGCCCAGGATTTGAAGCCACAGGCAGGACAAACTTAGGGCATTTTCTTTGTAAATGGCCATATTCATGGCAAATCCGGCAACGAAAAGGAAGAGCTTCATAGTCAAGTTTTTGAACCCATGTGGTTGATCCGAACTGTATTTCAATAGAATCTGGAATAGGATTGTTTAAATCAATTTCAACACAGATACGGGCAACAAAGATTACCTTTTTATCCAGCGTTTGTTGTGATGGTCCAACCGGCTTCCCAAGTAGAAGGGCAATCATATGCAAGATGTCATTTCTCCAAAATTCCAATGGGAGCCACGGAAGCCAAACCCACACCCGAACCCGTGACGGTCGCTCCTCTGATGGGTTGAAACCCACATGCCAGGGTTTAAGAAAGAGTCCCGCTTGGTTATAGAAATAGGTTTCAAACTAAAACAGGTTTTAATTAAAATTATTTCAAACTAATAAATTGATTTTGATCTTTGTACATATATATGTAGACACCAAAACAACACCAATCCGATTATGTGACTGCAAACACTGATCGCATTGACACACACAGCCTCCAGGCCAGCCCTCAGAGGTCAAACAGTGGTCCTAGACACTCACACAGCAGTTTTGGAAGGTCAGAAAGTAATTTGGCACCTCCAGACACTTTGCTCCAAATCCGTCTCACCCCAGGATGAAATGCAAACTTGAATTCATTCCGACCAGGGATGAATTCCAATCCGTCCTTGGGTAGGATGAATTCCAATCCATTCCTAGGTAGGACGAATTCCAGGTTCAGTGGGCAAAAAGAAAAAGCACGACAAACGATAGTGGAAGGCAGTCATTTACTGCTCCCTGCCTCGCATGCGCGCAATTGGGCAAATTGGACTATCACAAAGGCAGACAGGCATGGGGGACCAAGCCAGGGAGGAATCTCCTCCCTCATGCATGAAAACCAAGTGACACCCTTGCATGTCCATACAGAGAGGCCCCTAAGGTCTATAAATTTGTGAGCTTTATCACCCAAAAAATGATAGGTTAGGAGCATTTGGAGCAACGAAGTGCTGCCAATTTATCACCACACATTTATCTTTGATTCACCTCTTCCACATCCTTGATCTCTTTTGCAAGAGAGGTCATTGGGTGGTTATTGGAAGTGTGAATCTGGATCCAAGGATCCATCCATTCGTTGACAACACTCGATATTTTGCTACTGTTCCTTTTGCATTTGATTTCTCTCTTTGAATAAGTTACATTTCAAGTTTCAGGTTGTTTCAAGCATTTTTCATCATGCTTCCATTATGTTTTCTCCTCACTAATATGCAGGTGATTTTTTTAGATCCCCAGTGATTGAAGCCGAATCGTGGCAATCTGACATTCTGGGTTTCTTCAAAATACCCTTATTTAGCTAAAACCTAACTTTGCAGGCCACCCGAAGTTGCAAAGATGAGACATTTTGGGCATCACTTTTAACCGCTTCTGTGCAAGTTTATTCATCCCTGCCTAGGACGAATCCCAATCTGATATAGTCTAATTCATCCTTGCCCAGGATGAATCCCATTTACTTACAGTCTAATTCCTCCCTACCCAGGATGAATCCCATTTGATGCAGGTCTATTCGTCCCAACCCGGGATGAATCCTAATTTGATGCAGGTCTACTCATCTCGACCCAGGATGAATAGCGATTCCTAGCGAGTTTCCTGACTATTCCAACGGCAATGGCCTTCTGGTGATGTTCTCTGATTTTTTTCAAATTTGCAGGTTATTTGGAGTCATTTTGCTTATCGATTTTGTTAATATTTTGCATGCATCTTACATTGGTTTTTGGGGAATCAAATGCCTAATATTTGCAACAAGTGCTACTAACAATTCTATTGTTTATTTGAATGTAGAAGGAGTAGCAAGGATCTAGGATTCATTAGCACAAGCGACGGCAACACCTTGGCCCACCCATTTTACATGTGGGCACGCGAAGGAGGACTACTAATCACAATTGTAACCAAAACATGCTAACGCTCCTAGCCCTTGAAAGGGGAGGAGAGGGATTGTAACCAAATTTGGAATCATATTAATAAAAAGGGTTGTGCTCTTGCTTTCTCCTTTATGTTTGGTTTTGATTCGATTACGTTCGTCCTATTTCATGCATGCTCATTCTATAGGACTTAGCATCGAGTTAGTTTTGTTTATATTGCATCTTAGTACTGCTTTTCTTTTGGAATCTCATGTTTTTAGTGGCGATCATAGTGGGACCCTGTCCCATGCTTTTTGAGATCAAGAAACTGATCAAAATTCTTGTTTTCTTGCTTACAGGTACCATTTTTCAAACTTTGAATGTTGTTCGTTCTATCCTGTGGCGAATATAGGACTGTAATTCGTCTCACCGAGGGACGAATTTGATTTTGTCTCAACCTGGGATGAATTCTATTCTAGAATTTTTCTGAGCCAAGGATGAATTTGATTTCGTCTCAACCTTGGATGAATTCGTGTTCTAGAATTCGTCTCACCCAGAGACGAATTTTTGTCTGTGCAGTTTCAGAGCCGAGGGTTAGAAGCAGTAGGTCTGGGCAGAAAAGAGGTAAGGTTCCTAAACTGTTCCTGTCATTTTTTGATTTTTTGTTTCTATTTTCTGTCAATTTTTGCTTTCTTAGGGAAAGTAGGTTGCTTGCCTGTTTCAATTTTAATTAAAAAGAACCCCACACACATCACGTGGCATTTTTAAACCAAGGAGCTGGTCGTAAAACCCCAGCCCTTGATCAAGACCAACGATGGATTTCATCACCACCTTGGCTTGATTTTTGCATCCATTTACCCCGATTTTCACTTTTGCTCGACATAAATCCTGATGAAAGTTGACCGAGTGTCGTTGGGGTGATTCCCAGCGTGCGAGGATAAGTCTTCTATGGTAGGTGTCATAAACATGAAAATCCCCCTTCCGTACCACCTATGCACCATGTACCATCTGCTCTCACGTATCTATAGTTTCCCTCTCATAAGGGTGGGTATATAGAGAGGTTGGTATATCGGCCTGGCAATGGTATATCGAAGGGGTGACCATTTATGGGAGTCATATGAGCCTTCATGCTGCATTTAAACGTTCTTCACAAAAACCTTCAAAACAAAATAAAAAAAAATCATCAAAAACACACTAAAACCAGTTTAGCACACACCATTAATCTTTAAAAGAGATAATCATTGCTTTGAGTGTGTGTGTACTTTTTTGCTTACTGTAATAAAAAATATTTAGAAAAATCATAAAAAAAAGATAAAAAGAATCTATGCACTTTGTAGAGAGGTATCACAATGGTGTTCACCCGTAGCCAAGCCCACTCACGGGCGGACGCTACGGAGAATGACCAAGGGGGCACAAGTCACCTCCGCTACAGCTCCAAGGACTTGGTTATTCCACCTTGGCGGCCTGACACACACAATAGTCCACTTTGTGCCTTGACAGAACGAGGCTATAGGGGCACCCCTTTGAGGGGCACGCCCACTCAACATAGCCCCTTTTGAGAAGGATCCATACATGTGGCACTCAGTATAGATGGGAAAGATCCCATAAATGCCCAGTATGCACAGTTATCGCACATTGAGGTGCTAGGACAATGTAGAGTTCTATGGGAGGGGCCACATGATTATACCATCCCTCCTATAACCCGCATCACTGTTAGCAACAACTGGTCAAATCTAGAGTGCACAGCTCTTCAAGCAGGGCAAGCCAACTCTGCCCGTCCCTTTTTCACTTATGAAAGAGAGCACAAGGAAGACCCCTACCTTCCTCGAGAGCAATATACAATGCAAAAGCAATGCACTTCCACACCTACTAGCTATCAGGATTGCATACTGAGGCCAAAGCCTCGAGGAAATTTTGCTCCCCTTAATAAAGGGAGGTGACCTATAGAGATCTCAGATTGCCACAACCGAGATAGATATGTCGAAGAGGCATCTACCCCTCCTAGACATGAGACGACGGGACAAACTATCTTAGAATTTGCCAAACATGTCACCCGCCGACTGCAACTTACGCAACTTGAGCTAGAGCGACTATAGTTAGAGGAACTATACCATATTAACAAAGAGCGCCTTCAGCGCTAGAAGGATGAGTTGTTCCAACACACTATGCAAGAGAGGACTCCAAACCCTCAAATGCATAAGACAAAACATTATGAGAGGCACAACCCATGGGTTCCAGAAAAGTCTTCATGACCTTATCAAGCATCACCCACGACACCTCCTAGACATGAGCGGGAGGCCACTCCTATAACCAATGAAGGGCGCCTTCCTTAGGAACCCACCTAGGTTTATCGACCACCCTTAGAAATTCCTCAAGAAGCCTTTGAGGAATCAGAGCGAGAAGAAGAGCGGGATGAAATGCCCTACCAAGGCATGGGGGGCACCATTCGGCTACCCCTCCATGGGCCTCAAGTTCCCTAAAAATCGCAACAGGGACAAACCAATGAGGAGGAGCTCAAATTCCCTGATACATGCAATGTGCTGCTAGAGCACTTAGAGTCGGTAGAGACCAAGATTTTGGGACACCAAAAACCCAACATACACGAGGTTCATTTTGAAGAGGATCAAATTCTGATCGGAGAGCCACCTGATGTTAGGGTCTTCCATATCTCAGAATCGCCAGATTCTGATGAGCCCGACTCACTGGCCAAAGATGAGTCAAACTATGAGGTAGCTCCATGGGATCCTCTCGAATCGGATAGTAATCACTCACAAGTGATTCCCATGGATGACTACCAAAAGAGCTTAATGACAATATTCCCTCTAGAGGCACCAGTTGAGCAAGCGCCACATCAAGGAAATTAGGTCCCCCCAAAAAGAGTGGAACAACCCCATTGGGACCACATCAATCTACTCAAACAAGAGGAGCCACATATGTTGTAAGTAGCCGTCAGATCCAATGAGGTTCTATGGATCTCCAACAGTGATTATGAGGACAAAACAGAGATGGTTGACATCAATCACATGTGACAACATCAACATACCATGGGTATCAATGACATACTTCCACAGCTAAATATAAGGCAAGGGCATGAGTGGCGCATTAACCCAATGCAGTGGGACCAAGCATTACATCTGCAACTTTGGGCATACAAAGATCAACTCCCACCCAGAGATCCCATAGCAACATCAGTGTTGAGGGTAGACCCTGTCCCCCTCTCCATGCATAGGGCCGATCCATTTGTGCCCATACCTCCAGATCCAGATCCGGAGCACAAAGATCATCAAGCTGGGGGTACCTCTATCCCCTAAAGAGCCATATTCCAAACCAAAAAGCTCCAAGGATTCCCGCAATCGCTTGGTCAACCCAAAAAGCTCCAAGGATTCCCGTAATCGCTTGGTCAACCCAAAAAGCTCCAAGGATTCCCGCAATTGCTTGGTCAACCCAAAAAGCTCCAAGGATTCCCATAATCGCTTGGTCATCCCCAAAACACCCCAAAGGTGTCCATAAACCCTTTGGTCAACCCAGAAGTGGCCCAATGGTGCCCATAAATGATGCAGGAGCATCCAATGAAATGTGGGAAATTTTATTTTTTCCTAAATTTTAGTGCATTTTGTCGGGGCCATAACTTCTCAACCGTAGCTCTGATTGATGTGAAATTTGACAGGGAGCTAGTTGGGAGATTTTTAAACAAATATGACTCCCTAGAGTCCTATTTGCCAAAAAAATCCAGTTTTCAAGGCCAAATTCCATCATCTAGTGCCCCAAAATTAGGTTTTAAAATTACTCACCTAATTTTTTATGCTTTTTGAGCTGTTCGAAGGTTAATATATCCTAATGTATTTAAAAATTAATACTGATAGATCATCTAGGGGTAATCCTGAACATGCTGGCATTGGTGATGTTGGGAGAGATTCTACTGGTGGTGTCAATTTTTTCTTTTCCATTTATAAAGGTGTTCACTCCAACAATTTTATGGAAGCTCTTGCAATTCTTGAGGCCTTGTGAAGGGGGTTTTCTCTTGGCTGGCATAGGATTATCTGTGAGTCTGAATCTCAAATTGTGGTTAACCTTTTAAATAGTAAAAGGGTGGAGGAAGTTAATTGGCAGTTGGCCTATGTAGCCATTCAGATTCTCAAAATGAGTGAAGAGTTCAAATTTATATCCTTTGTGCACATTCCAAGGGAATGGAATGTGGTTGTTGATTACCTGGCCAAAAGGGCTTCTGAGTTGTTGGATCCTTCGAGTATCGATAATTGGGAGAGTCTCCCGTCTGGGGACTCTCAACGCCTATGGGAGTTGATCCACAAGGATGTATAGACTTAATGTGGTTTATTCTTGTTATCTTTTCCGGGTGTCATTCTAGTCTAGTGGTTTTAGCCTGTTTGGATGTTTATTTGAGTCCTGGTTGGAAGCTCAGTTGTACTTTGTAATCCAAACTTTTTATCAATAATTTTTTACCCCTTTATTTAAATATATATATATATATATATATATATATACACACACATTTGTCTATTTTTTCTTGTCCAATTGTAATTACGCCGATAGGCATCCTACAATGGCAGCCAAGAAGGTCAGCCATGCCATAAACAATATTAATATTTTATTAAAAAAACTGACATTAAGAAAATTATTCATCGACATTAAGGGTTACGGTGGATTTAAAATATTTAAAAAATATTTAAATAGGCGCCTCGAGATTGATAACTCTCGGTGTTTATAAATATATATTTTATATATCTAAGCTAGTTATTGTGACTATTATATTAATGTAAATGTCATTTTTGTATAAAATTTTATGTTTGTTTGGATTAATTGGGTGACTATTATTTAGTTTTCAACTTATATTTTGATGTTTTAATGAAACCTTTAGACGTTTGTTTGATATTTATAGTTATATTTTATCATGTTTTTAACATTTATTTTGGTTTTGTATTTTATTTTGTGCTACAAAAATATTTATGTATTTTTTAATTAATATATATTTCAATCAAAAATTAAATATTTTTGACATATATATACAGTTATCCATAAATAGTTGTTTGTATTTTGGTTATTCAATTGGGTTAGATGTTTGTTCGATTTACCATATCATAATTAAATATATTTATAATATTTAATTATGTATTTTAAATATTTATTTTGGTTCTTTATTTTATTTTGTGGTACAGACATATTCATGTATTTTTAATAAAAATGTGTTTCAAACTAATAAAATGGCTTTGAAATTTGTATATTTATTTGTATATATTTATGTTTATGTATTATTATTTTTTATTGATAAAAGGGGTTTTGAAAGGGTCCCAAAACCTTTTTATAAATATAGCGGGAATATTTAAAACAAACATATGCATAGGTAATCACACTTAGAAAATGTGGTCAACCCAGAAGTGGCCCAACGGTGCCCATAAATGATGCAGGAGCATCCAACAAAATGTGGGAAATTTTATTTTTTCCTAAATTTTAGTGCATTTTGTCGGGGCCATAACTTCTCAACCGTAGCTCCGATTGATGTGAAATTTGACAGGGAGCTAGTTGGGAGATTTTTAAACAAATATGACTCCCTAGAGTCCTATTTGCCAAAAAAATCCAATTTTCGAGGCCAAATTCCATCATCTAGTGCCCCAAAATTAGGTTTTAAAATTACTCACCTAATTTTTTATGCTTTTTGAGTTGTTCGAAGGTTAATATATCCTAATGTATTTAGAGTTAGGACTTGAAACTTTATTTTTGGCTTATCTATTGTAAGAGGGATGCGCACCCCAATTTTGGGCCCCATCCGACTCATTTCAATTTTTAGGGTTTTTTTTGGCTATATAGCCATAGAATGAGGGTTTGTGAGGTAATATTTTCCAAGTTTTGAATGATAATTGGTTTGAGCAAGCCTGGATCTCCATAAATAAACCCTTTGTTCAAATCAAAATCTCCAAGGATTATCGCAATCACTTGGTCACCCCAAAAATCTCCAAGGATTATCACAATCACTTGGTCACCCCAAAAGCTCCAAGGATTCCCACAATCACTTGGTCACCCCAAAAGCTCCAAGGATTCCCACAATCGCTTGGTCAATCCCAAAAATGCCCCAAAGGTGCCCGTAATCCCTTTGGTCAAACCAAAAATCTCCAAGGATTCTCGCAATCACTTGGTCATCATCAAGAAAATTCAAAAACAACAAAATCATCAAAAATCACAAAAAAATCTGCATCTCATTCTCATGCATACTTCAAGATCAAAAACACAAAAATAATAGTTGCATTAAGCATCACATCCATACATTGCATATTGTTGATCACACAAGGCAAAAGCACCATAGACTGTCATTACTTGGCAAAACCACCACTTTTCACATTTTTCATTTTGAAAACCATACAACAAACATAAACGCCATTCACCATTTCGCTATATCATTTGTCGTCTAAATGTATCTAGAGTTTTCGTTACTCAGCTGTCTTTAGATTTCTAGCCAAGACTTGTACAAATTTAGAAATATGTTACAACGGTAGGATTTCACTTGAAATACACCTTGTTACATAGCATCCCATCGCAAGTTCAAAAGCACATAAAGCAACTTCCCAAGTTGTGTCAATGAAAAATGAAACCTGTAAAGCAATTAAGGATACCAAACAGTGAAACGGTTATCTTGCTCATCCCCCTGTGCGAATGGCCCCAAGAATGCTGAGAGTTGGCAAAAGGACAAGAATATTCCCTACCTAATTCCCCAAGTTCTCCAAATTTGCAAACCATCACAAAAATTTGCAAAAGTCAACACTCCAAAATTGACATCAAAAAGCACAAGCAATAGTGATTCTCATCACTCCACACTTCAAATCCCTTGCTCAAATGCAAAAACAAAAACAAAAATAAACAGTGATTTTCATCACTATAAACGAGCAAGTATCCCAATAAAAATGAAGAAAATAAGGGAGTCGAAATTGAATCCCTAGAATTCTTAGCATTCAAAAAGGTCATGAGGTGAACCTCAGTATTGGTTTGGTGGATAGCCTATCAGTCACTGGTGGCAAACCTCCCGCATGACGATATATCTGTCACATTAACTTGTGTGCAGATCAATGTTTGCATGTGGATGAGCTAGCTTATGGTATCCTAGATCGCAAAATAGACTAATCTTCCTAAATACAAAAAAGTAGTTCATGGAGCTAATTAAGTGATCCTCAGCACAGGTTTGGTTGAAAGCCTATCTGGCACTGGCGGGGTATCCTGACAAATACCACATAAACAAACTCAAAGTGCACACATCGAGATGTGAAATAACTTGATCAAAAACAAGCGTGATTCATACCTTGTTCAAACATATTGTAAGACAACAATACAGTCTTGGCTAGTTAGTTAAAACATCTGAGTCTCAGAAAAACTTAGCTACATTCTATGCCAACCGTTCCATTACCATCAAAAAATGCAAAAAAAAAAAAAACAACACATATCCACACAAGTCATTTACCACAGCAATCGCCCTGTACACAAATCCATAAGTCCTGTACAGTCTATGGTGCCAACACCATGTTATCAAAAAATCCTTTCATCCATTCCATATGCATCTCATATAACTTAGAAACATTCGCATTCATCACAACATATGCATACATCAATGTAAATTAACATGCATCCATCAACATCAATCACTATACATAAAATCAAATAACAACACGTGTATAAACAAAAAGAAAGTCATATGTATATATATCACGTCAAAAATGCCCTTAGGCTACAATAATATGGTCCTTGACCTCACAAAAAAAAATCAAAAACAACAAAAACTGCATCCAAAATGCACCAAAAACAGTCATAAACTGCCAATCAAAGGCACCTATGCGCCTTCGATTCTTGGCATCCAAAACTGATGTCGGGGTCTAAATTGTCGCTATCCTACTCCCTAAGAAGGTTATCATAGTTGTACCGCTCCACAAGAAGATGGAGTTTCAATAGTTTAAACCCCAAACGACATTGTCAAAAGGGTCAAAACCCCCCCAAATACAATAGCAATAAACTTGTCGAACAAAGGTGCCTATGCGCCCGACATTAAATGGCATACCAAACTACTATCGAGGTGACAAATTGACACTATCCTACTCCCTAAGAAGGCTACCATAGCTGGACTACTCCTCAGGAAGATGGATTTTTGCCAATTTCAACCCTAAATCACGTCACCAAAAAAAAAAAACCAAAAAACAACAAAAACAACAAATAAATGCAAAAAAAAAACAAAAAAAAGAGAGCAATAAAGCTACCGAAGGAGAGTGCCTTTGCACTTGACATTCTTGGCATACAAAACTAATGTCGAGGCCACAAATTGTCGCTATCCTACTCCCTAAGAAGGCTTCCATAGCCGGACTGCTCCTCGGGAGGACCGATTTTAGCCAATTTCACCCCCAAAACGCGTCACAAAATGGTCAAAAACCACCCAAAAATAGTAATAAAAGTGTCGAACGAAGGCGCCTCCATGCCTGACATTCTTGGCATGCAAAACTGATGTCGAGGCCACAAATCGTCGCTATCCTACTCCCTAAGAAGGCTTCCATAGCCGGACTGCTCCTCGGGAGGACCAATTTTAGCCAATTTCACCCCCAAAATGCGTCACAAAATGGTCAAAAACCACCCAAAAATAGTAATAAAAGCGCCGAACGAAGGCACATCCGCGCCTGACATTATTGGCATGTAAAAATGATGTCGAGGTCACAAATTGTCACTATCCTACTCCCCAAGAAGGCTATCATAGCCGGACCGCTCCACGGGAGGACGAATTTTTGCCAATTTCATCCCCAAGCAACGTCGCCAAAAGGGTTCCAACCCACCAAAAACAGGTCCAAATGTTGGGAAACTGCTTAAGCATTCAACGGAAAACATCTGAAGGCACCCTCACCTAAGTCATCTTGGGTCAAGTGACTCATCACTTTTCTCATGGCAGTCATTCCCTCATCGATTCATCGCTTGAGGGGGTAGTCACACTTAGTCACCAATCAACAAATACACACCCAATCATGGAAATGACATGCATTCAAAGAATCATTGACAAAGACAAATCACGCTCCTGCTTGGGGCAGCAAACAAGTGATAATCACAAATTGATCAAACGCTTGGCATTCGTGAATCATGAATTCAAGGTTCCCCCGTGGACAAAAGGTTGCGCCCTTTGCCTATTCATGACTGATCAATGTCTAAGCTCAAGTCACACCTCACCAAAACAGGTTAACACTTGAAATCAAATTCCTTAGCTCGTCAAAGGCAAGGATTCAAGAATGCATGCCCTTTCCATGCTTGGGGCATCACAAGTTGGTTAGGTTACTAAGAAACCCTAATCATTAGTGCTTTGGTTATCTATTTTTGCTCAACACTACGTCACCCGTAGTGCTTTCCAAAAAGGGGCATCTGTAGACACCAAAACAGCACCAATCCAATTATGTGACTGCAAACACTGATCGCATTGACACACATAGCCTCCAAGGCAGCCCTCAGAGGTCAAACATCTCACACAGCAGTTTTGGAAGGTCAAAAAGTAATTTGGCACCTCCAGACACTTTGCTCCAAATTCGTCTCACCCCGGGACGAAATGCAAACTTGAATTCGTTTCGACTAGGGACGAATTCCAATCCGTCCCTTGGTAGGATGAATTCCAATCCGTTCCTAGGTAGGACAAATTCCAATTTCAGTGGGCAAAAATAAAAAGCATGACAAACGGTAGTGGAAGGCAGTCAATTACTGCTCCCTGCCTTACATGCGTGCAAGTGGGCAAATTGGACTGTCACAAAGGCAGACAGGCATGGGGGACCAATCCAGGGAGGAATCTCCTCCCTCATGCATGAAAACCAAGTGACACCCTTGCATGCCCATACAGAGAGGCCCCTGAGGTCTATAAATTGGTGAGCTTTGTCATCCAAAAAAGGATAGGTTAGGAGCATTTGGAGCAACGAAGTGCTGCCAATTTATCATCACACCCCTCTCTTTTGATTCACCTCTTCCACATCCTTGATCTCTTTTGCAAGAGAGGTCATTGGGTGGCTATTGGAAGTGTGAATCTGGATCCAAGGATCCATCCATTCATCGAAAACACCCTGATATTTTGCTACTATTCCTTTTGCATTTGATTTCTTGCTCTTTGAATAAGTTACATTTCAAGTTTCAGGTTGTTTCAAGCATTTTTCATCATGCTTCCATTATGTTTTGTCCTCACTAATATGCAGGTGATTTTGTCAGATCCCTGATGATTGAATCCTAATCGAGGCAATCTGACCTTCTGGGTTTCTTCAAAATACCCCTATTTATCTAAAACCTAACTTTGTAGGCCACCCAGAGTTGCAGAGATGAGACATTTTGGGCATCACTTTTAACCGCTTCGTGCAGGTTTATTCATCCCTGCCCGGGACGAATCCCAATCTGATATAGTCTAATTCATCCTTGCCCAGGATGAATCCCATTTACTTATAGTCTAATTCGTCCCTGCCCAGGACGAATCCCATTTGATGCAAGTCTATTTGTCCCAACCTGGGATGAATCCTAATTTGATGCAGGTCTACTAGTCCTGACCCGGGACGAATAGCGATTCCCAACGAGTTTCTCGACTGTTCCAATGACAATGGCCTTCTGGTGATGTTCTCTGATTTCTGTCAAATTTGCAGGTTATTTGGAGTCATTTTTCTTATCGATTCAGTTAATCTTTTGCATGCATCTTACATTGGTTTTTGGGGAATCAAACACCTAATCTTTGCAATAGGTGCTACTAACAATTATGTTGTTTCTTTGAACGCAGAAGGAGCAGCAAGGATCTAGGATTCATCAGCACAAGCGTAGCAACACTTTGGCTCGCCCATTTTACATGTGGGCACGCGAAAGGAGGACTACTAATCATGATTGTAACCAAAACATGCTAACGCTCCTAGCCCCTGAAAGGGGAGGAGATGGATTGTAACCGAGTTTGGAATCATATTAATAAAAAGGGTTGTGCTCCTGCTTTCCCCTTTATGTTTGGTTTTGATTCGATTACATTCATCCTATTTCATGCATGCTCATTCTATAGGACTTAGCATCGAGTTAGTTTTGTTTATATTGCATCTTAGTATTGCTTTTCTTCCGGAATCTCGTGTTTTCAATATATATATATGTAGGTTTAGTGTAATTGATTTGTAGGTTCAATTGTGTGAAATTTATGTAGGTTTAGTTGAAATCAATATAATTTATTATGAAACTACAGGCTACTGCAGTGATAAGGGCTTTGGCCTCTATTTGGGAGGTCCAAGGTTTAAACCCCACTCAGTATGAGGGGACCAAGACCCCTCATAAATTGAATCCTAAACCTCATGGATTTTGATAATGATAAAGTTACTTCTATAAAATTACGTAATTTTTTTTTTTTTTAAACTTGACATTTTATCAAATACCATCAACTCAACCAATTATATTCCTCAACTTCAAGAAGGAGACCTAAGTTCAAATCTTTCTAAATAATACATGCATAATTTTTTTTTTTGATATGGTAGGAGTTTTGAGAGGATCTCCAAACCTATAAACAAAATTAAGCTAATCTCCTCGTCGCAAAGGAGATAAAGTACTGCAAGCCCCCTACAAACTGCCTAGTAGCTGATAACATCAACCTAAAAAATCAGCCTAATCCATGAACTCCAAACCAGGAAACCATATCCCACACAAGGGAAACTACCAAGTCTGAAGGCCACACTAGCCAACCTCAACCTCCGCAAGAAAACATGTCGCAACTAAAAACCAGAATAAACAAGTTGGCATGTAGGCCAAAACAACACAACTTCAAGAAGGAGATCTAAGTTCAAATCTTTCTAAATAATACATGCATAATTTTTTTTTTTGATATGGTAGGAGTTTTGAGAGGATCCAAATCTATATACAAAATGAAGCTAATCTCCTCGTCGCAAAGGAGATAAAGTACTGCAATCCCCCTAAAAATTGCCTAGTAATTGATAACATCAACCTAAAAAACTAGCCTAATCCATGAACTCCAAACCAGGAAACCATATCCTACACAAGGGAAACTACCAAGTCTATAGGCCACACCAGCCAACCTCGACCTATGCAAGCAAACATGCCGCAACTAAAAACCAGAATAAACAAGTTGGCATGCATAGAAAGGTTCACAGGCCTCAAAACTTAACACAACCCAAGCAACCAACTTAAAACTTGGAGTTGCTCATCCCAGTCCAACTTGGCGCTAGGACCGTTCGGAGCTTGCCATCCCATAAGGACCAACACCTCCTTAGCACAGGAAACAGAAGCCAACATGGAATAGATCATTGAGCGTTGCAGCTTAATAATCATAGAGTTGAGGGTCTTTGAATTACACCCACTAGATATGGATCCAGGATACAACAACCGAACCCCACCCCACACCTCCCTAACTGATTTAGACTTTTTACCAAGAAGAGACTCTTAAGAAGTAGAATTATCCATAAAAATAGGATTCTTACTGGAATTGGCCCGCTTTGCAACCAGTATTTTGGAGTACCTCATTCCTTCCTCGCTTCCACCAAGACCTCAAGGAGCCGAGTCCACAAAGTCCACAAAAATTTGGCCAGTTGGGGTGGCATCCAACTCATCCGAGTAGGAAGATTCAAAGTCATCAGAGATTGAGGAAGTCACGAGACCAACCCCTAGTGCAGGAACATTGACCAGAGCATTAAGAATGCTTTTCCCATCCAAACCCCGTTGCTTAACAACATGATCGAAGAAAAGCTTGAGAAGCCTTGGTGAACTGGGTCTGAGGCCACATCTTTCTTAACTTTCACCATCAATTTTGAGAGGTACTGAAATAGAAAAGAAGGAAAATTTATAGCTTTCTTGCGATGCGGGCGGTTTAAAATCATGAAATGATAACTTCTTAACACTTCCAGATTGTCATCTAACGTAAAATATTGCATAACAACAAGAGCCACATGGTCCCAAAGGGTCTTAAGCGAGGAGCGCTTAAACTGATTCTGAACCTTCACTAGCTCTTCTTCCCCACCCAAGAACACCTGAACGTCTTTTGCCAGTGAATGTTTCTATTTGTTATGAACTGCCCCGTCCGCCACCAATCTTGTCACCTCCACAACCAAGGGGATGTTAATTTCGAACACCAATGGCCCCACTCTGACTATCCCATATCGCCAGGAATAAGCCAAATATTTTACCATTTCATGATGAAATCCATTGAACTTCAATAAACATTGGAGGATATTTCCTCTCTTCAGGATTTTACGAACCTCCTCATCCACCATGAGAGAGTGGGGCTCCACAATTAATGACTCCATCCTGGTACTCTGCCCACACTTGACACTCTGCCACCCACTACACCGAAGAAAGAAAGCAGACAGAATAAATGATTTTTTTGCAGATCCTCGTATTCATAATATCGCCCATACAACCCGTTTAAATAGTCAATAAGATCATTACCAAACAGTTGTAATACCATTATATGATCATGACTTAATACAACCTCCTTCATCTTATCGGATCCTTAATACAACCTCCTTCAATCACATAACTGATCGGATAAGAAAGAGAACAAAAAATTTTAATAGAGAAATGAACAGAGACGGCAAAATTTCAACCCAATTACATTGTTTTCCACTGCCTTTACCTTATCAAATTTTGCCTTTCTGTTCATTTCTCTATTGGATTTTTTTTCCTCTTTTATCCGACCAGCTATGTGAAATTTCAATAGAGAAATGAACAGAGCCGGCAAAATTTCAACCCAATTACATTATTTTACATTGCCTTTACCTTATAAAATATTGCCACCCCTGTTCATTTTTCTATTGGATTTTTTTTTTCTCTTTTATGCGATCAGCTATGTGATTTGCTCTGTTCTGTTAGAAAATCACGTATACTCCAAATAAAAATCAGAAGAAGGGTAAAGGTGTAAGACATAAACAAAAATAAAAATAATACAAACTTCAATATGATCTGTTTTGCTTTATTTTCTAAAACTTTTAGCTTCTCTATTCATCTACCTCTTAGGTTTTCTTTTGCCTCTTTTGTATGGTCTGGCCAAGTCTATTGTGTGCTCCTTAAATCAAATGTAAATCAAAGAAAAAACACATAAATCCCCCCTCAAAAAAGAAGATGAGGGCAAAAAACGTTAAGGAAAAATAAAAGGCAAAAACAAACCGGAAGATCCAACAATGAAAAGAGAAGAAAATCAAATGGACTGTCCAATTATTTATAATGCCTCTTACCAACGGCTCTCTCAGCCCCAGTGCTTCCGAAAATATCTCAATTCAAATGTTTCCTCAACATATCCTGAAATATTTAAAATTCAATCATTTCCCTTATGCCATCTCAATTCAAATATTTGTCCGTTACTCTGTCCAGATTTATTTTGAATTCAATAATTTCGGTTATGCTATGTCAGCTCCAAATGTATGAATTGCCAAAAACGTTTTCTCGGATTCTCCTTTGCAGTAGCTTAGAGAGGACGCAATGCTTTTTTTAAACGTTTTGGACATACTGCGTAAACGCGTTTTATGTTCCCTACATTTCTAAACAAACATCATTTGAAAATTAAATTCTTTGTTTTAGAAAAGTTAAACTCTTTGATTTAGAAAAAGTTAAAAACTTGATTTTATTAATGATTAAGTTAGATTTGTGGGCAAATATGATGTTGACGATAAAATTATGTAAAATCAAAATTTTAAATAAATAGGTGAGGTATTTTAAAAATTTATAAAGTAAAATTTTATTATTATAAAAAATTATGTTAAAATTTTAAGTATTTTTTTAAATTAGTTATATAGGATTGAAGAAGGTCTTATTAAATCATTGATCATATAACAGTATTACAACTGTATGGTAATTATGCATGTATTGATGTATTGTTTAGAAAGATTTGAACTTAGGTCTCCTTTTTGAAATTGAGGAATATAATTGGTTGAGTTAATGGTATTTGATAGAATTTTAAGTTTTTTTAGAAATAAAATTTAAGTATTTTTGTAGAAGTAACTTTATCACTATCAAAATCCATGAGGTTTAGGGTAATTGGTTGAAAGTGATAATTTCATATCATAAACCAAGGTTCGAATATGGGTGAACCATAATATTTTAATCAAATGGTAAGTTCAAATCATACCTAAGGATACATGCATAATTATTACTTTGTTATAATATGAGTATGTGGTCATGATAATATGATATAATACGAATGGGGTCGTTTCAATCCCATATGACCTATTAAAAAAATAAAGCAAAATAAAAATAAAAAATTCACTATCAAAATAAGAATTAAAGTGGAAAATAATTGATATAGTTTACATATATAAAAGGGATCCATAAGAGGTTTTAATGAAGATTGAGGACCTATTAAAAAAATAAAGCAAGATAAAAATAAAAAAATCACTATCAAAATAAGAATTAAAGTGGAAAATAATTGATATAGTTTAAACATATAAAAGGGATCCATAAGAGGTTTTAATGAAGATTGACAATTGCATCTAATTATGGAAGATAATTTTAGGTACATAGTCTTTAATATAATCAAGTGCAAGCTTATTGCAATGGTAAGGGCTTTGACCTCTCTTTGAGAGGTCCAAGGTTCAAACCCCATTCAGTATCAGGGAATTGAGACCCCTTATACAAACCTGCATAAACTCAATGAAAAATATTAGAGATATAATCATGTATATAGAGACCTAAGAAGATGGAGGATGGGAATAGGCAGAAAACCAGAGTTCAAACTACAATGATCAAAATATGCCAAAGGAGGCAAAAACAAGTATTAGAAATGATAGAAGACAAACAAGTATAAATAATTTAGGTTTTTCAAAATGGTTGTCTAGGGATCTTCATCTTCAGGGGTTGATCCAAAAAGGACACCTATTGAAATATTACAAACAATGGTTGAATCTAGGAAGATAAAATGAAGATTTCTTCTTTTCTCAAAAATGATGGATTTATAAAAAGAAAAGAACAAATTCTAAAGGTAATTTTTGATGAATAAAACCTCATAGGGAATTATAACAAGATGGCTAAATATGGATTACTATGTTGATTCTTTAACTTATGGTTGTCTCCCAAGGGTATTGAAACTTAGGTCAAAAATAACTAGCTCTCATTAATATTGCAACAACCAAAGATAGTTTACGTAGGAAGAGGGGTTTTTTATGACATTTAAAAATCCCAAAGACAAGGAAATTATTTTTGAGAGAGGTCCCTAGTTCATGGTAAGAAATGGACTATTTATGAAGTATTGGGATGATAATTTTGACCCAAGAGAAGAAA
Organism: Wollemia nobilis; assembly: GCA_028583015.1. Taxonomy (NCBI): domain Eukaryota; kingdom Viridiplantae; phylum Streptophyta; class Pinopsida; order Araucariales; family Araucariaceae; genus Wollemia; species Wollemia nobilis. The sequence continues at coordinate 6,019,584 of JAQPPZ010016989.1, read as the reverse complement.
TTTTGAACTCCATTCCAATATAGGTTAAGATATTTTTTTCCCATATAGTTTTGGTAGGAAAACTCTTTCAAATTAATAGGATACTCTTTAGGGCGGTTCATTAAAACAACTAAGATAACAAAATAATGAAAGTTAACCATATATTCTAGAATATGTATGGAGATGGACATAATGGAAGACTTACCAAAGCATATTAAAATTGAACTATGAGGTCAAGAGCTAGATTATGAGCGAATCCTATTTAAATCAACCCACCACCAAGTAAAGCAAGACAAGTATCAAAAGAACAAGGTAATGGGAAGGATAATGAAGGATTTATGAATGTATCAAAGAAAAAGTAGAGTGGATACCAATAACAAAAGAGACATTATAAAAAAATCAATTTGAGGCCTTGGAGAAGAAAAAACCAAAAAAAGAGATTACAATAGGGGAAAATAATTTAGAAATGAATAGTGAGGAATTTGAACTAATTGAAGAAGTTCAAAAAGGAGAAGAGAAAAAAGCAAAAAATCTATAAGAAGAACAAGAAGCATAAAGTAAAAAAGTGGAAGATGATGTAACAATGTAGGGTGGTATACTATCCCTAAGTCAAATAGAATTACAAGTAGACTGTGGACAAGTACCAAGAAGAAGGTAGGAAGACCCATAAAATTAGTGGTGTTGCAAACATATTTGTAAAAAACCATTGAGAATGGATCTAAAAAGCAAATTAGTATAGAGGACAAGATAGCAAAATTAAATCTCCCAAGTGGATAGGGAGGAAAAAGTAAGAAGGTTGTATTCCATAGCTTAAGAAAATGATTATATTCTATTGGAATAGAAGAGATATGGGTTCTACCTCAACAAAAATAATGTTAAAGGCAAAGATTCAAGAATCCAGTACTGATATACTTTCTCTTCAAGAAATGAAGATAGCAAAAAATGAATGGATAAATATGGAAGGAATATGGATTACAAATATATACCCAAGTGAATATATTGGCTCGAGAGGTCAGGTAGGAGGTATTGATACAATATGGAACAAAAGAAAATGGAAATTCATAGAAGTGGTTAAATAGAAAAAATGGATAAAAATATCATTAGAATTCCAAATACCCAGGAAAACATATCATTTGACAAATGTGTATAAACCCACTCATCAATCCTTGGTAAAATAGTGATGGTTAAGAATATGGCAAGATGGAAATAGCATTGAAAATTGGATAATAGGATATTTTAATTTAATTTTCAAATTAGAAGAGAATAAAGGAGGAATTACGAGTCTAAAGCAGAATTCAAGAATGCTATCAAATATGATGGAAGAGAGGAACATGGTAGATATCATTCCAAAAGATGATATTTTCACATGGTCAAATAAAAGAGGAGCCTTAATTCAAGAAATATTAGATAGATTTTTAGTAGATGAATCCTACTTGGAAATAAATATATCAATGGAGTATTTTATATTGTTTAGAGAAACATCAAACCATGCACTAGTGTTATTTAAGATATAGGAATTTGAAACTCCAAAAAATGTGTTGCTGAAATTCAATCCTCATCTGATGAAACATGAGGAGTTTCAAAAAAATGTTAAAAAATAGTGGAATGAGATTAAATTTGATGAAACAATAATTTTTAGATTCTGCAAAATGAAACATATCAAGAATAAAATTAAAGTATAGCAGAGAAGTATAATGAAATCCAAAGCTAAAATAATAAAGAAATATATAATAGATTGGAAGAATTAAACAATATGGAATAGATATAGATTTGAGTAGAGATGATGAAGTTAAGTTGATGGGGATTAGTATTTAATATTATGTTTAATGTTATATTTGTATGTTGGCTAGCAAATAATGTTACAAAAAAATTGTAGGCCAACCTTTTTAATTTTTGACAAGAGGTTTAATTATAAGTAAGGCCTAAGAATGTAATATCTGATAAATCAGATAGGCCTACTTGACAAAGAAATTAACTCGATCCTATATAATATCTTCTAGAAGTATCCTTTAGAGGTAATTTAGTCTAGTTATTTATAGCCTCTTTTGGAATGAAAATCTCATCTTGTCATTGGCAAATTTATCTATTTGTTTGTTTGCATAAGTTTGGTATCAAAGCAATGAAGTTGGATTAGGAGATATTATCCTCTTCCTCTAGGCCAATTTTTTTCAAAAGAGGAACAAGAAATCTTCCACCATTGGATCTTGGTTTTGGTGTATGTTTTCATATTATTTGTTTGGTCTATTATTATCTTATTTTGGCTTTGGTGTTTCTTTTATAAGCAAAGAGAGTCATTTTCATTTCTATGACAATATATTTTGCATAGTATGTTGATATATACCTTTTTGTCCAATTATATTCAATATGACATTGTTGAAATCTTACCTATTCTTGTTGTTACCTTATCATGCAGTCAAATATTGCAATCCTATGTGCCAACTCTAGAAGCCAGTGACATTTCATTCCAATGTCCTCATCTTACTCTGGTCACATTAGAAAATCTTGCATGGACTCCTTTGACGTAAATTGGTGTAATATATTAGATTTTGAAAGCATTTGTTGGATGTTTATGTCTTGCGATGTGGGCTTCAAAAAATTAGTAAATAAGATCTAGTATTTTTTAAAATAAATTTTCTTGTGAATGTAGCATGGTCACATCGACAAGTAGCGTAGTTGATTTTCTAGCACCTGTATTTCTTCATGATTGTTTGATGTGGCTTGTTCCTACTTTGAGAGGCTAGTACTTTCAAAATATTAATAGTTTTGCACATTAGAAATATTTTGGTTGAAGAAAATATCATTGATTACTTTGAATTTTAGTACAACTTGGCTTTTGAAGGACAAATATCATGAATGGCTTGAAAACATTATGTGCATATAAAATATGTTGTCCATGTGCTACTTTGATTGTCATTTGTTAGCATGACCTATGACATCATCATTTACTTATGTGTTGTTTGAAGGAGTATTCCAGATCATTGTTGGTGAAGATAATATTATTTGCAACAAAAATATTTATTGTACAACCAATTTGGTAGGTAGTTGGTGCATTTGATCGCGAGCCACATGGAGTTCAAGAATTTACTGGTTTAGAAAGGTTACACCAGTCTTATTTTAGTGAAAATAGAGATGACTCCCCTTGTTGATTATAAAGAAGTGTTCCAAGTTATTTGTTGACTAATTATTGATTTCTATTTTGAAGAAGGTTTACAATAATATATCAAGATATCATGCATGTTGCTTAGTTTTTCATCATCTACATACAAATTTTCATAGCTATAGACGTCCAACATATGGCACTAGTCTTAAGTCTCGTATGTCACTGGCTTGATCTCCTCTCGTTGACACCTAAAAATGCAACAGTCAACACATGGTCCTACTTCCTATTTTACACCAAATGGAATTAAAAATCTGGTTATAATTGATTGGTCTGACTTTGTTAGTCTGCCTCTCATTCCTTCGTAGGATATTATCAACATTGTAGTTTCTTTCATTATTTTTGGTAGAATAGACGACCTACAATATCTTTGGAGATACATTAAAGCATAGCCTGATTAGTTTGCAGTATCACATTTAGCAATTATCGTCCACGCATCACTCTCTTCAATGCTATGTGACGCTCATATCTTTGAGATAGTCCAATCACAATTCTAGTTCGGAGGCACTTAACCAAATTGCAATTGACTTAGGCTATAGCACCGTTATTTATTTCTTATGGTGAATCTATAAAGTTGTTTTTTCCAAACCATGCAAGGAATCCTTCTGTGTTGTCATCTGCTGGCAACATATTTTTTCTTGAAAGTCACCACATATTTAATGGAGAAATACTTGAGAGAATTAGGGGGGTCAATAAGTTGTCTTCCCATATTTTATCTTTTAGTATTTTTTTTGCTTTTAATATGCTATTAGGAGGAACAATTAGTATTTAGGACACATGTTAATTTTTACAAGCATTTTTCAATAATATTTATCTTGGGCAGGATAAACTAGTTTAACATTTTTTTGCTTGGAGGGATCTTGTAATTCTTGAATTTTGAGGCACCTATTTTCTAGAGTATACCCTTTATTTATACTTGTTGGAAAGCTCTTTTTAAACCTAATCCATTGGAAGTGATATTTTTTGCTTTTGTAATCATTTTATGTGTTTAATTATACCTTGAACTATATCTTGTAAAATTAAGTATGAGCCAAGAGCATGTAGGAAGCATGGGCAAGAAGTAGGAAGAATGAGCAGGAAATAGAAAGCAAAGTGTGATCAATAAGTAGGCACCACTTCTTGTTTTAGATCTTAGAAAAAACTCAAAAAATAAAGGATTTATGTGACAAAAATCTAGATAACATGGCAAGAAATTTATTTTTGAAAGTCCTTTCTGGAAGGTAGGATGCCCTAGTTATGATAAAAGGAAGAGTGAATCTATGAAAAACCTTATCTAGGTATCAAATACTATAGTAGAAGTGATTATCAAGGATAAGATGATTGACCATGATATAATGTTTCTTAAAACCAAAGGGTAAATATGTAAGTTCCATGGATACTATCCAAGTTTTTTGGATCAAGTGGAAGTAGGGATTGAATTCAAATTACTCCATGACTTTTCTTTCGAAAGGATTTTTCCTCATTATCTTCTCTAGTTTAGAAATAAGGGATAAAATAATGGACAAAGGCCCTTGTTTTAGGGGAAAATATGCATTATATTTAAGATCTTGGAGTGAAATTTTTTCTGTGGAGATGAAAACTATTAAAAGGCTTCCCATGTGGATTAGGTTTTTTGGATTTCCTTATCAAAACATCAATAAGGAGGTTTTGAATAATATTGGAAACTGTAAAGGAGTTTGTCTAGGAGGGACTATCTACTAAGGAGATAAGGCATGTTGTATACACTTGAATATGAGTTTCCAAGGATATTTCAAAACCTTTATTGCAATACATTAGAATTAAATCTAAATCAATAGAATCGAATCAAGTGGATTATAAATATATTGCATTCCAATGTTATTAATCTCATGAAACAAGATACATGGCAAGAGATTGCAAAGTGAAAATGATGAAGAAAGAAGTGAAAATTTTTGGGTATGAGGAAAACTTCAATATGAAACAAGGAGATCATATCATAGGAGAAGCTACGTCAAACCAAAAATTTTCCACTCCTAATTAATTGGCAATAAAAACCCCTCTGCATATTCAAATAGCAAAGGCCAATTTTAGTTCACTCGAATAAACCATTAGAAGAAAAATAGAATAAGGAATGAGGAAGTACACTACACAAGTTCAAATACAAAAGGAGCTAAAGGTGTGAAGGAAGATGATGAGGCAAATTTAAAGTGAAAGAGGTGGAGGTCAAGATTAATTTAGGTATATCATCTTCATTTTTCTCAAGTAGCATAAAATCTTCTCCTTGCAATAAAAATAAAAGTAGTACATAGTGTATTTATTGCACTTTAGGTTTTCAAAAGTAGCACAATAAAGAAAAGCATATGGAGGATATCCAAGAAAATTTAGGATTTCCAAGGAAGCATAAGAATAATGACTATGGATGATCATTCATGCACTCTAGAGTTTCTAGGGAAACATAAAAAAAGAAAGTGTTTATGAGGTTATTCCTTTTTTAGATTATTTAGAGTGACTTAAATATTTAGAGGATAAGTCTCATTATAATCAATATGGAAAAATAGAAGAGATTGATGAATATAAAAGTGTTGGTGGGAATGGAAAAATGAGAGGAATTTCATCGAGCATGAATAAAGAGAAAAGGAAACTCAAAGGGATATAAATTTGGAAAGCCAAATAAAAATATCACAGGTGTTAACAAAAAGTGGAACTAAGCCTTCTAATAAAAATAAAAAGTGGAGATGATGAAAATGATATCATGGAATATTAAGGGTATGAATAATACCCCTAATAAAGAGTTATTAAGAAATTAATGGGTTGTTATATTCCTGAGTTTATTTTAATACAAGAAATAAAACTAAGTAGTGAGGAATGTAAAGATGATTTTAAAAATATTTGAAATATAGGTGATTTTCTATCAGTTTCTTCTACAAGATATTTAGGTGATATTGCAACAAAATGAGACAAATGCAAATGGGATGAGCAATTTTTAGAAGAAAAACTAATTGGGTTGCTAGACTGTTTTATAGTAAAGAGGAAAACGCCAAATTGAGGGTTAAAAATGTATATAATCTGACTATAGTTACTTGTGAAAGATGTTGGAAGGACCTTAGCATATTTTTTTATACACAATAATGATTCATAATTGTGATCAATGTATTCTTGGGGATTATTTCAACACAGTTCTATATCCTTTGGAAAATAAGGGTGGTACTCTAGATGGTCTAAATAAATGTAATATTTTTCTTCATTTGTTAATTCAAATGGCCTTTGGAATGTTAGTCCTTCAAGTTTTCAATATACATGGCATAATATATGAATTGGGTAAACTCATATAGTAGAAATATTGGATAGATTCTTGTTATTCAACACATGGCTACAAATAGAGTATAAAATCTCTTCAAATATTGTATTTATGAATAGGATCATATCATAAACCCATTATTTTGACTTGTAATTTACCCAATAATGGTCATCCAAAGCCATTTCACATCCAACTATGTGGCTCCAAGACCCCAATTAGTTTAATATGGTTATGTTTTAGTGAGATGAATCAAAATTTGAAGGATCAATATATATATATATATAGGTTTGTTCAAAAGAAGAAACATTTACAGAAACAAATGAAGATTCAAAATTCCAAATATTTTGGTAACATTTTTAAAGAAAAGGAAGAAATTGAATCCAAACTCAAAAATTTACAACATATAGTAGAAACTAATAAAATGGATTAGGATTCTTATGTGAAATAAAAATAATTACTTTGTGTTATCATAATGCAATGAAAAAAGAGTCATATTGGTTCCAAAAATCTAGGGACAAATGGATCAAGGAAGGAGATATAAATACAAAAGAAAAATTATGCTCAAATTTTTATTTTCATCACATCAAAAATATTTTAACTCTTTATAGAAAAATATTAAATAAGGAGAAGATATAAGGATGAAAACAATTAATTATTTTTAAAATACTTTGTCAAATACTAGGCAAGATAAGCTTTTGTAAAATATTCCATAAATTAGCATAAAGGGACAAAATTAAATCTTGATGAAGAAGATATCTATAGAGCAACTACATGAAGCAATTTTCTCTTTTTATTTTAACAAGGTACTTGGCCTCGATGGATTTCCTATAGTTTTCTTTAAAAAATTAGGATTTATTGAAGAGTGATATGTAGTTGTAGTTGAATAAGCCTAAAAAAGAAAGGCTATGATAAGTGATATCAATGCTACTTTTGCTCAGTTGTTTTCCAAGAAAGGAAGGAAATTTTTTTTGACAACTTGTGTCCAATAAACCTTTTTAATATGATTTGTAAGATCATTTAAAAATTTATGGTAAACAAGTTGAGAGGTATTATATATTATATTATCTCAAAGGAACAAGATGATTTTCTTTGTGGTAAACAAATTCTTGATGGTATAATAATTGCATAGAAAGCCATACATTCTCTTCATTCAATGAAAAACTAGGTATCCTTGTTAAATTAGATATGAACAAAGCATGTGATAGGGATTCCTAGAGTTTAATATATGCTATTATCAAAAGGTTTGGTTTTGATCATAGTTGGTGTGAATGGATTAAATATTGTTATTGCACTGCAAAATATTCTATTTTAATCAATAATTATCCTACTTGTTACATTAAGTAATATTGTGGACTCTTCCATGGTGATCCACTATCTCCTTATCTATTCATTATTCTTGCAGAGGCATTAAGGAGATTTTTCTCAAAGGTAAAAATAAAATAAAAATCAAAGGTATTTAGGTTGTAAAAAATTTTCCCTTCAAAACTCATCTTCAATATTTAATGATATTTTCTTTTGGGGCACCCCTTAGTCAGTGAGGCCATGGAGTTTAAAGAAATATTATTGTGCTATGAGAAAGCTTCTATATAGTTGGTTAATACTACAAAATCTAGGGTTCTCATTAACATGCCCTAGTTTTACAATGAATTATTGGGGATATTTTAAGGTTTTTAATTGAAAAAATTCCATCAACCTACTTGTATATTTTTATGTCTCATAAAGGAAATAAAAAGGATATTTGGGTCTCTTGTTTGGATATAATGAAATATTGTTTGGTAGGTTGAAAGGGTAACTTATTAACCATGGAGGAAGGCTACAAATTATAAATACTACATTGCAGTCCATCCCTATTTATATGATGGCAATTTCAAGATTACCAATAGGTATAAAATTAGAAAATGATAAAATTTAAATATACTTTATTTACAAAGAATGTGAGGAAAAGTTTAGGTTTCCTCTTTGTAAGTAGGATAGGGTTTCCAATGGAAAGAATATTAGAGGAGCAGGCTTGTAGAATTGCAAACTTATGATATTGGTCTTAGGGGCAAAGCTTGGATGGAGATTATTTATAGACCAAGGAAAGAATTAGAAAAACAATTACTTCAAAAATACATAGGTTCTCTTGATGCAATGATTAGAAAGAGAACCCTATTGAAAGGATCATCAACATTGAACTTCATATCATATAGTTTGCAATTGATAAAAAAATATATTAGATGGTCAGACAATGAGAAGAATTATGTAAATTCTTTGTTTGATGCTTGGTTGAAGCCTTACCCTCTTATCTCTAACTAAATAACAACAATTGGTTTGCGCATGCCTAACTTGTAAAGGTCCAAAGGTCAGAGACTATATTAATATGAGCAACAATCACGGATTTTTATTAGTAACCTAGTTGAAGGAGGTGAGATTCTGAATCTCTCAGGCGACGTATGATGAGGATGTGTGTAAGTTTTTTTAGGTCCAAGGTGTAGACAAATTGGTTCTCCAAAACCCATAAGGGGGCGGAGGTCCAAGGTTTAAATCTCAGGCCTCACTAGACTGAACGCTTATCCCTTTCTTGGTGCTTTCAGTAGCGTAAAAGGTTTAAAATGATTATGGCATGGTGGTTATAGGGGTGGATTGCACAAATATTTATGTGGTGAATTTCGGGGTGGATAGTACAGAATATTGTGGTGGCCATAAAAATCTAGAAAGCCTACCCGGATTCATTGCGGCTACTGATTCCACCATGTATTAAAAAAAAAAAAAAAACCTAGTTGAAGGAGAGGAACTCAAAAAAAATACTAATAAACTTCAAAATATGCTTCAAGAGTTTTATTTGTTTATTTTTACATGAAATAATGAGTTGGTTTGAAATCTATCAAAATATGGTGGATAATTGATCAATTTGGGATATGGGGATTTAGAGTAATCAAAATTTCCTACTCTGAAATATTTTTCTTTGAAGAATGTTTGATCACTAGAGACTTTTCCCAAGGTCTCAATATTTCTTTGGTTAGCAAATCAAAGTGAGATTCTTACAAAATACATTCTACAAAGAAGACGATATCATGGACCTTTTAAATATGCCTTCTATGAGAAAGACTTAGAAACATCAAACCATTTACTTCTTTATTGTCCGTTTGTTCACACCATTTTAAAAATATTGAAAAATATAGGTTAGCTCTATCAACATTGAAAGACTTGATTAAATGTTATATTTATTATTTCAAAGCTAAAGTATTATATATTTTGTGGAGGATTGGCCCTACCATTATTTGTTGGAATTTTTGCTGGAAATCAATAGTAGAATTTTTTAAAAAGTGTCAAAATAATGTCCAAGTTTGGATCCATATTATTACATCTCTTGTAGAGTGTTTACAAATATGGTGCTCATTATGGGAAGTCTCAAGTGTGGAAATAAATGTGGTAACAACTTGATTATAGGATTTGTACATACATGAAAGAGTCATATGCAATAGTGGTATTAAAGCAAAGGATCTACTTTGATCTAGGGTAAAATAAAATTGTCTAAAAATTAGGTTTATCAGAATTAATTTTGATGGTGATTCTTAATGAAATATGGGAAAAGCCAATGGAGGTGGTATGTTTTAAAATAATTAAGGCAAAATTCTTCTCACTTACTCAAAATCATATGGAAATTTGTTAGGTGCCCAAGATAGGTACTTAATAATTTAATATTGTATTGTATAATGGTATGAGCTATTATTGAGTAAGGAAGGTCGAATGTCAAATTAGAAATAGGTATGTCATAGAATAATATATGTAACTACAAGGAATATTGTCATATTATTATGCACTTTGTAACTCATAGAAGGTGAACCACCACATGGGTGATATTGTAACTCATGGAAGGTGAACCATCACACTCTTGTATAAAGAGAGATGTACCCCATTGTAAAATAAATGTATGAAGTATTCTTGTAGAATTCTTGGCTCATGGAGCTGAAAATATTATGGAGTGGCTTCCTTCTAATAAGGAATATTATATATTTTTTCCTACCGCAAGGGTATAATCAATCTCTTTTATTTTTTAATAGGTATAATCAATCTCTATTTTATTATGTGCAATTTATTTGTGGATGCATGTTGAATATTTCTACATATTTATGAATGATTTATGGTATAATAAGAGAGGTTCACAACAGTTGTATAAGATTAATTATTCTAGAAAAGTGGGGTTGCAAAGCCAGGGCATGTTTTTCATAAAAACATCACATTTTGTGAAGGCTATATTTTTTATTTCAGTAGTCATTTTCAAAAGGTTTTTACACCATTAGGTAGATTTTTTTAAGTACTTGAAAAGTGACTTCTCATTTTTTAGATTCTAATAAGTATTGATAAAGTTATGGTTGTTTGAAGTTGGGTTATTTGTGCTATTTTTTGGCCATGCAAATTTTTTCAAAAGAAAAAAATTCATATCAAATTTTATAGCAGTCATTTTCAAAATATTTTTGCACCTGCATGTAGATTATTTTGAGCACTATAAAAATGATTGGTCACTTGTGAAATTCTAATAAGTATAGAAGAGTTAGAACTGCTTGAAGTTGGGTTGTTGAGCCTATTTTTTTTGTTGTGTGAATTTTTTTCATAAATTAAAAAATTGTATTAAATTTTTTAGCTATCATTTTTATGTAGATTATTCTGATTACTATAAAAATGACTGCTCACTTGTAAAATTCCAATAAATATTGAGAGTTACAGTTGTTTGAAGTTGGGCTATTGAGTCTATTTTTTGGCAACGATATTTGTTTTCAAAAAGAAAAAATTTGTATTAATTTTTTTATTAGTCATTTTTAGAATCTTTTTGCACCAGCATGTAGGTTATTTTAAGTACTACAAAAATGACTTCTCACTTTTTAAATTCTATTAAGTATTAAGAGAGATACAGTTGTGGCAAGTTGGGCTTTTGGTGTTATTTTTGGTGCTAAACAAAAAATTCATGCAAAGGGAAAAAATTCATAATTCTTAATCCATGTAAGCATATCAATTGTCATTTGTTTTGTTTTGAATAAAATATACAAATTTAATTATTAAAGAAATAAATTTATGAGATCTTAAAAATATAATTTTTAAGAAATTTTGATTATTTCAAACCCTAGCTACTTAAAAAAAAATCATGGAGTTGCCAAATTTTTTTAGCAAGGATGATATTGATGCTAGGGAATGATGGAAAACTTTGAAGTCTTAATATTCTTATCACTTTTTATGAAAATAATATATTTGGATTTCCTTGCAAGGGGGAATATTTATCTTGGTATTCTAGCTTTACTTGTCCCTTCATGATATATACTCATGGGAAAAATTTGAAGTTGCATTTTTAGGTAAATGGGAATAAAAATAAAATGGTAATAATATGCAGGTTAAGGAAACTACACATTGTGTGTCAAGGACAAACAATGGTCAAAAAAAATTATTTGAATGTAAAAAAATTATTTTGGAAGTTCATGGTTACATTCAAAATCAAAAAAATATTATTTCCATTAACCCTAGTAGCAAATATAATTTTATCAATATGTCTTTGACTAAGAGGTTGCAAGTTCAAGAAAAGAAAATCAAAGACATATACCTTCAGGGTGAAAATGTTCAAATTTTTTAAGATTTGAAGCTCACCATAGATAAATATATTTTACATTCAATTTTTATGCTATTGAGATGAATGATGTAGATATTGTTCTTGGTTATCCTTGGTTGTATTCTTTGGGTACTATTAACATTAATTGTAAAATAAGTTCATGAAGTTATGGTACAAGAAGAAGAAGCTAACATTGCAAGATATATCTCAATCTAAGGTGCAAGAATCACTAGCTAACCAAGAAGTTGTGGTAGGAACACAAGTTATAGAAGATCATGAAACAAATTCTATGGAGGAGGCAATCATAGAGATCAAGGAAGAAGCAAAATCTAAATTCGAGGATAAATTCCAAGATGGGAACTTGAAAATTCTCAAGATAAAGAATCTGAAAAGGTTGAACATCAGGATAAGGTTGGATTATATCACCATCCACACCACTATGAGAAGCACCAATCATGGACATACGGCTTAAGGTAGCAGAAGAACAATGAGGACTATTTAAAAAACCAAAGGAACCAATACTTTGGATATGCTACAGGTCATCAATGCAAGAAGGTATGGATGAAAAAATAAAAATTTATGCTTCCAATACATGCCATTAGCATCAACGAAGACCACCACCAATCATAGTTTCACTAGGATGGATGGATGATTGAGATTGGTACCAATATTCAGCATGGCTCAAAATATCATGTTATTTATCCTCTTTTAATCTTTTGAAGATGAAACATTTTGTAATGGGGATAGAATGTTAGGTACCCAAGATAGGTACTTAATAATTTAATATTGTATTGTATAATGGTATGAGTCATAAATTATTTTTTGATGAAAGAAGACCCCATGTCAAATTAGAAATAGATGTCATAGAATCATATATGTAACCATTGGAAAATATTGGCATATGTAACTACAAGGAATATTGTCATATTAGTATACACTTTGTAACTCATGGAAGGTGAACCACCACATGAGTGATCTTGTAACTCATGGAAGGTGAACCACCACATGAGTGATCGTGTAACTCATAGAAGGTGAACCATCACTCTTGTATAAAGAGATATGTACCCCCACTGTAAAAGGTATGTTTCAAGTATTCTTGTAGAAGTCTTGGCTCGTGGAGCTTGGAGATCTTATGGAGTGGATTCCTTCTAATAAGGAGCATTATACAATGTTACCCTATCTTAAGGGTATAATCAATCTCTATTTTATTATTTGGAATTTATTGTGCAATTTATTTGTGGATGCATGTTGAATATTTCTACATATTGATGGATGATTTATGGTTATAAGAAGAGAGGTTTACAATAAAATTCAACTAACAACTATGCAGAGGCTAGGGCACTTCTTACAGGGATTAAAATTACAAAAGAAAAAGGATGGAAATATATTTCAATTGAGACGGATTCACATATTATCATTAATGCTATCAACAAAAATGGATATGGGGATTAGATAAAAAATAATATTATTATCAAAATTTATCATCTATTATTGGAGGTATTCTATTGAAAATTTAAGCATTTTATAGAGAAAGAAAGTAGGTAATAGATAATTTAGTCAATCGTGGTGTTTATTTTCATCTTGGTGAAATTCAAATTTTAGAAGGCAACTGGCCAAGTGATATTTTATCTCTTAATCAAAATGATGTCAATGAGATTATTGTGAAAACATAGCACTATAATGAAGTTGAAGAATATATTTGATAGAAAAATAAATAAAAATTATCTATGAAAAAAATGCATGCTTGAAATGGTTTAATGGAGCTAATAGCAAATGCAATATTTTGGTATAGGCGAGTTTAAAAGGTTTTCAATTTGTTATAAGTTGATTAAATAGTATTATGACAGTATATACAAGGAACACATCAAATCTTGCATTTCTAGCTAAATAAATCCATCTAACAAATAGACTATCCCTATAACTCTTGTCTCCTTCATTGCTTGTATTATAGAAAAACCCTAATCCAAACTTAAAAGTTAAGCTTGTAACGATAAAATCTGAGTTTCCCTATGCCAACTTTCTTAACACATCTCCATGCCTTCTCCTTTTATTGACTAGGGTCAATACCTATAGATAATCATAATGAAAAAGTCAATATTTACATTAGCTAAAGGTAACTTATACCTCACTCTAACTTAATTAGAAAAATGAATAAATAATTGTTTACATAGGGCTATCTAAAATTGGGAGTAGATGAGAGAATTTCAAGGAAGACTTATAATGGAAAATAAAACAAGAATAGAAAAAATCTCATTTTACCACAAATTAATCCATAAGAATTTATCACCTAAATTTCCACTTTAAATACTATTGTAAACATGTGTTCTATTTGGCTAAGGCCAGGAACATTCCCATCCCAACTTGTAAATGATCTTTGTTTTAATACAAGTTTTTTCAAATTATTTTTCAAAAAAAGTTCCACTTTAAATATATTTTTAGACATCCAATTTTATATGCAATCATAATTTTTAAGCTTATCAATCATCCTTTCTATCACCTAAATTTATTCAACCTTCCTTGTACCTAGATTTGGAGCACTTATTTCTCCAAAAGTGATAGCATTAGGACACAAGCAATAGCACTGGTGGAACTATCACAACTTGGTGGCTTTTTTGTAAAGATTTTTAATTTTGACCTCCCATACATTTTTGACCTCCAATGATTATGAGGTAAAATTTTCATTGACGTTATTGTCTCCCAATGATTTTGACTATCATGTGCCAAAATCAAGAAAATTGACTTCCTATCAAAATATCTCTAGAATCATAGGCTTTTATCATTTTACATGGTGAGGTTATACCAAAATCTTACCATAATTTTGTGAAGGTAATATTTGTAATCATCCAAGATCTTGTTCCTTTTAAGCTCTCTCTAAGCACTCTTACAAGCATCCAAGCAAGTCTCCAAGTCTTCTTCAAGCAATCAAGTCTATAATATCTCAAGCATTCATGAAGCGTCAAGCACCCAAGACCTCAAACTCAAGCATTCAAGTGCCATCAACAAGCAAGCTAGCAAGCTTTCAATAAGCTTTCAATAATGGAGAAATAATATTGTGTCTCTTCTCCTTATTTTCTTTTGGCTCTTCGTTGTCCTTGTTGCTTTAAAATTTTATCTTATTGCACATAGAAGTAATCTTACATCTTGTATTTGCATTTAGTTAGTATCTTGCTTTTATCGTTTAATCTTCCTTTCAAGTAACCAAATCTCTATTTTTGTATTGCTTAACAAGGCCTTTGTACTTCCAAGTCATATCCCTTTATCATAGTCATAATCTTAGCTCATTTTGAACTTAATATTGTTGTTATGCTCTTAGAAGTGAAAGCATCACCATATTGTAGGCCAATGATGCTATCACACTCTAGTTTACAAAGAGTGAAAGTGTTGACACTAAACAAAAGTGTAGTGTCAATACCGCTAACACTTTGTAGGTGCTTTTGTATGAAATAAATTCTATCTATTTTGTAGGTAAATTGATAGTTTCATTAATAGGAAATAGCACCAATGGTGCTTCTATGGATTGGCCCACTTTTTCCTCTATGGTATTGTTAGCGTATATTTCATTTCGTATGTTAGTTATTACATTATTAGTGTTTTGTTATACTTGTTGTAACCACTTCTATTCAGCCTTGGTAGTTTCGTAACCTCCGGTGCTAAACTAAGGTTCCATTGTATTATTTATTCTATTATGATCAATGGGAAAGTTGTTTGATTTCCTATATGGTATTATAGCTACCGGTATTGATGCTCTCATCTACACAGATATTGATGCAACACACAACCCGAGGCAGTGCAAAATCTACACATCCCCACGAGGCAGCATGCCACCTGAGATCGATCGAATATGACACTCGAACTGACCTGGTTAGGATGCACCAACATGGACTGACTGGACACCTAGGTGGACTCAACCTGGACTCGACGAGACTCGAATCTAGGTGGGACATGATGACTGAGATAAACTTGATCGACCGATCGGACCGTGGAGACTCGATGACCTAACCGACCAAAATTTTTGTCTTTCGATCGAGTAACGAAGGTATAGGGAGGCATGATGAACAAATAGGAGGTGACTAAAAGTGGATAATGGGTGGCAAACATCAAGAGGTGAGCAGTTGCGGAGACCTCCCCTAGCATGAAACCCTCTTAGGTGAGGGTTGAACGTTTTAAACCCCACTAAGCCTCCAACCCCATGTATATGGGATAATTCATTCACAAAAAAATTTGAGACCTCATCATCCTCCTCCCCATGGCATCAACCCTACTAATGAATTTGAATTTTTTGTTATCATATGCCTCGATACAGTTGTGTTTTTTTACCCTGGTTGGTTTAAGTAGGTGAATCCGAGCAATTTAACTAGATTATTTTTCTCATTTGGTTCTTAGATCTCCTTAAGCAAGTGGTTTCTTCCTCCATATGTCATCGTAGTTCTCTATGGAAGACCTGGTTCGCAGTCCTCAGAGATCATGGGGCTAGTTTTTTTTTTTAATTTGTTTACAAAATATCCTTCAACACATGGAAGGAGTGTCTGTAGGTTGTTTTCGTCCCTGTAGAAGCAACATCCAACGTTGCTACCTCACCTGTGACACACTCCACATTCGGTCGAGTGGCACCACTGGAGTGGCATCACTTTGCAAGAAGAACCTGATGGGGGCACCAACAAATAAAGGGTCATTCCCCTTTAAGCTAGCCGAATGGCCAGCTCAGCTGGTTTTCAGTCGAGCCCTAGCATGCAATAGGTCGATGGATCGAATCCTTCTGACTCCCCCCCGTGCCTTGTATAAGGTAATAAAATTTTTTTAAGTTTGTTATTTTTTTTCTAATGTTTTTTTATTTTTTCTTTTGTTTAATTAAAAAATAATATTTTTTTCTTTAAGAAAAAGTTATTTTAAAATAAAATTCAAATTTCAAATAATTTTTTTCTTGGAAAATAAATTTAATTAAACTTTAGAAAAAGTTATTAAAACATTTAGAAAGGAAATTTTTTTCACAAACTTAACAAAGGGGGCCAATTGTTTCTGCAAAAGTGAAGGGGGGCATTTTTTTTCCAAAGAGCACAAATTAAGGGGGGATAGTGAGTAATTTTTCAGCATTGAAAAAGACAAATTGGCATTTGTAATAAGGTGCATTTTCGGTGGAAACCGACACCTTAGGTTCATTTTTTTGTGGGAAATTTTCTGATGTATGTTGCACTTTCATTTACATTTGCACTACTTCATTAAAGTAAAATCAATCACACTTAAGTCCTCAAAATTTGAACCCATCCTTGCAATTTATTGCATTGCAGCATTCGGTATTTGTGATACCTCTAGTCCGTACTTATAGGTAATGACGTTGTGATCAGACTACTGTATCCGCTGCCTGATATAGCTACCAAAATGACATCTAATATTATTCTCTATCAATCGTCGAGGAGATATAAATTTACCATTTTGCTATTTTTTTTACTTCATTCCACTTCCCTAATCGTTCTTGTGTTTAGGCATAAATCCTAATGAATGTTCTGACATCCGAAGTGTTTAGGGGAAGTTACGCCCCACGCATGAGGATTGACGACTTTCTATGGTAGGTGCCATCAACAAGACTATTCCCTTTCAGTACCGCCTAAGTTCCACGTATCATATGATCTCTAAAAATTACCAATAGTCTCCCTCATGTAAGGGCAGGTATTTTTTTCTGGTTTTTCAAAATACCTATTCACGTAAGAGCGGGTATTTTGTATGGTATAAATGCCTAGTACAAAGATATATAGAAAGGGTGACCATTTTGTGTTATAAGTAATCCTAAATATGGCTTCAAAGTTAATGATTGATTCTCATCAGTTATTGAAAGGTCCTAATTACACACCATGGAAAAACAAGATGAAGGTTATTCTTGTCATGGAAGACTTATGGGATGTTTTTTCTCGCACAAAAACAAGACCTTCACCAGTAGCTGGATCAATAGCAGCTACACCTCCAACTGCTGATCAGATAGCATTTGACAAGAAAGATAGCAAGGCAATAGTGTTCATCCTACTTGTTGTTTCAGATGAAGTTCAACCTTACATAGCTGAAAAATAACATTGTAAAGAGGCATGGGATGCCCTTCAAACAATTTATGAGGGAAATAATGATTCCACCATTCTTTACCTTCAATATCAACTTCACAGTTTGAGTATGAAGCAGGGTGAGACAGTTGAACTTTTTCTATGCAAAGTGTTTGAGTTGAAAGAAAAATTGAATTCTTTGGGAGAACCTGTAGATGACAAGCTCCTTACTTTAGTTGTATTGAGAGCCTTACTTGATTCTTATAGGGTGTTGATCACCTCACTTCAGGTGTCACAGAGAAAAGTTACCTTTGTTGAATTAGTCAATCTACTTCAAGAAGAGGAGGCACGCCAACTTCAAAGAGATGAATCTTCTAATACAACCCTCTATTCCAACAAGAAGGGTTCTAAGAAGAAGGGTAATTTTTAGAAGGAAGGAAATTCTTCCAAGTATTCCAAGGGAAAACAACCTAAGAAGAGATACTACAAGATTTGTGACAAGGATAATCATGACACAAATAGGTGTTGGCACAAGAACAAGCAACCAAAGGTGAATGTTGCTAGTGAAGTGTCTAACTCCGATTCTGATTTTGATTCAGAAAGAGCATACAACGTGCTCATGGCTCATATCACTTTGTAAGGGTCACAAATTTTTCATCCTAGGTAAGCACCATTCCATAACTTCTTTTTAGGATTCATAAATAGCATAAGCTTTTGTTTGAAGTAAAGGGGTGATTGTACCTCTTTTTTAGGAATCATAAATAGCAAACTCTTTTTGTTTGAAGTAATTGTAATAAAAGAGGGGGATTTTTTTGGTGCAGATTTGCCTAAGCGATAATATTTGTAAATAAGCTTCATGAGTTGCATATATTTTGCACTTAAGGGGATATACATTTCTTCCTTCACACTATTTTTTCTAAAAAGGAAGGATAACTTATAAGGGTGCATTTTTGGCAAGACCGACACCTTAGTCACACTTCTTGCATATATTACAACATGTTTTGCAACAAAATGGTGGAAATTATAAGGGTGCATTTTTGACAGCGACTGACACCTTACCTACCTTATCAACACTTTTTGCAAAATCATATTGTAACTGAATAAACCTCGTATATAATGATCTACTCTACCACACCTAGTGGTTGTAGTGGCTTGTTACCCATGCAATACGATTGGATGACAAGATTACAATAAGGACATTCATTGATGTGAAGACAAAGTGAGAAATGATCAAATTTTTGCTTAGGAGAATCCAGAGCACTATGACAGAGCCCGAGCAAGAGCAAGAGCCAGCATATCAACATCTTCTTCATTGTATTGGGGCAGTTATATACTTTACCCAAATATTGTTGTATGGGGGGATGTTAGTATAGCTAGTAGTTATTACATTACCCAAATAATTTAATAAGGGGGGATGTTAGCATATATTTCATTTTGTATGTTAGTTATTACATTATTAGTGTTTTGTTATACTTTTTGTAACCACTTCTATTCAGCCTTGGTAGTTTCGTAACCTCCGGTGCTAAACAAAGGTTCCATTGTATTATTTATTCTATTATGATCAATGGGAAAGTTGTTTGATTTCCTA